>JAWNKW010000070.1:1200000-2400000 GCA_035041775.1 Chymomyza caudatula
TCTATGATAGAGCGCTGCAAAATTCGCTGCTGAAATCACTTTAAAAATCGCTCTTTACGCTCTTCCAAACTGCCGCATCACATGCGACTGTTTTATATATATGTATACCAATAACGTAGATATATGGACCAAGTTTAGCTGAACTTTTCGAAGTAAGCTGCAGCTGGCAGACATTGAAGGCATCCTGAGAAAAAGTGATGCGGTCAACACATGCAACTCGGTTTGCTATATAAGCTCAGAACATGCAACGTACCTTGACCATGGTACATACATACATATGTTTAAACTTTTCAACAATTTCGGAATACCAGGAATACAACTACAGTTTGAAGGTCAGTCATTGATCTTAAATATGAGTAAGTATGCAGCAACTATTTGCCTAGCTTCATATTTTTGTTTAGAACCCGAGCTGTGGGCACAGCAACTTTAAGAGTTTGACCCACACGTTGGGTCTCCCTCTCTCTCTCTATCTCTTTCTATCTTTTTTGTCACTCTCTAGATACTCAAAGCAAACTTAATGGCTAGCACGAAAAAGCGTTGCTAAGCGACAAACTCAACGGAATGGGACATAAACAAGCATATTGGCCACAAAACTTGAAACATTTTTGCTTGATTAACTTTTGAAATGAATATCAATACAACAATATGAAACATTCATTTATGTATATGTATATATATATGTGTGTGTGTGTGCTTTTTCATTATTGTCTGGCACTGATTTATGCCATTCAATGCGCTTGCAACTTTCCGACAAACACAAACCGCCGGAATTCGACTGCCAAAAGGAAGCCAATGAATCAGTTGTTGTAAGCAAAAGGCACATGCATACATCGAGGCAAATTGTGGCATACAAATGTTGGCCTCCATTTTGATGTCTGTTGTCGTTGTTGGTGTTGTTGGTGTTGTTTTTGTTGTTGTTGCTCTGTGGTTGTTGCTACAGCAATAAAATTTACAGGCGTAAATTTTGCTTTTGTTGCGGTCGAATCCTAAGCAAACTCATCGATTGGTCAATACAATATTGCCTTCCGCACCAAGGACTTCAGTTATCTGTCGGGAAATGCCTAGGCAGTAAAAGAGTATGGAAAATTGCAGTTTAATAAGCTTGAAAGCATAATAATCGTCTTTAAGTTATCCATTGAATGCTTAATTAATTATATTGAACAAAAAGTAGTGCCGTCACGGAACAACAAGCAAAGCTGGAAACCCGGAATAGCTGTTAAGCTTAGTTTTTTAGCTGCATAGCTGTCATACAAACTCTGTATGACTGCAAAAAGGTGTACCTCGGGAAACAGTGTTGTCGCGCTTTCTTTCTTTTTAACGCGTTCAGAGAAACACGAATAATGGAACTAAGTGAGCGTCACGGCATACGAGTCGATTTTAAGCCCAAGGCGCGCCATTTCATATTTCGCATTGATGAATATTGAAAGTTAGGTTAGGCTAAGAAGGCTGTCTAGCATACTGCCTAACACACTTAGGCCGTAATACGGCCCATTGTGTTACCGTAGAATCTAAGAGAGCACTTCCTAGCTGTTCAAATGCAGATAAAATCAGAAGAAAGACCAAACGGATGCAGAGTTAAAATACGTAATCCGCTTTGGTCTAATTACGGACAGATCTGAGATACTATTCAGAAGGTACAGAGAGCTGGACATGAACAGAAGAGCTGCTCAACCGTTTCTAACACTTACCCGTCCCCACAGCACAGCTCTGCTTGGACACCAACTAACCAGTGTCCCATACACCGTACACCATCGCTCCCGACTAAGGGAGCAGCTCTCCGATGTGCGTTTGTGGTTATTTTTAGGCCAAGTTTGCTTTGTTTGTCACACTAAATTATTTTTGGCTAACTTCGAGCTCATAATGTTGTTTAATGTGGAGCTTACAAATTGCCATAGGCCTACTTGTGCCTTCTTCATCAAGGAGAAGGCAAGCAGAAGTGTCCTGTCTGGCAAGCTCATCAGCTATACAGTTACCTTCCGTGCCTCGATGTCCCGGCACCCACATCAGGCTAATAACGATCTGTTGAGTCATTTGTAAACCGTCAAAAGTCTGTCACGAGGGAAGGGGGTGAGATATCGACATGAATAGATAAACTTGCACTTTCCTAGAAAATGCGCATCTTTTGGTAAAATTTTTTTTATTATTTTTCTAACTCTTATAGTCTCTGAGAAACACGTTGCAACACGGACAGGCAGACAGACAGACGCACAGACGGACATGGCAATATCGACTCGACTATTGCTCCTGATCATATGGTCTGCCACGCCTCCTTCTGCCTGTTACATACATTGCACAAATCTATAATACCCTTTAACACTTTGTGTACAGGGTATAAAAAACGGAAAGCAAATTCTACTTGTTGATTACTCACAACTTTATAATTCCATATTCCGTAGCGATCGTGAGCCCAAGAACGTTATCGAAGTTGATGAGTTGCTCTATATAAAGGACAAGGAATATTTACAATACAGGTCGTTACAGATATATATATATGTAGTCACACTTAACTACTCGACTCTTATTTGGCTCACTATATACATATAAATTTAAAAAAAAAAAATTATTTTAAACAGTTACAAATTATTGATAAAGAAATAAAAAAAAATACTATATAAATCGAATAAGAGATTTATATATGTTTTTTCGGTGATCACTTAAGAGATTTTTTTTTCTTTCCTTTTTTCCTATTTTTTCTATTTTTCTAGCTAGTTACGATTTTTGGATGCACTGTAATTCTCCTCGAACACGACAAACCGCCTTTCATTTTGTTGGTCTAGCGATCTAACAAGGGAGATGGCGGTTCCTCTGTCCTAGACCAGGGATTTTATTTGATGCCGTAATTATTGACTGTATAACGCCACTGCATACCTTTCATAATTTTTCTTCGCACAGGATTGGAATTATGCACAAAATCGGAAAAGAACAATAAATAGTATTAATTTCTCCAAAAAGCTGAAAAATCTATGTTTATAGTCTGATTATAGTCACTTTGTATCAAAAAAAAACGTAGACCTAAGCGGATCTATTATCTTTCTCCCAAACGATCGTAAAGATTATCTCTCCTATCATACGGTACCATCGTATGATCGTTTCTGCGCTGACCAAAGAGAAGCTTATGATTATAATGTATCTGCGAGGGTAATTCTTGGATTTTTTAAAACAAAAATTGAATTTCAAACTTTAAAGTGCGAACTTTGGCCACTACAAATGCTATCTTGTATCTTTTTGTGAACAGAGCAAGGTCTGTTTTATTTGGATCAACATTTATTTATCGAACAGCTGTTTTAAATTGCCCATTTGAAGAAATTTACCATTAAAACTAACCATAACAGCATCCTTGTATGTCTTGCAGCAGCTTCTTGACTGCTACGTTCCATAAAAGGGGATACAGTACCTCTTCTTGAGGAGTACCTATACTCACATACTTGAGCAAAGCCGACGAACCAAGAGATTGCTTCGCAATTCTGCAATTGATTGTTCGTCGGCTCCCAGGTACATGAGTGCTCCCTTAATATCTTGTGGGACAACATTGTTAAAGGCACCTTCAATATCCAGGAAGGCAGCCAGAGTATATCCTTTAATATTCAAAGACTTTTCGATCAGCGATACTATCGAATGGAGGACTGTATGGCCCTTACGGAATGGCATGTTGCGACTCAGATAGAAGCTCTGAGTTCAGAGAGTTATATTGAACCTTACTCAAAGTAACTTATTTATATTAAAACACTTTTTTTTTAATTTTCTTATTTTTTTTTAATAATGGATAAATGCTTTTTATAACTATAATTGTGACTGAAATGAAATTGGCTTTTTTCAAAATTATAAGCGGCTTAGCTTTTGTTGTTTTAAAAACATAATATTATTATTTCTTATACACTTCGCTGTGCCAAACTAACTTAAAATTATAACTAGGACGATTGTGTTGCAAATAGACGCCATATTTCCAAGGTGGCGAAAACACTTAAGCTTCTATTTAGCTTAACTACCGCCGGTAAAAAAATTACATGTTGTAATAGTAACACTTTGCAACATTTTTGAACTCAGTGAAATGCCTGTGCCTTAAAAATACCTTTTGTTGTTAATTTGGGGTTGCAAACCGTTTTAAATTATGTTTTTATTTTTGAATTCAAAATTTCGAGAGTTGCGAAATCGGAAAATCTTATGTTAAATTTGAAAATTAGTGAAATTCAGCGACATTTTTTCGATATCTTTGCCATTTCGCTTGCGAATGGGTGTTGAAATGTTCGCAGGCAATCAATTTATCGAATCCAAAAGAAATTTTTCATATAACTACTTTAGATTAAAAAAAAAGTGGAAAAAGTATGATCTTAAAGTTGACCAAAGCGAGTTCATCTCGATTAATAGTAAGTTTGCTAGAAAATTCAAACCGGTTTGCGGATTCGCAAAATTGATCGGAAAAGCTATGTTTCCGGCTGCTTTCTTTGTTGCATAGTGTAATCCAAACCTTCTTTTTTTTAAACAAAATAATCCAAAGGAAATTTTTCATATAATTACTTTAGATTAAAATAAAAGTGGAAAAAGTATGATCTTAAAGTCGACCAAAGCGAGTTCATCTCGATTAATAGTAAGTTTGCTAGAAAATTCAAAACGGTTTGCGGATTCGCAAAATTGATCGGAAAAGCTATGTTTCCGGCGGCTTTCTTTGTTGCATAGTGTAATCCAAACCTTCTTTTTTTTTTAACAAAATAATATACTCTTCATGCATGTGAAAATCTTAAAATTTTAAACTTTTGCAAATTGCATTTAATCCGAAATGTTTTTTGTGGAAAGTGGGGAGTTTTCAGTGCTTCAAACTTCTACCGCAAGAACGGGAAAATGCCTGATAATAAAAAACAGTAAATACATTCAAATTAAATAAATAAGATGTTTGTAAAAGTATTCAGCTTACTTCATTTTTGGTTTTTTTGTTCCTCTGTGAGTTATTATGAATAATAATAATAAGAATTGAAGTTAAAAAAGAAACTCATAATTTATGTTACGGAGTTTTCCGTTAGTATTTACGGCCAAGTTTTTGCAGTTTTAATGGATAAGATGGAAAATTGAACCTTTGAACTTCGTTACTTGCGAAAGCTGTAAAAAAAGATGATTTTCCTGTAAAAAGAAGAGCAGGTAGCTTATTTCATATATCGTATGCATGAATCATGTGTAATTGACAAAAACAATGAAATAATTATTACATTTTTTACCCTACACGGTTGGGCTATAAAAATCGGATTACAATTTCTTTTACCGGAGGTAGTTGGAAAAGGTCCCACACTTTTCTAGTTGAACACTTTTTTAAATTACTGCTTTTGGACTTGATGGTCAAGTGTGCAAATGGACTGCTAATGAACACTAAAATAAAAATGTACAATAAATAGTCACTAAATACAGCTGGCTTTTAGTAAAACATTCACTTGCAATACTCAAATGACATAAAAAAAAATATTTGTCTTCAAATTATGAAACGTGCTCTATAATAGGGTGGCTCGAAGATAGTTTCAAAATAACACCCCGTTTGGAAACCTCCCCACTAAAGACAAGGCTAGCCACAGCAGAAGCAGTAAAAAGAACTGTTCTGTCTCCACAACTCGTGGCTGCCCACAACGAGAAGTCCTTCCTTCATTGCTATGGAGTCTGCTTGTGGATGAACTTCTAAAGAGACTTGAAAATGCCATGACATTGTCCTCATGCTTGGCCCAACACTGTGCACCATCTATATCGCGGATTTCCCAGTAATTCAAAACTCTCACATCCCTATTGCGACATACGCTGAGTATGACGCTCTCTTGGCTACCGACGGCAGTCCAAATAACGCTTTGGCTATGTCGCAGGAACATGTTTGCTTGCACTCTGCAATATGGAGGTCAACACAGAGATCTCTCAGGTACTGAGACTGTCCACCACATTGAACCAATGTTAGCATGTGAACACGCTAAAAGTCTCAGTCTCACTCTGGACAAGGAGCTCACTTGGACACTGAAGAGTGCAATTTAGAATGGAAAATAATGCACTGGTTGATGAGGCACACGAGATGAGGTTGAAGCTCATATGGTATACGACTTCGAGGTCCAAAACAAAGTCCTAAGCAGTATCTCCTTATCTATGTCTCCTGCTATATACAGTACATTCTTCTTACAGAACAAATTGCCTTGGCCTCAACCCGCTGGACAACAGTCTCCATAGTAGAAGGCTTAAGCGACTCCATGCACTAGACTGCACCATTCAGCGCGGAGTAACAACCACAAACACATACTATGTCATTCCTTGTATACATTTGATATTATTTTCCTTGTCCAAAACCCTAAATTTATGTTAAACTCCACAACATACTTTAATCAGGTGTTAAAGTATCCCAATGTAAATCTCTCTGTTTTGTGACAGATACGGACTAATAAAAAGTCAAAAAGTGGCTCTTTTACGACAACCCTAAGAAAAAACTTCACTAAGTCCAGTCAATCGTTTCCAGCGAACTCAGCATCCAAGTCGCATAAGCTGCTGGTGTCCCCAAAACCGTGTTGTGCACTATGAGCTGTTGGAACGTGAGGCGTTGGGTATTGGCTGCTGTGAGATTCGTTTGAGCTGGAATACCAGCAAGAATATGAACCAGTTACTCTGCAGTAAAACAATGCTTCGTCTGAAATAGAAATGTTTAAAAATCTTTGGATATAAACGCGAATGGAATGTCTAACGTAAACGTTGTATTCTACGGAAATGGCTCCATCCGATACACTAGGCAACAAATTGAAGCTCAATGAAAGGTCCCTGGCTGAAACATAACTTATTCCGTCGCTGATTTCGACTCTGGCCACCATATTGATTTCGGAATTCCAAATTACGCGTCTTGCTAATCCAGCAAGTCTTAATGTTAGGCGAGATCCGTACTACCGACGAGGTCATCTAAAAGACATTGAACCGATATATTTCAGAGAGAGTTTGGAAGTAAGATTTATGGGTAATGTTTGCGTGCTAGCTGAAACAATTGCCGGATTCGAAAAGACAAGTGCTTTGTTTTGGAAATCGATTTGACACTGCTACTTCTAGCGAGGAGCCCGAAAATTTGCTGCCAACTTGAGACGCCTCAAAGCATGAGTTCGCAGATGCAAAAGATGCAGAGTAGCAAGCAGCAATTTTCAATACTGAAATAGAGCTGATCATTTATGTTGTTTTAAAGTATAGTAAATGCTTCTTTCGAAGTCAAAATCAAATAGAAATTATGGCTGCAGAATTGTTACTTACTTGTTGCGGCAGCAGCCTTGGCTTGTGTATGTGTTTCCTGGCAGTTTTCTTAGATAAACAAAGTTTCTTCGGTTTTATAGACAGATTCAGCAAAATTTGTGTTTGACTCATGAAGTTTACTTTAAGTAATGCTGAAATGGCGAATAAGAAAGGGAAAAGTGAGAACATTTGTTTAACAAGCCAAGCCAAAGGCGCACACACACACACAGTTACCTACACATAATATTTTTATAAAGTTTTAAAAGTGTAGTTAAAGTATTAAAGTTTGCGACTGGTTTTTAAGCGCCACCCTGCTGCTCGGAGCTTCTATTTGGTTCTGGTGGCTCGTTCCCAGCTGGCTTCACTGCTGCCGCAAGATTGGCCTCCGGCGGCATGGCAAAACGTCTGGTCCAATCGATGGCATAGCTTATGTAACGGTATTCCTCAGTTAGATACAAAGCGCCCACATATGCATCATACGGATCCCACATATTCGGATGCGCCATCAGGTGGCAAAGTCCTTGCAGTATCTTTGACACTGTCTGCTCGGCAGACCATTTGTTGTGTAACAAATCCCAGCAAATATAGCCATCCAGATCAATGTTGCAATGATAGATGCGCGTAAGGAAGAGCACGCGCGGTGGCTGATGGGGATACAGTTTGCCAAACTTCATGCTCAACTGAAAGACACCTTGATAATAGGGTGTGCCCATGGGCCCTATAATGGTGGCACGCCAGTCCAATAAGTCCTGAGTTATGGGCTCGGCCATGCAGTTTTTTGGTGGGTTCAATTGCATCTCCAGCACTTCCTTGGCCAAACGTCGAAAAGGCATGACGCGCGTTGTTGTTGTTCGTGTGCAGCAAGCGTAGCGGCAACAACCGATCGAGCAATATAACTAAAACCTTAAAAATTATTAAAACAAAATTCCAAAAGCGACTGATATGTTGTATGTACGTAGACTTCGACTATTACGATTACGATAACGATCACAAGTTCGATCGTAAAACATATGTGCAGAGGTGTATCAGTAAAACTT
Organism: Chymomyza caudatula; assembly: GCA_035041775.1. NCBI lineage: Eukaryota > Metazoa > Arthropoda > Insecta > Diptera > Drosophilidae > Chymomyza > Chymomyza caudatula. Next base: position 1,208,256 of record JAWNKW010000070.1, read on the forward strand.
ATCACTTTTATATGCATGGCCGCAAAGTTTTGCATTTGTCGCTTTGATTTTTATTTTGCGTTGATAAGCAAAAAAAAAAAATAACAATTTAATGCAGACAGTCGGGACGGTACCCGAGAGTGGAATACCGTGTACCCTTTTTCTTTATAAACACTAAATACGGTTAAATGGGAGTGGCAGTTCCCAATTTTATATCTCTTTTCATAAGATCGATATGCCTGTAAATATTTTCCTATTGTTAAGTTCCAATTGACAAGTTTTCCTATTGGGAAGTTGGTTATTATGGAGCCAAAAATCAATTTATACTCGTATTGTAACATAGATAAAAAATACATTTATAAATGTCTGTGGCAATTTTACAAATCAATATATGGGGGGGGTGTGTGGCAGTAATTAAGGTAAATCGATTGCGGGGAAAGGAAATTTTGTAACTCTAGCTCATATGTTTCCATATCTACATGTAGTGGAATTTTGGCACAGTTTATAAGCGAGGGGGATGAAATTAGCATATTTTTGACTATAACATTTGATGTATTTATCCGATTTCGATTATTTTTGACTATAACTTTCGAGTTGATAGATTCAGCGGTGCGGTTCTAAACCGCGCGAATGTGTCACGGGGGAAAGGAGTAAGATCGGGGGTTAGATCGGGGGTAAGATATCGACTTCATACGACAAACTCCCTCAGCCTTGAGAAAATGCGCATCTTTTGGTTAAATTTTTTTGCTCTAACTCTTATATTGTCGGAGAAACCTGGCCCAACACGGACAGATGGACATGTCTATATCGACTCGACTATTGATCCTGATCATTTTTGCCAATGGAACTGGTCTGCCACGCCTTCTTCTGCCTGTTACATACATTGCACAAATCTATAATACCTTTTTACACTTTGTGTACAGGGTATTAAAACCTCGTGCAACCGACAGTGTGATACCATGCAGCTCTTATGCCCCAAAAGCATAAGTCCTGCATGCGCCAAAATGCGAACTGTCCCTATTCAAAGCAATTGCGGCGTATTGAACATCGTTTTGAGCATGGTATAAGAATACAAGGTATGAGCTGTCTACAGACGCTCACTGCTTTTTTAGGTACTATTATTCATTCTGTTGTAGACGTCAATGAGCACCGACTACCTTACCCGGCAGACGGCTCTTAATTATAAGCGTAATTATATGTAATGTAATTTTAGGGAAATCAGTACATTCTTCATTTAGCATAAAATGCTATTTCCCTGGCACTTAGGATCATCGAGAGAAAGGATCGAATCTTATAGAGTGTCATTTGTTTTTCATTATTTTCATTTGTCAGCCAGCAAAATGTCTAGCGATTAGTGATGTAAACGCTGTTTGAACAAACCCAAATTTCAAGATACTATATACTACAGTCCAAATAGATTTACACTCAAATAATGTAAACATAAGTGTTGATAAGCGTTCTCTAACGTTTAACGTTTCGATGAGAGATTGGCCTGCTTCTGCGAATAACCCTTAAGATGCCACTCTCAAAGTGGTACAAATAGTTGTGAAACTGAGAACAAGACTTACTTTGGCCTGAACTTGATGTAATTTGACTAGCAACACTTAAGAGACTAATAGGTTAGCATAAGAGATGCAGAAACATTCGATGCAAAGAGCATGCAATTTAATAGAGTGTTATCCTTGTCCGTTACATTAAGTCGACTTGCTAAAAGCGAGCACTTTTAGCACAGTGCATACATGTGCGCTTGTTCTTACGCACTCTCTTTCTGAATTTTGCCTGCGAAGGAGTCGGTCTGACGATGATAGCAACACAAGCATCCTGTGCTGAAGTTGGTCACTTTTCACGAAAAATTTTGCATTTTTTAACGGTCCAGGTTGCCATTACTTACAGCTCTTTTGCATACGATGGTTTTAAAAACAGCGATGTTTTCGAAACATCGATGTATTTTTTACAATTCTACTAGCAATTGCTTCGCGTGGTTTGTTTTTTACGCTGCGATTAACTCCCACAAACACTTCTCGTTTCAATTCAATTTGTTTCAACTGTCGCTTGATTTTTTATCGATACCTTAAGCTAGACTTAGACACGCTCATAACTACAAGACCAACGCCCCGTTGTACAACTAACACAGTTATTTGTTTCGAGTGCAACTACAACTTATATACTACAATTATGGGCAATGTATTTCAACGCAATACTATCAGTGATGAGGACATAGCCGCCACTCTGTCCATGTGCCAGCCACCGGGCTTTACACCGCAGCAACCAGCTCAGTGGTTCCAAGACATGGAGGCGCATTTCGAGGCCTTTGGCATACACAACGATCAGCATAAATTCGAGCTGGTCATAGAACATTTGGATGATGATACAATCGAGCAGCTGGACGAGTATTATTACACCTATCGCCAGGGTTATGAGCAATTGAAACGCACAATTCTGACCATATATGGACAGCTAAACTAACTGTGCAATTGACGTGACCAGGCCTAAAAACACACACACATTTACATGCATATATAAAGTTATATGGACATAAGTTTGGATTTTGATACATATACACACATATATATATATATATATATGTGGCGAAGGGCATGTAGCAGTCGTGTTGAGCTTTCATTTTATTTATACAAGTGTGTCAGCGGAATAACATATTTTTCAGCTGAGTTCCAAAAATCTCTCGCACTCATACACGCAGTTCTCTGACGAGAAATTTATAAATACTTTGGTAAACATTCACTCTTGCGCTCTGAAAAGCTTGCAAGCTTTATTTTTGTGTCTATGGTGCAATAGTCTTCGGCTGTCCGACAGCTGAATACCCTGCAATATATAATAATAAGCAAAAATATATATATATAAAATAAACAATGAATATTTGTGTTGCTTCCAAAAATAAGCTCCACTGTGCATGTATTTGACTTTGACTCACGTCTGAGCGTGAGCCGAACCCAAAGAACTACGGAGCATGGACTCCGTGCTGCTCTTATGTTACGTTTTCGAGTACGTCTACGTTATTTACGCAAAGCATCTGTTTTCCTTTCTCTTTCACTTGTGCATGGCAACAAAAGATCAGCGCAAGCAGCAACAAGGCGACAAACACATTATGCTGAAAGCTGTACGCAACTAACCGATACACTATAATTTTTAGGGTGTCAGTTCGACAGAGTCAAGACGAATTGCGTAAACGCTTTCTTAAAGCAATGAATCGAAACGGCAACGTAACAATTTTCAAATGCTTTTTCTACACATGCTCTGCGCGCGTTAGTGATGGGAAACCACGCAACGATAACATATAGGCGCTAAATTTGGCAAAATATGGTCACACTTTCAACGTCTAGGTATGTAAAATTTATAGTTTGTAAACACTTTTTTAATTGTTGTGTGTTTTTCTACACATGCTCTGCGCGCGTTAGTGATGGAAACCACGCAACGATAACATATAGGCGCTAAATTTGGCAAAATATGGTCACACTTTCAACGTCTAGGTATGTAAAATTTATAGTTTGTAAACACTTTTTTAATTGTTGTGTGTTTTTGTGCAATTGTGACGTGTTTTGCTTATGTGTTTCGTCGTATAGAACTTTTGCAAGCGTTAATAGGAAGTTACTAACCAAAGTGTATAGATTTACAAGTAACACTACTCAACACGATTTCATATTCAAGAACTCAGCTGGTTGATCATGTTTTAACAAACTTGCCCTCAATATGGCTTCGTACTCAGTTTTTGCGCTACCCTCAGGTTTCGAGAATTACGCGTATTTTGGTATTTTTGAGGAGGCTCCACTTGAAGCGCTATATCTCTATTGTCAATTAAATGATCAGCTTTTGTCTTTGTTTTATTTAAAGCTAATGAATGTCACTACAAATCTTTCATAGACCACTTTTCGATTTGACCAATGAGATTTTGGCCACAGAACTCTAAATTCATTCGTGCCTGAAATTTAGCCCAAAAAGAGCAAAATTTATGTCTTTAACTAAAAACGTTGACCTGTTGCCAAAATATTTTTTAATAAGACTTTTCTTAAATCAGTTGTCGCATTTGCGAAAAGCAAAATGAGCCATGTTTCGAGCAAATTAGATCAAGAATGAAGAAGTTATAATGGTTTACAAGAAAATGCGAGAAAAGAACACGAAACTTCTTGATCACTTTTATCGATGCAATGTTATTCAATCGTGACATACTTTTGAATTCAAGAGAGTTTTTGAATATGATACAATTTTGAATTTTGTAGACTAGTGTCATTAACACATATTGCCCCAATTTGCACCGTTAAAAAAAAATCGTGTTTAACCCCCTTCGGGGCGGAGTGTTTTAAAAAAAACTTTTTCTCGACAACCCAGATACTTTTGGAAAACTTTTTACGTATTCTGAAAGATTGACGTAAAAAACACGTTCCGCTTGCTTCAAATTTCAAAATTCGTCCTTTCACATTCTTGTTGGTACATAATATCCCAACACATGTTTTGACGACTGAATTTCATATAAAAAATAAATGATGAAAGGATTAGCAACATTTTTGCAATAAATCTTATTTATTTAATTATTTACTGTTCATAATTAATTAATAAAATCAAGTGAAAAGGGCCAAAGCATTGGAAGCACAAAGTGTTCTTGGAACCTAAGCAGGCGCTAACGCAGAAAAGATTTTCGGGGCGGGGGTTTTGGACAAAAATATAGAAAGCTTCACATAAGGATCAACATTAGCATATTAATGGAACTCCAATTCCTTATGTGGAGAAATTACATTTGCCAAATTGTAATTTAGGCTTTAAACTCTTCAATTATGCTTCAAAAGTAATAAAACTTTGATTTTAAATCAGAGCTAATAGCTCTTTTGCATGAAGTTCTACGCATTTTGACGGAATGATATTTTGATTTGAGACACGAGATTGTGATAAGAAGAAAAAATGGTGTCTGAAGCTCTTCCAAATATTTGTCCAAAAAAGATATGAAAATAGATTTCTGATAGTAAGCTTCTTCTATTTCCCTCGTAGGTATAACGATTTCTTTAACACCTAATCGTCGGAAAACTGTCAACACTTCTCAAAGTTTTTCTGCTGCTTGAAAAACATTTGTTTTTCGTTTTGAACATGATTCTTCAATTTTGGTTTGCCAGATACCCCAGCTACTTGTTCCAATCGCTTCAGTCCAAAAATTAAAAAAAAACAAAAATTGGATATATCTCGAAAACTAGAGTTGAACTCAGCGATGTCAAATTAGTATGAAGCAACTACCATCATCCCCGCGGCAAAATGTTTGTCGCATTGTGTAATTCATCTTCATCTCTACATCCAAGATTTTCAAATCCTTGTCGGCCGCAAAACTGTTCGAATAATTTGAATGAGTTTTTCCCAATTTTCGAGTTTCGTTTGTTTGCGGCCTTGGTTGCTGTCAATAATGATAACGTTTTTTCTACTTTCGTAAATCAATTAAATGTTGGGCATATCTGCATGATACTTTGAAATTTTCTATAGCGTTCTTCCAATCTTTAAACATCCCTTCCCAACTTTTAAGTGCTTATAATATGCAGAATCGGCAATAAGCTCCATACTCGCTAGCTGAATATGCTAATCAGTGGTGTAGTTTAAATTTTAGATGACGTCTAGTCGATTTTTGAAACTAGCGTCCGGTGTGCTTGGTTTACAAGCAATTTAAATTTCTCTTTGTTACTTGACACAATTTTGCAATATCATAAAGCGAAATCTGGCGGAAGTCTATGAATTCTTACCAAAAAGCCGTTAAACCTCTAGATGTGACCTGTTAAACCTGCGTCTTAATCAAATAAACACTTTCAGATTATTCGCCGAAATATCAGTTTCATTAAATTAAAAGATAACACGCATTTACAACCAATTTCTGTTCATAGGATTGAATCAAGTTTGTATATTATTAATAATAAATTTCTTATAAAATGTATACAATTTGTATTTATCAAATATTTCGATAATGAACCTAAGCCTATATATTTTGTCTCCTATCTAGTTTTCCCACAAATTTTGCAGTGTTCTATCTATTTTGCATGAACGTGCAGAGTGCCGGATATCCAAAAGTGAAGAAAATGTCGACCGCCAGACACACATCATTCTCACGAATCAAAGAAATCAGCTTCAGTACGACTCTTTCTCCAAGAGTGCTGGCTGTGGACAGCACAGAAGCGGCTTCTTTTCCAGTGTAAATATTGAAGTCATATGTGTAACCTGTCTTTGAATCGTATCGCATCCATATTTTAATTCCCTGCTTTATCGGTTTCATTAGCTTATATTGTTCAAGGTGGATCTAGCTTTGAATTTGAACATGGAATCATCGATCGCCTGGAAAGAGCTATCACTTCGAGAGGCTATAAACTTGCATACCATCAGATATGTAATAATCTTTGCCAACAGGCTGAACTCAGTGCAGTCATCAGAAATGTCGAGAAGAGTTGCGCAGGGAACTCAGACTTTTGCTTGTACTGGCAATACGTAGTAAAATTCAGCCAATGAGCAACTGGCAGTGCATTTCGAGGACATATTGTTTTTGTCATTAGTCTCTGATGCAGAATATGAATAACTCTGATTTCATCAGAGCTCTCCATAGATTCAGTTTCCGAATTGTCAAAATCGACATCCGAGTCATATTCACTTATAAAGCGCTCAAGATCGTCAAGTGCTGGTTTCACTTTTGATATTTAAATAAAGATTGAGATAATTGAGACATTGGGACATTGGGACTATAAGTCCAAAAATTGGTTTGGGATAATATGTTCCACACAAAAATGGCTTTGGGACCAAATCGAAACCGAAACAAGTACTTTTCACTTGATTCAATTTGACAGACTTTACACATGACACGAATGTTCGTGTCCAAATTATATACTGTTTCAGTTCTTTGTTGCACAGCCTCAAAATATAGAAACTTATAAATTTAAAATTTTTGTTGAAATGCATTCATTCCCAAGACAGCGTATGTGTGAGGCTGCTTGTGTTGCTCTCTCTCTCTCTCTCTCTCTTAGACCAACTTAGTCGTAGGTAAAGTTGAGGCAGACCAAAACAAACGCTCATATATGCACTTTCTTGGTAATTGACGCATTTCACTCAGTCGACGAAATGTAACGGCCAAGGATTCCACTCTTTTACTCATCATGTTCTTTGTTAACCAAAGATTTAGAGACCACTAAAAGGCACTTACAGTTAAACCTGGTTTGTAGCATTTTTCTACGTTTTATGACGCCTTGCAAACTTTCGGTACCATTTTGAGGTTGACAGAAACCCTGCTTTTCTAGAACTTTAATCGATCAAGGTGCAAATGATACATATATCTTCTAATATAGTGACTTTTTTCAGCGACAATTGAAAGTGGTATGTCTTGGCATGAAGCTCCTTTTAAATGACGATTTCTTCTTCCTTTTCTTTAAGTAAATACAGTCGCAATAAAATCATGCATTAATGAAATTCGTTTATTGTGTCATTTGTAGCAGTTTTACGCTTTTTCTTCACCAAAATACATTTTTTTGATAATTTTCACCCCTCACATGCACAGTAACAGTGTGCAAAGCTGTGCCGAATTTCAATTCGATAGCTTTTATGGTGTGGTTGTAAACCGCGAAATTTCGTGGGATATCGACACGAATCGACAACTCTGCGCTTCTTATGGAAATTCCCTAGACAATGATATAAGTTTCACTCATATTTCTTCTCATATAGTTGTCGAAAAAGGGTGCACAAATTTTGCCTTAGGCTATTTAGGTAATAGATTTGTATATGAAGGGCAGTCGAAAGTAATTTTGAATCTAATAACATTGGCATTAAAAATCAAAACAAAAACAGAGCAACAAATAATACAAACAAATATTCAGATATGTAAAATAACTTTTGTGCTCATTTTTGGATAAAAAAATATGGAAAATTTTATTAAAAATCTGTTTTTAGTTCGTATGCAGCTCAGGATGGACCTGTACGAGCGAGAAACCTTTATGGTGGCAACATCGTAAGTGACTATGTGGATCCACCATATGCATATTATACCATAAGACAGAATTATCCAAAACGCCTAAAAATCAATGAAGCAGACTCGCCTCTTCTTTCGTTGGTTTTCTGGCATCTTTAATAGTTTTGTCTTATAGTTTAACTTGCATGATGTGGAACCTAGTCACGATGTTGCCTTGTTGGCCGAGCCCGAGTCCGAGTGCGAGTCCTTAAACTTATGCTGAATGTTGTGTAAAACTTTTGCGGCAGACGAAAATATTGGGACTACTTGTGAAGAGCAACAATAATAAACTTCAAAGTTTTAACCTGCAACTTGAGCCTTATATAAGAAGAAGTTCTGTTCGCTAATTTTATATATTTTGCAAAACATTAAAATCGTAAACGCTTTCATAAATGAAAATATCATTGAAATAACTGTTTGTTTGTTTGTTTTGTATTCCCGGAACATAAAAGGCAACCTTGTAATTAGCAACGATTTCTAGTTGTTGTGAAAATAGCAGCTTTCAATAGCAGAGCTCGCAAATACTCGTCAACTTTTTCAGCCTGTTTGCAAAAAACGGTTATTGCAGGACACAATAAATAGAGAAAAAAACCCTTGCAGCAAGCTTTAATTCCTGGAATCGAAAGATAATTCGATGAAACTTGGTAAGAATGTTTGTTTTAACATTTTATGATACTTTTCGAAAGCCATAATAAATACTGTATCTCAAAACACCCAAGGTCAAAGGTCACGAAAATAGTTTTATGTAAATAGAGTATTTCCGGTGCTTTTAATTTATTTTGTATACACAGAAGAGTTTTAGAGCGCGAAATTCGTCACGAATTTCTACAATCAGCCATTCTCGAAATAGAATTGATTGGAATTCTCGATTAAAAGTCACACAAATATTTTTTCATAAGTAGAGCTTTTTCGTTGCTTTCAAACCATTTTGTGTCTTCAAAGAGTTATAAAACGTAAAATTCTCTACGAATTTTGTCCACAAGATAGTGACTTCTAAAATAAACCATTTTTGAGATAGAATCGATTGGCATTTCAGATCAAAAGTCACGAAAAAGGATTTTTGTAGGTAGAGTGTTTCCGGTGCTATTAATATTTATTAATATTACAATTCTAGAAGGTTTGACTGAAGTTGCAAATGAAATAGGAGGGGTTTCCTGAATTAACCTGCATTCCTGGATTCGGTGGCCTCGCTATTGTCCAGCAAAGGAATGTGGATGATGGAAGAGTCTTTGTACGTATCTTTTGGAGATTCGGCTTATTTTGTCGGTCCTCTGTTCCTTACTTTATTTATTGCTGGCAAGTAGACGCCAGATTGTGTGCAGGAGGGTAGTACCGGCTGAAGTATGACCTTCTGGGGTAGAATCTTGAAGCGTACTATTTGCACTATCTGCCTGCTTTGAGCTGGAAATTGCAAGCTGAACTGCCTCAGCATTTAAACAAAGTTCTCTGAGACACTCTCCACTCTGAACATAGAAACTTTATATCGTTTATAGATATACCTCCGATAAGCTGCCTACAAAGCCTAAAGGTCTCTTATGCTCTGCACGTTTATAGAGCATAAAAATATAGCCCCATAAAGTAAAAAGCACATGCATATAAGTATCTATATGTGCGTGTATCTGAAATATCTATAGATACACAAACCAAGGAAACAAACTGAATGAAAATCGAGAAATGAGCGAGTTTCAGAGAGAGAGAGCGCGACAGAGAGCGGGAGAGCCAGAGGGAGAGAGAGAGTGCTTGTTGGTGGATTGATTGTGGTATATCACTTTCAGATACGGATGCTGTATGCTCCCGTGCAAACGCTTTTCTGTCGTGTCGATCGTAGCAGCAGCAACAAATAAAAGAAAAGCGGAAAAATAAAGAAAAACGCAACAAAAAAACACAGAGCGAAACATTTTCCCCTTTGATTTATTTCACTTTTATGGTGAACATTTGGTTTATTTTTTTTATTTATTTTTTTTTTTTAGTTTGTCGTGTACAGAGTTAACGTGCGTGTGCCAGCTATTAAAAATATATAAAAAAAATAAAAAATAATAAGAAAAAAAAACAAACGCATGCAACTTATGAGGTGTTAAACGCCGTACAACACGGCGTATGAGTGTTGCGAAAAAGTGAAAGTGCTATGTGTATGCCACAAATTGGCAGCTAGTGAAACAACAACAACAACAATGAGTAGTGTATACGCACAATGTGCCAAAAACGAGTAAAAGTGTAAGCCTAGCTGGAAAATGCCATTCATTCTATTCTGGAAAATATCTAGTTTTGTAATAGTTGCTTTGAAACACACCTGTGTCAGATGTCTGGCTTTGCTGCCACATGACGTCACGCGGCAGTAGCGCTGTTTCACGTTGAAACTCACACACACACTTTCCATCTCGCTCACACACACACACACAGACACGCAAATGCTCAGTAAATTTGCGCTGTGTTTTTCGGGGTATTAAAAACAAAAGCGTTTCACTACGTACGGAATATTTATTATTGTGTACGCCAATGTGGAATGTGTTTATAAAAGTAGTCAAAGCAAACCGATCCCCCCCCGAACCGCCGCCCAGCTTGCTCACTCAGTGGCCAATGCCTGAGCCCTCACTCAGTCTATGATCAAACCCAATATGCCTCATCCATGCCCATTTCGCTACAATTGCTTCTATTTTAAATTTTTACATCTTTTCGCTTTTCGCTTTTCATTACGCTCTACCAATTGACTTTTGGTTTTTCCTTTTTCTTTTCTGGCATAAATTATGCACGTGCAACATTCAGCTGCAAGTTGTTTGAAATATAGAATATACATTTGATGAGCCGTAGTATTTAAATACAACATCTTGAAGCCATCAGTAGTATCCATAAAGTTTTATACAAACATCTTGATTGGAAGTGAGCGCGTCATTCGAAATCCGACAAACAAAAACGAATAAACTTTAGACGGAAGTGCATTTCAGTATTTTGTTTTATGAAAATCCTTTGAATGAATCTCTAGTGAAGCTGAAAAGTTTGCGCCTTAAAACAGAAACAGAATCGATTTGAAATAATACTACAGTTAAGCCCAGTACGGAGATACGCGAAATGTTTCGCGACGAAATCTGCAATATAGTGTCATTACCTAGCATATGCTGTTATTTTGTTAACAGCTTTTATAAGCGCTATTTTTTCTGCCCTTTCAGAAGAGTTCATTTTTTTCGATGATTTTAACTTGGCAGATGTAGTATTCGTACGAATTTTCGGCTGCTCAATCAATCCACAAATACTGTCCGTATGATTGGTGGCAACTCTCAATATAAAATATCACATAAAAAAACAACGTTCAGTATTTTGTTTGCTGCGTACCGCGGAAATAAATGTTTTGAACTGAAAATTCTCTATGCCGTTTTTTATGTGTAGTTTGACAGGGCAATAAAAAGCAACTTATTTTGAAAAAAAGCAAAGCTACAGACTTTTGTAAGTCTTTAAAGAGAATCTTCTTATTAGCTTGTTCATATATAAAATCTTAGCTCTTCTTAAGCTTCTGAATCCCTCATGGATTTGTTCCTCAAGTCTCAGTGAATTCGCCTTCAGCTCGAATAATTTGTTTTACGATTGCGTTCTATATTTTTGTTTGTCATTTCTACAAGTCTTGTGGTCAGAATATATTCAACGAATTCTAAGGGTTTGGTTAACAAACGGAACACTCATATTCGAAATTAATACGAATGACTTATTCTTCTTAGCTAGTCCTTGCATTACTTTGTCTTGGATTACTTAAAAATTCTAGAGAAATCGGAAATTTTGGGAATGCTGAAGTCTTTCATGTGAAAATAGCCACTGCCCCATTTCAAAGACTTGCTGCAAGGCACCTATTTTATACCCTGCAATGCAGAGCATTTTTGTCGGAATATGCTGCAAATGTGCGTTTTGAACGACTTAACTCTTTTGGAACATTAAATCAGTGGTTGGCATGATGCTGACAATTGGTAGCAGAGGCGTGTACAGTACAGCAAAATCAAACTGAGACGTCATTAATGTAGTGTTGCCGACCACTGCACTTAATGCTAAGGTAGAAAAAGCGAGAAAGATTGGACCAGAAGTTATATGTCGAAGGCTCCACTTTTTGAGTGCGTTCTAGGCGCAATACTTGCTTCCATGAGCTTCGTGCGTCTTTCCATCAAAAAAACAGTCAGCGATATCTATATCTGAATATTTGGCATATTCTCACATCTATGCCAATGATCTAAAAAGACATAGGGCATATTTCAGTGAAATATGCAGGCTTCAAACTTGGACGCAAAGCAGCCCAAAGAGTACAAAGGAGTTTATTTGGTTCTCCATTAGCAACAACTTAAGACTTTTGGAGTTTTAAGGGAATGCTTTATACTTCGGGCCATAGCCAAACACTTTTATCCAGTTCTCCTGTTATTGGGCAAGCACGTTGTGCCATCTAGTTGGATGCACGCTAGACACTCTTTTATAGTAATCCAACCTGAAATTCTTCAAGTAATTTCAAGGTTATGACCTTAGGACTAAGTACTAATAAGGCTTGAATACAGCCACATACTTCCACTTCTTTTAACCTGACCTAAACTAGTTTCACATTAATTAGACTAAAATCTATTAGCTACGTTAACTAAGCTGAAAATTTTCAAATCTTAAGAATAATATTGCCAAGTCGTTGATCGTGTTCCGTCCCCTTTTCTCGTTATTTAAGAATCAAAACCGACAGAAATCGAGCTTTCATTAATGCTTTTCAATCAGCTGCAACAAAGTTAATAACGCCCTTTCAACTTTTCCCGGTATCAGTTCACTATTCACTGTTCTGCACTTTTAACTTTTCACCATTCACTGTTCACTCTTCTCTCTCCTCTCTCCTCTGTCCTCTGTCCACCCTCGTCTCTCATCTTTCATCTCTAATCTTCAATCTCTCTTCACTATTATCTCTCCTCCCTCCTTCCTTCAATCCCTCTCTCCTTCTCTTTATTTATTCTTCTCTTCTTTTCTTCTTCTCTACTTCATTTCTCCTCATCTCTTCTTCTTCCTTGTTTTTAAAACATACTCCAGCATTTCTATCGTACGAAAACGACTTATTGTGTCACACCGACACATTTTGAAAGCTTCTTTATGCATTTGACTCTGAACTTCATGGAGCAATACCTCTATTTCCTCGTTTTCTGAGTTTTTTGACTCCATAGAGCGTCTCAACAATTTGGAGCTTGTAATGAACATTCTTGACGAGTCCCCACATGTTTTATCAATTGGAGCAGAGTAGCGACGTTTGATTACGCTGCTTCCATTAGTGTATTTTAAACGTTCTTTACAGTTATGCTTCATATTGTTCGCGAGCCATTCAACTAACGAAAACGCTGAGATTTCCGCCTAGAGAAACATCGATTTCCCATCAAGGTAACACACAATTTTGTTGCTTAGTGTAATTATAGATAAGAATTTATGGACATAAATGGAATATATGGAAAATTAGCCACTTTTCGATTCCTTGTATTTTCAAGACTGAATTTGTATGCCAAACCAAGGAAGGATAATGGTATTGAATAAAAAATTAGCTCCTCTGGTATTTTTCAAGAAAAGTCCATACCACATAAGTGGCATGATGTCTATGCACTCCAGCGGAATCCGGAGCTGTATAACAGTGCTGCATTATGAACAGGTGAAGCTGGAATATATCTATCTTTAAAAGACTCCAGGGGAACACTTGCTGAGTGCTCAAGTTGGCAGAGACTATTTTTTGGAAGGGGAATAACGTTGACTGTTTAGACGAAAAAACAGCGCAATATTCCGGGAGACATCCTTTGGCTATCGGCTTGCCGGCTTCGTCCATGCAGCAAATACCGCGACATGCTCCCTTATTGTGCCATCACTATATAACCATGTCCAATTGATTGCGTTCAACGTTTCAGATGTTTCCGCCAGAGGAAAGTGTCATCACCGCTGGTCATGCTTTTTGGCAATATCTGTAGAGTTGCGATGAGCGAGGAGGGCAGCAAAGCCACGATTATGCAGCAACCCATCTGCCGATTGTAGAAGGCTGCATCCAATACTCTTGGCAAAGATTTGTGTAAATGGTCTACTCTGCTGCTTCTTCTATTTCAAAAATTTGTCAAAATCTGTATAATCCAAGAGTTTGAAAAAATGGCGCATTTGACTTATTTTATAAAAGCCTTATTTATAAAAGCAATGACTAATACTAAATCGTTAATTTGTATTCAATATGTATTACTGACACTAACCAAAAAATGGGCGTGGCCTCGCCTCAAAAGTGTACTACCTACAATTTTGGCACTTGTAACTTTTGCTTTTTGGAATTCTTAAAATTTCGTTGTTATATTTTGATCATATCCGGCAATCAATTGGCACACAATCTCGCACAACTTGCCACTTAATTTCTATTTTTAATAATCAAAAACCAACAACCGCGTGAATGAAAAATTAAAAATTCTACAACAACAACAACGAAATCGAAGCAACAACAACAAGTTTATAATGAATCAAGAACTTATTTTTGGTAGCGCGTCAAAAGGCAAAAAACTCAGATACATGCGACTTACGCGTACTCATGCCGTGGATTCCCTGCTCATACATACATATATATGTATATTCATAACTCATAAAAACACACAAACCGCAAGAACACAACATTAAAGACATATGCTCCATACATATGTATGTACTTAAAACAAAAATAAGTGAAATATTGAGTATTTGGTTAGAGCATCAAATGCTGCATAAATAAATGAGCATGAATCAAATGAATCGATTCATTTTCACTCGAAGCATCGAATATCGATCTATCGTATTCTTGGAAAGCCCCAAAAACAATGGCATTTAACTGAATATGAAACAAAAGAAACCCCACAAAGTGTTGACTGTAGTTTCGTTTAGTTTAGTTAGTTTTAGTTTAAGTCCAAACAAAAACAGTCTTATTATTTCTATGAAAAATTAATACACATTCATAGAATTCCCTATAATTGATATAAAAACCTGCATACTGGAGAGTAATAACAGAAATATAGAATATGCCAATGCAAATACCGTGTACAACTATCTGGTTTGTGTCTATCAGTGCATTATGCACATAACTTCAAGTTATAATAGTCGATCGATAATACTTAGGGGCTGTGCATAGATGACGTCACAAAAATTTTAAAGTTTTATAACCCCCACCCTTTGTCACAAATAGTCACATTTAGGCAAACCCCCTCCCCCTAATGCGACGTCACAAACCGTTCAACCAAAAGACAACTGTGAGCATTCCTAGAAACTTGGAATAGAATGTCAACTGAATCATTGCAGATACAATGCACAGAGTATATAAGATCAACCCAAAGTATTATTGTTTGTGGTAATGTAATGTAACAAAAACTTTTATAACATCAACGGATCGTTCCTACAACTGCTAAAGAGCAGCCTTGAGACCAAGGGTTAATAGGAACTTTTAAGAGAAAGTACCGATAAATCCTAGTGCATAAGCATCTGGTCGCATTGGAAGTAGGCGATACTTTCAAGAAATTCATGCAATCTATGTCACTCCTGAAGTCTTTGTAATACTTTACAGAAACATGGGATCGGGAAAAGCGTGAAACCATAACTTACTGCTTTCAAAAAGTTGTACTCCTTCAAATTTCACAAGTAGAGTCGGGGCCAATAGCAAAAGAAAAGGTTGCAGGGGAACATTTCAGGGATACTCCAGAATAATTAGCAGATGATTTGAGAATTGTAGTGGCATTAATTATATTTTCATTTTTTTTCATTAAGTTGAATAAATAAAAATATAGCTACCTAAGTTCGAAGCGATTTAAATATGATCAGCCAACAAAGTTCTTACATACTTATGATCTAGTGTTGATCAGTGTTATCATGATGGAGATTGCCACTTAATGTTTAAAATTTCAGTATGATAGTGCTTAAAACACCTTTGCACACAGTAATACAACAGTGTTTTGTGTGTTTTCTAATATTTTAGAAGTTTTTAGAAAGTGTTCCGTCGATTCGGCTCCTTCAAGAAAGGTTTCACGAGTTAGATCCTCGCTGAGGCCTATATCGGTCATTGTTATCCGTGATTAAACGAACTACTGCCCGCCAATGCTTCCTAACCAATTCTGAAGCGCCTCAGATTGCCTCAGGCCCTATTGACAGTGACGCTGAAGCTTTGTTTGCCAGCACGTCTGCCACTTCATTGCTCTGAATACCTCGGTATCCAGGAACATTATTACATCTTACATTCACGACGTTGTCTGAGGCTTCTCCAGTGCCCTTAGTGCAGCCTGACTGTCACCACGGCTACCTACAGTAGCTTTCTTTTATGGATACAGCTCGCCGCATTCAGATTTGCGTAGACCCATCTCTATATTACCTATGACGTTGAGTTGCTTGAATTTTTATCAAGATACCAATCAGCACCAGTCGCATCTTTAGTTTTGGAATCGTCTGTCTAGAAGACATGCGTGTTTCGCCTAACTGAATATAAGACATTCGTGGGGTATTTATCGGAACACAATAGGCACTCTTTCTTTAGCTTGCTGGCTATTAGCCTCTTGTCGCTACAGTTAAAGGCTACAACCAGTGTAAAGTATCCGGCTTCATTACCCAGATTTTACTAAAAGTCCGTCTGCACTACCACAAAGCTCTTAGAGCACGTTGGGCCTTTCGTTCAATGTGTCAAGGGTTCCCCCGAGATACTTTACATCACTGGACCGCGGGATGATCAACCTATCCATTCTGCGTCTTCATTTTTTGACTCTGAGTGAAAAAAAAAAGAGAAAAATAAGTAGTTTTATGCGGTTTACGGTGAGACTTAACATGATTCGAATATAAGTACAGATAATACGGAAGTTTTCAAAAAAAGGTTGTGTGTTCACCATCGTTCATCCATTTTAGCAAAAGTAGTTTATTGTCTCTGAGGCATGTCAAGAAGTTGTATGATGCTTTTTGGCACTGGATTCTCCATATCCAGTATAGCTATACCAACTTAACCACCACTCCCATGGACGTGTATCTTGATTTGACTCAAAATGGTGATTGAATGTTCCAACATTTCCGCTGAAGTTTACTTCTTGATCAAAGCCTTGGTTTTTTCCATACGGCCGGCTTTCAGCAGTCGTAACTAAAATTTCAATGAAAGAAATTAAGAAAAACTAACCATTTTTTCTTTTTTATATCAACAGACACATTTATAACCCTAGATTGATATCGCTAATTTTACCCCTCCGAGGGCAAGCTTTGTCGAATCAACGAACACATACTTTCAACTCACATAACTTGAAAACTATGCGAATATTTTCCATAAAACAAGCTTTTATATAATTTTTTAAGTTTTCCAAACACAAATATTCAAAATATTTATTTTAATGATTTGAAATGAAAAAAAACCATATTAATTTGGAACTAATTTTCCATATTCTGTGCAAGCCTCAATTTTGTGCTCCCCACACATGATTTTTCCACAAAACTTGCACACTATTTTTTAAATTATTGAAATACATTCTCAATCCTATAACGTCATCCTTCATCAAAATGACTACGTGTGCCGTATAATGTAAGTGTACAAGGTTAAAATCTGGTATTGGCGAAGTCTTAGAACATTATATAATTTGAATATTATTCATTAAATGATCATTTAGGGTGAGAATATTAGCTTTCTATGTTAAGTGACTTTTCGTCAGGTGAATATAAATTGAATTTACTTAATCTATAGATAAAAGCTATGTTTTAGTTGGTAAATTGTCATTGTTGATTTTTGCGAAACATACATTGTAGATCCCTTCTTTACGAAATATGCAGAAAGTGGCAAATTTCTCTAATCTTCTTCTTCTTAACTGGCCATAACAACTCGTTACCGGGTTACGGCCTGATGTATTTCTTTCATTGGAATGAGGGTTTTACATGGTGGGTCCCAAAACCTACGCACAACCTTTTTAAGGCCTGGGGTGGCTCTACTGGTCTCGAAAGAATCCAGTGTCATTATTAGAAGCCTCATACGACAAGCTTTGACCTGCTGAAGTGGTATTCCCTAACCTGCTCACCACACGGGGTTTGCCTAATCTGCATAATAATTTTCAAATTCGGGATAAATCTCCATAGAACTGTCTTCATCATCATACTGAATATTTTCGGTATCACTTAGCGACATTTCAGTATTTTCCAGAAACATTATTTAATTGCAAAAATACGCTTTCTTCTTGACTTAGCGTACTTTTTCAGCTGTCACTCTCATATGTAGTTAAAGAATGTTCAATTTCTAAGTCAACAAGCTCATTTGAACTCATATTGAGCAAAAAACTCTTAAAAAATATAAAATGAAACCCACAAAAATACTGAATACACAAAGGGTAAACTTCATCGAATCCTCAATTACCTCAAAAGTACTTAAGTGTGTTTGCACAGGGCAGAAAACACTGCCGTTTAGAGCTGTAGAGTGATCACTGGGAGCGGTAGCTCCTAGGTGTGACGTAAAGCGCGCTACTAAGCACTGCTGCAGCTCAAAACTATACAATAACGCTAAGTTTTGCACTTTTAGCTGGAGCGTCCGATTTGGTCAAGCCATATACTGTTGTAAAGGTATTAATGCGTAGATTGAACTTTTTATAGACGGTTTTTTGATTTGGCTATTGGTTTGGAAGATATATGGGTTTAAAGAAAAATTTCCTTAGCTCTAGCGGGGAAATGGAAAGACATAGAGCCCCAGTAAATGCAGTTATATAATCTATAATCGCCACTTTCCCCCCTTTTTATGAGTAAAATATTTTTATAAGTATAATTTGATATTTTTTGCTTTACGAACTTTATTAAATTATACACCATTCAAAACTTCATAGAACGACGTTTCCAAAAAGTTATGGGTTCAAATAATTTGGTTTATAATTGACGAGATATATTACATTAAACACAAAATTTCGATTTTTTAGCGTTTGAATTTAAGCCCCTTTCGGTGTTTTATTGTCTTTAATAGTGTGCATTCATTTAATCACATTTTTTGTTTTACTAACTTTATAAAATTGGTTTAAATTACAAAATATTCGAATCGTAATTGAACGATGTTTCTAAAAAGTTACGGGTACAATATAATACGTTAATTGATTGCAGAGATATTTGACATTAAGAATTCGAATTTCATTTCAAAATTGGAATTTTTATTTATTTGCCTTGCTTTGCTTTCAACTAATAGTTATTTAAAAAAAAAAAGGGCTGCTTTACGGCAAACTGTGAAAAGTTTGTTGGACGTTCAATTAAAATAAACGCTTTCGTCACAAGTTTTTTACCTCAAAGAGGTTCATTTCTTTATCTAGATCATTACGAGTGAGTGATAAAAAATTCGGTTACCTTTCTAGAGTTATAATGCTTTAAGCGGAAATACACTGAAGTGCAAAGCGTATAGAAGATATTTTCCATTCTTTACTAGAAATATCGAAAAAAAATTGACCTTTTGACAAAAAAGCAGAACTTTTTTAGATTCGAACAGTTTCGTTTGTATAGAACATATTTTGTACATTTTAACGATGTTACGGCCAATGTCAAATAATAATTATGCTATATGTAATAGATTGTACATATATGTATTGTATATTAAAAAACTATGTACATATGTACCTCTAAGTATTCAAATATGTGCGCCGCCTTTGAAGACCAAATTCGAATGGATTCTCATGCGTAATAGCAACAATAACAACAAATGCCAATGTGATGATTTTTTCATTTCTCAGATATCCATCAACGAGGCTTTAAACTCAGCGAAAATGCCAGCAGCAGAAGAGCAACCAAAACAACAACAAAGAGGAAAACAACAACAGCAACAACAGCAACAACGACAACAACAACAGCAACAAATAAAATACAGCTGACTAAAAATGCAAACTGTTTATTTTATATAAATAACAAAACGCTTTTGTATCATTAATAAAAACACACGAACAGAGACACAAAGCAGAAGCACAAAATAGCAACAGAAGCACAATATCAAAAGAGAGCGCCAAACTAGCGAAAGCTTCAAGAGCGACAACGAAAAGCTGCAGCCGCTTCCCGGTGAACGGCAAAGAGCCGAAGAAGCAGAAGAAGAAGCAGCAGCAGAAGCTGAACGCAGTTGGAGCAGGAAGCACTTGACAGGAAGGAGACGACGCCAAAATGATGTTTACACGCGCCCAGGTGCGCAAGCAGAAGACAAGCAGCGCCAGCAGTCAAAGACCGCGCAGTTCGCGCAGCCAGGCAAATGAGGCAAGTACATTTTACGGTTAGGCATGAAGCACGGCTACAAAAGTACGCAGTGCCTGAGGCAACAGCGATAAGCTTGCGGCACGCTTGTATCGTAATCATTCACGTGACCCCGAGTTCCCCCCGCGAACACCACAACGACACTGGGTTCTTTCGAGACCAGTGGGCCTTAAAAGGGTTGTGCGTTGAGTTTGGGACCCAACACGTAAAACCACAATTCCAATGAAAGAACATTTACATCAGGCCGTAACCTGATAACACGGGTTGTTATGGCCGGGTTAAGACGAAGATTTCACGAATTCGAAGCTAAGTGTGTGCTTGAGTTCAGCTTCACAAACACTTTCGAATTGATTTCTAAGCTCAGATTTCTTTGAGCTTTGTTTTTAACGCACGAACAAAAAAAAGGAACTTTACTTCTTCGTAAAAATCTAAAATTCTACATTTTGCTCTAGACTTTATTTGTATAAAGACACGCGTATTGCGATTGACCAAAACACTAAAATCTCTAATTTCATGTTTTCTACGATTTAAGCACTCTGACAACTTTTCCGGCGATTTGGCGATGTTTTTGTGCGTGCGTGGCCGTTGTCGATGTAGTGTGTTATTCAAATAACTTTAGTATTTTCCACTTTACCCAGCTAAATATTTTCTATCGTGTTGGACATGACATCAAAGGGTTTCCTATTAAAATTGAGCGCTCTAGTCGCTATAGTTGGGTCGCCAAGAGTAAAAGTAAATAAGAGTAAATAATTTTCAAAAATTTCTCCAAGCTAATTTCGGTTGTTTTGATAAACGTGCGGAAAAGCCTGAGTTGGCTACCAACTGTTTATTTGCTTTTCCACCGAACCGTTTTTTATAAAATCAATGCTTTCATAAGTGTAGCTTCGGTTCATACTACATACTTATAAAATTATAAAGCTGGAGTCTTATTGTGAATACGTAAGCGATCAGCTGTTACATTTTCACATATCTAAATAAATCGGTCGAGTTATTTCTAAATACACACTTTATAAAGTAGAATAATGCTTCCACGACTAGAGATCAGCTCTTTTTTTAAAGCAAAACAGTGCTAGAGTAGATGGGAAAATCGGGGATTCAAATCGTAAACGTAAGCGTTATCCAAAACAACCGAAATACATTGTTTTAGAAAAACCTATAACCGTTAACCGTTTTCCGAAAGAATCGCATTGAAACCGATATACAGTATACATATACTAGTACGATTTTGGTGTTTTTCTTTGCAAGCTTACATATTTTTTCGTGTTGTGCATTACATTCCGTCTCTCTGTGAAGCCAGGTATTTCGAAGGAGTAAAGATATCTTCAAAATTTTAAATGCATTTGACATAGAATTCCATAAGCTTTTTTTGAAATGGAATTTTGCTGGTGACATACAAAGTGAAACACTAGACAACACAATTTGTTTCTCGCATCCACTTCTTTTTTGGAACTGATTTTGCAAAAAAGGTCATGGAAGTAGTAGAGTGGAATCCTGAACCGTAGGTCAGGAAATGTTCAGGCAACTCTTTCTAATTTGATAGTCTCTACTCTTTCGATATGAAATTTCTATGTGAGGGGCGCATACAAGACGTTTCATAAGATAACTGTTTGAAATTTGTTTTAATCAACTTCATGTTTTTTTTTTCAGTCTCGTTATAAGCAAGGATCTTCAGGCAGCAGTGGAACTGGCAGCAATAGCAACAGCAGTGCTCCACGACGAGAAAGAGAACGTGAGCGAGATACTGAGGATCACTATGGCAATCTTTATCGTTATGGCAAACAGCATTCATTTGAGCTACCACGTCAACACTCCAAGGAGGAGGCTTATGTCAGGGAGCGTGAACGCGATAGAGACAGGGACAGAGATCGGGATAGAGACAGAGATCGAGATCGAGACAGAGGCAGTACAGCGACAAGTGGCGTTGGCATTGGAAGCGGCTATGTGGATAGACGTACCAGACCACGCAGCATTACCAACCGACGCGGAGCCATCAAACATCAGAAGTTCGTACTATCAGATACATTTTATATACCGCTTAAGTAGTAACAATAACAAAAAGAGTTCCAATACGCTTCAAATGAGCCTAAAAACGATCAAAAGACAGAATCTATCCCACTTTAAGTTTAACATGTGGGGAAAAAGCTGCGGTGTATCTACGATATAATGCGTTGAGCAAGATGGCAACTCTGTAATGCACCAGATGAAGCATAAATTAAATAAAACTTAGACATAAGATCCTTGAGAGATAGGCATAGATTCATAGTGCAGTTTTTATGAAAAGATGTTGTTACCGAAAAACAGCAGTTTTGCAATTGTGAAGTGAAGATTGCAAAAAAATACAAAGCAGATTAGGTAGCAACTTTTTTCAGGGAGTTATTATAAAGAATTCAATTCAATAGCATAAATTTGTTAGGGAAAACTTAAAGGAACTGTTAAAGACTTGGAAGTAGCAAGAAGAAATTGCGACGTCTCAAGGCAGCGACAGAAACTTTGAAATGGAAGAGATATTTGAGATAATTAAACAGAAGGAATACAATTAGATTGGTGAAAAGCTTGGGGTACTTTCTTTTTGTGATTCTTTAGTATATCAATACTTCATGCACATATGTAGGCATAAATGTAAACTGTTCAACACTTGAAGAGCTCCCCTTAATACCACCGATTTCTTAATATATAGAACTAGAACTTTGTAATTAATGATTTACAATTGATTCAAACGTTTTTTTTCCTATCTAAAACAAAATCCATTTAACCGTGAGCTAGGCTTCAATTTACATTCCTAACTTAACACTATGCAAATTTGGCCTCGAACATACTTTTTCCGGTAAAGGTTTCGAATTCGGAAACCATTTCGATTTTCTATGACCGTTTTCAATTTATCGCTATTTCAAAAAATTCGAGATTTCAAGCGTTGCGCAGTCAACAAATCTTATATTACTTAAGATACCTTACTACCGATTGAAATGAATGGTAGCTCAAATTGAAAGTAATTTAATGTTAAATCGATGTCTTTCAAATGGTTTTGGTCTAACTTTATATGATTACAAGTTACAAGGCCATGAACTAAATTTTTTTTTCGAAAATCAAAAATTTATTTTGGGATATGATAAATTGATTCTTTGCAAACATTTCACCATCAATTTGAGCAAAATCGATATGGAAATGGCAAAGTTATTATGGAATATCGAAAAAGTCAGCCACAGTCGAGAATTTTTTTGAATTACCGTACAAAAAAAAGCCAAACAAAAAACCATTGCTAAAACATACCGTTTCCGGTAAGCCCGTTCTAGCTAATTCAAAACGGTTTCCGGATTTGAAATCAGCAACCCAAAATTAACCAGAAAAGGTATTCTAAAACATACCTTATAGGCTTCTTTTTTTGTTGCATAGTGTAATTTGCTTCCTCTGCATAGCAGTCAAAGCCGTTTTGCTTTGCATTCTGTCGTAGTTTTAGCAATGTGCGGATCATAGGTCAGTTTTGTCAAAGCATTTAATTTCAAACTCAGTTATATCGATCCAAGATCAGCAAATCTCATATTACTCGGAAAACTTACTACCGATCGAGATAAATGGTAACTTAAATTGAAAGTAATTTAATGTCATTATATTTTTGAGACTTCAAAATATACTCCTTTCACTATCATAAAAACAGCGTATAAGCTAATTGCAATGATTTAGTTCATAGTCTATTCCAAGTTTCTAGTAATGCCCATTGATTTGATTTTTTTGGATGCACGATTTGTGACGTCACATTTGGGGTTGTCGCTATTTATGATAACGTAGCTACAGTATACAAAACGCCGAAATCGAAGTCAATGACTGCAAAAGGTATGTTTTGGAAGGCGTGGGCAATACCACATGTCATTCGAACATTTTCAAATATCAGAGCTTGGAAATCATATCGTGTTCGCCTTTGCTGTTGATGTTGAGATAGACGAAAACGATTGATCAGGATTAGTATAGTATTTTTTGCTCTAAGGTTCGTCAAAGAAGATCCATTTCTCATCTGCATTTCCCAGCCGATGGGCTTAAGCTGTGCTTTTCTTAAGATTAATCGTGAAAACGAAAACATTCGCCAAATCCTGCTAAGTTAGCACCTAAATTTTATTAGCAGATGTCTAACCTCTCTGGAACCACAAAACATCGAAAGTCCCTTTGAACTGCTCATAACAGCGAAACATGTGCGTCATTTGCTGCAGAACTCTCTAACTAACAACCAAACTAACTTTTAACATGTTTTCAGGTTCATAGTCCTTGAGTTCCAAAACCATAAAAACAACATTTTTTATGTTTCACAAATGATAGGAATTTCTTGTGCCTGATTTTTTGATTTTTGCTTAAAAATATGTTTCATTTTTATGAATTTTCCAAGTAAATACAATAGTTACTTTATTCGTAAACTATTAAGGTATGAATAAGTTTTGAGCATAAAGTTTGAAGAACAACAAGCGATTTCAGGCCGACTTATGGGCATGGTTATGACGCAGAGACAAGGCAAAATCGGAAGGACTATTTGCATCAAACTCTGTATCCATTACCACAACCCAAAGCGCAACAAATCTTAGAAAAACTTAGTCATACCTCAACTTCAAGGTACAAACCAGATATTCGTGAGAAAACGCTAATGCTGCGCAGCTAGTGAAATCGGAGTTATCTACTCTAAGCTAATCCACCTAACGAAATCATCATTGGCTTACAAATTGTGTTGATGCAATTGAGCCAAGCATTGCAGCTCAGACGGCTCCAATATGATCTTGCAACACGAGAACGCTTGGTCACAAGTCACCAAGTCGTTAAGGAAACCGTGGAGGCGCCACAATAGGTTGTCTTATCCCAAACGCTGTATTCCAAAATTCTTCTTCTTCCCTTCTTATGGAGATGCAATGCAGAATCCTTACAAAGTTACTAAAAGTAGCTCGCAAACCTTATTTGTACAACACATTTTGTTTCTAACATGAAGCGAGGAAGTTGACCTAACATCTAAATAGGGTAACTTCCGGCAATATGCGGTTGTAAAGATCAAACAGATCAAAACTCCGTCTTACACTACGTCCGACATTAGCTAATATGCTTTACTTTTCCAGGATCCATAAATGCAACCATTAAAATCACATTCAACAAAGTCGGTTTGAAAAATTATTAATTAGCTAATGTCGGACGTAGTGTAAGACGTAGTTTTGATCTGTTTGATCTTTACAACCGCATTATTTAAGTTTTGTATTTAATTTTTCAAACCGACTTTGATTTCAATGGTTGCATTTATGGATCTTGGAAAAGTAAAGCATACAAATTTGTATTTAGTTTATTTATCTGTGAGTTCGAAATATGTCAAAAGCAGAAGCCTGCAGCAGCTCTCGCCTCGCCACACTTACATACATATATCCGAATATGGATACGCTTACAACAGCGCATACACAATAATTATATATAATCATGTTAAACAAATTCCAGAACCCACGACATCAATGGACATCGTTTTGTGGCCAAGTTCTTTCGTCAGCCCACATTTTGTGCCTTTTGCAATTTATTTCTTTGGGGCTTTGGCAAACAGGGCTATCAGTGTATAAGTAAGTCATAATATAAATTTCGTATCTTAAAGATAATTAATTAAAATATATACATATGTTAACATTGCAGTTTGTCAGACGGTCGTGCACAAGAAGTGCCATGAAAAGCTGCTGGGAAAGTGTTCCGGCTCGGTTTTCAATTCGGCCAGCACACTTGTAAGTGTCACTTAATCAATTAAAGTATGTAATTTGAAACAAATTTGGCATTTTCTGTATGCTTTCAGCTGCTGCGAGAACGTTTCAAAATTGATTTGCCGCATAGATTCAAACCGCATACGTTTATGTCACCCACATTTTGTGACCATTGTGGCTCTCTAATGGGTGGTTTTTTTTCACAGGCGCTCAAGTGTGAAGGTAAGTTCCGGGAACACGCATTTCCAGCTGCATTGAAAACATATTCAGTGGTGTGTCAGAAATCTCTAGACGGTTTTGCCCAAAGTTTCATTTGAATTTTCTTAAAAAAATGCGTCAATCAATTGCTTACTTGTAAGATTTGGCATTCTCTTAAAGATAGATCAGTCACAGTGGCGATTGCAATTCGGTTGAAAGAGATTTCAGGCACACCTTCGATTAAACAGTTGGCTAATTTGCTTCATTGGCGCATGTTTCTTTTCGTGTACAGCGCCATCTAGGCGTTTGTAAGTTACAAAAGCTTTTTTTAGCGAAGACACAAACCGCACGCGGCTTGCCTAAAGTTGGGCAATTTATTAAGTAACGGCTTGAAAACTGGTTTCTAGCAGGGAATTAAACGAAAAAATTGGTAAATTATAGACCAACAAGAAAATCGTTTGTTTTTTTAATTAATTTATGTGTTTTTTTTTTTTAACTTTTTAATTTTGTTGCAAAACTCTGTTTAAATTTCGCCCTTTCACTTATATGTATGTAGCGCTTTGTCATAACCTAAAAGTTAACGATTTATTGCTCAGCATTTTAGTGCTTCAGATATTTAACGTATTGTTGAAATGACATTATTTTGTGCATCTTTGTACTTTTTAATGTCTTGTTAAATGTCTTCCTGTTGGAACAACATTTCAGGCACATTTATTTAAATGACACACTTTTTGGCAACGAGCCACAGTTAAGCGCATATGCACTTATTGTAGATGCAACATTCATTCCGACTGAAATCGTAAGCTTTAAGAACTGAGAAGCCCAAATTGATTGCTGAAGATTCAAATAAGTTTACCAAATTTGGAGTACAAAAGTGGTTGACACTAAAGTGTAGCCTTATGACCTTGAGTAATACAAAGTGACGAAGCTGTACAATTTACGTCTCTGTTCACAAGTTCGCTATTACTGTACGCATTTTTCTATTAAGAAGTTCCAATTCAGAAGTCTTTCCATTGAGTAGTTCATTATTTTTTAATAGCCTATAACTTCAGTATTTTTGGGTCAATGTTGGTTTATTCGAAACATAGATCGATAAACAATTTTATAAATATTAGGGGGCTCCACAACCTGCTCAACCACCGTGTAGAGCTTATTTCTCTTGTCGTTTCCCTTCCTCATTTTCTTCTTGTTCATCTGCTTTTTCTTCCTTTTCCTCTTTCGCATTCTGTTTCTCCTCTTCTTCTTCTTAAGAGCTATAAGATGAAACAACCCGTTTTACGATTCACTGCACTCCATTCTCGCTTCGCTCACAACCCCTTTGCCCATCTCTAGATAGATCATCTTTCGCTTCCTACATTCATAGTAGGCTTTGAGATTTTGTGTAATTTTTGTAATTTAACGATTTTGTGTCCACCAAAATAATACTATTTTCAAATTTTTTTGGTAAAAACCCATTTCAAGAGCCTTTTTTATTTTGAGAGTTTGAAATTTCGTCACGGAGAAACGGAATGAGATATTGACGTGAATCGACAAATCTGCACTTATTATAAAAATTCTCTAGGCAATGATATAAGTTTCACTCATATTTCTTCTCATATTGTTGGCGAAAAAGGGTGCACAAATTTCTACATATTTTCGGAGTAGTTTATTTGGCGTAACGGTATGAAATCAGCATAGTTTTGGCTATAACTTTAGCTATATTTATCCGATTTTAGCTTGCTGCCAATCGAGATAAGCTGTAAGCCGAATTTAAGGTATTTAAGTGTCGGTTCAATGGTTATCGTACAGTTTTGCTCTATCGTATCTCGATTGTGGATTACAAGAAACTCAAAAAAAAAAGGTTAATTCCCAAAATATTTTTTAAGTTCATTGGCTTGTAACTCCCAATCGCAACAAGATAGACCAAAACCATCTAAAACACATTTCACCGATATTTAATTAGCTGCAATTCGTATTATAGTTCATCTCGAGCGGCAGTCAGGTTCCAGAATAATATACGACAGCGCCACTTTCGAAAAATTGAATTTTTACATAATTTAAAAACAGTGCTAGAAAATCTAAAACGGCTACTGTATTAGAAATTAGTCCAAGTTTAGCTAAAAAGCTATGTTTTAGCCATAGGCCTGTGGTCAAATTTGTTGCATAGTGTTATCGAGTGGAATTCAGCAGAGACACAATTCAATAAACTACACTGCCGCACAAAACATATGAATTCATAACAATTCTGATCAATCGCATAGTGTTATCTAAAAATTCTTTCGTTTCTTTATCTCCCCGATCACATTCCGCCCGTTGAAAGAACCCTTTCAAGTTACTCAACAAGTGGCAAGCTTATGGATTGGTCGTCGAGGCACGCCTTTGGGGACGACCCTAACTCGTTCTTCGGATCCTCTTATTAGTGACATAATCCTGCCTAGAGCCATTGTTGTGGGTGCAGATTGTCTTCATGCATTAGTTACTATCTGGCTGCTACTGATTATGGCTTTTGGCTCGAGTCACTTTGCACGGAGTTGTAACATATAAAATAATCCCATCGCCACAACTCCCAAGTGTTGTCCGTCAGCTGATCTTGACAGTGCTGTCAGAGGCCTCGAATCCCAAATGATCTAGTGTTTCAAATTCGTCTTTAGATAGAGCGTCTTTAGCAATTTGTTCAAAATTTCATATTCAAAAGAAAAAGGAAAGTCATCGACGCTGCGCTATGGAATATCGTAATATGCCATTTTAACTCTACATTTATATTACAGCAATTTTTTGTATTTTTTCAAGTGTATTTTTGGTACAATTCGTTGCGTCGAGTCTGACCATAAGGCAATTATTATGAGAATGTATCGTAAAAAGGGAACAGACTTTGGAACGATTTATGTTTATACGTTTTTTTTTTTGTGCCATAATTTTGTCAACCGGAATGAGGGCAACGCTAGAGTATAAAAAATTGAACTGTTGAAATACGGAAATACGAAAAGCGTAATTATAATAACAATAACAACCTATTAATAGAACGGACAAAGAACACTTTCACTAGAGCAAATGTTTGATTGTTGGCGGAAAAGAAAATTCGGCAACAACAACAACAACAGCAAGTGAAAACACAAATTTTTTCAAAAGGAAATAATACGCTCGGTGATTTTATAGCTCTGTACAAGCAAATACAAGTATTGGAAATCAATTTGTTGCGTTTTTGCCAAATCGATAAAAATAAAAGACATAAAGCCAAAATGTAGAAGCACTAGAAGCGTCGCACAGTGGAGCCAAATGACTTATTTTTCGGCATAAATCATAAGATTTGAGAAAGTAAAGATATTGTCAAAATTTAAAATGTATGTTGCAGAGAATTGCTTTAAATTCTGCAATAAACTGCGATAAATATGCTGTGAATAGAGAGAGCCTCAAAAAACGTTAGTAAAGTTCAATAACTTATCTTTTCCGGTAAATTTTGGGTCGTTGATTTCGAATTCGGAAAACGTTTTGGATTTTCTAACACCGTATCGAATTATCGCTATTTCAAAAAATTTAAAAATTCTCATATATCTTGGGAACTTTACTACCGATCGAGATGAATAGTGACCCAAAATAAAGCTATTTTAATATCGAATCAATGTTTTTCAAATGGGTTTGAGCTAACTTTATTCGATTGCAAGTTACAGGGCAACGAACTCAATTTTTTTTTCGAAAATTGAAAATTCGTTTTTTTTTTTACTCCAAAAAAAATTAAATCAAAAACTAAAAAAAAATTTTCAATGGTATGCACTGAATTAATTCTTTGTGAACATTTCAACACCAATTTGAATAAAATCGCTAGCTAAATGGAGAAGTTATTAAGGAATATCGAAAAAATAACATGAACGCCAATTTTTTTAATTTCCGTACAAAATAAAAACAATATATAAACCCCAGAGTAAAACATACCTTTTCTGGTAAATTTGGCCGTTTTGAGTTATCAAACGGTATGGCTGTTTCAATAATTCAAGCTTTCGAAAGTTGCAAAGTCGGCTAATCTCACATATCTCGTGAAATTCACTACCGATCGAGATGAACTATAATTTGAATTAAAGGTTATTCACTATTGATTTAATCCAATCCAGATAGTTTTAGTGTATTTGGATTCAATTACGAGTTACAAGGCAAAAAAAATAAAAATATTTTGGAAATTAAAATTTTATTTATTTTTTTTTAGTTCAGAGACCTGTAATTTACAATCATGTTATGATAGACCAAAAGATCATTAAAGCGACACTGAGGTACCTTTAATTCAAGTTACTGTTCATCTCGATTGCCACTTTCGAAATCTGTAATTTAAAAAAAAAAAAACAAAGTAATTTAAGTTTGAATTTCGAAATAGAGATATTTTGAAAACAGTGCCAAAAAATCCAAACATGCAAGGATAAGACATTTTCAGTATATAATATCGAACTTTACCACCGTTTTTTGAAGCTCCTTCTATTCATAGCTTTTCAATCGCAGTGTATCGTAGAAGCTAAAGCAATTCTCTGCAACATGAACCTTAAATTTTGAAAATATATTTACGCCCTCAAAAGTCACGATTTTTGTCTAAAAAGAAGTAAGTTGGCGCCACTGTGCGTCGCTGTGCCTGTACCTCTGCTTTTTCGTATCTTTCGGATGCAGCTTACAATTGCAACAGCAAAGAAGGAATGCAGCCAACAAAAAAATAAAAAAAAAAAACAAAAAAAAAATAACACACAGACTTACAAAAATATAAAAATACATCGTCAAACGACAAGTTAAAAAAAAAAAAAGAAAGAAATCACAACAAAATAATGTTAAAAATAATGGAAAGGCGTCTGGCTATAAATCGCATAAGATTAGGTAGAAATGAAAAAAGTTTCGGTACGTCTTGCATTTCTATTTCTAGCACTTGGCGCTTTTCTTCTCGCTGTCCCAACTCTCAGGCCCCTCGGATATGTTACGCTAAATGAATTGCGGAACCAAGAAGCAGGCATCATCAACGTCTCCGTCACTATGCGATTTTTGGCATTTATTTTTAATGTAAATCCAACTCGACACTCAAGTGATAGGAGGAAATGTGCATAGAGTCAACATATCGTACATTCAAGATGTTCAGATACCGACTCTTATACATATTTTTACCTACATAGACACATCATTTGGCAGTTGTACAAGTTTTGGTTATAGTGTTGATTAACTAATAATAGGGCAACTCTTATGGCAGCCCAGCGTAATACTAATTGCTCATTAAAATGCTTAAATGTATGGATTGATGGTCTTGGTTTTGCCTAGAGAACCGCTAAGCGCCAAATTCTGAGTTGCTGAGTGGAAATCAGCAAATTAGATGACAACCATACAGAATTCTAGAACGTTTTAGTTTGTTTCTAAGTAGTAAGTTTTCTTTGAAAAGTTTGCGAATAAAAGCTTACCATTTCCTAATGATAACAGCAAATAGGTATATACTCAAAAAAAGCTCAAAAAAATAAATGCTCTCTAAATTCTCGTCGACTCGGTGGGGGGAATTCCATTTGCCGGATGGCCAGCTATGCCCCTTTTCACAGCCCATCTATAACCGGAGTAAGTTTAGAAGCAGCCATACTGTCCTAAGAGTACCCTAACATCTGACCAGAAAGGGAAATTTTCATTTGCCGGATGGCAAGCCGTGCCCCGGCCCACAGCCGAGCTTAATGAGAGGCTCTCACCAGTTCTAAGATACTCTAGAAGAGTAAGCTTTAGAGTAGATATTGAAAGACTAGAAGAGATAAGGTGGAGGTAGTCATTATAAAGGAGCAACAACAAACTTAAGCTGGCTAAGTTTGGAGAGTCGATCCCTCCTCAAATTAACTTGTGAAGAAAAATGGCCCCAAGGGTTTTCTAGTTAATTAAAAGCAACCTACTACACAATTAAAAATCGAAAGGGACAAATAAATCAGAGACTGTAGGGATCCTATTAATTAAATAGGTCGTCTCCTGGTGGCCACCCCCACAAAAAGAAATAAATTTGCATTTTAGGGGATTAAGAACTTTTCTTTGGAGGGCATTAAATCATTCTGTAGACAAAAACTAGATGAAGGATGATTTAACGTAACACAAAGCTTCACATCGTCAGCTTACATTAAAACCCGACAAATATCCACTATATTCGGAAGGCATTAATGAAAAAGGGGACAATGGACCCAGGTGGCTGCCTGGCCATAAGAACCCGTTATAGGTTTACAATCTGATGTAGAGCATTGATAATAAAGGTAGTAAATGTGATTTTTACCTGGTTTTTCGAACGAAGACATGGCCTCCACCTTGCTTTAAAAACCGCATGGAAGATCTTTCTCTTTCTTTCTTTTTCATCCATACTTTAATATGTCAATCGTAGAGCGTCTGAAAAGGCGCCTGGACACTCTTATAATTCAATATTGTACCGTTTCGATGTACTTCGGAACACATTCTCCATCACAAAGGACGCTGCAGAAGACTGCATTATCTTTGAAGCCTCATTCGATATTAAAAGATTTTGTATTCGTGGCCAACGTTGAACCTACCAAATTCGATAAATGTAGAGATGGAGAAGTGAAACTTTTTGGTCGCGACAACTTCAGAATACATTTTTTTTTTATAAACAGAACTTATTTGAATTACAAGAAAACAAAATCATACAAAGTTCTTCATTAAAAGTAGTTTGAATGAAAAAGAAACTCGTGAAAAATCTACTGAATTTGTAAATTTCTACAATCAGATGTCAAAGCATCTTTCGATGTAATGACGGGCCAGGTGGCATTTTTAGCAATGTTTCCTGGATTGGTCCATTTCTTAGGTGGGGAGAAGCATATTTTACTAATGGCTTTTGATAAGTCGGGCGAATACTTTCATTACAGTTACTTTTGATATTTCCTAAATAGAACTCAAGTGAGATAGTGAACAAATCTTTCAAAATATCTCAGTCGACATTAGAATGCTTTCTAATATGGGTTGCCAACTTACGGGCGATATTACCGTGCCTACAAACAGATGCCTGAGAGCTAACCAAAGATCGCTTTATAATTCGGATCAAAACAGTTAAGTCCTTTTCCTTTCCTGTATTATAGATGGTAATGTGTAAATGTCTAAACGAAGCTTCTTATCGGAGACTATTCAATGGCTGAGGAATTGTCTGATTGGCCGCAAGTCAACTTATCAGCAGCCAATAAACCAACAGTAACTTATCTGCGAGTCGTAAGCGCTCTGTGGCTTTGTTTGGGAGTTACACTTGGCTACTGATAACGTTGAGAGCCACTTGTCAATCGCTGATAAGATATTCTACGCTTATTGGCTACTAACAAGTTGACCAACAGCCAAACAGCGTTCAGCTTTATCAGGTGATAAGGCCAACCATGACCCATAGGTTTGATTTGCGAAATTCGCATTATAGGCTCCGGGATCTAGATACTTACCCATGAGAACAGATGACATGGCTAGATCAAAGCGGATTACTTATGTGGAGCATTTCGATTGAGTGTTTTAGCTCGCTGTCTGGGATGTGCCTTAGTAAGTCGCAGAATGCCGTTTTCCTTTAATTTGCAAATACAGAGAATAGTCATACGTTGCCATATCAGGTTAATATGTGGAGTGGTTGCCATTCTTGGTCAAAAAGTTTGGGATTAGCATCAAAAGATTAGATGGCGCATTATCGTGCGACTACCGCCATCTTCCTTTCAGAGCAAACATCTCACAGCACCAAGATAAAGCACAGCATTGACATTTTCATCACACATTGTAATAGTGTAAAGGAAGTTTTGGTCCCTTTGACTTCCTTAATGATTTCTATTGAATGATGGTATCGAGCAATTTTTGATCATCCGTCAATTTGTCAGGATCGCAAAACGCCCACACACTTTTCTCAAGATTTTGGTTATTTTTTTAAATAAATTGTCGCAAACTTTGACTAGCCCACTTGTTCATCCTCTTCCAGCGACTCCAGATTTTCTTATACTTGTATTTGTTTTAACAAGAGATGTACATCGATGTTTTCGATACTAAAGAAATACTGTAAGATTAAGCGCTTTATCTCAGTTTGTAAACATCTTCTTCTTCTTCTTAACAGGCCATAACAACTCGTTATCGGGTTACGGCCTGATGTAAATACATTCTTTCATTGGAATTGTGGTTTTACGTGGTTTTACAACCCTTTTAAGGCCTACTGGTCTCGAAAGAATCCATTGTCATTGTTTGACCTGCTGAGGTGGTATTCTCTAACCCGCTCACCACACGGGGCAAACATCTTAATGTCATAAAATTTTGACAGGTTGCCAGTGAAGGATAAACAAACAAAACAATTTTGTAAGAAAACAAGAGTACACATGTATCATTTCTATCAGGACTGCTACTATACAGCATACATGTGTTGTAATACTTATCCAGGTTATACAGTTAGGTCTGTTTCATTACGTTTACCCCCCTTTATAAAGGGGTCTTATTGAGTACAAAAGATTGGGTACCTTATAGACTTGCAAAGGATGCAATAACTGCATAACTCGTATGCAAACAACTGGACACTCTTACTGTTCAATATTGTCCGGCTTTTTGGAACACATTCTCCATCACAAAGTTGAACAACTTGCATTAGAGGGCATCGCCTTGTCTGAAGCCTATTAAGATAGGTTAGTGAATATAAATATCTTACACAAAGTTTTCTGCAACAAAATTTGCACAACAAAATCGCATATTCTTATATCTCTTGACGTTTCCACAAATGATTTCGAAATCGCTTGAAGCTGCACAATCTTTTAAGCACTCTAAACACTTGGGGCTTTAACTACATGCGTACATTGCAATTTTTATAATTTTGTTGTACAAAAATTGATCATTTCTCAGTTTAGACATAATTTT
Source organism: Chymomyza caudatula (assembly GCA_035041775.1). NCBI lineage: Eukaryota > Metazoa > Arthropoda > Insecta > Diptera > Drosophilidae > Chymomyza > Chymomyza caudatula. The sequence goes on from JAWNKW010000070.1 coordinate 1,243,116, forward strand.
ACTTATGCAGTTTACAAATTTCAAAAAAAAATTTATATTCGAAATTCGAAAATGTTTGCTAGCTCATCTAATTTATGACAGTGTGTGTTACTATGTGTTGATGTGTGAGTAGACATATTTCGAAATCGGCAGCATGAATATATAGAATAGGTATAATGGCTGACTAGCTGAGAGCAAACAAACTCAATAATGTTCTGGGGTCTTTAGCTTTACCTCAACACGCATACAGATACAAAGATCCATAGATACAGATGCAGATACAGATACAGATACAAATACAGTTACAGCGCAGCACGGGGCCGCCTGTCATCATCGAAGTTAGCCTCAGTTGGTCTCAGCGACTCTCAGACACACACACACAGGTACACACAGATACACACACAGACACACACACACATGGCTAGAAAGTGTCTTTGTATAGGTGTGTCGGAAAATCAGCTCCGGCACTTGAAAATTTTGCGCTGCTTTTCACATTTCAGTTGTTTCCGTTAATGCGTTCGGCTCGTTCAAAAAACTACCAACAAGAAATTGCTCGTCAAAAAATACTAAAGAAACGAAATAGTGTTAAAGCAGATAAATATATATATCTCTATATATATATATATATATATATATGAGCTTACGCACCTGATGGACAACGTGTCGCGTCAAGACAACAACAAGATACAACATGCACATTATAAACCAGGAATAACAACAACAACAAAACACAACAACAACGACAATAACTATAACTTAAAGTTCTAAAGTTTTCAACGTCAAATACAGAAGTTTGAAATAATCAACGCAAACGAAAGAAAAACCCGTGAACTTACGTCATTGAAAATTTCACATATATGTACGTCTATTTTCATATATCAACTACGTGTATATAAATAATGCCAGTCAGTATATAAAACTATGAAATTAAACATAATTTATTGCTTTTTCAATTAGTTATATCAATTTCAACGATTTGCCATTTATCCCAAAAACAATCTAGCTGCAAGTCTACGTAGTATAAAGTGTTTTGACATCAGAAATTAAGATGCTTTTGTCAATTACGTTCAGATTTATGCATGTTTCTTCGATATTGTGCCAAATTGCATATTATGACAGCGGATTTTGAAATTTCGCTGATTCGTATTCTTTAAATGATGTCTCTTGCTTCAAATTTTATATAATTTTATATGTCGGCAACGGCAGATCAAAATATATGCATCTCAAGCAAGCGTTAACCTGTGAAAAAAACACACGGAATAATAAACAAAATTTTCAGAATTTTGTTCAATATTTTCTAAATTTAAAACGCAACACAAATACATGGATACACTTTCAAATACTGTTTTTGCCATATTATTGAAAGCACATATGATTTATAGGATATTTTTAGCAAAACCTTTGTATCGGTTAAACCGGTTACGGCTTGTCTGCTGCATATACTTCAAAACGGTAATAATACCAAAACAACTGCAAGTGCATGAAGAACCGTTTCCTCTTTGCAAGAGACAAATTTTTTTTGCTTGTGAGAAAACCAAAGTTACAGTTATTCGTGTTTCAATTGGCTTAAAAGCAAAAAACAGTTAAAAACGGTTACTAACGGGTTTTAACGCAAATGACTTGAGCTCCAAAACTCATTTCGTATGAATCAATATTCCGAAATACTCTTGAAAATAAGTCAAGCAACCGTTTAACAAGCCCGTCTGATGATTTTGCTTCAAATTTTGGAATACTCATTTTCACACTCTGTACGAAATCGTATTAAAATTTGATCAGAAAGCTTATAAAAATATAGACTTCATTGATTATCGTGAGTTTTTTAATAGACTTTACGAATAAGTTAAGCAAAATTTTGATATATTTACATAACCATAAAAATTACTATAAGCTATCGCTCGTACACTGAAAAAAAAAAAAATTAACACAATGCCGGTTGAGGTGCCAAAAACTGTTCCAGTTTTATAGTTCGAAAAAAATTAGCAAAAAATTTCAGACTGCAAACTTAAGTCGTTACCGCTTAAATTAAAATAAATTTCTCAGTATTTTTAAACTATTATTTTTTACCTAAACTAAGCACAGAGTCTGGAAACACCTACTAATAGGAACGGGAAGACGAAGATGAAGAGTAATAGGGAGAGAAATGTGATTTTAGGGACCGGCATGGAGATTGTGAGCAAAGCGAGAAAGTTGCGGAACGAAACGTAAATCGGGTATGAGGATAAGAAAGAGGAAGAGAAATATGATCAACGTCGAGAGGGGCAAGGGGATTATAAGCAAAGTGAGAAGCGGAGTGAAACGTAAAACGTGTTTATAGTATATATCTTGAAACGAGGGGAATATGCTCCACCTCGAGAGGGAGTCCGGGGTTGGCGGAGCGAGCATGAGGCGGAGCCCCCTAGTTTAAAATGAAGTTAGCAGTTAGTTAAGTTTAGAACGCAAATGAAGCGTTGTTCGATCAAAAAAATCGAAGTGGACTTTGAGCGCACTGATAGGGCCAGAGCCTTATTGTGGCATTGGAAGCACTAAGTCAAGCAACTTCTTAGAGAAGAGAAAAGACTAAGACAAGCGACGAGCTGGATAAGCACTCCAGGACTCCGACGGGTCAAGCAGTTCCTCGGCTCATAGCCTGAGCCTAAACAGATTAAAGAAACTATCTCAGTTAGGAGAGAGCTCTATAAGATTTCTAACAGATCTGCTTACCGGACATTGTAGGCTTAAAGGAGACCTGAACAAGCTAGGCATCAGTAGCTCCAGTAACTGCAGGTTCTGTGAGCTTGAGGAGAAATTGTCGCAGCACATTCTAGCCGAATGGAACCATTCCATATAATTAAGTTTATATAGGAGATAGCACTGACAAGAAAGCTCAGTAGGGCGCACAATAGATCTCATAAGTTGCTGTTCTTTATACCCCAATAGTATTTATATTATTAACTTTCATAAACTAGGAATAATTCACATATAGTGTTAGTAACCTGTTCTTCTGATAGAGCTGCTTTTTCCAGCTAAAGTTCCAACAACACAACAACATCCATATCTGTGTACTTTTGACAAAACCACATGTTTAAAACTGCAATTCTACAGGAGAGTGAAAAAAACATCCGCAATTTCAAAAAACTCAAAGAAAACTTAATTTGACGTACTCTATAACTTTTGACCCTTTAATCTCAGAAAGATGCTAGTAACACAGAAATATTCCTTTTCAAAAGTTATATTTATAACAAAAATCCTGGAAAATAGTCTTATTTCGAGATAAGTGGGTTTCTAGCTATTCTTTACATCGATAGCAAATTTCTCGTTTCTTTTTCTCAGTGTATAGTTATGCAAACAATGAGATCGTATAGGTTTCTAGTAGTTTCTGGGAATTCTCTTGTTTTGTGACAATTTGTAGTCACAAATGTTTGTAGCTCATAATTAGAGCTCGAAGAAACGACAATATTGAAATACATGTGTATTCTTGAATGTCAGTAGATGTGAATGTAGAATGTTTTGCATATATCCAATTATCGCTTACATGCAACAACTACGCTGCATTTTCGTCATTACATATAAGCGATATTTTCTATAAACTGACATTTAAAAGGAATTATCCACATTGCGGTCAACTTTTAAAGTAGCAACTTTATCGATTTTAATATGTAATATACGAGCTCCGGCAAAAAATAAATGTGATTTTATATGATAAATTAAAAACAGTTGAAGTAATGTCTGTTTTTGAAATTTATAAAGAAGCGTTCGCCCGAATATACTTTGGGACGCGCACAATTCCATAACGCAACCCTTCTTGAGCCGCACTTCAAGAATGGCGACTTCTTGGCAAATTCAAATGCGTCTTAAGTTTTGGAGCAGGAAATTCTCATCATAATGTCCAAAAAACCTCGCAAACTCCTCCCAAACAACAGCAACAGAATAGTTTCCTTACCAAACCAGAGATCTCAATAAAACATAAGTCGATGCAAACAACGTTTTTCTATTATAAAAACATCGAAATCATCGATGCAGTCAAAACAACGATATTTTTCCACCGATTCACTTACTTTTTTCGAAATTGGAAAATTATTCTTTTTTGTCCAAAGAAACTAATTCCGAAACTAACAAAATTTCTGTAACAATATTCATTTGTTCGATTAATTGATACTTTACGAAAGACAGACTTAAGCGAAATCGGCTGGGAATAAGCGAACTTATAGATTATAGAAATTCCTCGAAATATTTACCACAAATATTAGGTAAAACTATGTTATGTGCAAATATATGAGAAAAGCTCTCATTCATATTCGATTTTCCAAGTGGAAATCAAGCAAAGCAACCTATCGCTCGTTACTCGGTGTACTTTGAGTTCGCGCCGATTACGATAGGTCGATCCTCTGCTAGCAGTTAAGAGTTGGAGATCTGATGTTTGCGTAACAGGCGCAGAATTGCTTCTAATAGCTTTGAAAGGAAAGCAACAGCTTCTAAGCCAACTTAAGTTTATTTTTCACAACTGGCATTTTGTAACCATGTAAACTGAAAACTTCAGGTAAATAAGCCATAAATTGCATATATTAGGTGCGGCATTTTGAAGAAATCTTTTCAAAATATTACACTGAAATCGAAAAATCGAGCAAAACAAACAATTAGAGAATTTGCGGCACAGCAACAGACAAATGGCAAATGATTTGTTTTAGTGCACACATACAAACATATATTAGCTGGCATTATACATATATATAAATATGTGAAAAAGATATATATAGAGTCATAAATAGTATGTGCTATATTAGTAGCTATGTATGAGTTATACACTCACGCATAGCGTCAAAAAAAGATACAAGCAAAACATTTTAGAACTTGTAAAATTTTATAAAAGCTGCAAAATACAACGACCCGACATTAATTCGACACAAAAATATAGATCTCTTTCGACACAAAAAAAAAAAACACCGCTCTCGCAAAATTTTGAAAATTTAATTAAAACGCCAGGCAAAGTATCTAGCAGATACTCATAAACCATAAGCACGCGCGTGACCAAAACCAATTTGTGCGGAACGTGAAAAATCGCAAAAATTTGTCGTCCCTCGAATAGAATTTGTTTTTTTGGTATATTTTTTTTGGTGTGTTTTTGAAGTTTGCTTTTGAAAATGCCGCTGTACTCGGACTCCGGCAACTATTACTATAGTGGCGGCAGCAGCCAGCTATATTCGCCCTATTATAGCTCTGGTCTGGGCCTAAGCACGCCTAGCAGCAGCAGCGCCGGCAGCTATGTGCCCTCCAGCAGCTATACCTCTAGCTATAATCGCGCCTATGGCGGCAGCTATATGTTGCCACTGACGCAGCCGCGTTCGCCAAGTTATACCAGCACGACTAGCGTGCATGGTTTATCCTCGAGATATCAGCCCAAGCTGACCACCATAACGGAGACCACGCCTTTGGTGGGCAGACATAGTGGACATAGCAGCTTGATGCCGCTCACGCGCATACTGTCGCCCAAGTATAGCACATCCAGCTATACGCCCACATCCTGCGCGAGCAGCACGTCTCGATATATACCGGTCCGACCTAAAGCTATTAATACGGCGGATATAGATGTCAGCAGCTCTAGATATGGCAAGCGGGAGGCGGAGTCCATGACAGAAAGCAAATCGACAGCAGCCAAACAGCAGGCTGTGGCTGTAGAGGACCCGCCCAAGCAGCAGCAGCAGCAGCCGGAGCAGGTACAGCCGGAAGTGGAGCAGACGCAAACAGAACAGGGTGGGCGTGCACGTCGCTCTACAATACGCCGCAATCGCGCCGTGATACGTCTATCCACCATACGTAAGCGTAGCAAAGAGCGCGCCAAGGAACAGCCACGCGCTACGGAGCCAGAACATCAGTTTAGAGATTTGCCGCCGGCAGCGGAGCCTAGTCTTAGCTGGCGCCAAAAGCTGGCCGACGAGCTGGCCGCCTTTCCCGCTACGAGCAACAAGAAATCGCCCGGCGAGTTGTTACGTGAGCGTTTCTATATACACGATGAAAAGGAACTCACAACGCCGCCAAAAAGCAGCCAAAGAGTGCCCCCAGCCGTTTTACAAGCGCCAAAAAAAGACAGCGAAAGCGACGAAGAGGAAATCTCAGAACTCAGCGAACAGGAGGTCAAGAACACCATACGACGTCTAAGTCTGGTACAGTGTCCTACTTTCCACGACATATGCAAGGACATATCCTCAGACAAAATCGATGATGACTTGAATGCAGGCGAGCTGCGGCGTCGCGCCTCTATTATACAGGAGCAAGAGCAGGAGATACTTAATAAGCTGCAAAAGTCCAGCTCGGGCACATTTCAGTTAATACACTTGGAGCGTCGCAGCAGTCATGATAGCACCACGGCCGATGAGGCAGCGTCGACAAATACGGTGGTGCGTCGTCGCAGCTCCAAGAAGCGTAAGAGCAAGAAAATGCGCCACAAGATTACGGCCATTGTGGATGTAGAGAATGCGCCGGTTGATCAGCAGCATATGCCTTGTGTGCTGGAGCTAAATGAGGAAGTGGCAACGCCGTCACCAATGACGCCCAAGGCAGCACACAACAAAAATGTTTTAGCTAAGACCAGCCCAAAACCGAAGTTTACGGTAAATGTGGAGACAGTGGAGGAGCATCATGAGATACACAAGGTGTTTAAGCTGCCCAAGAAAAAGAGCGCTCAACCGGCGCAGGCTTTAAAGCGAAAGGAGGTGGAGTTGCCAGAAGGTTTTATGAAGGCATCACCCAAAGCAAAGACTTCGCCGCTGAAGAAACCGGCAGTAAAGGCACATCAAGCACTGGAAGAACAACAGCTTCAAAAACAGACAGTTGCAACAACTCAACAAGAAAAACAACTCAAAAAACCGACGACTGCAACAGTTCAGCAACCACAAGCACAGCCGAAACCGCCAACTGCGGAGCTTAAAAAACACACAATTATCACAGAACAACAACAACCGCAGCAAAAACAAACAACGCAGCAGCTTGCTCAGCAACAAACACAAAAAGCGTTAACAACAACCCAACAACAACAACCATTATCACCAAACCAACAACAACCAGCAGCAACTTATGTCAGCGTAGCGGAAATTTTTACCTTCGATGAGGCCAGCATTGAACAGAGCAAGGCGCTCTCCCAGCCATCAAAAACACCAGCCAAGGTCGAAGGAGTGGCCACTCCCAAGCCCATACGCAAGGCCTTACAGAAATCTGAAAGTGGTGAGGATTTCTGGTCGCAAATTGGTTCACGTGAGACGCTTTATATGACTAACCGTAAAAAGGCGCTGGATACTAGCAAACAAGACACTATTAGTGAGGATGCGTTGCCCAGCACGCCCACAGGCGAGTTGTTTATAGACGTTAAGCCAACAACGCCAACAATAACCACAGCAAAGACAACAACAACGACAGTGGTAACGCTAGAACAGCAAGTTAACGCAAATCAAGAAGTAACAACCAAGCCAAAGACAACAACAACCACAGTGATAACGCTCGAACAGCAAGTTAACGCAAATCAAGAAGCAACAACCAAGCCCAAGACAACAACAACCACAAAAGAAACAACAACCACAGTGTCAACGACAAAAACTAATCAAGCTAACAAATTGTTAACAACTAAACCAACAACGATCACAACAAAAACAACCACAACAGCTGTGGCAGCAACAAGCCAGCTGTCTGGCAACGCCAACGCTGTAGCCATGACAACTAGCAAGTCAAAACTTAACGAAACAGCGACAGAAACAGCCGCAACAACAGCAAAAACAACGACAACAACAACCACAAGCACAGCTACGGTAACAGCAGCAGCGACAGCGCCAAAAATAAATATCGGGCAGTCAGCCAAGTCACCTGAACAACAACAGGCAGCAGCAGCAGCGGCGGCAGCGGCAGCGGCGGCAGCGAAACGAAATAAGGAACAGCCGCTGCAACAGCAACAACAACAACAACCACAACAACAACTGCAACCACCAGCCGCAATAGAGCCGGCGGCAGCGATAAAGCAACAAACGGAAACTAAATCGAAATTGACGGAAACTGTTGAGCAAAAGTCAAAGGTGCAATCACCGAAAAAGACAGCGGCAACAACAACAACAAAAGCAACCACTACAGAAATAACAACAACAACAACAACAACCACAACGACGGCAATTGTCGATAAAACAAAGCTGAAAAATGCCGGCAAAAGTGCAACGCCAACAGCAATTGTTGTTGTTGCCAAAAAGAAAGTCGCAGCGACAACAACAACCGCAACAACTGCAACAACTGCAACAAGTGCAACAACGGCAGACAGCAATGTGACCCCAATCAATGCCGATCAATTTATAACGTTGGCCCCGGCCAAAACGGCCACCAAAGAATCGCCAGGCAAACAGGCCACAAATGCGTCATCGGCGGCAGCAGCAACTGCAGCGCCAGTGGCAGCAACAACCACAGCGACTACAATTGCGCCGCCCACAACCACAGCGACAACAAAAGCCGCCATAGTGCAAACAAAAACCCCGACGCGGAAAAATGGCAACAATGCGAATGACAAACAGGAGACGAGTCCAACAACAACCACAACAACCACAACAACGACAGCGCACCACACACGCGGCGAACGATCAAGTGGTGACGGCAAAAGCGGCGACGGCAAAGCCATCGGCGCTGACCGAAGCAAAGACGAAGCCAACAGCTGCGGCGAAGGCGTCGGCAATAATTTATCAAAGTTTGCAACAGTATCGAATTTGGCACAGTGTCTGCGAGACGTTGACGCCGAGCTAGAGGACTATATACCCTCATCCGCGGAAAATAGCAACGACGACGACGACAACGACGACGACAGTTCCGACGATTACTCCAGTGCAGACGGTTGTGCGATTTTGAGTGCCAGCATGAAGAAGAAGCAGCGCAAGGAGAAGAAGAAGCAGAAGGCCAAACAAGCGCCAGAACCAGCACGTTTCGATCCACATAAGAAAATAAAAATTGATCCAAGCAATAAATGTTATGTTAAAGAGGAAGCGCCACGTTATCCGTTAGTGGCCACACCGCGTCCACTCTGGAAACGTGAGAAAATTGTTTATTCCGATGAGAATACCGATGATAGCAGCGATGAGGGCAGTGAAGCCACCGGCGGCTCACTAGACGATGATTCAGATGATGAAAGCGAGGAATGCACCAGCACAACCTCGGAGGAGTATGAGGATGAGAGCCAAGCGGTGCAAGCTGCAGGCGCACATAAAACAGTGCGACGTGCAGACAATGCAGAACATGCTGCTTCAGGTGGCAGCAGCAGCATAACGCCCAACTCGACGGAACTGGTTGCAACTGCAGCAACAGCTTCCAGTTCGCCATCAATCATACGCATGAGCACCTGTAGCAATGATTCCGGTTTCGAGGGTGGCACAGCGCCATCCAGTCCCAAAAAGATGTTAGGTAAGCTAGCTAAGCGATATATATATATATATATATGTCAACCACGGACAGCAACGGACCAAACTCTACACAATCGTTTCATGCACACTGAGTTACTCACTGACACTTGGTAGCCACTGGTGCACGTGCCATCATGATTAGCATCTATTTGTAAGGCCCCACAAATTCCGGGCATTTCATGTAATTTGCTTTCATTTTCAATAGCTGCACACAAAAACACATGCGATGTATCTAGATAGCTCTCGTTCTCTCTCTCTCTCGATGGCTGCCTTAGATATAGGCATTCCGACTATTTGCAGAAAAACAAATAAACACTTTATGCCATATACTCGATATACTCGATAGCACTGTGGCATGTGTATAAGGTGTTTAGTTTTTCCGCGGGGTGGAGGCGCTGGCGGCTTTTTTGGGGGCACACACTTGTACTTCTACGCTCCAAACAAACTGAAAAGAAATCCAAAATCCAAATTGCTGGGCGCATTTTTTTTAAACTTTTCCTTTGGTCTCGTGTGAAGTGCTGAAGTGATGCATAGTTCCAGGAAATTTAAAACTGTTCCGAATGCAACAAGTGAAGCGGCTTCAAAGTCGTGAACATCTCTTAGACAAGTGCGAATTTGTTGTTGTTCTATTGAAAACCAAACAAATTGGTGAAAATGTTTGTTTTTGTGCTAAAAAAAAAAAACTTTTTATAAATATCTTACTTATGTGGAAATGCCAAGAAAACATTGTATCTCTATAATACAATTTTCGTTCAGTCTGCTTATTTTTGTACACTGCTTTCTATTGTCATTATTTCGTACAAACACATTCAGATGGAAATACGAACTTTTTGGTTATTGAAATAATGAGACACGCGGTGTTATTTAGCGTCATCTCAAGCTACCATCACGGCATGTATGCCACATACAAGTCAGTTTTATCCTCATCCAATTGCCACAACGAATTATATTGTTTCTATACGTAGACGTATCAAGGCAAATAATTTGCATTGTGGTGTGGCTTGACTTAGCAAAATGTCAACATTGTTCGGTTTATTGGGCACACAAGAGTCTACATACCAAATTTGGCGCCTCCAGCTTGTAAAAAGTCAAATTTTTATAGGAGTAGATGCCTGAATGCTACGTGCGGCACTTCTCCAAGCGCGCTATAATAGAACTGGGAAAGGTACACTATTCCCTATATCATTTGAAGTTTCCAGCAGATTTTGATAATTTTCACACCATACATGCACACAACAACAGATGGCCAAGTGCCAGCCGACTATTAGAATTTGGTAGTAAATCGTGTGGGCAAGTATGAGATATTATAAAATACGCATCTTTTCGTACAATTCTTAGAGATTTCGAGATGTAGGTGTTATAATGGATAAATATGTCTTTATTGACTATGCCACGCCTTCAACTCTACACAAATCTATAATATCCTTGAGCCTATGTATGCAATGGTTCAAAAGTGGCGCTTTGAGTAACGTTTTAAATTAGCTAGCTTTATAATACAATAAACTCTCGTGCGAATCATTGTGACAATTCATAGGGACAAAACTTTATAGTATGGCAAAGTAACTTTTTCTTATGTGCAATCCAAATTTAAGAAATACTCTCTTCTTCTTCTTAACTGCCATAACAACCCGTTACCGGGCTACGGCCTGATATATTTCTTTCATTGGAATTGTGGTTTTACATGGTGGGTCCCAAACCATATGTGCCACCCTTTTAAGGCTCTACTAGTCTCGAAAATACCCAGTGTTATTATAGGGCACCTCATACGACAAGCTTTGACCTTCTGAGGTGGTATTCTCTAACCCGCTCTCCACACGGGCTAAAATACGATTTTACAACATTCTTCGAATTTTTGAATAAGTGCTACTCCAAAGAAGCTTTTGCTTCATACATATTATGTTTATAGCCTATGGTATATGTAAGGTACACTAGTTTAGTGTGAATATATGTATGCAATTGCCAGGACCAGATCTGGCTTGCTTCTCTATGTCCCTGGGGGCACGCGTGTATCCCAAGAGATAGCAGAACTACAGTGAAACTTGGTATGCAGTTACTGCAAACCGCGAGAAAGTTTACTCACATATATTAAGTTACCTAACCCCCGATCTCTCCACAACAAGGCGTTCAGTTCTGCTTATCCAACATATTAAGTCTAAAGATTGTTATCATCTTATGCAAATTACAGGAGTTGTATGCCAAAATGTTAGAATGTGGCTTATAGGCACAGCTTGTATTCAACTTTGTGCCATTGACTCAGCTTATTTTGGATAATTAGGATTCATACTTTTAAAAGCAGGCTTTGAATATATGTGTGTGTAACAGTGTGTTGAGTAATCTGAACTCAAATCGTCAAACTCATCGTTTTTAATCTTTTAGTGCTGTCACACCACATAATAAGATAATGCATTTTTAAATTCGACCTAGACATTTGAAAAATAATTGTTAACCTCTATTCGTAAGCATCTAAAAGCATTTGTGAGATTTAGTGGCAATACTCCTAAAAACTAACTTCATCGGCATTTTTGATTGATTGTTTGAGTTATAAGTGAGCTCATATCCGGCATAAGCCAAACGTACCTCTACTTTTGCACGAGTCAACGACAGTATTTCATTTACGTTCTAACAGTTCTAAAGAAAAGATTCTATCTACATATGAATGCCTAAAAGTATTTCTTCACTTTTTGCACCGAAAATAAAAACTACAGAAATCTACTTTATCTTCTTAAGTGGCCATAACAACCCATTAGAGGGTTATGGCTGATTTAAAGATCTCCTTCAGGCGTCTCTGCTTTGATCGCGCCTTCTCCAATCGTTGGAGATGTCGCCATGCTGACATCATTCGAAATCCTTGACAACATCAAAAATACAGTTTTCAGCATCAATATGAGAGTCCAACCGCTGTGTATCTCTGCTCGCTTAGTACGACCGACGATATCGATATCATCTGCGTATGCAAGCAACTAGACATCCTTATAGAATACAGTCCCATTCCGATTTACTTTGGCCTTTCGCAACACATTCTCCACCAAGAGATTAAAGAGATCGCAGTAGAGAGCATCGCCTTGTCCGAAGTCTGCGTGTGTTGCTCAATGCCATTCTGCATAGTCGTGTCAACTTTGCAGGGATGCTCTTTTATCATTCTTGGGGGGTTGGTGTTTACGCGGCGGATCCCAAACCCTACGCACAACCCATTCAGAGCCCAGGGAGAGCTTCACTTTAGTATCGGATTCTACGCAGCAAATTACTTCGGAAATGACCCTTAGCTTTCCAACAACTGACATGACCCCGGTATTTGTAGACCTGTGCTATTGTAAAATTCAATTGAAATCAATGGTATTAAAAAACTTTTGTTTCTCTCTTGCAAATCCACTGAAAAACATTAATTAATGCCAAACAAAACCTGCTGTTTTGACAACAGTGCGTATGATACGCATCATTTTAAGTGATTTTCGGTATTTTACGATTTCACTCTCAACTCCCATGTTCAGTTTTGGCTTCAACACAATATTTAAGCTTAAAACTTTATTGCCTTTTGAAATAAAAGCAAAGAGGAAGATTTTGTGAAGCCAACAAAATTGTGAACATCTGATATTTAATCTTTTTAAGAATTGTTTTCTTTTTAAAATCAAATTTTTAAGCATAAGAACAGTTTCAAAACTATCCCGACAAGTAACTCTACCATTTCTATAACACTTTCAGTTAAATGATAATGAAAACAAGTTTACACTGATTGCAAATACGCTATGAAGGGGGCACCAAAACTTTAATCTTCGTAGAGCTCATCAAATTCGCCTTTTTCATCGAATGCGGTAGTCGTTGCCAATGCTTAGATTTTAGGTAGTACTTTCCACTCATCACACTACGTCATCAACCATACTTCAGCACCATAAAACAAAACGTGAAGGATGAGCTTCTTATAGTGTTAGTTTCGTAGCAGCATCTATTGGCAAGAGAGATACTCCGCTTAATCTCCATGATGATATCGTTCTTCATTGTGATGGTGGTGCCAAGGTAGATGAAATCCTTGACAACATCAAAAGTATAGTTTTCGACATCATCTGTCGCAAAGGCTTAAATGATATCGATATCACCTGTGTAGGCGAGCAACTGTACTTCGGCCTTTCGCAGAAGAGCACATCGCCTTGTCTGAAGCCTCGCTCGGTATCAAAAGTTTCGGATAGGTTCTTTCCTACCTTGACGGAGCTGCATATGTTGCTCAACGTCAGTCTAGAAAGTCTTAAAACTTAATGTTTTATGCCTTCTATGAACTTGATTTTCTTGAATCATACTAGATAATATTATCTCAGAACTTTTTCTTATCACTACGACAGCAGACTGTAGTACACGTATTAGTATTTTGCTATTCTTAAAACTACCCGAACGTTCTGCGTAAATTCGCTGTTGTTCTTTTTTTTTGAATAACTTTGTACTTTTACTTCCTCTACATTGTCTTATGATCTTCATCTGCTTTCTTGGGTATGTATGTATGTATTAGATACATTTCTTCCCAGAAATTGAAAAAGATAAAAACAAGTTGGCATTTCACTTTTAGCTAAATGTGTATAAAATTGTTTGGCTTGTTTTCGCAGACACATTTATTTCTATGTTTCTGTATTTGTGCGGTATTGTGTTGTTGTTGTTCTTGGCGTTTACCAAGTGAAATTTCTTCTATTGAAAATATTTACTTATAAAAAGCGACTCATACATGCATAAGTGTATAGTAAATGTTTTGGTAGAAATTATTTTTACCTTACATATTATACAATTGATACGGTTTTGTTTTATTTTAAACATGGCGGTGATCTGTTAAAAGTTGGACAATTGTTTTGATTACTAATTGCCTGAAAGTGTCTATGTATTAATATGAATGCCTAATAGCTGCTGAAATATCTCTCCGGCTGTTGGCTCATTATGTTTGAATACAATTGAGTTCAAAAAAGTGTTCACACACAGCAGGCGAAGTAGAATGTTTTTGCCAACTGTGCGTATGAGTGTTGAATTCGTTTTAATACGCATTAAACTGTAAACGCACTGCGTATGAGTAATATTCTAATATGTAAGATTTCCGAAAAGTATTAGGATACTCTTGAAAACTAGTCGTACAAGTTTTTCTTATTGTTCCCTGGTAGCTTGGCGTATACGTAATATTTAACTTTCGCGTTTACTATGATTAAGCCATCAACTATCAATCTGTTGTAAACGTAAAATATATGCTTAAACATGAAAACTGAGCTTTATTTTTTACTATCCTACAGCAACATTGTATCTTAAAAGCCAATTTTCTGTATAGTTAGTTACATAATATGCCCACAGTGCGTATGAACAATTGATATATCTTGGCTACTTGACACTGTTTATATCGATTCAAGTTAATGTTTAACAACAGCTAACTTTATAGTTTGAGCAAATATAATCGAATTTAAAAAGCTGTGCAACAGTGCGTATGAGTGACATAGTTATAGATTATTGTGTATTTAAAAAGCATCGTGTTTATTTCGGTCATTGGTCATACACTGCGTATGAGTGTTATTGATCGATTCAACAGAAATTTGTGTCATTTACAATCTTTTTTTTGTACCAAATCTATTTGTTATAAGTTCAGTGCGTATGAGCATTGATATTATTATCTGGCAACTAGGTTTTTTTTGCCAATTGTGCGTAGCAATGCAATCGCAATGTAAGATTACCGAAAAGTATTAGGATACTCGTGAAAGCTAGTCGAAAAATGTTTTCTTATTGTTCTTTGATAGCTTTGCGTATACGTAATATGCTACTTTCGTCTGCTTTGACTAAGCCAATGATCATCAATCTGAATTATACTTTTAAAGCCAATTGTCTCTTTAGATAGTTACATAATATGCCCACAGTGCGTATGAGCAATTGATATATCTTAGCTACTTGACACACGAGCAATCATAATCAAAGTTAAAAAGCTGTGCAACATTGCG
Source organism: Chymomyza caudatula (assembly GCA_035041775.1). Taxonomy (NCBI): domain Eukaryota; kingdom Metazoa; phylum Arthropoda; class Insecta; order Diptera; family Drosophilidae; genus Chymomyza; species Chymomyza caudatula. Next base: position 1,258,435 of record JAWNKW010000070.1, read on the forward strand.
TATGATTGACATAGCTATAGAATATTTTGTATTTGAAAAGTGCCATGTTTCGACTTTTAAACAGCAAGTGACTACACTGCGTATGAGTATTTACATAAGTTCGCTAAATTATTGATCGATTCAACAGAAATTTGTGTGATTAACAAACTTTTTTTGTTACAAATCTGTTTGTTATAAGTGCAAAGCTGCACAGCTGCGCCAACAGTGCGTATGAGCATTATTTTTATTATTTGTTCGACACTTTTTTTTACGAATGCAAACTGAAATGATTGGAACTTGGTTTTTATGCAATTCAACTGTTTTTCTCATATGTAAATATGCCAATATTAAAGCTGCAAAGCTGCGCCAACAGTGCGTATGAGTACTTTTTATGTGTGTTAAATTTTATATTCAATTAAATGAAACTTGTTAAACTTGTTTCTCGTTATGCATTTGTTTTTTATAGCTCAAATAAGCTCAAATAGCAGCTGCTGAACTGTATGAGCATTCATTAGGGATATTTCGTTTGTTAAATGGTAAAAGGTTACATTCAGGCTTGCTGAAACTGCTTGAATTACTGCTACCTCTAGAAATGCAAAAACGCACCACACTGCGTATGTGTAATATGAAAACTTGTATCTTGCCGTGTTCCATTGAATGCAACAAAAGCAATAGCATAACAAAACAAGCTATACTATATAGTGTGTGTACCTCTATGATATAACAACAAAACGTTCTTGTTTGTATTTTATTTATATTAAATTTGCATTAAGAGATTCGCTCACACACAACGATGAGTTGCCAAAACGGATGTGCGTTTATTTTCAATATGTACAACGTTGTTTAACCCGCTGTTGCCCCTGCCCGCTCGACAATTTGTTTGTTCGTGTTTTTAATTGTTTTCAGTTAAAAAAAACACACATACACACAAAATAATTGAGCAATCAGTGCAGAGCACAGAGTGAAATATGTATGTACAAAATGTACATAATTTTTAATTGCAAATTTTAAATAGCACCAAAAGAAACATGCAGCCAATAAATTTATGAAAATAAATACTAATATTGCCCAATAAACATTTATTTTCTTTATTAATAACAATTTGTTTAATTAATCTCTACATTTGTACGTTCACGTTGCCAAAAACAAAACTGAACTGAAACACATACATACATGTTTGTACCTTTACACACACACGCATGCAACCCACGCAGAATGTGACGTGAATTGTCACAAGAAATGCGAACGGCTCACGGCCAATTTATGCGGCGTCAATCAGAAGCTCATCGTCGAGGCGCTCAACTATGTGAAGCGAGGTAAACTGTACTCTCTCTCTCTCTAAACTATAGAATACACTATAATACTCTATCATACACTACAAGTAAATGAGTCAACAACAACACAAAAGCAATAACAACAACTTTAGCCAATAATAACAACATTTGTTGTGTTGGCCAATAGTACAGCTCGAGAAGGAAATGGCGCGTGTATTTCATTATTTCTAAATTAACTGAAACATAAACATTCAAAAGAGCATCATTCCTAACAAAAACAGAATCTAGCTCTTCTAGTTCAAGAGTACGACAACTTTTTGAGTTGAAGATAAGATATTACACAGCCGAAGTGTTAGCCGAAGGCTGGACTTACTGGTCTGTCACTCTTGCTGCTTGAAAGCTACTAAATGTGTGATAGAGCTGTCCTTTGGGCTTACAGCCTGTTATCCGAGTCTTTTCTGAGTCTTGCCCAATTCAAATCTTAGTTGGAGAGACCTAGCTTGCCGTGTTCGAGTATCTGTTCTGTTCTACTCTTAAACTTCAATGCCACGAAGAGGCTCTCACTCTATGAGTTGATTCTAAACTGGCCATAACAACCCGTTACCGGGTCACGGCAGTAACTATGGTGCTATGAGATGATTAGCGGCATCATTTTTAGACAATCGATTCCTAAAAGCATTCCCGTCATTGTATGTTTTATAGGGATCACATATGAGAGACAAATTATTTCTTCCATATAATATAGCCGAAATATGGCCCTGTTCTCAAGAAGCGTGACTCCACGGTGTGCGCTAACTACAATGGTATCAGTGTTCTTTCTATGGCATATACGGCCCTATCGGGCGAGTTGTGTCAGAGACTTAAGTCATTCGCGATTGGACCTTATCAATATGGCTTCAGGCCTGGTAAGTCCACCATTGACCAGATATTCACACTACGCCAAATCCTGGAAAAGACCCATTAATAACAATTCGACAGCCACATGTTAGCAAATGGAACACCTTTCTATTGTCCACCTCGCAGACTATCCTATAGTAAAAACACGATATGCGGAAGGGAGAAAATATGCACTAAAATGGTTAACAATTACAGAGCAATGTTTTAGGCAATGTTCATTCGAGTCTATGGAGCCCACTAGGGGTCGCCGCCCCCTGCTCGCTTCACTCACAACTGCCTTGGCCCACTCGAAATAGATCATATAGCTATTCCTCATTATCTTCCTCTTGCATTGCCCTTCAGTTTCCCTTCCCGTTCCTATTAGTAGGAAAATATAGTAGCCTTTGAGATTTTGTGTCATATTTTGTAGTTTTTTTCTTTTTTTCTGCACCGAAATGAGACTTTTTAGTAACAACATTCCTCAGTCCAAGAGCTGTAAAGTGAATCGACCTGATTACGTTATATAGATATATGACCTGTAAATAAGTTCCTCGGCTCTTAAATATATAGATAATATATAACACGAAAATGAATCCTTTATAACGTAATTTTTAATACAAAACACGTTGCTGCAGTATTTCCGAACTTTTGAAGTGACCTATTTTAAACTGTAGGTCTATTCTAGTAGATCTTAAAAGCAAACTATGCGTTTTTTCTAACACCTCCAAAATTTGAAGTTGCATTTAAGAACAGTCAACTATCAACCGATTTTCGATTTATTTACTGTTTTGAAAAGGCGAAAGACTAACCTAAGGTCGATTTCAAGACTCACATTTGAGTGAATAGAATCCTACATTTATTTCGCACACTACATTTATTATGCATTTAGTGCATATTTTCATGAAAAAGGATTACATGGTTACAACTTATCTCAAAAGTACATTTGAATAAGAGTCAAATAAGCGGTTCTTTATGAAAATCAATCGAGAACTAACCGAGTTACAGGCTTAGTGGATAAAAACAAACATATTTCATTGATAGAGGCTTTATTTTTTTCACAATCGATATCTTATTCTTAACTGGCCATAACAACCCGTTACCGGGTTACGGCCTGATGTAAATACATTCAAAGGATTGAATGACTTACAAAGGTTTATGAACAAATTCATAAAGGGTATTCCACAGTCGGACAGCGCATCGACTGTCTGTTTTTGTGTTGTTGCTCAGAATAGCGAAGAAGCAAAATCGAGCCATAAATTATGGTTCATAAATGTTTTTGCACATATGATTTAATACTAAAAACTGCACACAACTTATGAGAGTGTGTGTGAATATGTGAATGTGTGTGTGAATTCGTGAGTTTTTGCTGGGTCGCTGAGATTAATAATTTGTATTGGTGACATACTTAACACGTGGCTAAACATAAATCAAAGTGTTGGTACCATTAATTGGCAGTACAAATGATGAAGACTTAAAAATTGTTCACCTTGAAATGCAATAATTTATGTCAGAATGTTGAATAGCGCACACACACACACATATGCACACGCTGCAAAAAAAAAAAAAGAAAAACCAATTTCGAAAAATTCTTTAAACCAGGCGCACGTGAACTAAGAGATTCGCCCAGCACTCCGCCCAGTTTGAACCCCGCCTATAAAATAGAGGCCACTGACGAACACGATGGTATGGAACACAATTACTCATTAACTAGACTAATAAGTAGTATAAGCTAAGCGTGTTTTTTTAGAGCTTCACATCTTTGAGTTGGCAACACTGCTTTATTTGACAACCCATCAGTGTTGCCAATTTAGCTTTTTTCCGGCTAGATCTAGCTTTTTTTAAGCCTGATGGCTGCGCATTGATAAAGCCGTCAATAAACAGGAACAATGGAATCACTAATGGACAAATATCGCCCTTTAATCATTAATTTTATCATTCCAAGAATCTAATCCTATCCCCTACCTCTACCTCTACCTCTGCCTCTGCTTCTACCTTTACCTCTACCTCTACCTCTACCTCTACCTCTACCTCTACCTCTACCTCTACCTCTACCTCTACCTCTACCTCTACCTCTACCTCTACCTCTACCTCTACCTCTACCTCTACCTCTACCTCTACCTCTACCTCTGCCTCTGCTTCTACCTATACCTATACCTCTACCTCTACCTCTGCCTCTACCTCTACCTCTACATCTACATCTACATCTACATCTACATCTACATCTACATCTACATCTACATCTACATCTACATCTACATCTACATCTACATCTACATCTACATCTACATCTACATCTACATCTACATCTACATCTACATCTACATCTACATCTACATCTACATCTACATCTACATCTACATCTACATATACATATACATCTACATCTACATCTACATCTACATCTACATCTAAATCTACATCTACATCTACATCTACTTCTACATCTACATCTACATCTACATCTACATCTACATCTACATCTACATCTACATCTACATCTACATCTACATCTACATCTACATCTACATCTACATCTACATCAACATCTACATATACATCTACATCTACATCTACATCTACATCTACATCAACATCAACATCTACATTTACATCTACATCAACATCTACCTCTATTTCTTCTCATTTTATCAATTACACGAATACCAGTGTTTTGACAGATCCAAAACAGAATAGACATTAAGTCATTTCGTACATCGGTAAGATTATAGTGCCTAGAGTCCTGCAATTCCGCAGAAAACGGATGACGAGGTTGCCGACATCAACTACACCTGCTAAAGTGCTCTAAGTGATTGAAAATTTCCAAGGAAATGGACCACGTGATGGTGGTATCCCCGAAAAGTGTTTTTATTTTCTGAGATCTCATGAGTTGACTGATTTGGCTTTAATAAAAACAACTTTACATAGAGAGGGTTTTTAACCGAAACGACTTAAAGATTGATTGAAACTGTGAGCATAAACTCCGAATTTAGAGTGAAAGAACTCAATGTTAGCAAAAGATTAGTGTTAAACACGCATTCTTACAACTTTATACGAATGTCTGTAGGGTTTTATCAAGCAACGATCTATAAAAGAAATAATGGAATATTAGTCAATTTCAATGGTTTATTAAATTAGATGGTTAGATGGCTCATCGAGTGAAAATGGCCCATTTCTTGCTATAAGACACATTTACTAAAAATTGACCTATTTCTAGAAATAATAATAAGATCCAATAAATCTGCCTTGGAGGCCACAGAAGCAACATTTAGAACATTTTCTTTATGTTTGGGTGTATAATTTGATATGGGTTGCTTATAAATGACGTCAGAACCTTTTACTTGTATTATGCACAAAGTTATTATCATTATAGGGAGTTAATTCAAAACGTAGTTTAATCAGACGGACATGCCTGAATCGCCTTAGTTGTTGACCGTTTTTGTAAAAGGAACGTATCTCACACGCTTCTGAAATGCTTTACCAAATTCATATAAAAATTCGAAGAGTTATTGGCCGCAAATGCTGCGGAAAGGAGAGTAAATATGATCCATATTTAAACAATAATATCATCAAATTTTCTATCCCTTAAAGCCCGTTTCATCGATATTAAGTATATATTTCTTTGTTTTATTATGATTCAATTTTGTGTAACTCTAAAAAAAACACTCTTTAGATATGAAACTGCGCGTGTACAAGTGGCAACCGTACTGAAACTGCACTACAGGACACTACTCTATTTGAGAGCACTTTATAAGATACACTTTTTTTAAAATAATCTTTCTCTCTCTCTCTCTATTCCTCTCTGAAACTGTTTTATATGCTTTACAACTATTGCAACTTGGAATGCGTTCACACAGAAACTTCATATACATATTCACAATTCCAAAAATCCGGACGTTTCACAGCGCCAGCAACAGTAATACCTAGATTTAAGAATTACTCGGTAGATGATTTTCATTTCCTGGCTGTGCTTGGCAAAGGAAGTTTTGGCAAGGTGAGTTTTATATAAGTAATATTAGTAGAATAACAGTTTATCTGAATAATATGCGCACAATTTTCGATTTAGGTGCTGCTAGCTGAGTTACGTGATACAACCTACTATTATGCCGTTAAGTGTCTCAAAAAGGATGTGGTACTAGAGGACGATGATGTGGATTCGACACTCATCGAACGCAAAGTTCTAGCCTTGGGCACCAAGCATCCATATCTCTGTCACTTGTTTTGCACATTTCAAACAGAGGTAATTTTGAAAATTATATATGTGTATTCGAATTGTAACTTTCGGAAACCGAAATTTTTTTAAATATCCATAATTCGACAACGGTGCTAGAAAATCCAAAATGGTTTCCGCATTCGAAATCAGTGCCGCTAAATTTATCGGGAAAGGATATATTTCTGACATAGGTTTTTTTTTGTGGCATAGTGTAATGTAGAACCTAACCTAAAGCTTAACCTTAGCGATAACCGTGTGGTGACTTTTTTAAATGTAACTGAATTAGAAGCCATTTTGGGCTTGGCCTTCGATTTACCAAAATAGCGCTATTCAAAGCGAACTATCTGTTTCGGTGATTCCACAAAGTAGTTGCAAGAAATGCTCAATTTCTAATCTAAAACTTCTTTAGCCGCGCCTTGGAGGTAAAACCGGCACGGCCTGATTCGTATGGCCTGACCTTTTCATGAATCGAAATGTTTGTGAACATACAAGCTTATAAGCCGATTACAGATTCAGTGAAGTGTGTTCTTCAATTTTCTCCGAGAGACTGTTCATAAATATCACCACTGAGCTGCTATCAAATTTTGACGAAAAAGTTTCGAAAGATGACATCAAAATCAATAAGAACTTGCCATGACTATTTGTGACTTAAGACAATAAAAGGCGTGACTTTGGTACCGCATTTATGTTATGTTATTAGTTAAAATAAAATTGTGTTTGTGTACACCGACGCCGATGTGCCTGACCACGCCATGATTTCCGAATAACGGAATGAAAAAAAGTGTTCGGCTCAAAGCGAAACCGAGTTGACGTAATTTTTTCGGTTTTTTAGGTTTTTTTCAATGCGGTCTTTGAATACATGTGTTGACTGTTATTTGCGAACTCTGCAAAATACCTTTCGGGTCGAATCTGTTTCTCGCTCCCACTTATTTTTTTTGTACTCTCTTGGCACTGTTTTCGTCAAAAAACATGAAAGTAATAGAGTGGAATCCATAACCGTTTCAATGAGTCGATTTGCTGAAGTGCAGGAGTACTGGTACTACTATAATCGTAACCTATTCTGTTTGAATCTCTGATTTGAAGTTTTAAAACTGAAAAAAATCATACACAACGCCTCGTAACGATTCAAAGCACGTTTCCTGCCTTGTGTTCTTCTACGGACGTTAAACTTTATACTTTTTCGGGAAGCACAACCGATTTTGGTCAATTCCATATTGAATAAACTCTATGAACAGTTAACTTGTAACTATGAAGGTGCTCGAACGCATTGTTACGGCTGAACTACGGGGAGCCATGCGCCCGACTCTTATAAGTGGGAGAAATTTTTTTTTTGGAAAATCTCACTTCCAACATAAATGTCTTAAAGCTACAAAACAGCCATTTTTGAGCATTCCATGTTAGCAAGATGAAGAATTTGACAGGCAATTAGCATTACTTAGAGAGAGACCTTCACCTAGTGTGTGCACTATATTGGTCAAGTTTTTGGCGGACCTTCACCTAGTGCTCTATGCTGTTCTTGGTAAAAAAAAAAAATAAAAAAAAAATTTCAAAAGCTATGAAAATAAAAAGACAAAAGGTAAAACAGCTATTAATAGCGCTATGTGTGACCATCGATTGGGGCAACCGACACACAGCAACAGACCCAGCATATAGATCAGGGTGCCACACACACGCAGCGTCCGGCAGTATCTTATGTTTTCTACAATGTTCTCTTAGGAATACTAACTGCAACTAAAACAACAAACAATATGTTTTCTAGCACTACGCGCTAAAAGTATCTCTGTAGTTGAGCGAGTATTTCATTGACACCGTTTAGAAGGTATTTTAATTATTTATGACTTTGGGGGCTAGGTTTTTGTTTAGTTTTTGGCGGACTTTCCAACTAACATGCAAATTTTAGCTAAATATCTTATCAACTTGTCTTTATAGAGCCATTTGTTCTTTGTAATGGAGTATCTTAATGGAGGTGATCTCATGTTCCACATACAAGAGAGTGGACGCTTTTCGGAGGAGCGAGCTCGTTTTTATGGCGCTGAAATCATATCAGGCCTTAAATTCCTGCACAAAAAGGGCATTATATATAGGTAAGTTAATGTGAAAATAAAAAATAAAAATTATATAAAACATAACATAAACACGCGCAGGGATCTCAAATTGGACAATGTACTTCTCGACTATGAGGGTCATGTACGCATTGCCGATTTCGGCATGTGTAAGCTGCAAATATATTTGGACAAGACCGCAGATAGTTTTTGCGGCACACCCGACTACATGGCACCCGAAATCATTAAGGTTAGTCCAAATTTGTTTCACAAAATACCAATATATACCACTAATTCTATCTACAGGGTGAAAAGTACAATCAGAATGTTGATTGGTGGTCATTTGGTGTGCTGCTCTATGAAATGTTAATTGGACAGTCTCCGTTCAGCGGCTGCGATGAGGATGAGCTGTTCTGGTCTATATGCAATGAAATTCCATGGTTTCCCGTTTATATATCAGCCGAGGCGACGGGCATACTCAAAGGCGTAAGTAAACTTAAAATTACAAATCGAAAACGATGATGCAAACCGTTGATTGATTGAACTTCAAAACCGTTCTTCATATATGCATTTGTAAGGGAATCAAGCTGAAGCTATTTACGGTTACAATGAAATAGATTTCAATATTCGGACAGTATTAGACTGAGAACGTTGCCGAATTTATGGTATTCAGCCAAATTGCATTATACTTGCATCACGCAAATGCAAGCAAATAACGCCAAATCCCTTACCAGAACTTTTTACCGTTTCAAGTTTGACACCAATTTTGATATATTGTATTTTTTGGATGTTACTATGCATTAACCCCCCTGTATCAAAGCTTGTCGTATGGGTCGACTTATAATGACACTGGTTTCTTTCGAGACCAGTAGAGCCACCCCATCCCTTAAAAGGGTTGTGCAAAGGGTTTGGGACCCACCATGTAAAACCACAATTCCAATGAAAGAAATACATCAGGCCGTAAACCGGTAACGGGTTGTCATGGCCAGTTAAGAAGAAGAAGAAGACTATGCATTACATCCCTTATATCTGTAAAAATCCACAAGCTGACGCTGATGATGTCTGCGTGCTGGTATCTGCTAGATACTTTCATGCAGTTTGCACCACAATGCAATACGATTGACTCTTGGTGCGAGTAAGCCTACGCTTTCTCTCTTCACTGGGAAGCGCATATTCGCTGCGTTGATCCTTCCAATGCTAATGGTTGTGACACTTGCACAGTCCAGTTATGAAAAGTATTTCGTGGTTACTCTTGAACAGATTTCGCATGTAACAAACAACATATGTCAACTCGTTTTCGCCCTAAGCCGAACACTTTTTCTCGCTGCGGTTGTGTCCTCGGTTTGTGTTTGTGGTTGAGCACAAGTTCTGACCGGTCTTGTTGAAACAGCTAAACAGAAACCACTTAGTCACGCGCACACAAAGTATATGCTCCTAAAAGTCCGAAAAGAACAAATGAGAAGGCGAATAGGTCATTCTATTTTTGTTGTTGTGTGGCCTCGAGCAATAGTTGTGCTCATGAGACATACATATAGTATTTATGTAAAGTTTATTATGGTTTATTATTGACTTCTTGACTGATGACGTCTGTAGACACCTTCCGACTGTACTGTAGCTTACATTTGAGATATATTGCCTTCATTTGCTGCTGTAGCAGTGCTCATTTTTGTAGCTGACTTGGAAAGTCCATATTGGACAGAAAACCGAAACCCGGACCCAGATGGATATTTGCGACCTCTGCTATTGAAAGCTGGTATTTTCGCAAAAACCAGAAATCGTTGCTAATTACAAGATTTCGGGAATACAAAAGCACAGATATTTCAATGATATTTTCATTTATGAAAGCATTTATGCTTTTATTGTTTTTCAAAATTTATAAAATTAGCGAAATGAACTTCTTCTTATATAAGGCTCAAGGTCCAGATTAAAACTTCGAAGTTTGTTATTGTAGCTCTTTATAAATAGTCCCAATATTTCCATCTGCCGCAAAAGTTTTACACAACATTCAGCATAAGTTTAAGGACTCGCACTCGAACTCGGACTCCGTCAACAAGGCAACATCGTGACTAGGTTCCACATCATGCAAGTTAAACTATAAGACAAAACTATTAAAGATGCCAGAAAACCAACGAAAGAAGAGGCGAGTCTGCTTTATTGATTTTTAGGCGTTTTGGATAATTCTGTCTTATGGTATAATATGCATATGGTGGATCCACATAGTCACTTACGATGTTGCCACCATAAATGTTTCTCGCCTGTACAGGTCCATCCTGAGCTGCATACGAACTAAAAACAGATTTTTAATAAAATTTTCCATATTTTTTTATCCAAAAATGAACACAAAAGTTATTTTACATATCTGAATATTTGTTTGTATTATTTGTTGCTCTGTTTTTGTTTTGATTTTTAATGCCAATGTTATTAGATTCAAAATTACTTTCGACTGCCATTTATATACAAATCTATTATCTGAATAGGCTAAGGCAAAATTTGTGACCCTTTTTCGCCAACTATATGTGAAGAAATGTGAGTGAAACTTATATCATTTTCTAGGGAATTTTCATAAGAAGTGCAGAGTTGTCGATTCGTGTCGATGTCTCACGAAATTTCGCGGTTTACAAACCAAACCATAAAAGCTATCGAATTGAAATTTGGCACAGCTTTGCACACTGTTGGTGTGCATGTGCGTTGTGAAAAATATCAAAAAAGTAAAGTCTTATTTTGGTGAAGAAAAAGCGTAAAGCTACAACAAATGACACAATAAACGAATTTCATTATTACATGATTTTATTGCGACTGTACTTACTTAAAGAAAAGGTAAAAGAAATCGTCATTTAAAAGGAGCTTCATGATAGTTTTTTTGTTCGAAGAGAAAATATGCGTTATAGTTATTAATCCAAACTGACCGTAACACATTTGGCCAACATTGACGACGAAACTCTTTCTAATTCATTGTCCGGCACACGAATGCGCTTTTTGGGAAGTTATACACTCCACATGTGTGCGGCATATACACTGCCAATGGGCACCACTATGACAGCATAAACTGTGTTCGTATTCTTGTTCTCTTTCACTCTCTTAACTTTAGAATGCGCAAGGCTACGGATGTTGACCCATTTTTTCCTGAACCAACACAAACACCACAAATCTAGTCTTCTTCATCTTAACTGGCCATAACAACCCGTTACCAGGTTACGGCCTGATGTATTTCTTTCATTGGAATTGGGGTTTTACATGGTGGGTCTAGTGGTCTCGAAAGAAACAAGCTTTGACTTGCTGAGTTGGTATTCTCTAACCAGCTTATCACACGGGGCGAATCTAATCTTAAGTATCTTTAAGATATGTGGAACAACCTTGAAAACACGGCTTCAAGTGCATCATTACAAATGCTTTCAGCTTCATTGCCTGCCGTAAAAGCTTAACTTATGCAAAACTTTGTCTTTCGCAGCTGCTAGAAAAAGATTATACCAAACGCATTGGCTCACAGTACAGTCCCGCTGGAGACATAGCCGATCATATATTCTTCAGACCCATCGATTGGAATATGCTGGAAAAGCGGCAAATAGAGCCACCCTTCAAGCCGCAAGTGGTAAGTGGCATAAACTGCATAGCAACCAAAACCGTATGCTTGAGATGCGCTTGTAAATTTCAGAAACATCCGTTGGACACACAGTACTTCGATCGGGTCTTCACCAGAGAGCGTGTGCGTCTCACGCCTATTGACAAGGAAATACTTGCCTCAATGGATCAAAAGCAATTTCATGGCTTTACCTATACAAATCCGCACATAACTTTGGACTAGCATTGTTATAGAGCAACGTATTCGTATATAACCATGTATCTATGTATACACATATGTACTACATAAGAAGCGTATTTCATTTTTACAAAGCAATATGCAGCGCATATAGCCAAAAAAAAAAAAAAAGAAGCAAGAAATATGCTTAAAATCAATTTACGAGTATACAAAATTATATTTATTATTAATAACTAGAAAAACAGTATTTGTATATGTATATATCATGTCTTGCTTTAAGTTACAAAATGCTTGTATGTGTGTCTGTATGCATATAAATCATTAATTAAGCTATTAATTACAATTTTAAAAAAATCGTATATTCATAGACTGACTAAATGCGTGCAACAAAGTTTTTTAATTTGAGTAGCTGAGAATTTGCAATTAAAAAAAAAAACACAAAATCAATTGATTTGAAAAACGACAGCAATTTATATGCATATTAAAAATGTTATTTCATTAAAACATAATTGAATTCAAATGAGTGCAAGTGCAAATGTTTTAACTAAAAAATAAAAACAAATTGATTTAAAATTCATTTTACTTAAATTAAATAACTTTTCTGCTGCAATTATGAGGCCCTAAGAATAGCATCAAGAATTTTAGTTAGTTAGTTGTAATAATACCTAAGCAAAGAAGTACTACTATAATTGTACATACACAAATTTATGTACATATATTTATAAAAAAAAAACAATTTTTTTTTCATAATGTTAAACTTGTTGTAAAAATGCTATATGCAAATTCTATGTACTTATTATATAAAATAAAAACAAATGAAATATTACAATGCGCGTCAATTTGAAAAATTACAATGTCTTCCTAAATTTCCTAGTGGGCAACATGCTTGCTAAAGCAAGTGTAGCGACAGCTGTGAGCAATGTATACTTATAAAGGTACAGTCAAGTCAAAAAAAAAAAGGCCAAAGTATTAAGTAGTTCAAATGTCAACCTCGGCTTCTTATTTTGGCGCAGATCCAAGCGGTCCAATTCTTAATGATTTAGCCCAATCGGCGATTTCAGCTTATTGGCATAAGAATGCGACTTTAGGGGTACCCGACAAGAAAAAGTCGAGAGGGGTCAAATCGCACAATCTTGATGGCAATCCTAGCCCACAGTTTTAAATCGTTCATGCAGAATGTGCAGAGTGGTGCTTCCGGCTGGAACCACATGTCGTCTACGTTCCAAAGTGGAATTCAAAAAGTTACGGGCCAGCGACACCGCCGTCCCAAAATCTTAGGTGTGGACCCAAGAGTACCTTTTTAAGGATGCATCGGCACCTTCGTGTGGGTTCGTGTTTTACCATATACCGCAATGTGCTTGTTAACATAGTTATCATCATTCATCCAAATCAATGCCTCGTCGCTAACGATGATCCTCCGCTAAACGCTCCGAAGCCATAAGCAAACAGACGGCGTTGTCTATGGTCATCAAATCAAAATAAAGTTAACTTTTCATTCTTCTGCGAATTTCAGTGAGGCAGGTTGTGTGTCCTGCGTGGGGTTTGGGAACCACCACGTAAAACCACAATTCCAATAGAAGAATGTATTTACATCGGGCCGTAACCCGATAACGGGTTGTTATGGCTAGTTTAGAAGAAGAAGAAGAGGTTGTGTGTCGCGGTGAATTCCGCTTACCAGCTTTCCCACATAACTGCATTTTCGGCATAAGTGCCCGAAATCTACTGCTTAGAAAATGTTTGATTTAGAAGCTCCAAAAATTGGTAAAAATAAGTCGGAGGCTGTACTACGACCCTATTATAAAGCAATGCCAAATACATCTGAAAGGTGAACAATCAAAATGTAGAAAAGGAGCATGACTTTGTTATTCATCTGCGACTTCATAGGTATGGTTAAGTAACTCTGCTGTAAACAAGCCTAAGCTGTTGTTCTCCCAGAAGTACATTTAAAAAAGCATTGTGATTGGTGAATCTAAAAATTTTCGATATTTTAACGCTGTTGCCATATTATGCATACAAAATTTCATAGATGATGAGATTTCCTTAATGAGGAATTAAGCAAAGCTCAACGCAAAGTGTTATTATTTTTGGTATCTTCTAATTTCACAAGTAGAGTCGGGGCCAACAACAGTTAGCTGCAGCGAACTCTATTTCTCAATACAACACTATGCTACAAAAAAAAGCACATGTCTAAAACATACATTTTCCGTCGCTTATTTCGAATCTGGAAACCATTTTCGATTTTCCGTTTTCGAATTATCGCTATTTCAAAATCATCAAATCAAAATTTCGAGATCTTCGAAGCCAACTGATCTAATGTTACTGGGGGACGTGACTACCAATCGCGATGAATCGTAACTCGAATTGAAGGTAATTTAATATCAAATCAATGTTTCTCAGACGGTTTAGCTAAGTTGATTTGAATGCAAGTTACAGGGCAATGAACTAAATTTTTTTTTTTTAAATCGAAAATTGTTCCCTTTTTTATTATTCTAAATAATTTTGAGTTATCTAGAACGGTTTTCTAATTATCGCTATGTCAAAAATTTCAGATTTTGAAAGATGCAAAGCCAGCTAATCAAACATCTCTCGGGATGAATACCCTGCTGTAAAAATACCTTAACCGGTAAAAGCCCACAACGAACGTACGTTCTGGTACCGTCAGGCAAAGCACAGCGTCATAAATCACGTTCCACAGTATGGGACCCAGTACCGATACTTGTGGCACAGCGCCGGAAACGGTTCGCTGCTTGCGACCGAAGGAAGTGTCAAATATTAGGACGCGGCTGGTGAAGTAGTCACAAATGATGCTGATGAGATACTCTGGCATTTCCAGCGTGCTTGCAAAATGTGCTGCCAGCTGGCCGTATTAAAGGTATTTTTAACGTCTAGTGTAGTTACAAGGCACGCCATTTTGTCCCCAGATTTGCGCTTCTGGCCACATCGACGATTGTAATAATGGCGCCGAAGGTGCTACGCTTCTTGCGGAAGCCGAACTGCAGATCAGAGAGTCCCTGAAGTTCCTTCAGCTCTTTCTCCAAACGGTTGCATATTATGCGCTTGTACAGCTTTCGGACGACGTCAATCATACTTAGAGGTCTGTAGGCTGATGGATTCTCAGGCGGCTTGCTGCCTTTCGGGATCAGTACCAGTCTGTGCAGCTTCCATCTATCAGGGAATCGGCGTTTGGTCGTGCTGTAATTATAGCCTTGATGGCTCTTGTGGGCACTCTATCCAGCACGGGTGCCCTGTTTGGATGAATGCAGACCAGGACTTCAGTCTCGTTCGTGAGTTGTCGTTAACACTCGGGCCTGTCTTGGCAACGGTGGAAACATCGGCTGTGGTGGAAAGAGGGCTGCAATATTTGGATTAACTGTTCTGGGCACGTAGGCATTGGCTGCTTGTCAAGCTTGCCCATCACGAGTTTATATGCTATCCCTAACGGCTGCCCGCCAGTTTCATCGCAAAGTTCTTGCCTTCTACAGGGTATAATAGAGGGTCAAGTTAAAGTCTAAAGAGCAAGAACTAAAATTGAAAATACCAAATCATTTTATTGTATTACAACCAAAAGCATTTGTTTTGACTGTTATGTTAAAAGTTCTGCCAGAGAGTGAGAGTAACTGGAACTGGTCTGCAGGTGGTTAGTGACTACCATCTTTGTTCGTGCTCGTTGACCCATATAAACCGAACAATTGCTAAATGCAAATGGTGAAAATTGTGCGTTTTCATTATCATATGCCGTTGGCAGACCACAATTTGCATAAGCCCCATGACTGTTGTTGTTGTTATTGTGGCCTTTTAACTGGTTTTTCGAGCGTTATTTTCATGTTAATGAGACCACAAAAAAAACACATTAACCAATTTCAGCGAGAGTGCGAGACAAAGAGCGACTGAGGGACAGAACTCTACAGAAGCGCTCTCATAAAGAACACATTCTAAATATTTTTTTTTTTTTCATTTTTAACATTAACCTGTTGCTATACAACAACAACAACAAATAAATGTCAAGCATTTCAAAGAACTATTCTTGTGTGTGGCACAAATCAGTTATAAAGCAACACAACTGCGACAACTTGTAACAAAACTTTGTTGTTGCTCATAAAATTATAAAAAAAAAACTAAAAAATTTGATGCAGACAGTCGGGACGGTGCCCGACAGTGGAATACCCTGTACCCTTTTTTACCCATAAGCACTAAATCCAGTAAAATGGGAACGAAAGTTTTCTTTTATGTCTCTTTTTACAAGTTTAATATGACTGTAAGCAATTTCCTATTGGGAAGTTCCAATTGACAAATTTCCTATTGGAAAGTGTTGGCAAAAATTACTTTTATGCCCATAACTTCAGTATTCTTGAGTCAATGTTCTTGAATTTTGTAACATAGATCCAAAATACATTCATAAATGTCTGTGGCAATTTTCAAATCAATAGATGGGCGGTGTGGCAGTAATTAAGGTAAATCGATTGCGGGGTAGGGGGAGTTTTATTGAAAAAAAAAATGGATTCAGTTGTAACGATTAGGGTCACACGAGTCTCCACACCAAATTTTATAACTCTAGCTCACACGTATCCATATCTACATGCAGTGCAATTTTGGCACAGTTTATAAGCGAGGGGGTTGAAATTAGCATATTTTTAACTATAACTTCTGATGTACTTATCCGATTTCAATAATTTTTGAAATGACGCACATAAACTCAACGCACACCTCTGTCGAGTTTTGAGATGATAGATTGATCGGAGCGGAAAGATATCGGCGTGATTCGACCAACTTCATCTTCTCGGTGTATATGCGCATCTTTTGGTAAATTTTTGTGCCTCTACCTCATATGGTGTCTGATATCTATAAGATAATACGGAAGGACGGACAGTCGCGATTGACTTGACTATTGCTCCTGACCATTTTTGCCCATGGAACATATGGTCTGCCACGCCTCCTTCTGCCTATTACATACATTGCACAAACCTATAATACCCTTTGTTTACAGGGTATAAATATGCTACAAACAACAATGACAACAACAATAACCACAATGTAAAAGCGCCGCAGCTATGTGTTTATTTTCAATTCAAAATAAAAGTAAGGCACAGTGGGACAAGTTTATTGTGTTTTCAAAATTAGTTGCTTCTTTGCTCAATCTTCATGCTATTCGAAACTAGGCTTTGAAATGATCACCAAAAATGATTAGATTAGATGAGATTGGTTTGAGTATTAAGCCTATTTTCGAATTAGCGTTAATGTGTCTTCTTGTGTTGCGATTAAACTGAGATGTTAAGTGTTAGTGTACAAGTTGCCAAGCGCAACTCTTAAGAAGTATCCATAGGCACAAACTGTACGGATTCGCTTATTTGCAACTCCTTGATTTTGGTGTGCAACACTGATGTGATTCCAAGCGGGCAACAATAAGCTGCTTTACGCTTACCCTTTTTGGCAGCAATTTTGTAGTTGCGCAAATGTTCGGTGCTGTTCTTGCGTATGACACAGAGATCAATGTTTGAGCCAGAACCCAAGTCATTGAAAACACCCGCAGCAACTGCGTCATGCACCAGTTTTTTGGCAGTCCTCTCGGTCATATTAGGCTTCCAGCGGTTTTCAATAATAGACATAGCTGCCAAAGAGCCAGAGCCCATGGTCGCATAGGGCAGTTTATCGGTGCTGCCATGGGGATACACGCTAAAAATCTGCGGACCAAACTTATCGTAGCCGCCAAGAACTAGGCCAACGTAAAGTTGTCCCTGATAGCGATAGAGCAGTCGCTTGAGCAGTGTATTGGCGCAAACCACTGGCACTTCGCGTCCCGTATTCAAGCCGTGCAGCTCGACTTGTGCCGCCACTAGAGCCGTAACGGCTTCAGCATCGGCTGCAACGCCGGAGGCACAACAGCTGGGAATACACAGTTGTTGTGGTTACATTTTCATATAGCACAAATGTTTTAAATTATTATACTTACTAGATGTGATCCGCCAAAGAGTGGATTTTGCTGCAGTTTTTGTCACACACAATACGGCCATCGGTGGTGCGTGTGTCGGCTCCTAGTATAACGCCATGTTTATAGATAACACCGGCAACAGTGGTGCCAGTTTTGGTTGCTTTTGGCAGCTTTAGGCGCTCCGTATTTATCAAATGGTTATTACTACATAGTTGCAAGTTATATTTAAGTACATATAAGAACTGAATGATCTGTGAGGACTTACCGCAGGCAGTTATCAAAACTAAAGCCTTTTGGCGGCAAGTCGCGATTCGTATCTGTATCCATTATTAGTGTGGCTTTAGACAAATTTTACGGAATGAAAAACTTTTTCTGTTGCTTCAACAAAAATTACTGACAGACTGCCTTAACAAATATAAATTACCTACGATTCTGACACAACTGACACAGCCGACCAGTGCTGGAAAATATACAAAATCATCATTTTCGAGCACTGTATTCTGTGGAGTGGCATCCTTGGCCGTTACATTGAGTCGACTTGCTGTAAAGCGAACACTCTCAGCACAGCGTATACATGTGCTTTTTTTTAGCTCTTTCTCAATTGTGTCTAGGAATGGGTCGGTCTGACAGAGACAGCAACACAAGCAGCCTCTCCGCACGCTGTGCTGGAAGTTGTTGGTTTTTAACAGGATTCCACTCTAATACTTTCAGGCTCTTTGGTTGTTATTATAGCCAGCGAAAATGTATACTTAACAAGCATGTCCTGGCGACATACAGCTCTGCTGCCTTCTTTATTCTGCTTTCTATTGTGAATTTCAAGCAACACTTATATTTGCGTCCAGAGCTCCTTCCGATTTTTTTAGTTGGCAGATTGTTTGACGCTGTGCCACGACGGTCGGCAGACCATATTTCTTCTCAAAAGTCAGTCGCAGCTGCGAGTTGAGTTCATATTGATAAAGATTCGCCCGCTCACGTTAGCGTTCTGAAAGTGGTCGCTTTTCACCAAAAAATTGGAATTTTTTACCGGTCCAGGATTCCAGTCTATTACTTTTAGGCCTTTGATGTTATACCTCTTCGTCTGCAGCCGAATTCGTCTTCTTTTTACCTTCGCATCTCTCCACAATAAGCACAAGCTTAACACTTCCATTAATCGGTTTGCAAAAGCTGAATGAGACAACCGATTAATGTCAGCAGTTTGTGACACATTCCGTTGTTAGGCTGCCGACTATATCTTGGTTTTTTTGCCTTTCTAATCACCATCTAAGTATATCGAAATTCGTTTTTTTCTGTTGAGAAGCATTTTCCTCCACTAGTTTCAACTCTGCAGCATATGCAAATTTCAGTGTAATTTCAAAGTCACTGGCCAGAATTCACTTTGTCACTTGAAAGTCTCGCTTCCTGTTAGAAGCGCCTTAAACAGACCATTTTCCGGAGACGCATAAAGATTCTATGTCCATTGTCTATGGTTCGCCCCTTTAGTGAGCGGCTTAGAGAATACCACTTCAGCAGGTCAAAGCTTGTCGTATGAGGCGACCAGCAATGACACTGGGTTCTTTCGAGACCAGTAAAATCACCCCAGGCCTTAAAAGGGTTGTACGTTGTGACCCACCACGTAAAACTACAATTTCAATGAAAGAAAAACATCAGGCCGAAACTCAGAGACGGGTTGTTATGACCAGTTAAGAAGAAGAAGATGGTTCAAATGTATGGAGCCAACTAACAAGTTAAGTTCAAAATCTTTACTATGTTCACAGCTCTGGAACCACGGTGCACTGAGCGGCGCCGGCAACAGTAAGTATGATTCGTTCCCGTGCGAGTTTTGAATACGCTTAGAGATGGAATTTTCTCTAATTAATTCATTCGTATGAGTGTATGTGTGTGTGTGTGTGTGATATGGTATGCTCTCTGGTGTACGGTTTGGCAGCCAATCCAGCGCAGAGCCAGCGTCAGTTGGTGCAATACGGGTCTAGAATGCGCTGCTAAGTTCCTCAAACGCAAAGAGAGATATTTGTTTTTTTAAGCAAAATTGTTTTTATTTTTTATTTTTTTTACAAATATGCGCTGCTAAGCGGCAAAGAACAAATTTTTGTGAAGAAATTGTAAAAATGTGCCCACCGTCAGCCTAGAAATGGCCATAATACTCTGCAACATTTATATGCCGCTGCTGCTGCTATTACTGCAACATCTGCAGCTGGTTGCTGCAGTGCATCTGCCGCCATTGCTGCGCCGCAACATAATCAAGGTGCATGCCAGCGGTTTTTTGCCCTACGAATCGGATCTCTTGCTGCCTTTAGGAGTGCTGCAGCAGCTGCAGGCGCAGGAGCGTGTGTCGCGTCTGCTCAGCGCTGCGTCAAGTAAAACACACCAGCAGCTGCAATACGATGCCAAGCCCAAGGTGAAACAACAGGTGCGCCTGGAGCGTGCTCGTACGCGTGCCAAAGATGCCGCCAGTGGCATACAGCTCTATAATTTGATTGATGACGATGGCGAGCTGTTGCTCAATCTGCGCGTGCACAACGACAACAACAACAACCAGCAGCAGCAGCAGCAAGACAACAAGATTGATGAAGTTATCGAACACAATAATCACAATAGCTATTCGCAAGATAGAGCCGAGTTGTCGCACTGGAGCAGCACTGCAAATGATACGCCCTGGATGCCTTCCTTTTGGCGCCCCAGCAGCAGCAGCAGCTACACAGCCTCAACGCCGCGACCATTGCCACTGCATCAGTATTTAAGCCACAATAGCTTGGAGCAGCACTTGCCACAGCTGCCACAGCTGCGTCAGCGCTGGCCAACGAAAGTTCAATATGCATAAAAAACCGATTTATCTATTTACTCAACTCAGATACATACGTTTAGATACACTCTCACACACACACACACTCACTCACACACACATGTCTGCACAGCAGCTAAGATAAAAAGTGAAATATAAACAAGAAAGAAACATACATAAAATTAAAATTTTTATGCTTTTATCAATTGATCATCAATTTAGCTTGACTTAAAGTTAATACCCCCCTAGGGGACTTTGACTATTGTGACCCGTTTTTGGTAGCAAGCAGTCATCATTTCGATGCCCGCTCATCGATCCAATGAAAGTGAAATGATAGCGTTTAGCGAGATTGACAAAGCGTCTTTGTCGGTTGATTTTATTACACTTACCAGGGGTATTTATACCCTATACACAAAGTGTATTATAGATTTGTGCAATGTATGTAACAGGCAGAAGGAGGCGTGGCACACCATAAGTTCCATGGGCAAAAAGTGTTATCATTGACTCGGATAGCGATTGGACCATGTCCGTCTGTCCGTATCAGCGGATAGATCTCCGAGATCATAAGAACTAGAGACACAAAATTTTACCAAAAGATGCGCGTAATCTAATGTAACATAAAGTGTGTCGAATCAAGTCGATATTTAACCCTCTTCCCGCCTGACAGATTTGCGCGGTTTACAACCGCTCCATTGAGTCTATCAACTCAAAACTGCTTTTCGTTACAAAAATGATCGAGATCGGATAAATACATCAAAAGTTATAGTCAAAAATATGCTAATTTTACCCCCCCTAAATTCTACTACGTGTAGATATGAATACATGTGAGCTAGAGTTACAAAATTTGGTGTGGAGACTTGTGTGACCCTAATCGTAAAAACTGCATTTTTTTCAATGGAACCCCTTCTTCCCCCGCAATCGATTTACCTTAATTACTGCCACACCTCCCCCCCCCCCCCATATATTGATTTTAAAATTTCCACAGACATTTATAAATGTATTTTTGATCTATATTACAAAATTCAATGACATTGACCGAAGAATACTCGAGTTATGGGCATAAAAGTAATTTTTGCCCTCGTAATAGCCAACTTACCAATAGGAAAATGTTTACAGGCATATCGATCTTATGAAAGGAGATATAAAAGTGAGTACTTCCGTTCCCATTTTACCGTATTTAGTGTTTATAAAGAAAAAGGGTACAGGGTATTCCATTATCGGGCACCGTCCCGACTGTCTGCATCAAATTTTTTACACTTTTAGGTAAATTTGTGACGCATACAAGAAACGTGTTACGTTTGCGCATAGTATACGTAACGTTGGACTTGGTATTCAGGTGCTGTTCCGCGATTCCAGTAACTATCGTTAAACAAAGTTATTCATAGAGTTGATGCGAATAGAGTTTTGGTGCATATATTGGCCATACTCTACTGTCCTAGAGTACTAGTACTAGTCTAGTTACCGTCGTCACTGCGGGGGTTCCCTTAAGGGAAAAAACAAGAGTTCAGTTATTTAGATATGGACGCATAGCTTAGAAGATATGGCCATCAATAGTTTTGAAAAATAAACCTTCTTTCATTGGCTTCTAATTTACACCAGTTGTTTGTGTTCGACCAAGCTCTCGGCAAAATCTCGGATTTCCATTGAAATCTTGTAGCTCGAAATTAGAGTTGCATAATCAAGCCACTGAACTAGGACAGCAGGTAACCCTAAGCATACCCGTTTCTTTGGAAAATTGTTAAGCTTGAGCAACGTTTTAAACTTTCGTATAAGAATAGGTTCTGGCTACTCCCAATGATGGTCAAAGCTTTTCCAAACTATAAGAGCACTTTTAGGAATCGGAGTTACGAACCGAAGAAGGATAATATTATTTCGCATAATAAGGTGTATTTCAGAAACCT
This sequence comes from Chymomyza caudatula, assembly GCA_035041775.1. Classification (NCBI taxonomy): domain Eukaryota; kingdom Metazoa; phylum Arthropoda; class Insecta; order Diptera; family Drosophilidae; genus Chymomyza; species Chymomyza caudatula. The sequence continues at coordinate 1,281,179 of JAWNKW010000070.1, forward strand.
ATTGTAGTATTATAAAATAAGTACTTAATTTGGTAAAGTGCAATTGAAGGAAAATTATCTTCGAGAAGTCGCCCGGAGTGACCACATCTTTTTCAATAGCACTTTCGATATGATATGCGTCTTAGTGTAAGTGCTGAGTCTCAAAGGTTTTACCCGCTTACCTGAAATTTTGGAAGAGATGTAGTTATCCATGGACTACATCAATTATAGTCGGCGACGAGGTAGAGGTAGAAAATCGTTTCCAAGATTTTCAAAATGAGATCCCTTTTTGTTTTTCAGAAAGTAACTTTTTTACTTCTAAGCATTAGAAGTTAGATATTTTTACCATCAAGACATATTTATGCCTTCACACGATCTGAAAGAACACACAAACTCCTTTAAAACACTTTTACTGTTTATAATTTATACGTTTTTTTTATTTTTGTAAAAAAAAATATTGTGCAAATTTTTCTATTAAAACTAATGAACGAGGGAAAAAAAATTTTTTGAGGACAAAAAAAAATGATGCCTAAAACTAATCAACAATGCGAAGGTCACAGTTATGACACAGCTGAAATCACAGAGGACAGCTGAGCGTGGAAGCTTATTTCCAGGCGCCAGCAGGTGGCAGATAACCAACATCAGGAACTACAGGTGGCAGATAGGCGTGACTAACTGGTTCGGGTGCAGCATGGAAGCCGCCCTCCTCGTGAATGACCTTAACGGTCTTAACTTCCTGATGTCCGCCATGATGATGCGCATCGAAGCCACCGCCGAAGCCAGCATCGAAGCCACCTGCGTAGCCACCATCATGACCATGTGCGGCTTCTTCGTGAATGACCTTAACAGTGTTGATTTCTTGATGGCCAACATCGTGGAAACCACCGCCAACGCCGCCACCGCCAATGAAACCACCATGACCATGACCGGCATCTTCGTGGATGACCTTGACAGTCTTGATCTCCTGATGACCACCGCTGAAGCCACCGTGTCCATGTCCATGATCATGTCCATGTCCATGACTATGACCGCCTTCTTCGTGTATAACCTTGACAGTTTTTACTTCCTCAAAACCACCATGACCGCCGCTGAAGCCACCGTGTCCGTGTCCATGATCATGACCATGACCATGACCTGCTTCTTCGTGTATGACCTTGACAGTCTTGATTTCCTGATGGCCAACGCCATGACCGCCATGATAACCGCCACCGCCGCCGCCGCCAATGAAACCACCATGACCATGACCGGCTTCTTCGTGAATAACCTTAACAGTCTTAACTTCCTGATGGCCACCGCCATGTCCGCCATGATAACCGCCACCGCCGCCGCCGCCAATGAAACCACCATGGCCATGCCCGGCTTCCTCGTGTATGACCTTAACAGTTTTGACCTCCTGATGAACATGACCGCCATGTCCGTGGCCGCCAGCATAACCACCGCCGCCGCCTAGAGCATAGCCACCGTCATGACCACCATGACCGCCATGGCCGCCCTCCTGGTGAATGACTTTAATGGTTTTCACCTCCTGATGACCGCCACCGTGACCGTGACCGTGTCCATGTCCATGACCACCGCCAATAAAACCGCCGCCGCCAACATGGCCGCCATCCTCTTGATGAATAACCTTAATGGTCTTGATCTCCTGATGCACGGCGCCACCGCCATGTCCATGATCTTGGGCGTAGCCACCATGGCCAACGCCATAACTGTAACCTCCGCCGCCGCCGCCACCAACACCGCCGCCAATAATACCGGCTGTGCACGAAGCAACTAGCGTAGCCAACAGACACACAAAGATCTGTCAAGAAAGTAAGTAAGTAGTTATTAGCTCCATGCAGATTATGCCATGCTGCCAACAACTCACCTTCATTGCTGGAAGTTTCTTGCTTAGGATAAAATAAATGGAACTTCACGAAGCTGAAGAACGAAACTGTTCAGACCAACTGATGCTTTAATCCAAACTACAGACCGTTTTTATACACAAAACGACGCGCATATCTCCCATATTACGACGCCCTAACTTGCCCAATGGTTCAGTGGTTTGTTGGCTTTCGCCCTGCAGTGCTTCATGTTGTTGTTGTTGTGAATCTGCTTTCGTCATCGTTGCGCCGCAGCACAAGCCCCCGAAATGAAAGAAATGGATAAGCTAAAGTGACCGAAAAAAAAGCAACAAACATAAAAAGCGTTTTTAAAATGCAAATGAGGCGCGAAACCCGTTGAAAACTATTTCCATAATGAGATCGCATCAGCTCTTTTGAGCAATAAACTATGATTGATCCGGCAGGCATACTAAGTGGACCAATAACCAATGCAACGCCCTTTTGAGATTAAGTGTTGGCCAAGGTCAACATGCAGCAGACAGAAACTTTCCACAAAAGGTTAAGTCCAGATGTCATTTGGCGAATTTTATTGTATTGGTTGTTCTCTCAAGCATTGAGCGTGTTATCTGCAAGATTTGCTGTCACTCAGCAGTCATCCAATAGATCCCATTACCCCGTGTGGTGAGCGGGTTAGGGAATACCACCTCAGCAGGTCAAAGCTTGTCGTATGAGGCGACTAACAATGACACTGGGTTCTTTCGAGACCAGTAGAGCCACCCCAGGCCTTAAAAGGGTTGTGCGTAGGGTTTGGGACCCACCACGTAAAACCCCAATTCCAATGAAAGAATATATTTACATCAGGCCGTAACCCGATAACAGGGGTTGTTATGGCCAGTTAAGAAGAAGAGAATAGATCCCATTAAGTTGATTGCTCGATCAAAATAGCGAAAACATCAAGTTAAGCGAGCCAAAAATTGTTATCCAAAAAATCTTTAATTACTTTTACTTACTTACTTAACTGGTCATAGCAACACGTTACCGGGTCTGTTGTGCGTGATTTGCGCGCGCATTCTACAATCGGTGGTACCATAGGTAGATAGTTCTAGCTCTCTACCTGGTCCATAGAACTCTAAGGTCCGGGAACTCTAATATCGATAGTGACGATTGGGAATGTTGAAGTTTCTCCGCTCGAAAAGAAACGAAGTCAACGTCAATAAGCTTTGAGAGAAATTATATTCCTAAAGTGGTTCGTCTTTCCTTGAGTGTCGGAAGTCTCATATGGAGGAAGGTTAAAACCTTGCAGCCAATTCGGGCTTCTTAGCGCAAAGAGAAGTTATTGTTTTTGCACTGATTCGATTTTCTCAGCGTACACAGCATATTGAGGGTTCCTTCCAGACAGCTGATCCGTATTCTAAGACGGCTCGAACAAGAAACTTGAATAGCCTTCAAGTGACATAAGGATCAAAAAACTCTTTGGACTACGTCTTTCTGAATCCAAGAAGAGATTTCGCTTTATTAACCTTTACGTCGATGTGTTCGTCTTTAAAGAAATCCACACTGTTAAGAGGGGAGTTATCAAGAATATAATGGTAATTAGCTATAATCTTTCTTGAAAAATAAATTAATTTGCATTTATCGTAGTTAAGTTTAAGATGATTAACTGCACACCATTCAAAGAAATTATTGATCGCACTGATGATTGCTCCACCCACTGACGTCTGATATACAAGAATGCATTTGAACTTCGTCAGCACATCAGGATTTTTGATGAACGGAGTACGAGCAACAAATATGTTAAGCAGGATTGGACCGAACTGACTACCCTGAGCAACTCCAAAAGTTACATTAATCACATTAGATAACCTCCAAATAAGACTTGATCCAGTGTATTGAAGAGTTCGGAAATCCAATCATATATAATTTTAGCAGCAACAAATCATATTTTACGCAATCGAAAGCTTTAATAAAACCCGTAAATATAGCGTCAATTTGGCGGCCAGATGAAAAACCATCAATGAAATTTAGCGAGAACATTTGTATTCACTGATCTTCAAATGGAGCCATGCTGATAGGGCGAGATTAGTGATTGTATTGAACGTTTCAGTTGGTCGACGATAATGGGTTCAAATAGTTTGGAAATAAAACTGTTTCGCAATAAAACGGTAATTAACGACTTCATCTGTCCGTCATTTTTTGGGGAGCGGTATAATGATGAGCTGAATTTTGACTTAATACGTTCAAAATAATGTTTATCAAAAGTTCGCCTATTGCTGATCATTGATACCTAAACAAAGATTATAGTGATCCTACTCTCATCGGGATCGCAGAAGTATTACTTAACATTCTGAGCAGGTAAAACCTCATTTAGACAGTGTTTAGAGTTCTTTTGTGAATGCACTCTTATCACGTATTTAGTTAGATCATCCGTTTAAAGTTGTCCGGAGAAAATGAAGGAAAAAAGAGACTCAAAACGTTGAGCGGAGAGACAATTGAAAAGCTAGACGAGTAGGCAGGGGCTATGTAACGCATTCTATTCATACTCTCTCTCTTTCTCAATCTCTTAAATCGTTCCCTGTTTCAGTTAGTTAAGTTACCACAATACGCTTTCGTATACTTTCAAAGGTCGGACACTGGTGCAGGAAGTTATACCTGATCTATACCACCATAAGAGTTTGACTCAAAACTCGTCGTCTCTACCCTTCAATGCGCTTACCTGCTCTGTATGAGCACTACCGAGTAGCGAAGCAGTGAAGTGAAGGAGGCGGTCTTTGCACTTAGTAGAAAGAGAACAGTTTTTTTACCATTAGCAGCAAGACAGTTGTCCTTTTCTAATGACTGAAACAGGACAAGATCTAAGTTGACCTTGAAATAACTTGTTTTAATCTTAGAAAAATGGCTATCGTTAAAGGTGCATTACTTGTATAGATTTAAACATAACGCCAATCCAAATTGTGACTGAAATTGACAATGTAAAACATTAAAAGACCACGCATTCAAGGAAAACTATTTTCTATATCGGAACGCCCGGAAGCTGAAATATCGAAATTGACGTATTTAAGGAATTTATACTAACTAGTATTCGGCACAATTTGGCAGTCATACGAAATGACTTTTTTAATTGAAAACCTTTATATCATAACCACAAACGAAGACGTTACAAATGGATAAGCTAACGATGTTGTTCTCTTCAACTGCAGAATATGCCGCCTGCGGACGACATCTGACTTTTATTGACTTGGTTTGCCGTCACGGCATTTGAGCGTCACAAATGAATAGGTCTTATTCCAGGGTCAAGCCAACCACAGTGCAGTTTCAGTTCAGATTGTACACACACACACAGGCAAAAAGTATTGACGTCAAAATCTCAGTTTTCTTATACATTATACATTCAAGCATAAATAACATTTTATTACATCATTAAGGACACAAACTGAAGATAACCTTCCTGCACCGCAAACGAATATATGGTCCAAATATGAAGACATTTAGTTCAGTTGTTCTCGAGTTTTAGAAACCCGTACCCAGCACGAACGATTTTATACATTACGATTTAAGCGAATTTTCAATGTGGTACTCATACTTTTTTGATATGCGTATGCATCGGAGTGAGTGAAACCAAACTATATGTAAACGAAATAACAACGTTTGTGTGTACAATGTTATTTATTTTTTATTTTACGTGACTAAAACGCAACGTAACCAGATGAAACTTATATTCTGCAAACCGTAAGCATTTCATCTTTCGAATGGAATAGATTCCACCTGAAAACGTTGCGCTATAGCGAAGTAATCGGTACCACACTGAATTTTTGGTGAAGGTGTAGGACGTGTGTCCGTCGGAAGTAGAGGGCGTAACGGCAACAGCTGAAGGAGCGCACTACAGCAAGCATCAGCCGGTAACAGCTTGTATTGAGCAGTCAACAAAAAGAAGAAGCCTATAACTTGAATGAATGTTCTTAGAAGTGCGCGCCGTTTCACAATCCAATCCAGCAGCTTATATTCTCTCTTTCGCTCTATCCTAAAGTTTCAGATACAGTAGATGATTAACGAATAGTGCTTGCTTCCAGTGATCTTTAACTACAGATCACTAGATCTTGAACGATTTTCATTCAAAATCTAGACATGCTTTCAAGGTCAGCATTGCATTCATTCATTACATATGCAAGATATACTTTCCAAACCTTAATCAGATTCCAACCTACGCTGATTAATGCCTTCAAAAGACTTTCAAATGTGAGCTACATAAACAGAGCAGTTTATCAAGTTTTCTTCAACATGAAAAGCTGTTTTTAAATACAGCTAATTACCATAAAAGGCATATTTAAGGCATTTTGTATGTTTTGAACAAAATTTATCAAATCACTCAAAATTAGTGCAAAATTGACAACTATGCCAAAACGAAAACAAAAACCTTGCCAAAATTGCTTAAACAAAACTAAATAACCAATAATTGGCCAATAGATGCTAAATTTATGCAAATTAAATACGTTAACTATAAAAGCTAAACTTTACATATTTTAAGTGAAAAGAAATGTCCGAAATAATGCAAATTTTTGTTGCAACCAACTTTTATTTTAACTCTCGCCGATTTTATCTTTTTCAACTATGTAAAACATTAAATGATGCAAAAATAAAATCCGTCAAGTCTTTAAACTGCTTTTGTGGAACGTTGTAAGTTTAACTAATCGAACTTTACATGGAATTGGACAGCTCTTGCGATTGTGTTGTTTAAACGCATTTAAAATAAAAGGTATATTATGATACCTAAGCGCGTATTTTAGATTAATAGGTCCTATAGCGTGAAGCCTAAGAAGTCTAAAATTTAAAATAACCTTCGACGAGTTTAAAGTAACTTCGGCCTAGAGTTTCCCAGTAATAGATTGACAGTTTTGCTTTGAATTCCAATTGTTCAAATGCTTTCATCATGGAATTTCATAGATTTCCTCTCAAAGCTGTTTCTGACACATCAACGGATTGCTTTTAGCTTGAAATCCGGTTGAAAAATATATGTAGCGGCACATCGGCAAATAAACGACTAAACTTTTTTGGTTTACTGATCAAGTCCAATAGCCACTCTTACTGACTTATTTGCTTACGTTAGGACCCACAAAGATCTTGCATCAAATTTTAAATTATTGAGCTGCGTATACTCTGTGCAATGGTTCAGTTGATATTCTATTACTAGTTTTTAGGAATGCTCACAGTTGTCCGGTGGTATCATACGCAGTGCCAATGTGCAAATTTTACGTCACTTCATGAAACTATAACAAATTTTCACTTTTGAGATATGAAATCGTTTGAGCGGGGTAAAAGTTTCTAAAACTCGAGAACCACTGAACCAAATGATTTCATATTTGGACCATATATTCGATTGGTCTGCAGGAAGGTTTCTCTACAGTTTGTGTCCGTAGCTAGTCAGGATCAGCAATATTCTGATGTGAACAATTCTTTCTGAAATTTGATTAGATTGATTTGAGACGGTCCAAAACAGAAAACATGGACAGAAGCACTCGAGTCACCCGACGATATAGTGGTCCAAGAAAATATCACACCAGTACAACCTTTTCAAAGTTACTATTGGTGACATGGACAAAGAATGCAGTCATTGCCATGCTCTAAAATTCAAGAATGAAATGGCAGGGATCCGCTTTGCATCAGGAAAAGTTGTATTGCTTCCTTTAAAGCCGCCACCGGAGCCACTAAAAACGCTAATGAATGGCAACACCGCTGCATCCAAATTCTTTTTGAACAAAATAAGAATATTTAATAGTTGTTTTCAAATGACCTCATTTGCCATCACATCATTATTTATACGGGTGGCGTGATGAAACTGTTTGGGGAGTTCGACTTATAAGCTAAGTGCGAACACATATGGTATGTAAAACATAAATCTTTTGGCAAATCCATCTAATTTTAAGTGAGGGCCACTTCACAGACACCAGAGACAATCAGTTGAGCGCAACCTCAAGCCAGCTAAGCAAAACCTCTAATTTCACGAATCAATTTTATGCCATAGAGACGCAACTTCAAAGTTTTGATGACAAGCACACATTCCAAACGACTAGACATGTCTCTTAGGCGCTTGTTACACAAAAACTCACAAAATCTCGCTCGATATTGAAATGCATTCTAATACGAAGCAAGTCTAGACAATTTACGGATGATATTACCGTGTCTATGACATATCTCTTAGGCGCTTGTTACACAAAGCGAGATTTTCAATTGAGAAAGTAAAACTCACAAAATCTCGCTCGATATTAGAATGCCTTCGAATACATTACAAATCACACGATCTCGCTTGAAAACAGGCGCCTTAGTGCTAAACCTGATAAGACTTGTTAAAAATACTGTCTAGCTACAAAAATTATAGCAGTTGCCGATCCGTATAGAATAGACGTTGCTTACACGATAGAAGTGTATTCTGCAAATGCTGAAAAAATTCTTTGAAATTGCAGAAACTGCACTATTTTAGCATATCATATAGCAAATGTAATACCTTTGACGAAGTTCATAAAATCGCACCGATATATCATAATGATACTAAAGAAGTTAAAGAATTCATTTACTTTTGGCCTACTTAGACGCTTTCAGCCGAGAATCTTAAGACGCTTATACATTGTCGTTTTGAGAGCAATAGATCTAAAAGCTAAGCAAAACTTTCTCAATTAATGCAGATAAACATAACTTAAAAAGCGAAATATGCATAAACATATATGTAGTTTATAGAAAGCAGCCAATCCATGGCAGATCTCTTGCAGGCTCTTGAGCCTCCTCTCCTTGAGCCAACACAAATGCCTTTGAATACACAAGATGCTATTTTAACAATTTAAGACTACTAAATCAACTTTGACAAACTCAGCTATTAGACTTTCTTTGGTCCACATTTTGACTCATTGAACTTTCACTTTTGAATTACATTTTAGATAAAAAAAACTGAAATAAAAGAGATAGCCATATGGATTTGACCATAGAATAAAACAGCAACAATATATAGTGTTGTTTTTCTTATTTTCATGGTACATCACCTTTTTGTTTCGCACGCTTCAGCGCTTTTTAATTACATACATTGTTTTTTTTTTTTTTTGTTTTTTTAGGAATATTAATTAATGTAAACAAAAATAATATTCAAAATAATAATCATAATAGTTGTAGTTTTAGCGCTTTAAATATTATAATTATACAAACATAATAATAATATTAACAACATTATAGTTATGCATTATTTAAGTTAAGTATAGTTGTTATGCTTTAAAAATATATATTTTATAGTAATTGTTTGTATTATATATAAAAAGGTAGTTATTTCTTTTAAGATAATAAATATTAATGCTGTTGACAAATCAAAAAAAAATTTTCAAAAAAAAAACAAAAAAAAAAGTTCTCACAAACGCACAAAAAATACTCTTGCATGTTGCGAGTTGTGAATTTGTTTGCTTTTACTTTGTTTTTTTTGTATAGTCCTAAAATAGGTGTTTATATTAATTTTAATATTAAACTGTGCATTAGTTTTGCTGCTGGCCGCCGCTTTGATTGTTTGTTGCTGTTGCCGCCGCTGGATCGCTGTAGGCAGCTCTCCGAACCGCCTACAAACCGGCAATCACGCGATCGCGCAACTATTTCGACTGCTGCTTGTGGGCGTTTTGCAGCGATTTCGACTCTTGGAGTTTTGGGTTAACGAATTGTAGCACTGCGACGTGGTCATGGCATATGACTTGAGTGTCGATTTGACAGAGGGCGGTAGAGGTAACGAATCTATGGCATAGACACTGGTCCGACGCACAATGGTGCGACAGCAAAGCTCCTGCAAGCTTAGCACTGTAAAAATAAAAACATTAGTTATAAGTTACTAGCATAAAGTACTATATTTTAGAAATACTTTTCATGTAGCGATATATAAATTATTGACCAACTGGACCACATGCTGTACAACCAATTGTGATCAGTCGTTTGTACAAGAGCGCGAAATTCTTTCAAAGTACCTAACATAACCAACAATAATGTTCAAGCTTAAATGCTTTCATTTCCAAGTACAGTCAAACCTGCTAAAGTTGGGCACTCACGGTTCAAGAATTTTTGGCCAAGTTAGGAGGGTGTAAGTTTTATAGTGATTTTTCATATTATGGATTACGATTGTTTTTAATTATGAAGAAATTGTCGAAAATCATGGAAGATTCAAAAGTAAGCCTTACCGAAAATGAATTCTCGAATCGTGTAATCGCTAAAGAGCTAAATATTAGCCAATCGGTAGTCACACGAGTACAAAAAGGCGAAATATTGTGTCCAAAAATCAGACGAAGGGTCGAAGCCGAATTTTATCTGATGCAGATGCTAGACTTATGATACTAAAAATGAAGTAGGAGAAAAATTTGAGACCCAAGGATGCTGCCGCAGCCATAGACAAGCCCGTTAGCCAGTGGTCAGCATGTCGAGCACTTAAGCCCATTGGGTACATCTCAGAAATAAAAAAGAAGAAACCGGCCTAATTAGAAAAGAATGTCAAAGCTCGGTTGAAATTTGCAGAGGCTCACAAAAACTGTTCCAGCTAACCAACAGGATTTGTGGTAGCGAATCCAGCAGGAATGGAAAGTTATTCGTAAGGAAATTATACAAAATTTGGTAGAAAGTATGGCAAATCGTATTAAAAGAGTAATTAAAAGTAAGGGTCTTTGGACAAAGTACTAAAAAAAAAAGATTGATTCTATTTTTGCACCAAGAGCAAAAGTGAGTACATGGGAGCTATTTTTGTTTTTAATTTTTGTACTTCAAGAACTACACGATTATGTTTTATTTTATATATGGATCTATTAAGATATATTAAAAGAATAACCAAAAAAATTTGGCTTTATTTGCTCTGCTAATAAGGTTTCACGACGGCTCAACGCTCAGTGGTTGCACACCATGTACTCATATTTGCACGCCACTGTACATAAATTAAAGTTTAAATTCATAGTTGCAAAACAGTCGAAGTTTGTTTCAAGCGTACTGTACATTCTTTGAAATTCAAACATAAGAGAATTTTTTAAATTTGCTTATTCATAAGCTTTTGATTTTCTTTCTTTTGATTTTCAACAAATGAATTCTTCCATCTGGAAACCATCATTCAAATTTCTATTAGCAATGAGTTTACTGCAATCAATTTCGTTCAGTTTCAAATTTTGCCATTGATTTGGATTATTTTTATGATTCGAAAATGCAGCCTTCGTATTTTCATACATAACATTGCTGTGGATTTAAGTTGGCCAACTTTTCCAGTTTCAATTGCATTGACAACATTCAAAAATGGCTCAAAAAGTGGCCAACTTACAAGATTTGCAGGTGCAAGTAGGGCAGGTAAAAATTCGAGTTTGTGTACTAATATATTTTGGTTTCGCTGAAAAGTGTCCAACTTTAGGAGGTGGTCAACTTATGAGGGTGGTCAACTTTGCAGGTTTGACTGTATACAAAATGATTGCTCTTAATTATATAGAACCCTAATTAAGTAGCTCATGTTTTCGAAACCAAGTTGCTAACTTAATAGACCACGAAGAACGCAACAGCTTTACATATTATACTCTTCTTCCACTGCAAGTTGCACGACAATTGCTAAATGCCTTGAAAACAAAAATGAGAATGCTCAAAATAGATTACTATTCCTTACAAAAGTTGTTCTTATCGGCTAGCATAATTGTCTTGCAACTTACAGTGGGAGCAGGGTATTAGTCTAAAACCAAAATGTGGCCATAAATACAATAAAACTTGATTTCGAGTTCTACTTAAAACCATGCGAATCATTAAGCTAAACTATTTATCGATACTTGCCAACTTTCTCGCCATAATACAAAATTTCTGTACATAAGATTTGCAAAAAACTACAATGCTAACAATAGATTATTATGCCCTACAAAAGTTGTTCTTATCGGCTAGCATAATTGTCTTGCAACTTACAGTCGCAGCAGGGTATTAGGCTAAAACCAAAATCTGGCCATAACTACAATAAAACTTGATTTCGAGTTCTACTTAAAACCATGCGAATCATTACGCTAAACTATTTATCGATACTTGCAAATTTTCTCGGCATAATACAAAATATCTGTACCTAAGATTTGCAAAAAAACTACTATGCTAACAATAGATTATTATGCCCTACAAAAGTTGTTCTTATCGGCTAGCATAATTGTCTTGCAACTTACAGTGGGAGCAGCGTATTAGTCTAAAACCAAAATGTGGCCATAAATACAATAAAACTTGATTTCGAGTTCTACTTAAAACCATGCGAATCATTAAGCTAAACTATTTATCGATACTTGAAAATTTTCTCGGAATAATACAAAATTTCTGTACATAAGATTTGCAAAAAACTACAATGCTAGCAATAGATTATTATGCCCTACAAAAGTTGTTCTTATCGGCTAGCATAATTGTCTTGCAACTTACAGTGGGAGCAGCGTATTAGTCTAAAACCAAAATGTGGCCATAAATACAATAAAACTTGATTTCGAGTTCTACTTAAAACCATGCGAATCATTAAGCTAAACTATTTATCGATACTTGCAAATTTTCTCGGAATAATACAAAATTTCTGTACATAAGATTTGCAAAAAACTACAATGCTAACAATAGATTATTATGCCCTACAAAAGTTGTTCTTATCGGCTAGCATAATTGTCGTGTGGCAGGATATTAGTCTAAAACCAAAATCTGGTCATAACGACAATAAAACTTGATTTCGAGTTCTACTTAAAACCATGCGAATCATTAAGCTATGCTATTTAGCGATCTTTGCAAACTTTCTCGCCATAATACAAAATTTCTGTACATAAGATTTGCAAAAAAATACAATGCTAGCAATAGATTATTATGCCCTACAAAAGTTGTTCTTATCGGCTAGCATAATTGTCTTGCAACTTACAGTGGCAGCAGGGTATTGGGCTAAAACCAAAATGTGGCCATAACTACAATAAAACTTGATTTCGAGTTCTACTTAAAACCATGTGAATCATTAAGCTATGCTATTTATGCTATTTAAAACTATTTATCGATACTTGCAAACTTTCTCGCAATAATACAAAATTTCTGTACATAAGATTTACATCTACATGAAAAGCATAATTTGTTGCTATATTAAGTTTTACCCTTATTACTGCGCCATATATGCTCCATGCCATTGCGATGCAGCGCCATGCGCGCCAACTCGCAAAACGATTCGCGTATATTAAAATCACATAATGGCGATATTTCAAAGCAGGACATATTATTCCGGGACGCATAGGTCTCGGCTTGTTTGGCTGCCACCTGTCGTTTAAAGGCCAAGTGCAAACGATTGCCCACCAAAACTTTGGGTATGCCGGGCGCGTGCTGAAAATGTAATCATATACATTAATAAGAGTTGTAATAGTACCAAAAAATCATATCGAAATGCTATGCTATATTTCTCAAAACTTATATTATAAGCGGTTTCTATTGATACGCAAAAAACCCAGTTGCAGTTATTATACCCTGTACACAAAGTGTTAAAGGGTATTATAGATATGTGCAATGTATGTAACAGGCAGAAGGAGGCATGGCAGACTATATGGCAACGATAGCCGCATTCCATGGAATGACAAACTCTGCGAGCTCTACGTCGTTATTGACTTGGTTAAGGGAAGCCTGTGTCGCCGTTTAAGGAGCAGGTTGTGCGAAATAGATGCGTCCTACATCAGGAGCAATCCAGTTAAGGGTTAAGGCCAGTCAAAAAAACGTATTACAAACTTAACTTAATATGTGTTGTTAAAGTTATAGCAAATTTGCTGCTCATCAAAAGCTATTTGAAGAACAGGCAAAAGTCAAATTAAAGATTTACGTACTAAGGTTGAGTAGCTTAAATAAGACTTTTGCTAGCCAAAATAACATAGCTGGCTTTGCACTTGCAAGGTTCTCGAGCTCTTTTTAATAACTTAACTTACAAATTGCAACTTACTATAAGCAATAACTTACCTCCTCGACTTCTTTAAGCCAACGATCTATACCATCAAAACTCCATTTGTTGGTTATATCGTATACTAAAATAATACCTTGGGCACCTCGTGAATATGATCGTATTATTGTACAAAAACGTCCTTGGCCGGATGTATCCCAGAGCTGTAGCTTGACGCGTTTACCCTCAAGCAATATTGTGGTCGTTTTATACGCTACCGTTTGCAATATGTGAAATGTGCAATCTGTATATTAGATGGATTTGATAAGGCTGAATTGTTTATATTCAAAAACTTACCATTGCCACTGCAAAATGGGCTCTCTGTTGATGGATCCTCCAGATTTGAAAGTATCTCATGTTTGCCCACATCGCTGTCGCCGACAAGAAGCACTTTTAACAAATAATCGTAATCTTTTGTCATGGTTCCCATGTGGCTGCAGCAAGAGAAAACAGCATATTTATAATATAATATATAACAGAGTTTATGAAAAACGATGCCTATCAGATCTGTTTAAAGATATGTTGTATATGATATGATGTAATACAGCATATATGCAAACTACGCTTTATGCTGAAATCGTATCCTTTTATAATTTAAGTTTTTTGCGTTGATTCACTAACTGTCTTGTGTCAGATCGAAACTGCTTCGCTACGAAATCTCGTAAAGAGGTTTATTCCTTTCAGAGGGTAAATTTGTTTCTAGCTCGCTCGCAATTTATTGTTCGTGCTAGAAATATCGTATGTTATTGTAAACTAATACAATCTTGTTCATTAATGCTAGGTTTACACTGAATTAGAAGTGTTTACATAAGCGAAATTATTATTTATTGGCTCGTTGAAGACAGCTCAGATTATTCCATTTGTTGTCATTATTTTGTATTGCACATTTTAGGACAAACAATTGAAAACCCTAAATATAACATAAAAGCTTAAGTATTATCATTATTATTCATTTCAAATTAAGAAATTAATTATTCACTAGTTTTACCTAATGTTTATACTTCAGAATCGGTTAAGACTGGAATTTAAGAACATTTTAAATATCGTGGTAGCGTCATTTATGAAATGATCCATATCAGTCTGACATAGCAACTCTGAACGATCTCTTTAGAGATTTACGCAGAACCAAAAGTTCTTTAACAGTTGCGCCCAAAAATACGAAGCACCTGGTCTCTATCACTCATCACTCACTTATATTTCCATTTTTAACTTAGTAAAAAGTTGTGGTGTTAATAGTTTTGATCATAGTATAATGTTTACCAAACTCAAACTTTTTCACTGGTGTGAGGATCGATTGGCACGCAGAAAGACTTAGTATTTGGCGCACAAAAAGCGGGCAAGTGGCAGATCAATCTTACCTTGATATTATTATACTATGATAAGCAATTTTAAATCGCTAGAAAGACCAATTCATAAAGTTTGGCAGCACGCTGATGAATTTATAAATATATATTCTAAAATATTTGACTTTTTGCACATGAAATTTAAAATCTATAGAACTTATAAAGTCAAAGTCATGCCCCTTCCCCGGCTTCAAGATATTCCTGCCAGAACGTAAATGCGACACAAATTTTTTCAAATTTCTTTAGTTTATCGAACAATTACAGTAGAAAAACTGCGGCGTATAAAATATGTTATTATGAAAACTGTTTGTCTCGAAGATATTTCAATCAAGATGTCCAACGCTCTATAATCAAACTGAGATCTGAACAATTTCGTAGTACCAATAGATTTTTGCTATAGCTGGCGGCGTTCTTGCTATTGCTTCCCGAGCACCCAACGAGCAAGTGTCTAGGCTAACCGGAATGGGCTGGCACAAGGTGCGCCTGAAGCGAACAGATAAGACATCCAACTGCAAGGTGCCAAAGTCGAACCGGCAATATTTTAATGAAGCAAAATGTCATTTATCTAGTGAGTCACTTATGGTCACCGTATTGGATACATAGTAGAGTATGTGTGTGGATAGTATAATATGTACAATACCTGGACAAACCGGGGCGGCGCACATATGCAAAGTATTGAAACAATTTATGTAAATGGAGTGACTTTTTATACTATGTATAACGTTTGTAGTGCTTGTTGCGGTTCTACTTGGTTTCAATTAATTTTTGTTGATTCACACTTTCTGCGCATTTTATAATTTTCGTTTTTTTATTTGCCATTTTCATTTATTAGGTGGCAGCAACCAACCGAACGTCATTTGGGTGTGTTTTGTTTTTGCACCGCAAACGACGACAACAAAAACACTTTCCAACACACACACACACACATATATAGCATGCGCAAATACACACACACACACACACACACACACACACACACAGCTACAGCTTGGTACTTACAATATGTGTGTTTGTAGAACTATTTAGAATGTTTTTAATGTTTTCATTAAACAATTAAAAATTGCAAATTGTTGCTTAGCTGTTCGCAACAACAAAAACAACAACAGCAGCTGCATTCATTAGCACGCAAAATTACGACACACAAACAAACTATATGAAAAGTTGCATATATAGACAAAACGCGCACGCACATGCTTTTGTATGCGTTTATTTTGTTGTTCACTGTTGTTGTTTGTTGTGTTTGCTAGTGTTATTGTTGTAATTTTATAAATAAAACACAAAATGTCAAATGAAATGTTCCGTGCATATTTCTTTTATGTGTTCACCGTGTGGCGCACTTGTAACAATTTCGACTTACCATTTAGACTGCAAGCAATTTCATATTTGTTTATTTATTGTTTTCAAAAGTTGCATGCCCACTGGCTAGCTATTTCACAATTAATTGTTTTGTTTTTAATTTCTGGCTTTATCGAATATTGCAAAACAAAAATGTAAATATTATTTGCAAAAGGTTTGCCTATGCTGAGGGTTGTTGATATGATACCGATAGGGCGGTCTATCGATGTTTTAACTACATTTGCGATACTTCCATTGCACATCGATAGCTTGCAAACGATATATACGATACTTTTGCCCAGTGAAGTAGTCATATCGATGACCAACGAGCGTTATGATTTTTGTTTGAAAATGAAGAATAGTCTAGATGGTTGGTGCCAAATACATTTATTCTTTGTACCCAAAGGACCAAGAGTAATTTAGATTTAGACCCTCCAAGTCGATACATGCATGTGTAGGCTGCTTAAATTTCAAAGACCATTTTACCAAAATTTGACTAACACAACATGTTGATATTTAAGCCGCTTCCACACTGGCAGGATTTCGAGAATTTAATCTTTATTTTCATCAGTATTATCTTCTACTGAAGTACCGAGCACAACTTTATCTCGTTTTTTTTCCTATAGCTGACTGGTATTGTTTTTGAGGTGTTCACCAAATCTTCTTGACATTCTTGGAAAAGAACTCTCCATGGTTGCATAAAAGGTGCTGATCAGTTTGAAGATTTTCAAGATTTTTGACATTTGAGTTTGTACGAGAAGAACCGCCTTTTCCCTACACAGATCAATTTTGTCGAATTATGTCGATATCTCAGCACCTTATCCGTAACAGAACTTCATGTTTTACACCCACTCCATAGAAGCCAACTGATTGCAAAGTTGCGCGTACTCCAACTGTACATGTCTGTTGTAAAGATCAAGATCCGATAGAGACTTAAAAATATATTGGTAATAATGTGCCAATATTGTTTAGACCTTCCTCCAACAAAGTGCATCAAAATTTAACTTTTTATAAATATGTATGGATGTATGTAGCTTCCGAATTCGGAAGTAAATATTAAATCCTGTTTTTTTTAAACTATCGATGGCGTAGATAAACACATTATTTATTAATACATTCAACGGATTTTGTAATTATTTTTTTCTTTCTTTCCCATTTATTTTTAATATCGGAATTTCAAATTACAAGTCTTAACTTTGGTGGCAGTAAAAAGAAATATAATGATTTCAATGGCAATAGCTGTGATAGCATTTTTCCCAACTTTTTAAAACGGCTTAAAAAATATAAAACTAAAAAGAAACTTAGAAATTTCGGTCGTCAAAATTTGGACAAAATGCTCACGATCCTTATAACACAACTAGCGTCACCACTAACAAAACTGTCCAAAGTAGTAGACGTCGTTTTAATAACATAAACACATTTTTTTCAATCCTTAATATATTACCAAGATACGAAAGTATTAATTGAAAGAGTTTAGTACATATTTGAATTAGTTGATAAAAAAATCGTTAAATTTTAAATTAAAAGAAGTATGTTATTTATGTCGAACTTTGTCGTAGTTTATTATTTTTATATTAATAAACATTATGTTATTTATTTATAGAAATAATTTTATACTAAACGGATTTTAATCAGCCATTAAAATGGTTTGTTAATCACTGTGAATGGCAATTCCTTTTATTTACAGCGATAAACTGTTATATTAATCGATAATTGTGGAAAAGAGCAGTCTGTTAATTTTCCGCTCATCTCGAACACCCACACACAACAACATAGAGAGGCTCACTGAAAAACTGGTCGAAGTTGTTGGGTGTTTGGAAATGTTCGATTTTACATTAAATTCCAAAGTTTAATTAACAAATTATGTATTAAAGAAATAGTGAAACAGTGCTTAAGAAGTGGCTAGAACCATTTCGAAAAGTGCGTTATCAATTAAAGTGCATTCGGCATAAAAACGCATGCAACTAACTTTGTCAAAACGCCTGCACAGAGTACACACATTAGGTCGAGATGTGTCTATACTACGGAGTAAATGAATGAAGTGTGTGTGTGTGTGTGCGTGTGTGTGCGTGTGTGTGTGTATATGTAGGCGAAGGCGAGCAACCAACTATGTATGTATGTGTATGTGTTTGTGCTGCGCGCTGAAAGAATCAATAAAGGATGTGCTGTAGATTTTTGCAAAAGCTAAATGGAAAAATCCATTACAAGCATTATCGAAAAGTGTTTGAGAGCAATTACTTAAATTATACAAACTAGTTAAATGTATAATAATAATACAATATATTTTTTCTCTCTCTGATCAATGAAATTGACATAGAAAATCAAATAACGGAGAATTAACACCCAATATGAATATGTGTGCTGCGTATGCGTGTGTGTGTTAAGTGCATTGTGCATAGTATAACACAAGAAGGCAAACGCGGGTATCACACATAGTATAAAAGAATTTATTTCAAACGAAATTCAATCAATTAACACAATCAGTAAACAAACAAACAAATAAACCAACAAACAAACAACAGCAACAAAGTCACAAAACAAATAAACAACATGAAGTGCTTCGTAATTATTTTGATGCTGGTGTCAATTACGCGTAAGTAAAAATACGAATTTTATTAATAATCTATCTATTCATGGTCATAAATACCACATTATAAAGATAATGCTAAGTGGGCGTAAATTTCATTGATAATACGATAATGCTCCATGTGTGGGCGTGCACTTATCATACACATACACGCACGTGTGTGTTTAATTATGTGACGCAGTGTGATCCCTTAAGCGGTATTTACACTTCTGCCATAAGTCTACGCACACACATTGTATACCATGCTAGGCCGCAACTGTCGGATTATTTTGTGTTCACACTACAAATTTGTGACAGCTGCATCAATGAATCAATGAATGTTGTTAGCCACTTGCGCAATGTAAACAAAACGATTATAAGTGTCGTTTAGCAACACTGGCAGCACTACTATATATGTGGTCATATGGAAGAGTAGCTTAAATCGACATAAGAAATTGTTGAGTTATTGCATTCTAGAGCTTTATAGAAGTCTTTACAAGTCACGATTCCTTTTTGAAGTTGATGAGAGAAGAAATATACAAGTTTTAAAAAAGGAACTCAACATTTTCGACTTAGGCTACTCTTCCACATGACCACAGATATATTGATCACGCAAGATTTGTGCTAGAAATCTGTAGACAGTTTTACCCAAAGTATTATTTGAAGTCACATGCCTTCTTTTTAGACATTCCAAGCTCTCAAACATATTTCTGACACATTGACGAATTGCGGGTGAGCTAAAATTTGGTTGTAGGAGATTTCAGGCACAACCCAGATAGTTCGTTCTTTTGCGTTCTGGATATACGTCATTTTTCTATAGCTAAAAATGAAAATTTTGATACTTGTGGCTTTTTTGCACTTGCGCAAGCATAGCTACTGAAAGAACGATATTGTTGCATATTCTCATTTTCGCGATTTCTTGTTCCAAAACAAGTATATCGCTCTTTAAATGGAAGATTGTCATAGCTCAAAAAACTCGGTTTTTAAGAAGACGCTCTTACAGTTAGCAATTTACTTCCACCTTGTTGAAAGAAGAACGTCATATTCTCTGCTCATGCGGAGAGTATTCAACGCTTCGGCATGAAATTTGTACATGATAATTATATCAGTCCTTGGAATAATGTATTTATTAGGAATTCTTCGATTTTTACAAAGGTTATGAATAATCTTTGACTAATTGTCAATTGACAAACAAATAGCTAGCTGTTGATTACAAAAGCTCTTTTTCGCTCAGCGACAGAAATTTCTTTTAAGCGTTTTCTTGATGCAACAAGAAACTGTAGGTAATCCTTCGATTTGCCATCTAGAAGAAATCTTAGAAATCGATTATTAAAGCTTTTGTCTTCAGTAGACTTCAAATGAAAAATAAGGCAAACACGTCTAGAGACCTGGCAAATCCCTGATTTAAATTTAATCTTGTGCCTATAAATCATTAGATTTTCCTATTATGTCGTCTAGGTCGTAGGTCTTCTTCCTATATTTTGCGCTAGGTTTCTCTCTAGGAAGCATGAAAACACATTCTCCAATATTAAAAATAAACAATATTCAGTGTTGCTCTAACCTTTTTATTTATTTTGGTATTAAAAATCTTACGTAAAGTATAAACTAAACGGATTTCATATGGTCCAATAGTCTAAACCAAATGTGTTGAGAAATTTGGTTAATTGATATCGCGAGAGTTTAAAGTATTCTGGGGGTTTTGTCCTTTTTCAGATTCGCTGCTTCATAAAAAGAGTACTATTCCTCGTATCCTTGTTTTTACAATCCGTTTAGCTTTTATGGTATAAATTCTATGTGCCGTATGGTAAATAGTGTAACCTTCAGCTTATAATGACAATTTTGTTTGTTTGATGTTGTAATTAATAAACACTAATTTGCCCTATCGAAAGCTCCTCTAATCTTCCTGTGCAATAGTTGCATATTAACTTTTTATCTTATTTTGCTGCTATTGTTGATAAGCTTCTAGAGTAGCGATGAGTCAACTTTCTTCGAAGAGCCGTCTTACCCAACACAAATCTGTACTTTCCTTTGAAACCCTATGTTCTATGTAATGCACCTAAATCGATGCAGTCTCTAAAATTTGGTTGTTTCTGGAAGTACTACTGACGTCCGTTGCAAGATTAATCTCATTTTTTTTTAGTGTAAACGTCGCATGGAATTTTTCCCCCCACACAGTTCTGGGCAACAGTTGTGCAGCCAATCAATAGAGCCACATACAAACTTATTTATAGACTTTTTGTAATAAATATGTTATCTACACTCTCTTGCAGAGCACATCAGCTCGGTGGAGGTTCATTTTGAGGCACTTGACAGCGGTTTCTTTTTGAAGCATGCACGCCAACCACCTGTAACGCCGGAGATAGCCAATATACAAACTTCCTCATCGCTGCCGCCGATTAAAACGCGCACATCCTACGATTCGGTGCTTTCACTGGATCGTTTTACAGTTGTAGAGACCACGCAACCGGTCTCTATACGAGCCAGTTATGGGCCATTTTCCACTAAACAAACTGTCCCGGCTCGCTATATTGTGCCGGATACTATGGACAATCAGGGCGATTACATGAATGTAAGTTATAGAGTTTAATTTTTTACCGAAATATTCCGCTAACTTGGTGTATATTTAGCAGAATTCCACCCCCACTTTGCTGGAGTTGCAGCAGCCAAACATGCATCTGGACATATCGGCGCATTTAGTGCGCCCCAGTGTCTCACAGGATTCGCCCGTACTGCGTGTGCTCTTCCATGCTGGTGCCGATCCAGGCGGTCACTTGCAGCGTCAAAAGGTATGCGTGCTCTTGCATGTGGCCATGGGCTCCGAGGTCCCACTTAAGGGACGGTGCATGCCTGAGGGTGAAGATGGCGTATGCGTGGCCGAGGTGATAATCCCACTCAGCTGGTGGCCTGCCTTGCAAGCGCCCAGCAAAGATAGCGCTCAAGCACCGCCGCAAAAGGTGCCTCAACGTTATGCGCAGGTTTCGTACAGCGTCTTTGAGCCACCTTTGCGTAATCCAGAGCAATGCGAACCAAAGGTGCAAATACAACCTTTGACCACATTTGCACAAGTGCCGCTGGTACCAGCCAAGACGCCATTTAAGGAGCTGCGTGCCGATGATTCGGTTACCTTTTTGCTACCCCAACATCCACTGTATCCCATGTCCAAGTTGCATGTGCCCGTGTTTCTGCATCAGTATTCGGATCAGCGTGTCGCTGCTTTTACGGTGCGTGCACGTGTAAAGGCTGGTTTGAAAATTATGGGCGCTACAGCCTCAACTGATCTATGGAATATATCAATAGAGAAAGAGAATCCCAAGCATACAACAGCACGTGTTACAGCCTTCCGTAAAGATCAAGAATCCAGCATGGAAAGCAAGAGCGAAGCAGTCTCAGCAGCAGGCAATTATAGCAATGAAGTATTTGAGGTCTTCAGCTGGCTTTTGGAAGTGGCAGAGGATACCAACGACATTGTAGATGGTGGCAAGATTGTTTGGTCTGTCACGCATGTCTATGATACGCCAAAAGATAAAGACTCTTCTGAGCTTATAGCCACAGATGATACCAAAAAGCGTTTAATAGCTAAGTTAGAGATCAATAAAGATGATATACAGGCGGTGCTGCCTATGGCCAAGATATGGGAGGTAATGAATACGGCCGTGTTGACTGGGCGTCAAGTGGCTCAAGCCATGAAGGTGTTTATTGTCTCACAGGCAGGCAAGGTGGCGGATGTTACGCTACAGAGCTCCTGCCATGCCGAGGATGAAAGCGTCATAAAGGTATATAGATATATATATTTATATAAACGTAAAAATTTTCAATAAATAAATATGATTCCTTGCTTTAGGTTTCGTCGTCATGCAGTTCAGTTTATGTGGATGGTTCCGAACAGCGTGGCTCTTCCAATGCTTCCGTTATTGTCAAATATGGCACCTATGTGGGCGTGGCTAAATTTATTGTATGGATGCCAGAGTTCCCCTTAGAGGTTTACATATCCGATTTTCGTTTATCCCAAATCAAGGGTTGGAAAGTAACCGATGACAATCATTATCTGTAAGTTGCCAAATTTGTTTTGTGTTTGTGTTATTCTAAATGGATTCTGTTTAGCAATTATTGTTAGTAAATAATTGCACTTGTATGTTAATTAAGTTAATTAAGTTATTAATTGCGTTCTTATCTACCTACAGGCACAATAAACAATCGCGTCGGCGCAAGAAGCGCTCCTACGTCTGGGGACAGCATGGTACAAACTACTATAATAATGTTGGCAGCGATAGAACTATTTGCCGTGCACGCTATCAGCAAAGTCCCGTTGAGGTATATGCCAAGTTTTTGGCCGTAGATCAAAACTCTGGACGCATTAGCTATTTCATATCACGTCGCACGGGTCTAAGAGTAACCGATCTGGTGCAGCCCTTGTTACGCGTAGCTGATCCCAAAATAGCCACACTTAAAGGCCGCATACTACAGGGCAAGTCCATGGGTCGCACAGATGTGCAGGTTCTATCACCAATTACCGGTAGAGTTATAGGCACTAAAGAGATACGTGTTGGCAGCGATAAAGTAAATATATCCAAACTAATTGTGCGTGTTATATCGGGTCTACAGTTGACCATAACGCCGGATAATACCATTGAGAATGGCTATCTGGCTGAAACGTCGGTTACACACAAGCTGACGGCACAGTATCAGGAGGGACTCTTGGATATTGACTTAGAGTTCTCCGACGGCTCTAAAACTCCTTTGCGGTAAGTCTGTGAAACAGTTTGATATATTCAAACTTCTTTATTCGTTTGTTTGTCCTAACAACGCAGCGACATTGCGGTGGAGGACTATTTCCTGTTGGTAGAAAGCATGGACACCGAAGTTGTGGCCTTTGCGCCCATGTTGGCGTCACATCATCCGCGTGTGATTGCTGTTGGGGAAGGCAATGGCAATTTGTTGCGTGTCACTTTGCTGCTGTCCGAGGAATGCCGCATACGTCGCGGCACGCTGGCCTCTAAGCAAAATAAATCTAATGCAGCGCCTTTAGCCAGCGCACTGGCTTCCATTGAAGTGGATTTTAATAATGTGGATATTGTGAGCAAACAGGAGGCTATACAAAATGATGGCACAGTGGGTCGTGAACGTAAAAACTATCGCAACAATGGCGATTTGGCAGATATTATAGGTAAGTTTTCATTAGCGAAGACTAAGAATGTATCTTTTAGCAACGCGCTACCATATTTCTTACAGTTGGCATTCCTCTACGCGACTCTAGTCAACAGTATGAGCCCACTGTGCAGGCTCGCCAGCACCGTGGCAGTATACAGGCCGTTCACAAGACGCATTTCAACAAAAAGCTTAGTAATGGTAATATGTCACCCATGGAGGTGGGCATGTATGTGCTGCTGGCAGCTTTCTGTTTTGCCATTGTTGTGTTTGTCATTTCTTGTGTGGTCTATGCATCGAAGTTCCGACCGACTTTGATTGAATCCGGCTTGGATCCTTTGGATGCGTCCAAAGTAGGCGGTGCTTTTCGTGATGTTCGCTTAAAGGAGTCCACTACCAACGCGCACGATTGGGTTTGGCTGGGTCGTTCCACCATTGACAGGCAATCTGTAGTGGCCGAGACCAATACACATATTAATCCGCGAGGTGAGTTAGTAATAGTAACAATAGTAAAACCTTTGTATAATACATTTTTGTTTTATAGATTCCCGCATGCGCATAACGAGCAATCCGATTATTAATTATGATAACGGAGCAGTCAATGGAAGGCGTGTCTCCTCGTTTGATCAGCAGCCCAAGCTGCAGACACATATTGTGCCGGCTGCCAATTTAAATAAAATTCATGCAGAACAGTAAGTGATGGGCTTTTAAAAGATTGTATTCGTTTTTAAGAAATATATAGAAGAAAGAACTATATTATATCATCAATTTGCAAGGCGATCAATAAGTCAACATTACTGGCAATCCCTAATAGTTTATACTTGTAAGGTTAAAGTCTCTAACGTTCAAATTTGAAATGCTGTAGTAGAGCTCATAATAGTTACGATTTCTATAATACAATGGTTTACCTAGTATGTCTGCTTTAATTTATTGTATATTATTCTTAGCTATTTGGCCAATGAGCGCAAGGACAATGCATTGGATTATAAGCCACCAGTACCACCACATCGCAATGTCGGCGCACGGGCTATGCTGCAGCCACACAACCACAATGGCAATGTGCCACTAAAGGTAAGCAAAAACTAATGAAATTTTTATGCCTTAAGATTTACATTTATATCTCTCTACTTGGACATTTTTAGGAGGTAGGCAACAAACGACATAGTCAGCATTACAAGCAGCAGCACAATGACAACAACAATGCGGAGCAACAGCATCAACAACAACCACAACATCGTCAGCATCAGCGTAGTCATAGCCATAGCTATAACAACTTTATTAACAACCATGAACAACGCTCCTCATCTGCGGCCGCATATCGCCCAACAACCACAACACCAGAACATGCAGCTATTGAAACACCGCCTACTGCCAACAACAATAAGTTGGCCATGCAGCAGACACACAACAAATTGAAGATGCAACAGCAGCATGAGGAAATGCATAATGCTGAGAAGCTTGTGGAATACACAAATCCGCATCAGAAGAATGCATTTCAATTTGATTCACTCACACCAAAGAGAGTAACCAAAGGAACTGCAGCAGCCATGACAGCTGCAGCAGCATCATCATCACCATTACCAACAGCAGCAGCAGCAACAACACATGTCAAGGGTAAGCTAATGTATAATGTAGCAGCAATAATTTAAGATAATCAGTGTTTTTATCACAACAGTTTATCTCTTAGCTAATTAGAGTTACAGAATCATGATATGTATCAGAAAGCCAGATCATTGTGACCCTAATATGACACACAGCTTTACGTAGATTTGTCAAATGGGCAATCATTTTCAGAAAATTATACATTACCTGTCCAAACCCTCCAAAAAACATATAAAGGAAAGAAGAAGAAAAATGAATTAGTGAAAAACGGAATAAAGATCAAGACAAGAAGGAGGAAGAATAGCAGCATGAGATAAAGAGGAAAAGTATTAGGAAAACAAACACAAAAAAACCAGGCCAAAGAAAGAAGGGGATGATGATTTGATGGAGAGATGAAGTAAAAGACGAAGAGGAAGTCGGATAGAAAAAGGGATACGATGTGAAATATGAGCTACCTTATGCGAGCCACGGCGGCTACTGACCGTAGCATGCAGAGGCGGAGCTCCCTAGCTTTCATTAAGGCAAATGAGTATAAAGAATTTATATAAAAAGTAACGAAAAAGGTTTAGGAACAATAGATTTTTACAAAACTTTATAACATCCCTTTAGAGTGGACAATCTTTTGCCAGAGGCTTTTCACGACTTGAAGCCTCTATGGCAGACCGATTTCGGAAGATACTCACTCAAGGATATGAGTGCAAGTTTCTTTGATGGTGTCCTTTAAGGCAGGATTTCAATTATGGGAATACAAATCTGCTGGGGCCAAGTCGTGACTGTAATTGGGGTTCATATACGTCGCCACGCCATCATCTTGAAGCAGGTTCAAAACAAATATGTATAAAGGATTTATATAAAATGTATCGAAAAAGTTTAGGAACAATAGATTTTTACAAAACTTTATAATTATGCAAAGTACTTCCCTTGAGAGTGGACAATCTTTTGCCAGAGGATTTTCACGACTTGAAGCCTCTATGGCAGCCCGATTTCGAACGATACTTAAGGGTATGCGAGCAAGTTTCTTTGATGATGTCCTTTAAGACCGGATTTCAATTAAGTGAATACAAATCATATACGTCGGCACGCCGTCATCTTGAAGCAGGCTTGGCTGGCTGCATTGTTGTGATGCAATTTACAATTTCCGGTGATGGCTTGCATCGTCCAGTTGACCGCTCCCTCAATAGAGACTTCTTAGCGCGTGCTTTAATCTTTAAACATTTGGCGAATTATGTTCAACTCCCCTTGACTGGAGTGCACTAAAGACCCCATGTAGCCTTAGCAAACGCTCGCACCAACAAACCCGCTGCGACTTACCTGATAGTTTTATGCAAACCTTGTATTGAATTATAACAAGTCCACTGTCTATATATTAATACTATGATATTTCCAGAGAACCACAGCATGCTGAGCAGCACTGGCGATGCGGCCAATTCGAATGGTACGGATGAGATTGTACGGCTACCAAAGGCTACAATTAGCGAGCCAACAACAAAATCATCGCGTGTCAAACGCGCCACTGTTGTTGGCAATCCAATGTTCTCGGCCACCGTAGATGAAACACTGGCACCAGGCGAACGTTTAGGTCTTGATGATCTCGACATGGATTACGAACAAATCATGCACTATTTTGATAATCTAAAGGTATTACATTTCTATATCAGTGCGTTATTTTTCAAACCAATTAACTCAATTATTTGTTGCAGGAGTCAAATGCCTGAGTACAAGAGATCATTGCTAAAATTCGCGAGATATTGTCAACATTTCATCAGCGATATCAAAATGTCGTTACGCCCTCAAACACGCCCACACACAAGCAAATGCAAATGCTCGATGAGCTAGTTGTGGCCACACAAACGCAATTCGATGTGTACGATGGTGCGTCCAATATTGAAAGCCGGCAATTCTAAAAAGTGCTATGTACTACCCATGCAGCTGCTGCTTACATTATATAAAGAAAATTGAAAGCATATAGCCATGCTACTATAAGAGTATGCATAAAATAATGAAAACAATGAAAAATGTAAGGGTATTTAAACACATATAAACGCAATTCTAGCAATACATTATAATATATATACAATATGTAATACGTGAAAGAGTTATTGCCGCTGAAAGAAGAAGAATGAAAAAAAGCAAATAAGAAAACCAGTCAAGAAATTTAAAGAACAAAACCATATTTATTATTAGCTTAAGTCTACATATATATATATGCAAATACTGTATATGACTATATAGAAAAAGCGCGTGCACTTGCAATCTAGCACAAGTTGTTGCAAACCCCAAAAAAACTAACAAACTAACAACAATTTGTTCTGTACAACAATCATACAAACTAAACTGGCAAACCAGTTTGAAACTTATGTACGTACAAAACGTAAAGCATAGCTTCTTATATTTAAAATTTGTTTGACACTCTTTAATGTATACTAGACGCTTTTTGTATTTCTCGTTTTACATAGCCAAGTTTCAAAGATTTTTCAAATAAGTTTCCGATTACGAACTTTAGTTTATTCAATACGTTTTGTGTAGCTTTGTAGTTGTTTAATTTGTCTTAAAAGATACAAAATAATTAAGCTTCGAATTGAAAGTTTTCGGTAATCAGACAAATTCTTAACTTATATGCTTTTGTACAACATCGAGTGGTTTTTTTCTAAGCGTCTATTATACCTAAAAAAGCAAAAACAATTGGCATAAATGAAACTAAATCAAATTGAATACTTGCTAAACTAACTAGCATTTATTATATAGTAACAAAAACTACTACATTGTAAATTTAACTAATTAATGTGTGTTTTGTACGATCTCGGTCTTTCATATGCATATCTACTAGAAAAGAAAAAGCAAAAAATTTGTTTGTTTATAAATTATAAAAAAAAAAAAATATGTCAGCTTGCACACGCACTTTTACATACTTATGACTTATATACACACAGCAAGTAAATTATGTAATTAGTTTATATGCGCCGTTTTAGCTTGCATTTTGCATTTGTTATTACATATATATATATATATATATATATATATATATATACTTCTGCATATATGTATTTTTTATACCAACACTCTTGCTATCTCTCTTACTCTCTCACTGTCTCTCTCTCACTTGTGCTATGTGCTGTGCACCGCTACCAAAGTCGCTAGAACTTAAAACTGAATATAGTATTTAAAAAATATATATATACATATATAATATAAAACATATTATATGGCTTAATCAGCGCGCTAAAGAAAATCTATTATGTAATAACTTTATATATATGTATTGTATAAAGAACATCGCTTTATAACTGTATAAGTTGAATAACAAACAAAAGCCAGCCTATAAAATACCAATACACGAAAATATATAGACGCTTATGAGCTTTATTTGGTCGATTGCATTCAAAAACCCTATAAAAAAAACAAAACAAAAAAATCGAAAAACCAATCCAAGCAACAAATAAAGCATGAACAAAATGTATAACCAAATATTATATTGATATTACTAAGCGATTAAGCTTTATATATATACATATATATATATATATATATATATACTTAACAACAAAAAATCGAATACAAATTTATAGATACATGCATATTTATTATAATTATTATTATTATTGTATTATGATTACGATTATATTTATTATGACAAAATTTGTAAAACACGCAGAGCAAAACTTGAAGAAACACACAGAACATAAATCAATTATGAAAGAAAAGTGCAAATTAAGCAAAAGTTTCGAAAGCCAGAAAAAACTTAAATGCTGAAGCAAATACATAACACAATTTCGCTATATAGCATATATATATATATAAATATGTATTTACTTATGTGTAACTCATGCGCTCTCTCTCACTCTACATGCATACTATATATATGCCTATATACACATATAATATAAAACAAACCCAGCTAAATTCATTCCATTAGCAGAAATTTAATTTTAATTAGTTTTTTCTTTTATTTTTTTTTTTAACAAATTTGTGCATACATTTTAAACAATTTTGTATTATATTTTAACACATCAAGTTTTTGCTTAAGCAACATAGTTATTATATATAAATTAATTTAATTTTTGTTCAAGTTTCATTGTTTCATAATCATATGTTGTAAATTGTTCCGTCCAAAAACAAAAAAACAAAAAAAAAAAACATAAAACGTAATGAAAAATGTAACACAAACAAACAAAAAAAAGAAAAGCAATTACAGTTTTTGTAAATTTCCTTAAAGCGAACGAAACAAGTTCAAAAAAGCGTATACAACAAAAATCTCAACAGCAAAAACTAAAACTTAAACTTTCGCTAAATGTGTTTCAAAAATACTTTCAAAATTTGCATTAACATTTAAAATTTGTATTTTTTTTTTGTAGTCTTTACACATAAATTAAGCTACAAATGCAGTTATTTTGTATGATCTTTTTTTATATGTATATATATATATATATATAGAGTATATATATATAGTAATAACTATTTCCTTATAAAATGTTTTCCAATAATAAGAGCTTAGTTGAGGCATAGTTAAATGTATTGTATATAAGTAAACTGCAATATAATATTACAATTTGTTTGCCTAAAACTAAATGTAAAGACTACACACACATACACACACACACAGCATGTCACATAGTGTCATATTCATTTACTATTATAAAAAAAAAAAATCATATCTTATTTAAATTATTCGCTTTATTTTATGCAACAACGAATTTGTACTATATTTATAACACTTATATCTATAACTCTCTCTCTCTATGTATAGGCATGAGAGTTATCAAATTGCACTGCCAATTGATAACCTTTATAACTGAAAGCATTTACAGTGCCATTTCAAGCAAAAAAAAAAAAAAAACAACAAAAAAATAAGCTTCATGCCACCAAAAACTTTATGTAGTCGAGCAAATTATATATTGTAACAATCGAAACAAACCAACAAATGCAAACTTGTTTGATTGACAAACTAAATCAATCAAAATCAAGAAGCAGTCAATCAGCGTGTTTGATTGACAGCGTTGCATGGATTGTTTGATTGAAACTTAGCTAAAATTTACAAGTTATGTAAACAAAAGAAATTAAGAACAATATAGAAATGCGTATTTTTTTTAATAAGCTATTTATGTACAATCCATGCATACACATATATATATATATACATTTATATATTAATTATTGTATGTATAACGATTCCAATGCAAAGACTTTTATAATTGTTTACAAAATACATTTGTGTATTATTATCATTATTATGTTTAAATAATAGTGCATTTGTTTTTAAGTCAAATTTAGCTGTTTCTAGTCAGTTTAACGTGCATGCCACACACACAACACACACACACATATATACTCACACACACAAAGCTTAGTTTTTAATGCTATATTGCCATATTTTAAAATGCTTGTAACCGTAACTGTACCAAGCCTGTAAACAAATATATACACACAAATAGCAAATGCATTTTCTTTTTTTTTTAAACTTAAAGCATATAAAATGCTAAAAGTACACCAAAAAAAAAACTGGCAATACGCAATGTCTAAGTGTAATAAAAACTTACGAAACACATATATATATAAAGCCTCATATATAAAAAAATAAAAAACTATATACCGAATTATACATTAAAAAACAAAAACTATGCTGTAAGCAACAAAAGCAAATACAAATTGTTTATGCTGCTTTTTTGTGCAAAAAAAAAAATGAAAATTTAAAACAACTATATATATATATATATGAGCTATATATATATATATATATATATATATATGGTAACTATAAGGTATATATGAGTAAAAATTCGCTTAAAACGACTAAAATTGTATGAAAAGCAAAGACAAACAGTTAAATTACTACTATAATAATTGAGATCCCACCTGCCTGGCCTCCCCCACAAGCTAAAGAGTAAAGATAAAGCAGCAAAATCGCAGTATTCTTTTCTTGAAACGCTGCTTATTTATGCGCCGTACCAATGGTAACGTACAAGGTAACGTCGTCGTTGCGATGTCAGCAGCGCAGTTTCTTAATTTTTCTTGCTCTCGCGAATTTCAATGAGCCAGTTTGTGTGTCGCGCTTGTTATTTTAGCTTATGTTATATACAACAATGAGAGCGCCGCTCTCTTTCGCTATATTCAGACTCTCAGCAAATTTTAAGAAGTGTCGCTCAGCGACGACGTTACCTTGTTAAGCATACATTTTGCCGTACTATTGCAAAGCTCCAAAACGTTTCCTTAAAAACTCAAACCGCATAATTGTTAACATATTAAGTATATATATATCAGTTATTATGTAGTTGTTGTGTATGTATGTATGTAAGTATGTAAATGTGTGCTTACTTCAAACTCGATACTTGTTGTTATTGCAGCCGCCATTGTTTTTTTTTTTGTTGATTTTTTTGAAACTAATTTTCAACTTAGACCTAAAGCACTTTAAATGCTGCTCGAAACAAACCTTAAACATATAAAATGCGCTTACTAGCTGCTAAGGTGCTTGTTACACGGAGCGAGATTTTCAAGCGAGAAAGTGAAAAAGTCTCTCACAAAATCTCGCTCGGTATTGGAATACATTCTAATATGAAGTAAGTCGCACGGGCGATTTTACGGTGTGAGATACAAATCACACGGTCTCGCTTGAAAATCTAGCTTCGTGTAAAGGGCGCCTAAGTGCAAGTCTTATATATCTACTATATACAGCATATAACTATAAAGCGCTTGTTTTCTAGAACTCGCTCCTCTTCCCACACTGCTTGCTGCCGCAATTGCACTGATTTTTGGCCATTTGGCTTAGAACTCGACGGACGCACTTAACTGGTTTTTCACATCGAATTTGAGCTTATTTAATAAAACAAAAACACCATTTTGGCATTTCGATTCATTTGTGCCCTTCCGTTTGCCACACATATACTATTACATAAAACTCTATATATATATATGTATTAACTGTATACAACAAGCGTAACAGTAACAACAACAAATTGACGGAATGAAATTATAGTTGCCATGATGTAAACACTTTAGTAGTTTATTAATATTATTAAGTGAATGTCACATTTTGTTTTAAAAAACCAAAAATAAAACAACAAAAAAAAAAACAAAAAAGAGAACAAGAGAACAACTATTATAAATATTCAAAAACTGAAAAATTAATTTAAATAAAAATAATTTATTAATAAACCACATATTATGAAATGACATAAAACAAAATACAAAAGCGCTGTTTTTAATTAATAAACTGCGCTTCAGTTTTGCGAAGACCTGAAACAGGCCTGAGACTACATGACCAGGCCTTCCATCTCCCTTGCAACTACGTGCATTCAGGTCATGAGTTTAATTGAAGCCCTGATTCAGCGCTTACACTACAAAATCTGTCTATACTGCTATTGTTCGCTAGGTATTGCTCCTGCATTTGGTGCCCACAGTATAAACACCATCAATCTCGAGTTGAATCTGTGCAGAAACAATTTCTGATCTTCGCAACTTAAATTGGGAGACTAATATCCGTTTGCCTTCTTACGCTAGTAGACTTCTCCTTATTGATCTTTCTTCTCTAGCACATCACAAGACTACGGCCTTAGTGCAATTTTCCTTCTTCTTAGCTGAGCCTAATGCAAATCTCTCCTCGAGGCGTCTCTGTTTTGCGCACGCCTCCTCCAATCGGTTATACCAAAGGTAGCTAGTGTGCTCACTACCTGGTCCTTCCAGCGGAGGCATGGTCTGCCCTTTCGTCACCGCCCTTCGACCCTTGCATTGAAGACCATTCCCGCAGGAGCTTCTTCATCCATACGCACAACATGACCTAGCCAGCGGAGCCGCTGGATCTTAATGAAAATGAGCGTCTTATAGTGTGCTAGAGTCATCTGGCGGGAGTGGTCTCTACTGCTCATTTGCTTACTGAGACCAAAGAAACATCTATTGGCAAGAGTTATGCTCCGCTTTATGACATCGTTCTTCGTTGTGACGATAGTGCCAAGGTAGACGAATTCCTTGACAACTCCAAAAGTATAGTTTTCAATATCAATCTGAGAGTCCAACCGCTGTGTATCTCTACTCGAAGAAAGCATATACGTTATCTTGCTCTCATTAACAACCAAACCCACCCTGGCAGATTATCTTTCAATAGCCGCAAAGGCTCCAGTAACTGCTCGCTTAATGCGAATGACGATATCGATATCATGCAATTGGACACACTTATAGAATACAGTCCCGTTTCGATGTACTTCGGCCTTTGGCAACACATTCTCCATCCCAAAACTAAACAGGTCGCAAGCTCTTTCGTACCTTGACCTCGTCGTACCAACTTTGCAGGGATTCTAAACGCAAACAGTCCAGCATATACGCGATCCCTCAACGGGCCATCAAATGCTGCTTTATAATCGAGAAAGCGTTGATGGGTTCGATTTGGTCTGCCTGAGTACTAGGGATGGGTAAACCTTTCCCTCACCACAAATATAATCTAAGGTTCTCGAGTAAGGTGAGATCTGCTGAGTTCGCAACTCTTCAAATCTGTTATTTTTTGAAAACGGTGATTCGAAATCATTTAGGTTAAATTTGTTGCATAGTGTAATTAGTGAGCTGAGTATGATTGGAATACCACTAAATGGGCAGGTAGTGTAAGTTTTTTTCATCTGCTTGACTGGCCAAAACAAACCGTTACCGGGTAAAGCTCTCTTCTAGGCGCGATTCTTAAAACGCTCAAATATTGAGAATCGTTAATGATCATGAGGCGTCGGCTGGTTTCTTGCTCAAAACATTTTTGTTTTTTTTTGGGTCTGTGTTATATTTCCAATATATCAAGGTCAAAATGCTGATTTTAGGAGTTGATACCTTAAAAGAAATTCTGCTAGTTCATGCGTAGATGAAATTTACGCAACATTTACCATTTGGCGCTCTATTATTTTTCATTATTTTCTTAATAAATGATGGCGTCAACCTGCATCGCTAGGCCCGCCCACCATCTGTGCGCCATTTACGAGGATCAATAACAGTCTAATTGTAAGAACTTCCAATTTCAGCGACATCGACATCGACAACAACAAACATTGCTTATAAGAACATGTTCATCTATAATATAGATATATAGTACCATGATGATTGTTTGATGGTAAGCGTGTATGTATGTACGACTTTCATTTCATTGGCAACGTCGCGACGTTGACACTGGGCTGCCAAACATCATCAACAACCAGAACAACATAACCATCATCATCATCATCATCACTATCATCATCATCATCATCAATAGCTTAGCAGTGTTACTAGCTACCAACCCATGCCATAATAATCCATCTATAGATCGGCTCTTGACGCTGAGCGAAGCATATAAAAGCGCTGTGAAAACTCAACGGCGATTTAGTAGCTTCAGAAATTTTCGTGTGCTCTTTTCGCATTCGCTTTGTTAATTTTAGAGCATTATAATGGCTTATATCGGTAACACATCGGATTTGGAATGTGAAAAAAATGAATTTCAACGGCCGCGTCCTACGGGCATTGTTACCAAAGTGGCCGCCCACAAGCTATCAGCGGAGCCAAAGTGGTCTGATAAACGCGAGGATGATTCCGATTCAGAAATATCAGCACCTGATAATTTCTTAACCAAAGGTGCAAACATTAACACAATTAATGAGTATAGTTATGAAATTGCATGAAATTCAGTTACTAATTAAAATCGAAATAAGTTTTAAGCAGAGATCGCAAAAAACCGTCAAGCTTTTAAGCTGATCTGCTAAAAACCGGTTATTGCAGGACACAATGAATAAAGGGACGCAGCGCGTTTTGCTGCTTAATATAAAACTGCACTCAGTATTTTGATGGTTACCCTTAGCTCTTCCTAAATCTAAGATAATGTATGTCCTAACGA
This sequence comes from Chymomyza caudatula, assembly GCA_035041775.1. Classification (NCBI taxonomy): domain Eukaryota; kingdom Metazoa; phylum Arthropoda; class Insecta; order Diptera; family Drosophilidae; genus Chymomyza; species Chymomyza caudatula. The sequence goes on from JAWNKW010000070.1 coordinate 1,316,733, forward strand.
ATCTTTGAAAGATCATTTCTTGATATGACCTTAGAGTTTGTGCACACAACTCTTACGGAGCGTAATTTATGATATTACCTTAACTTGTTGACCTTTTGTTAACATTTTTGTGCATAAATCTTCTCTTCTATCAATAGTCTCATTTCCTCAGAACAAAAGCATTCGTTGTAATAGTTCAATTGGAATAGAGGTGCTTGGCTTGGAAATTTCGAGATTCTTATAATTTTCTTAAGAATGATTTATAAAAGTATTTGTCAAAATTTAAAGTCGATTCATTTGTGTTCACTGAGCACTTTGAAATGTAGTTTGCGCGAAACTACGTTTTTCAAATCGGTGGCCAAAACTTCTAACCCCATCAAAATTCGAATTTCTTAGCTTTATCCAAAAACGCAAAAAAATCTCAATAACCCGAATTTGATCTTGAAAACGTTCATTACCAGCTCCTTCTGGTTCTGTGATCTTGAGTAGGTACTCTCACAGCACGTTTAATTTAAATGGAATGCAACGGCTTGAAGAAGAATGTCCTTCTTAGGTGGCTGCAGAATCGCGAGATCCAATGCGATCGGGCTAAATCCATTCAGAATATTTGGGTTTATGTCAGAGATAGGACTGGCAGAAAGGCTTTAAGCTCAGTAGTAGTATGGGATGTTGTGCGTAGCAGGGGAGCTGTAAGCTCAGTAGGCGGCACAATATATCTTTAAGTTCGCTAAGTTTAATAACATTATTATTAACATCGCGCGAGATTTTCTGAGAGATTTTTTCAAATCTTGCTTCGTGTAACAAGCGCCTAAGCGATCAGTTACAGGAGCTTTTGCGGTTATTGAAGGCGAAGGGTGCCAGTGTGAGTCTGATTGTACATGAGAGCAGGACAAAGTATATGTTTCTTCGAGCAGAGAGACGCGGCGGCTGGACTCTCAGATTGATGTTGAAAACTATACTTTTGATGTTGTCAAAGATTTCGCCTACATTGACACCATCGTCACAATGAAGAACGATGTCAGCATGGAGATCAAGCGAAGAATCACTCTTGCCTATAGTTGTTACTTTGGTCTCAGTAGGCAAATGAGTAGTAGAGACCACTACGACATTGACATAGTCAAGCGAATTAAGATCCATGTTTGGTCATGTTTTGTGTATGGATGAAGACACTATTGCGAGTAGGGATACGAAAAAGGCGCAGGACATGTCTTCTTTAGAAAGACCAGTTAAAGAGCATAGTAGCTACCTTTAGTATCACCAACTGGAGCAGCCATGCGCAAAGCAGAGGCGCCTGGAGAAGTGCTCTACATCACGGCGTAAACCAGGAAGTGGTTGTTTTTGCCCGTTAAGAAGATGTTTAAACTTGTCTAAAACGCATTCCTTGTACTCGTACTTGTATTCGACTAATCTTTTAACTCATTCAGAATGGCAGAATTTCAGTGGTTCCATGCAATTTAGCTTTCGAATCATAATTATTTTGATAAACTGGAAATTTATAGCATAGAATTGCACCTTCTGCTTCTCAATTTGTAATGCAATATAAATGATTGGATCCTATTTTGCAAATTTAACGTTTTGCATGAAGATTTTGCTTGTTGTTTTTATAATTTCGAACTTTTCAATGCTCAAAGGCCTCAAATTTAATTGGTTATCGGTATTATGAGACTTAAGTATCTTCCATAACGTTTAATCAAGTGGTTGGTCATTCCATCTTCACAAATTCTGAAACCGCAATATTGTGAATATTATGTTTTAATTTAAACTTAAACTTAAAACTTTTAAGATCATTACTGATGTTTGTAACAATTGCGATTTGAATTCTGAAAGTGAGTGTTAAAACAGGCAAGGAAAAGGAGTAAGGAAGTAAATAGGAAAAAGTATTTTATTTTTAGGAAACTCCCCTTCCCCTAATGTGATGTTACAAACAGTGCTACCAAAAAATAAATGTGAGCATTCCTAGAAACTTGGAAAGGAAGATATTTGAAGAGTCAATAATTTAAAATTTGATGCAAGATCTTTGATGGATGTTTGAATTCAAAAGAAAAGTAAACATTGCATGAAAATATAAAGATTTTTTCAGATTTCATTAACATTATGATTGTGACGTCACGTTTTCGGAACACCTCCGCCACCTTATGAACAGCCTCTTAATACTCTTAAGATTAAAGATTAGACATAGTTAAGAGGACAAACTGGTGTAAGTTCCGCATCTAAATAGTTCAAAGTTAAGGCTTAGGAACTTAGAAGTATAGAAAACTATTAGGACACCCAATATATTAAAATTTAATAAAAATTTTTGTAATTCCTAAAAATGCAATAACAGTGAAAACTGAAATCATGACAAACTGGTCATTTCGAAAGGTTGTATTTTGTAAAAGTCCTAAACCTATGCTTGGTATTAATTGCTTATATGACGTCACACTAACACTAACTTGCCTTGCATCTGCCATTAAGCCCGCTCTACTTCATTTAACCTGACATTACTTACAGGCGCCTTTCTACTGACACCCTCCTATGAACTATCCATGGAACGTGCTGCTTTAATATGTGAAAAAATGAGTTTCAAAGGATGTTTCAGCTTGACCAAAACTGCTACAGGCATTCTATTTAAATTCTCACATCCAGATGACTATCAGGCGGTCTTCAAAAAGGGCTTCCACAAAGTGACCGGTGCACGTTTCTATCGCAAGGTAAGTTTTTTTTTAAATTTGTTTACAAATACAAATTTCAGTGTCTCAAAATTGATTGAATGTGCGTTAATAATATTATTAAGCACTTGTTTAGTATATTTCCATTTTAAAGTTGTTGTTATTAAGTCATCATACGATTTCTGTCTATGGGTTCGCTTTAGCAGTTTTTTCGGAATTGCTTTTCGGAGATATGTATATTGCCATTGAAAAATACTGACATTGTTCGTGAAGCACTACTTATGAATTCTGTGCGCATTCTATTCGGACTATTTGCAACGTTTTTCGGTTATTAATTCTCATTAAATTCTCCGAAATACTTTTAATTACTGATTCTTCACAATTTGCAACAATTTTAGCCATAAGTTCTTTCATTAATAACTTTTTGTTGACCACTGTGTTTCCGAATCCTTTCATAAAAAAACTCCGAAATGAAATTAAGTCAAAACGGTTAAGGTTAGACGCTCATAATTTCAAACTTAGCACGAAGTTCGGATTTGCTAAGAATTGCTGCTTTAGCATACTTTCTTATGACTTGCAAACACGCTTTCAAAGTTTGCATATAACCGATCATATTTTTACCGAAAATTTATCAATGAAACAGCCGATTGTTTCTATATATGCAATAATTGCTAATTAGAAAACGACTATTATTGTATGAAAATTGCAAACAAAATGCTTAAAAACTATTTTTTGCATATAAGCAATAATTTCATATAAGCCATACGTCATATAAGCGATATTTACTATAGTCCGAAAGCTCTGGTACACCTTCGAAATGCAGATTTTCTAAGTAAAAGCCAACAAAAACTCAAAAATAACATGGATTCGGTAGTATCCGAAAAAAAAAACTCAAGCGAACCTCTAAGACCGTTTCTTGTACTGCCATCAAACACTTGTTCAGTGTGCCCGCATTTTCATGACAAAATTTATTTTAACATTTTTACAGCAATCATTGTCACGAAGTGTGAGTATTGGAAAGCTAGTAATACCTACAAGTACTTTATGTAAAGCACGATCATACTATTGGCAATGCTAGGCCTAAGACACATCCAAACTTAGAATCAAACTCTAGCTCTAACTTAATTACAATGTGTACTCTATATATGTGTGTGTGTGTGTGTAACTCAATTCCACTCCCCCCGCTATCTAGATTGCCATACCATGTCGACCACGCAAAACTTTCACGCTTTATGTGTTGGATGTGCCCGAAGATTTGCCCGTCGAAGATATCAGACATGCCATGTACAAATTCGATTCCGTTGTCGAAGTTGTGCGTCTACATATCTACTCGAGCATAACCAGCAGCGCGGAAAAGAGCGTTGAAGGTGAGCAGACACTGCGCAGAGCGGCCCTAAGAAGTAATGTACCATCCAAATCCAACAAGACATGGCAAATGTTAGCCAGTAAACAACTAAAAACAGGAACCACACTTACAGGCAACAGCACAAAGAGTGGCATGAGCGGTGGCGTCACCGGCAGCGTTGGTGGCGTAGCTGGCGCTGTGGGCAGCTCCTCAAGCGATGCGGTAGAGAAATTGGAGAGACCCGAGAAGCGTGAGCTACCGCCGGCTGTTATACGCATCACATTGGCCTCCATGGATGAGTATAATATCTTGCTGCAGAATGGCCTGAACTTCTATGATGCTACATTCTTTCCAACCGAGGCGAATATTTCCCTAAAAGGCGCTAAAATTGACTACAAGCGTAGGTAAGCTATCGCCACATTGTGCGTCCCCCCACTTTAGATGGGTCTATAGACATTTGCCACACCAAAAACTTAAATGCCATGTGTCTATTTTGCTCTCCGCTGCTACGCTTTGAAGAATGCTTGACGGCTCCATACCGGGGCGTGTACGTGAGCTGCTTCCCGTTTTCGATGCAGCTGGCTTCTGCAAATTGCCTCCACCCACTAGTAAGCTAATTAAGCCGCCGAGGTCATGAATGCGACGCTGACGATGATGACGATGACACCGACGACGACGACGATGATGTTCCGGCTAGATAGACAAGAGCACGCATTGGACAGCTCTCTATGATGCTTGGGCCATCTTATAACATTTTAATATTACGGATGTTGGCACGCTTAGCTAAACGTTTCCGTTTCAAAAACTTAACAAACAAAAAAAATACCTACAATTCTCTTTTTGGCTACCAACAATTTTTTTTTTCCAACTTGTGTTTGTAATTTTTTTTAGTTTTATTATCATTAAGGTTCCATATATGGCGCTTAGCAGCTAATTTGTTTGATTGTCTAACATAAAAAATGAAAAAAAAACAAAACTTTTCAGTGGCAAACGGAAATCTACTAATTCAATGATATATACATATATATCTATTTTTTTTTAATTGTATTTATGATATACAGATAAATATATCTGGCGAAGTGCGAAACAGGCCTTGGTCTTTTGTTGTTTCATTTATTTATGGACTTTTTCGTGGGAAACTCTTATATAGAGCTCGGCGAAGTTCTTGCTGGGTGGATCCAAGATCCAATTTCTTCTGCTTCTTGACTGACCAACCCAAACCATTGCTGACTAAAGGTCTGATATACATATGCTGCTCCAATCGGCGATAACAAGGGCATTTAGTACGCGTCTTTCAACAGAGACACGGCCTGCACCTTCGATATCTTGCTTCAACAGACGCATTCACGAGCTCTTTCTCGGGACTTCTTCAACCACACGCACAACATGACCAAGGCGGTGTAGCCTTGTTTACTTACTTAACTGGCCATAACAACCCGTTACCGGGTTACGGCCTGGTGTAAGGCTCTCCTTCAGGCGTCTCTGCTTTGCGCGAGCCTTTTCCAATTGGTGATACCAAAGGTAGCTAGGGTGCTCTCTTACTGGTCTTTCTAACGAAGACATTGCCTGCTCCTTCATCGCCTTCCTTCGACACTCGCATTGAAGACACTTCTCGTAGGAGCTTCTTCAGCCATACGCACAACATGACCTAGCCAGCGGTGCCGCTGGATCTTAATTCGCTTGACTATGTCAATGTAGTCGTAGAGCTCATAAAGTTCGTCGTTCCATCGGGTGCGGTAATCGTTGCCAACGTTTGCCATAAAGCAAAACGGGCAGGATGAGCGTCTTATAGCGTCGGGAGTGGTCTCTACTACCCATTTGCCTACTGAGGCCAAAGTAATATCTATTGGCAAGAGTGATTATCCGCTATATCTCAAGGGACAGTGGCACCAAGCTAGACGAAATTTTTGAAAACATCAACAGTCCAACCACCGCGTAATCTTTACTCGAAGATACACATACTTATACTTTGTCTTGCTCTCATTTACAACCAGACCCACGCTGGGCGTTTCAAAGAACACGCTCAGTACTACCAATGATTCTCTGCTTACATAGTCTTCACAACTGCCTTTGGAAGTCGGGAAGATTGGGTCAATAGGAAGCCTCTATTGCAAGCCTGCTCTCTTTTCGCACTGCTTTCCCTATTTCAACTATCCTTTCCCTCTTTTAACTTCCAATGGGCAAGGCTGGCTGAGTGCTAGTGATGGTTGGTCGCACCCACTACAAGTCTAATCTAATCTACTACCAATGATGTCAATATTATTTACGTAGCCGAGCAACTAGACACTCTTATAGTTCAATATTGTACCCTTCCAATGTACCTTGACCTTCCGCACCACACAGCTCCACTACAAAGTTACAGAGGTGGCAGGCGAGGACCTCAACTTATCTGAATCATCGCTCGGTATCAAAAAAGAGGTTTATTTTCAACCTTGATGAAGCTACGCGTTTTGCTCAACGTCGCACGAACTTTGCAAGGATACAGAGCTCAGACAAAGCAGCATATACCCGACTCCTTAACGTGCTATCAAATGCTGCCCTATAATAGCCTAACAAGTAGTGGTTGGCATTTGCAAACCGCTTTCGCGAATGGCTTTAGCCTCTCACACAACAGGCTCGATAGGGCCCATGCGTTAGAATAACGACTGATACCACGGTATTCGGCATATACCGTGGGGTCAACCTTCTTGAGCACAGGGTGGGGAATACTAAGGTACTCATTGCCGACAGCCTTGAACAACTCGGCAGGCAGGCCGTCTGTGCCAGCAGCTTTGATGTTCTTGAGCCGCTTGATTGCGACCCTAACTACGTCATGGCCATGCAGCCACCACCCTGTCGTCTGTGATTGCGACGTCAGGAAATGAAGTCCTCAAACAGTCTGTCATCACTCGACAATAAGACGAAGAAGTATGCCCTTAGTGCACATCCACTACCAGATTTCCCTCTACACCTCCTAACGTCATTCATCCTCCTGCACATTTCGAACTTCTCTCGCTGGCGCTTTTTAGGATTGAAAAGGCGCATCTCCAGCTTCCTCATCTGTCGCTAGTGATCTCGCATGGATCGAGTTGCAGCGTTAAGTAGTAAGTGAATAATTTGTAATCCATAAGGTTGGCGGGAAAAGCCAAGAAGCATAGAATTCGCTTCTGAGTACACTGATCACCAGTGATTGACGTGTTCACACAAGAGCAAATCGTCACATTTAGAAGTATTCGATACATTTGCATACAGCCACTCACTCACCTAAAGGTCACCATTGTACAATTTTTTTTAAAAGGCAGCCAGGTGATTCCTTCTAAGGTGAACTTTTTTTCTTAAGCACGCACTATGATGGCTACGAACCGGAACCAGGACCGAGTAAACTCGGCTCGTATAAAATGTGCATTGCATACACTATAACTCGGATAGCTTGTGTCCTGGATTTAGCTAAGAAAGAAACAGCACGTAAGAGTATCAAATCAAAGAAAAATTTCAAAAGAAAGGCAGAAGAATCTCAATTACGCCAGGAACATTTGCGTTTTTGCTCTATGATTAGAGATAAATATCTTCAAAAAACTATGCATCCTACAGGACTACTTCACACGACACTCGAGGAAGAAAATAAAAACTTCCAATGGAGCCTCTACGAATATAACCAACGAAGTTATGCTATTCTCAACGGAGTCTAAAGAACTCCGCAGTAATTGATTCGCTTGACAATTGCTCAACTCTAAAATACGAAGCGTAGAAATCCAAAGCTACAGAGATCCTACGCTTGCAGATCTTGCACAACAAAACATAAAAATCAATTACAACTTAATTTGCATCATGGTTTGTATTTATATGTATATTTTCTCAATTGATTTAATTTAGTTTATGTAGCAGATTGTATTCATTTATTTATTTAACAGACAAATGTTTGTATTTGTTTTTATTTTGCACAAAGTTATAACACAAAGACATTTAATAATAATAATTATAATAATCATCATCATTATCGTAGTAATAATAATAAGTTTTCATAAGTATATAGTTTATCATACTGTAGAATGTCTTGTATAATAATAATAATAATAATTAATAATTGATTTAAAGCATATGTATATGTATGTATGTATAATAGTTTTATATTGTATATAAGTATAAGTTGTATAGTCTGTTTAGGAAATACTCTTTTGAATATAAACGAATTGTTTATTCGTTAATTAGTTAACTAGTTGCTTGCAACAAAGAGCACAAAAAGCAAAAAAAAAAAAAACATATATATATATATAAACAAACAACAAAAAACAACTCGTAAAAAAATATCATATATATATATATAGAACATTTGTTTAACAAAATACATACACACACACACACGCGCACATAACAAGTAAGTTTTGTTGCTTGTACAATACAATATAATAATAATAATAAGTAGTTAGATACATATAGAATACAGACAGAATTCTGAATTTACAATTATCAATATTCATTTTTGCAATTTTCGATTTAAAATTTTTTAATACACAGAGTGCACAATATTATCCTTTTCTACAAGTAGACGTACTTTCATGCAGCCATCGGAACCGCAAGAGAACAAGCGTCCAAATGGATCCACAGTTACCTGACTGACACCCTGGCCAGTGTGCTTGAAGAAGCCATTCTTGGCATGTTCATGCGGGAACGTATTTATGTGCACAAATTGATTCATGTCCCAGATCTGCAGCGAATAAGAGAGAGGCATCATATTAAACAAAACATATATAATACATATATATTATGGCTGCTAAAGAGCTAAACTCATCATTTTGAGCTAGCAGAGCACGCACCTTAATATCACCCTCAATGGAACCAGTGACAAAGAACTCCTCATGCGGATCCAAGGCAATGCACTTGATGGTGCTGTCATGTGCCTGCAAATAAAAATTAAATGTTATTAGATTAAACTTAACACATTTCTTATAGCAAAGAACTAACCTGAAAGCGATGGCGCAGAGTTCGCTGCCTTACATCAAATACGCAAACATCGCCACGCTTGCCACATGATATCAATACCTGATGCTGTGGCGCAAACACCAAGCAGGATGAGCCTTGATCGTGGCAGGTGAAAGCTAAAAACAACATAAAATACTATTAATATAACAGAGTCACTTTTAGTTGCCGCACAATAACTAACCCGACACGCAGGATTTTTTATGAGGTAGCAGCGTATCCCATATGTTGATGTTTTTGTTCTCTGAACTTTGACCAGCTATAAATGGAAAACCAAAATTTAATATAAGCAAAACTCTATAAACTATATATGGCACGTACCGCTGGCTAGTAAACTGCAGGAGCCCAGAAAGACAAAATCGGAAAGCGTCTTATTGTGGCACTGATAGGTCTGCAAAAGTGCAATACAAATTTGTTTAAACTGAATTTTTAAGTACATCAATTTTTAAATTTTAATTGTTTAACTTACTATAAAGGAGCGATTGTTTTGGGATGCAATACCCGCCTGCCATAAACTTAGATTACCATCGCCATCACCTATGCCAAACTTATTGCCCTGCTCGGAGAAGCGGCAACGTGTGACCTTGGCAAATGTGCCCGAGGGACGTGGACAGCATACAGGTTGCTGATGACTCCATTCCCAAATGTGCACTGAACCATCCTGTCCACCGGTTAGATATAATGGCATTAGAGGATGTGCGCTCATGCGCTTTACATTGTCCACCTTATGACGCAGGATCTGCTTAAGTTAGAAGAAGCCATAAAAAAAAAATTAATGGTATCACTTGGCACTTTGCGAATTAAAGCCAAAAAGACAGCTTACCATGGAGGTGCCACGGCCGGATTGCGAAGCGCTTTGTGTGCTTACACTGGGATCGCTATGCGCATTGTTGGCGCCATATTGATTTCTGTGAAAGAGTTTAGAAGCATTAGCAACAGAAACACAACGCACAAACAGTTAAATTGTAAAAAGCAAATCTATTCCAAACTTCTTCAATTGACAACTTACTGTTCTTGTGTTTGTATAATAAGAAACGATGAGCTATTTGTATCGGCATCTCTGGACAGATTTAACATATCATAATCACATTCATCTTCATACCAATTTGGTGATTCAAGCAATAACGATATATCAAATTCCTGAATCTCACGCGGATTGGCAAAGGCAATCATGGAAGATGTATTGTTCTTTAAACAGAAGGACAGTATTGATTCATGATCCTTGTGTATAATTCTGATGTGATCTGTGTTTTCACTTGTTGAATGCGATTGACCTAAATTAAGAATATTATAACTCTAAAAGTCTAAGATCTTTGTACTCTAAATATTTACCTTCATCGGTCTCATTGTCGTGCGTGTGATGAGAGCTGCGCGTGCTAGGCTCTGGATTCTTGCCAAATATGCTCTTTATGAAAACATCCTGAGCTGCCTCCTGGCGCACCAAATAATTCCACAGACGACGTATGGGTCCAGCTGCTGACCCCGATACAAATGGCGTATTGTCCTTATTAAGCAGTGAGCGATACTTGTGTATGGCCAAACCATTGATGCCGCTTTCGGCATAACAACCGGGTATATAATGACGTGCTGGTGGGCCACGTGCTATCAAATCGTTAAGAGCAAAATCCTGCCAGCGATTGAGCGTGCGTAGCACTTCATGTGACAATGGACTGATGACAGGCAAATCTGCAGAATGAAAACAATAATAATTCCATAAAGGGCTTCTGTTATTTCGTATATATATATATATAAGTACCCTGCAATTCAATGCCGGCCACTTTGACAAACTCCTGAATCTTGTGTGTGCTTATTTTAATAAGCGCCAGACGCAGTATACTCCATGAATATGAAGTTGGATTGGTGTGCTCCGTATTGTCTTTAGATTTAAGTTGAGTGCGGCTGACATTAACATCATCATCGTCTTCTTCCTCTTCTTCGTTTTCGGATTCATACGAATCATCCGTATCATAGTCATCGCAATCTGTGACAAGGAATAACAATTAGTTTTGTTTCACTTCTTGATGTCCTAACGACTTACCCGTGTTGGGCGGCTTGGTTAGGAAATATGACAGCATCGATGTCTCAGGCGGCATAAACTGCTCCCTATACGTTGGCTTGTCCTCCTTCATATTGTTTGAGGTGCTGTTCTGACTAAAACTGCCCAAGATTTTCATATTTAGCTTCATGCGATGCTTAGTCATGGTGGTCACCGTATTCCATACGCTATTCTCATCTGTTGAATCATCTGTGGCTGCCGCCTGGACATTAGTCTGTGACTGAGCTGGTTGTGCTTGTGACAAAGCAGCCGGTTTGATAAGCAGCTTTTTCATGCCGCCACCAAATAGCGTGGACCAGGTATCATTCGAAAAGTTTTGCCCGCTTAGACGATACAATAACCGGCTGTCGCATGTGGACAAGGAGTAAATAAAGAGCGCCATATAAGTGGAAACAAAAGATTCCAGCAGCAGCACATTCAACTTGGGCACATCCTCATCTTTTTCCCGCGCCAAGAGCGCACGCAAATTGGTAACACCCGGCCACTTGGAGGGCGTGGTACATATACCAGCCGGCTCCTCTGTGGAGTACTTGCGCCTTCGATTAAATGCATTGCGACTGCCTACCAAATAGGAGCACTCAAACGATGAGTTGATTTTGGCAATGTTTTCAATGCCGGGACTGGGATAGCCATTGAATGAGGAATTATTGACCACAAAGCTTTCCGAATCGCACAGCGATTGATAGATGCAGGAGGACAGTGCCACGGCCAAGTCTCGCAGCACAAATATCTCACTCAATGCGCTCGTCTCAATTCCCGGAAAGGGCAATACCTTGATAATACTTTGTAACATGTCCACCGTCTGCGACTGCAAATACTTTATGGGATCGGCAATGACTGTCTTATTGCCGGCCACGCAGGCGCTTAGCAGTGGCAGTGTGGTGGGGAATGGTAGCGGGCTGAGCAATTGCTGCTGTGTCTTCTCCTGCTGTAACTCCTGCAGCAGTAATACTAATTCCATGCGCACGGATGCCAGACCTCCACCGCTGGCTCCATGTAGCGAGCAATAGCTGAGCAGAGTACGCAATAGAGTCTCGTTGGCTGAAAATATAAAATGGCAGAGTGCACGTATGAGTAGATTGAAACATGTTATCTGTAATAATTTTAAGATTTGTTTACCTTTAAGCCAACGCTTACGCTTTGCAGCGCGCATTACTTTTGCCTCAAAGTCCTGCTTGTCCTGCATGAGTATCTCATGCAGCGTAGGACGCTCAGTGTTGGGACAAATTGAGGCATTCATATCTCTGTCCCTGGGGTCAGTTGTGTTATCATCGCTGGAATCGCCAGTCTGTTCAGAGCTGCAATAGTTGCATAGCTGCTTTAATGCTTCAACTTCACGCTCCAGCCACATATAGAGCTGATAGCGCAACTGACCGCCATCTACTTCAAAGCCAGTGGCCAGTGTGGATAGTTCCTCCATAAGTATCTTCAGACAAGCAACAAATTTTAGCTGTTGCGCCATAATGTCCATTTTTATTTCTCCATTCGTGGATTTAATAGCCGAAGACTGGGCGGTTTCTTCATGTGGCGTTTTAATTCGAAGCTCATCATCTTCATCATTGTCCTCCTCCACTTCGTCTTCATCCCATTTGATGCTAAATGGTGTATCTAAATTGCTGGACGCAGCCGGCGCACCCCAATCAAATGCATCCGCTGTGGTGGGCGACTTGACTAAGCTGGCGCCCCATTGATCCATTATGCCGGTTTTGATCAAGTCCTCTCTATTATCATTGTCCTGCATTTGACTTGCCACACTGCTGCCCGAATCGTCGGTTATCTTCATGGGTAACTTATTCAAAACTTCCAGAGCCAGAGCAGGACAACCAGACTTGAAGTGTCCATGTGCCGTGGTAAAGTACAGCTGCCGTTCAATTGGTGTTATGGAATCCTCCAGCTGCAGCTGCTTATCATTGCTCTGCAATGCGTTGCCGCCGCGTGTTTCACCTGCGTAGCTAAACCCGGAAAGCACTACATGTGCAATGCGTTTCTCCTGGGCCGATAGAGCAATATTTTGGCGTATGAGCAACGGATGCGTTCGCAAATAGATGTAGAAATTAAATACATTTGGATTTGCATGCGGCTCGGGTCGGAGCAAGTCATCCTCCTTGTAGTTACTATGCAAACTGCCCACGCCATTAAGCAGCAGCGTATTTAGACTCTCCTGATATTTCTTAATAGTCCAATAGGTCATAGAGCGCAAAAAGGGATCGGGATGTGCTTTGGTTATGTCAAAGCGTCCAGTCTCTTCATCTGTGCCCAGGATGTGCTCATGCAAGAGCTTATGATAGTAACTGCCTTCCCCATCGCCCTCATAGAGACGGGCTATGATCAAAGCTAGCTGGAAATCCTCCAGTTTATTCATGCACACCTCTATGGCATCGTTCAAGGAGTTGGCCAGCAGGAAAAAGGCTACAGCATGGTCAAAACGTTGCTTGCCGAGCAAGACAAAAGCATTCTTAAGCGCCGCCTTGCGCCAGCGATCCTCGGCAAAATTATTGCCAAAGAATGTGGTCATCTTTTCATCGCGTTTGGAGCGAAACAGGCCCCAAACTAGACTCTTCTTTTTCATGGCCAAATAATAAATGGCAGCATCAAGCGGATCTTGCTTTAGCTGATAGGCGCATTTGGCCAACTTCTCCACGCATTTACGCAGCGTATTAATGTTCTTTAGCCAATAGCCCATGCCTAGATCACGCAACGTTGCCCATTTGAGATCGCCCTTGGTATAGGAGGGTATCAAATTCAGCAGCTCCTCCTCGCTCTCTGAATGGTACGCCCAGACAATATTGGACGTTCCTACGCCTTGACGTTGATATTGTGCGCGCTGCTGCAGCGGCAAGCAACGCAGTAAATATGTAAAATGCTTCATGGCCAGCAAAAAACGTAAACCGCAATCATCCAAAGAATCCGTTAGGGCATTGTTATTACCGATTTCCTTGGGCATGCCGGCGTTGCTCTTGCCTATGTCAGCGGCAAATTTATCGCTAAAGTCTGTATTACACGTGGCCACCGTGTCAGCCAAGGCCAGCAAGTGCATTTGATCAAGCGAACTGAGACCCGGCAAATGCGTGTGTGTTAACAAACGTGACAGCAGTTGACCCTGACGTGGACCAAAATGTGAAATGCTTTGCTTTTCCGGCAAGGATAGACGTCTATCCTGACGCTTTTGATCGCTATCACCTAACAACTCATCCAGATTGTCCTCGGAGTTATGTAAGTCAAACAACTCATCATAGTCTTTCCCATCTTCAGAAGCAGGCAGACATTGCCCGGACGTCTCACGATCTGCATTCAAGAGCACCCATAGTGGTAGCGGCGGTATAGAGTTAATCTCCGCATAGTCTAGCATCAGCTCCTCGGGTATTTGTGTGGTAGAACCTCTATGTTCCGCCTGTATGTTGGTATCTGCGGTATAGCTAATACTAAGCGTGCGTGAACGTGACCAGCTGCGCTGTCTGGCATAGCCATCCTCATCATGCGCAGCGCCAGATTGACTAGGACCACTCATGCAACGCACCAAGTGCGCCAATATGGCCTTGACCCAGCGTATTTTGCCACAATTAAGCAGCTCCATTAGCTGCTTGGGATGATATTGAGGAAGCACGGGGCAAGCTATACGTGAAGCCTGAAATAGCCCAAAATCGGTCATATAATCATCGCTGCCCGTATCGCCCGTATTGTGTGTGTTCATGGCTGCCATGCTGCTGTTGCCTAGTCTGCGCTTTTTATCATGTGAAAGTAATTGCAAATTGGCCGTGCTCACTTTACTAATCAAGGGCATGGAAGCCACATTTTTAAGTCTTAGCTGCGTGGACTCGTTGGCCAACGAGCGCAGATCTTCATCGCGTAAATTGCGCGTATCTGGCACATCGTCACCATTACTCATAAAGTGTGTGTTATAGTGCGGCTTCCATTGAGAGTAGACATGCATTTCAGAGTCCATGGCCACCACAAGTATTCCATCGCGTACCCAACTAATTTGCATGGGCAAAGGCGGCAAACCATCGGCGGTTTGAAGATCGATTTGACGCAACTTCATCCAGCGTATTTCATCCACGAAATTGGGCTGCGCCAAGGAGCTAGCCTTGCGTAATATGGGACGATTAACAGAACGCGATTCTTTCATGGCTTTGATATTGGCTTGGGCAATATCGGAGCTAACAGGCGTATAGAGCAAAATTTTGCTACCTACGGCTACAGTTAATATATGCGAACCATCTTCCTTGGAAACCCAATCCAACTGTACCAAATGCTTTTGCGTCAATGGACAGGTATTACCGTTTTCTGCAATACTTTTACGCAGCGATTGTAGTGTACTAAAACTGGGCACTGTGAGCAAGCCTGACGCAGCAGCCTGCTTCACAGCCAACTCTGGTGTAGTCTCGCCCGAACGTGGTGTACGACTGTCATCATGTGCAAAGGTATGCAACACCTGATTGAGACGCTGCTTCTTGGCCAGCAATCGACTGTCATGCAAATAGCTGAGATCAATGCCGTGTCCTATATTAATACGCGGCAAATGTACATTCTTAAGATGTATAGTATCTTCCAGCACCCATTCACTGCCGCCAGAGCTTTCGCATTCGTAAATAGCCACGCAGAGATTGACATAACGAGAGTCAGGATCGCCCTTATTGGGTCGCGTAAAGCTCTTGCCGTACTTGTAAGCGCAAGCAATGCGTCCTGAATATGCGGCACTTATGTTCAGAGGCTGGCCGGGTATTTCTATAGCCGATTCTTGTATCCGACTAAACATTTTCCATTCGGACCAACGATAGGCATCGCCTTCGCCTTCGTTATTAACTGGCTCACATTTCCAAAAACGCGATATGGAATCGGAACAAGCAGTCACAATAATATATGGTGCAAAACAGGCTGGATATATGCTGGAGCTGCTTAGATGTCCAGCAGCGGGTGAGGCATGTATGACATCCACTCCCTCGGGCAAGGGCAGCTCTTGTGTGCACACCTTTTTGGTAGTTATGGAAATGTGTGGTGCCTCTACATGAGAGCCATAATGTTCCGCACCCGTAAGTGTCTCGGCACCCTGAGACATACGACGACCTTGACCTGGATTACCTTCGTTATCATCAGGTTCCTGTGTTAGATTACTATCCGGCACATACATGGCTGTCTCGGAAAGAAATGAAGACTGCTGCTTGGAGGATATAACAATGCACCACATGTGTATGGTGCTGCCACGCAAAGTTTTCTCTATGTTCACAATATAGAACGGCTCTTCAAAGTCCACATTGCGCTGTAGGTCCACAATTGCATCCATATCCGATTCCAACAAAGCATTTAGCTTAGGCTCTTCCAAATCATGCGGATCTACGGCTGCAGTGCGCTGTCCGCCTGTTATAAGCTGCGCTTGGAACACATGCAGGAACTGCGTGTTCTGCCAATCATGCTTGGCTTCTGATATGGCATCCAGCTGCAAAATGCAGCCTGGACGAGCTGTGGACTGCTGTGAGACAACCTTAAGTTTGTCATGTAGAGCCGAGCGTTGTGCCTTAATTGTGGATGAGGCATTAGACAGCATGGACGAAAGCGAGTGTGATTTATGCAGCGTATTAAGATTCTCCGAAGAGCTTATCTCTGCCAAGAGTGTACGTGCGTCTATAACCGCTTGGTAGACGCGTAAATTCTCACCATCGCTAGCCACAAAGCAGGCAGAAGGCGAATTACTATAGCTGCCAAGCGTAGTACTCGGCAGTAGTGTGGGTATCCAAGCCACATTGCTAAAAGCCGATATTTCCGGTGAATTAATACGTGCCAGTTCGCTAACACCACCTGAATGACATAAAGGACCCACAGAGTCCACGCGCCAAAGTATCAGCTCTGAACAAAAGCCTGTAGGTGTAAATATATCTTTATCGCTGGCATCCTTGACACTGCCAGTACTCAAAGGCTGCTCAAAAGGTGAAGTGGGCGATTTGTTTTCCGAGTCAGGTAAATTATGATGCGAAGTGGAAACCAAAAGTGGTAGTACTGGATGGCAAGTAATGTCATTGACGCGAAAACGATGACCCGAAGCACGACTGACGTGTCCAATGCTTAATACTTGCGTGAATTTTGTTTTAAAGGCGAATGTTAACTGCCAAAGATTGAGCGTACCATTGGAGTGTTTGGTAACCATGGACACCGATGGCGAGACATTCAAAGGCAACGAGCCAGTGGATTCCTGTGTATTGGTATGATCTCCACTGCTGGCAGCGGCGCTGTGTTCCGTGTTAGCGCCCGCATCCGCCTCATCATCTGCAGCATCACCTACTTCCTGCTCGTCTTTTTCAAAGGTTGTACCCGAATTTTGATCGCTTTTTATAGAAGCATCATCATTGCCGTTTTTGTGAAACTCATCCTTGCTTTTTACATTGTTGGCTATATCGCGAAAAGCCAAAGGATGCGTGCCTGTATTAAACAGACTCACCGTAGTGCTCATGCTCATGGCATCGCCTAGAGGGAAAGCTGATGGTATGCGTGTGCTAAATGAAACCTGTGCCTGCCTGAACGAGCCAGGATAGTAGTCATCCAGCCACTCAATAACCCATATTAAATAGCTGCCATCAACGGGATGTATGGCAAATAGCAAATCCGGACTTTGATGCCAATCGCGTAGCAAACACTCGATTTTATTGTCCAACGAATCTACTAGCTGTGTTATGGGATTATGATTGTCATTGTTTAGTGAATTCTGTGACGTCGTATTCGACATGGAGTTCAAATGCAAACCCGCTGCAGTGCCTGCCGTGTGCTGAGAATACTTGCTGTACTCCTCGCCGCTGTCGTCAACGGAAACCGATTTGGAAGTCGCACGCATAAACTTCTTATGTTGCGCTTCGTCTGTCATATCTGCGCCGCCTCCACCTCCTGAAGCAGAGGCATTGCCTGCACTGCCATGACCAGCATGGGCACCATTCTCCTCGTCAATGACTTTTTTGGTTAACTCCTGCAAAATTGCCTCGGCTTGGAGTGTAAAATGCATTTCCTTATTGTTCAGCCAGTGTAAAATAAACACATTTTGATTGGCCGGATCTGAGGTTTGCATGGATGGCACCAGCGGTATGTCCGTTTCAGCATTTATGGAAGCGGCCAAATGGAAATGCATGCCGGGCGTCACACCAGAGCCATGAAAACCATACGAATGAAAATCATGCACGCTACAAGATGAGGGCAGCGATGGTATATGTCCTTGATAGTTTGGTATGCTAGCTGGAAAGCTGCCAACCGGACCCATGCCAAGACCCACAACGCCGCTACCACTGCTAGTTGCATTAGCGCCAGCTTTCATGTGTCTACGTATATGAAAACAGGTCTTCATATGCTTTAGACGCTGCATAAAGCGATGTTTATGGCGATGCGTGCGAAACTTGGGATTCTGTGAAGCCATGGGATCAAACTGGGTCATATTTACCAGCCCATCATCGGGCAGCACAGTTTCAATCCAAATGCGACATATATTATCCAGACAAGAGGTCACCAACATATTTGCCACAGAACCCTTGGGCATATATTTGCTTGTCTTTCGCCAGACAATGTTGGACACAGCGCGCGGATGTGCGATATAGACATACGTAAAGTTAAGTTCACCGCTAGCATCATCGCCGCTTGCATTAAAGGAGCTATTGGCATTGTTGATTTTATTGGCGCTGGCGCCTTTGGCCGGAAATAAAACTTGTTTGTTCTCGTACCATATTTTGACAAGTCGATCATTACGGCCGCATGTTGCGAATAGCGTACCATCGGGACTAAATGCCATGTGATATATGGGTATAGCCGTTTGGCAGGACCAAATGTTTTCCCATGTGGAAACATCGTCTGCTTGATTATTAGATAGTTTGGACTCCTTACTCTCGCCAATTTCAAATTTGACGCCTGTAACAAATAATAAAGAAGCGGAATTAGAGAAGATTCTTACAAGATTTCAAGGTTAAGATCTCTTACTTGTGTGCTCTTCCTCTTGTGTTGGAGATTTGCTTTTCCATAGCTGTATATTGGTGCCGCCCGTAAGCAGACGTGTGCCCTCCAAATTCCAAGACAATGTAACCACGCTTGACTGGCTGGTAAATGAGCCCGTTTGCACCCATCTACAGATAAACAATTAACAATTTTGGTATTTAATAATAGTTTAAACTTATATATCATATAGTAATTATGTTACCTGTAGTCCAGGAAGTGTGTATTATGCTTGCTGGACTCAATGACCGGCGTTGGCTCGAAAATGCAAATCTTATTCTCATAAGCCGCGGCTATTTTCCCAGTATCCGTGCTACAATCCAATGCTGATATCTTGACATAGCCATGATTGGCTCCAGGAATAATCTGTACCCGCTCAAAGGTGCTTGCTAATATGACTACATTGCAGCCAGCCGCATACGCCTGAAGAAAAGTGTAATAAAATGTTAGTCAAGCAAACTCTATTGATTTGATTAGGCTTAAGATAGTGGCGTTAGCTTATCAGTGTTTAAAGGTCCGATAGCCGAGCACATGGCTAAATGATATGACTATTGTGTTATGGAGTTGTATAATGATTTATTTGTTGCGCTTTTCTAGTCGCATTAAACTGTATCTGATATGCTGATATCTTTGCTTGTATCTTTTTTATTTGCGTCATGATTTCGTGTGTAAACAAACTAGTAGGAAAAATTGTGCGCCAAACCGAAATTAGCATGCCTTTGCAGCTCTATTTTATAGCTGTATTACATAGTAAACGGAAATAGTTCGAAGGTTTCTGTTTTCACACATCTTAAAAAATACACAAATTCTTAAATAATGGTTTATGTTATGTACAAAAAAAGCGTTCTGAACTGAAAGACTGTTTCCTGGGTTGAACATAGCTAAAGAACAATACTTATGTCTTCTCAGCCCAAAAATTGTAAAAAGAGCAACTATACAAAAGTGTCACAAAGACTCCAAAACTTAAGAAAAATACCCAAGTTATTGCTCATTTTCCGAAAATTTGTTATTAAGGTAAATTTCTCCATTCCACCAAGCAAAAATCTTAAATTCTAAAAACAAATCTATTTTATTTCTGAAACACGTACAGGCGGGCTTTGAGTTGTATGCAATGTTTATACGTACTATTTGAACTTAGATAAATATATATATTTAGAAATTTAACAGAACTTTTGCACTATTTTTTGAAGCTCGAAGCAAACCCTGAACATATGAAAGAAATGGAAAATAGTAAAAGTACTACAAATGATTTGATCATTGATTTTATAGAATCGTTCAAAGACGCCGAAAAATTCGCCCAAGTTAACCTGAAACCACTCAACCTATATAAGTTTGAGCCCGTAGAGCGACCCTATAAGACATTTATAAGGTATTTAAAAAAAATCAGAGACTGTAGAAGCGTATACTACAGTTTTTTTTTTTTGTATTCCAGATAAGCAGTTCCTTCTTTATCATGCTCACCGCGAGCGATGTCGGGAAAACTGTGTGTACTGTGTGTAGGGATTCCAGTCTTAATTTTTTTTTTAATTTATGAGACCTTGGACATGTACAAATAAATAGGCGTTTAGTTTCTAAAACAAAATTGTGTCGTTTTTCCAAAAAAAAATTGTTAAAAATGTAAACTTTTTCTCGATCACAAGTGTATATAACCCCTTAAGTAGCTGCGTGCTTTACGTTAGTCTCGTAATGAATGATCTTTCATTTGTTTTCTCCTTTATCATAAAGCTTGCAATCCCCGAGCTTCTGAAGGAAAATTAACTGGCCTTGAGCTGGGGCATAGCTAGTCAACTGGAAAACTAAATTTTCGCAGCTAGTCGGCGTGAGCAGCTTACATTTGTAGGTTTTAAGTTACTTTTATGGAACTTGTAAAAGTAGCTCTAAAACAATCAATACAGAGAAACATATGTAGACCATTTTAATGGTAAGTATTTCCAAACACAAAACCACATCCAATTATAATAATCGTATATGGCGTTAAATGTGTTCAAATGAATTGCAATTACGTTTCTCAAATGAATTATATGTCGAAAAACAGGTTGTAAGCAGGTTAATTTAGTTAAACAACTGTTAAAAGATGAACACGCACTTGCAGTGAAGGCTAGAAACATCTCCTGGGTTGAACATAGCTAAAGAGATAATACTTATGTCTTCTCAGCCCACAAATTGTAAAAAGAACAACTATACAAAAGTGTCACAAAGACTCCAAAACTTAAGAAAAATACCCAAGTTGTTGCTCATTTTCCAAAAATTTCTCCATTCCACCAAGCAAAAATCTTAAATTCTAAAAACAAATCTATTTTATTTCTGAAACACGTAAAACAGGCGTGCTTTGAGTTGTATGCAATGTTTATACGTACTATTTGAACTGAGATAAATATATATATTTCGAAATTTAACAGAACTTTTGCACTATTTTTTGAAGCTCGAAGCAAACCCTAAACATATGAAAGAAATGGAAAATAGTAAAAGTACTACAAATGATTTGATCGTTGATTTTATAGAATCGTTCAAAGACGCCAAAAAATTCGCCCAAGTTAACCTGAAACCACTCAAACTATATAAGTTTGAGCCCGTAGAGCGACCCTATAAGACATTTATTAGGTATTTAAAAAAAAATCAGAGACTGTAGAAGCGTATACTAGTTTTTTTTTTTTGTTGTTTTTTTTGTATTCCAGATAAGCAGTTCCTTCTTTATCATGCTCACCGCGAGCGATGTCGGGAAAACTGTGTGTACTGTGTGTAGGGATTCCAGTCTTAATTTTTTTTTTAATTTATGAGACCTTGGACATGTACAAATAAATAGGCGTTCAGTTTCTAAAACAAAATTGTGTCGTTTTTCCAAAAAAAAATTGTTAAAAATGTAAACTTTTTCTCGATCACAAGTGTATATAACCCCTTAAGTAGCTGCGTGCTTTACGTTAGTCTCGTAATGAATGATCTTTCATTTGTTTTCTCCTTTATCATAAAGCTTGCAATCCCCGAGCTTCTGAAGGAAAATTAACTGGCCTTGAGCTAGGGCATAGCTAGTCAACTGGAAAACGAAATTTCCGCAGCTAGTCGGCGTGAGCAGCTTACATTTGTAGGTTTTAAGTTACTTTTATGGAACTTGTAAAAGTAGCTCTAAAACAATCAATACAGAGAAACATATGTAGACCATTTTAATGGTAAGTATTTCCAAACACAAAACCACATCCAATTATAATAATCGTATATGGCGTTAAATGTGTTCTAATGAATTGCAATTACGTTTCTCAAATGGATTATATGTCGAAAAACAGGTTGTAAGCAGGTTAAGTTGGTTCAACAACTGTTAAAAGATGAACACGCACTTGCAGTGAAGGCTAGAAACAGTTTTAACTGTTAAATCCTTTGACTGAACAAACAGAAAGCTGTATGCGTTAAAATTCAAAATTGTAACCGCTAGATGGCGTTGCTGTTTCAACTTAGTTTGCGTTTTCAAGTTCAAGCCGAGTTAAAAGATTAATAAAATAAAACAAAATAATTATATACACTGCATATTGACAACATGGCAACAGGCGGCGCAGAAAGCGTGTTTTATAATAAATTTATAAATATGTAATTTAATTAAAATGAAAATGATGCCATAGTTAAATGTATAATAAATGAATGGCTGGCAATGTCAATAAAAGCGGCTCGCAGCTCATTACAAAATTCACCGTTAATATGCTGCTCATATAATAAAATAAAAGAAAAAATATAAAAAAAATTTGATGCAGACGGTGTCCGACAGTGGAATACTCTGTACCCATGATGAAAAGAACTTAATTTTTGGATCATGACTCTGTACCCATTTTTTCCAGAAAAATCAAATTTCTGTCTAAATTTTTGTATCGACACGTTGAGGAGTATGTGCGTAATAACGTTAACTGTACTACGGGGGTAGGGGGGATGGTGCGGAAGAGGTCAAAACTGTTTGGTGGCTTATAAACGTACCACATTCGGTTAACATTACAACTTTAATATTTCTGTAAAAAGTTCTGGAAATCTGTTACAGTTCATAGCAGAGGAGGCCTAAATATTGCACATCCTTAGCTATATCTTCCAAAGTTCTTATTCGATATGAATCATTTTTACACTACACATGTGCATGACTGTGCCAAGTTTCAATTGAATAGCTTTTATGGTGTGGGTTAAAACAGCGAAAATCTGGCACGGGGGAAGGGGTTGAGATATCGACATAATTGGACAAACTCATAATTTTATGGGTATATGCGCATCTCTTGGTAAACAAATTTTTGCTCTAGCTCTTAGTCTCTGAGAACGGTGCGACAAAACGGAGAGACGGACATGTCTATATCGACTCGACTATTGCTCCTGAACATTTTTGCCCATGGAAAATATAGTCTGCCACGCCTCCTTCTGCCTGTTACATACATTGCACAAATCCATAATACCCTTTTAGACTTTGTGTACAGGGTATAAAAAAAAAACAAGAAAGAGCTGAATAAACATTGGCGTAGACAAAATGGGCACGTTACGTTCGTTGTATGACTGGGACTGTGAGGGTGGGTCGCATTGGAGGAGGAGTATTGAGTACATAACTAGTTAATAATAATTAATATTTTATTCAAGAATTGTAGCTATGCATGATCATAAAAATAACTAAAGGCATATAATGAATGCGTGCTCACGACCATGTGCTGCTGACTGTGCGTGTATGTGCTTAAATAATACATATAGTACATGTGCTTGTATCTCAGTAACGTGGATAAGCTTTTAGCAATGGGGAAAGGATGTTACTTAGCAATAAATTTAGAGTATATAAGTTGACAACGTTTTGTCTATTATTTTAAAAGATTTCTTGAAGTCTTATAAAAGCCAAGTAAATAAATCATAGGCAAGAAAGAAGTCTAAGCCCTTGAAAGTGAAACTTTTAGCAAACAAAACTGCACAATTTTATCAATAAATTTAGTATTTGATACAGGCAGTCGTCTAGCATATGCCCATTTTTCGCAAAAAGTGTAAATGTCTGTGACAACATTGGTTTGTTTATTGAGCTCACATTGTCAGCATAGCAAAATTTGATGACTCTTGCTATCTAAAAATGTTAAATAGGAAAGCTAAATAATTTCTTATATCTTTTTTAGATTTATATCTGATATTCATGATCTTTACATCACACATGCACAATAACAGGGAGATTTTATAGCGTAGGTGTAAAGGAGAGTCAGATACGAAACAGATACCAAGATGATTTGAATGTGTTCTACAAGATCTAGGTGTTCATACAGACGTGGCCTAATCGATAACAGATACACTACACTTTGTTACACAATTGCACAAATTAAAAATGTGATGCCCGACCGTGGGATACCCTTACCTATTTTTTTTTTCTCCATGAAAATTGAATTTTTTTTGCAAATTTTGATATCGAAGCGTTATGGGCATTATTTTGGGTGTTATTAAGGTAACTGGACTGCGGCGGGTGTGGGGTTGATTCGCCAAAATGTCAACATTGTTTGGTTTATAAGCCTAACATGAGTCTTCATACGAAGTTAGGTGGCTCTAACACAAATGTTAACCTTAACATGGCCTAGACAGACGGACATGGCTACATCCACGCGACTATTGGTCCTCAACGTTGTTGCCCATAGAATAAATGTGGTCTGCCACGCCTTCTTCTGCCTGTTACATACAATACACAAATCTACAATACACTTTGTGTACAAGGCCCTTTTTATAAACTACAAAACCGTAGGCACTTAATCGATCGTATATCTCTTAAACTGTCTGGGCAACATACAAAATGTTGCTTTTTTGCCAAGCTGTGTGGGGGATTGATCCCCTAAATCCGCTACCTATATACGCCACTGGTTTGTATGTATTTATTTATTTAGATATTTATGGCTTCGTATATACATAGTATCTCTTATTTAAGTTGTCTTTCTTTGGCGTACAACGAAAGGTGTTTTGCTATCAGAGAGCGAGAAAAACAAAAAAAAAAAAAAAAAAAAAAAGAATTTATAATAACATTATGTACATACATACTATGTACATATGTGTCATATATTCGCAAATGTAGGGCATAAAAGGCCACCTGACCAATCAAATGCTCTGTGTACATATGTATGTATGTACATAGCGTGAGAGGATTGTTTATTGTCAACACTTGACCTTTAAATGTAATTAATAGCTACAGAAAAATTTAAATGCATTTCGTTCAATTAAAGCTAACAATATATTTTGTGTTTAATCATCTTTATGCAGTGGGCACAAAAAAACAAAATACTTTCAGCAACTCCTTCACACAGTTATCAAAAAAAAATTTTCGTCACCCAATACACACACACACACACGCAGTTCATCTATATATATGTACATACATATGTACATACATATGTACCGTACATACATACACGCAGGCAGCAGCACGTTTGTTGTTGTTATCGAATTTACACAAAATTTTCTATCTCATCATTTGCATTTGATTTAATTGAATGAATCAGATAAATGCTGTACAAATATGTAAATAAAAACATTAAGACATGGCTTATTGCTGTGCAGATTTGATGATGTTTTTTTTTTTGGTTTGGTTGCGCAGCGCCAGTCTGTCTGACATTCATTCCAATTGGATTTTGCAAATACGTTGAATGTTAAAAAAACAAAAAAAACAAATAGAAAACTAAGCAGTGTCCGTATGTTGGTATGAGGCTGTACAATATGATTAGTGTTTGATAAAGTTGAACAAAAAAAATAAAAGTATAACACATAAATAACTGATTGGGGATAATATTCTTACTGTAAAGGGTATGCCTTCGACGGAGCCAATTGCGAAGCACCGGTCACCCGCGTTACAGGCACCACTTAATATTTGATGACAATTCATTATTTTTTACAATTGCATATCACATCACAGCGCACAAATTGTATTCTTGGTTCTTTGGTTTAGTTTCTAGCACGATTTTTTCTTGCTTTGTAACAAACGACAACAAAGTGATGAGTGACATTACATAAAAATGTAGGCCAAATAGTGATGGTAGTTATCGAATGTGCGTTTATCGATAGATTTTACAGTGTGCTAAAACCCTTTATGGGCGAGCAACACTGTCTACCGGCTTCGCAAGCACAACAAATGCAGCTACAATAGTCGTCTTCAAGCGTACTAAGCAAAGAGCAAGAAAGTAATAGAGTGAAATTCCTGGGCTTTACATTGATTTGACTTGCTGAAATGCGGCCAGTTCAAAGACAGTTTATACAATCTTTCTTAATTTTTACTACGAATAAGTCGATTTAAATCTATTACTTTCTTGCTCTTGAATTTTTTCTAAAGGTCCAAGATTCAAGTCTTTTACTTTTATGCACCTTGCGTACTCATTTTGAAGCATTTTCTTGATAGTATGAAACCGAGCATTGCTGAAATGCGGCCTGTCCAGTGCACTTTCTTTTTCTTAATTTTCCCTACGAATAAGTCGATCTAAGAGAGAGCACAGCACACGTACACTGTCTTGCCGCATTTCAGCAAGTCAAATCAATCAGGGATTTCACTCTATTACTTTCTTGCTCTTGTATTTTTTTAAAGCTCCAAGATTCCAGTCTTTTACTTTTATGCTCTTTGCGTACTAAATTTGAAGCATTTTCTTGATAGTATGAATAAGGCGCTGCATGTTTTCTTTTACGTGTGGTAGCTCTAAACCGAGCATTGGAAAATATTTTATTCACCTTTTGCTTACATTTATCAATATTAAAATTAATAAACATACAAAATGATAATGTAAGTAAATGTTTCAGTTGTAAGCTAAAGTTAAGTTTTTTTTGTATATAGATAATTTAATAAATTTAGGGTAAATAAATTAAATTAAACAATTAGTATTAAATTCGGACAAATGTACAAACTTAAAATATTTAAAAAAATATAAATAAATAACTATGTCGTTACAAATAGCGATTGATGTGCTGCAACAATTCATTCGCTTCAGCGCACCAGTTTTCATGCCTGACGATAGGTTGTGTGCTTGAAGCACAATAAGCAACGCAACAGTGCTTTAAAGCAAGTGCCTTAAGTACAGTTCACTTGAAAACGAAAAAATCCTTTTCATACACAATAAACAATTTTAATGCATGGCTAACAATATAAAAATAATTTTGGCTGATGTTTTGCAACTATTTAAAGTTGGCAATTTTTCTATTCGATACAGTGACGGCGATATACATTTGCGTGCATACCTGTCAAATAGACCATCACTAAAACGCCGAGTTTATTGCTTTGGCTGCTTTGACTAGGTCTTCTAGAATATTTTTGCTTATTGCTGAAACTACACAAATATTTGTTAAGTAGGTAGACCAAATGGCTGCAGGTCCGATAGCCGAACGCAACCAAGGTAAGTTACAAGAAAATTTAAATTGTAAATCGCATAGAGTAAACCGTTTGTTTTAACACGCCAAGATGCCACAATTTATGCCGGCGGTTTGGATGACAAAGTTTCAGAAACTCTGCTCTGGGAACTGTTTGTGCAAGCAGGGCCAGTTGGTGAGTTTTGAATGTGATTTTATTATTATATATTTTGACATGACGCCATTCGCAGTAAATGTGCACATGCCCAAGGATCGCGTGACACAAATGCATCAGGGCTATGGATTTGTGGAATTCCTCAGCGAAGAAGATGCGGACTATGCCATCAAAATTATGAACATGATAAAATTGTATGGCAAGCCTATACGCGTTAACAAAGCTTCGGCACATCAAAAGAATTTAGATGTGGGCGCCAATATATTCATTGGTAATCTTGATTTGGAGGTTGATGAAAAACTGCTGTACGATACATTCTCTGCCTTTGGCGTCATACTGCAAACACCAAAGATAATGCGTGATCCCGAGACGGGCAATTCCAAAGGCTTTGCATTTATCAATTTTGCGAGTTTCGAGGCTAGTGACGCGGCCATGGACGCTATGAATGGCCAATATCTCTGCAATCGCCCCATTTCTGTATCCTATGCCTTCAAAAAAGATTCCAAGGGTGAACGTCATGGGTCGGCTGCAGAACGTCTGCTGGCCGCCCAAAACCCATCAGCCCACGCAGATCGTCCACATCAGCTTTTTGCCGATGCGCCAGTACAAAATCTTATGCCAGTCATGCCTGGCCAAATGATGCCGCCACCCATGATGGCTCCGCCGCCGCGTGTGGTGCCTGTCAACAATAACAACATGAATATGATAGCTCCACCACCTCCAGTGCCTCAGCCCACACCGTTTCCAGCTACAATACCGCCGCCACCACTGCCGCCAATGGGCGGTGGTCAGCCACCACTGCCACCAGCGATGGGCATTCCACCGCCGCCACGCATGATGCAACCGCCCAATGCCTGGGTGCCGCCTGGTATTCCTGCACCGCCACCGCGCCCACCACCAACAAATTGGCGTCCTCCACCTGTGCCATTTGCTCCGGGGCCTTTTGCGCGCCCTTATCAGCCGGATGGCTACCAATACTAGGGTCAGGCCCTTTGTGGTAGATTTCAGGAATAGTTATAACAAATTAGACGAGCATATACAATTTATGTACTTTACATTTTAATATTGTTTACCCGGCGCCTTTGGCGCAACCCTATGGATAGCTATCAATTATAGACAGATGATAATTGTGGTGTTCAGGTTAAGTGAGCAAATATAATAAATGTACATTCAATTTGTATTAAATACCATTCGCATTAGTGTTTTATTACACATGAGATTTTGGCCATGCTGCATTACCTTTTGTTATTGCTCTCTCACTCTATCCTTCGCACTTCTACTAATCGTCGATTTTAAGCGAAAAGTGTTTTAAATTTGGAGCAACTACAAAAATGTATATTTATGGCCTTGTAAGCTAAAGAATATTAGTATATACATATGTATTTATTTAATGTGAGCTTTATGGCGCGCATTCCTATTTTTATAGGATTTCAAGCGAAAACTATTTGCGAAACATATTTACCTGTAATTACATATAAACAAAGCTGCAAAGAACTATAATATTTTCTATGGTTCGGCTCACAACCTTCGAAAGGCCACATGCGCCGGTTCTGATTGCTTTTAGACCAGGCGTGAATACCTGATCAATATCGCTATGTATATTATTTCTTTAAATTGGAAAGCTGTGTTAGAAAATCTATACAAATAACTTATTCGCTTCCCACCGCCCAGTTCTTCTTAAAATGAACGAAAGGCTGCAAGTATCTTCGTGTGGTATCTAACAGGCGCTCAATGTGGGAAACAAGCTCCTGGAACAATCGTGCTCAATAAAAATTGCAATAAGTCCAAAAATATATTACTGACTCTGGTGACTCACCAGGTCGTACATTGAAAAATAAGTTTAGTTTTAAATTGATGTTAAGTAGTAGTAGCTAACTTTGTTAACACCGATTGGCGAGGGCGCGCGTAATGCAGAGGCGCCTGAAGAAGTGCTCTACATCAGAACGTAACACGGTAACTGGTTGTTATGGCCAGTTAAGAAGAACAACAAGAAGTCGAAGCATCATCTTTTGTCAAAAAGAGCCCCACTTCCTCGGAATCGGTTTACAACATATTGATTTAAAAATTGCCTCAAATAATATTACCGAACTATCTTTCGAAATTTAACATTTGCACAGGAATACTATAGTTATGAGCATAAAAGTAATATTTGCACTATAATAATCAACTTTCTTATAGGTTTACAGTCAGGATTGGGACATGAGACAAGAAAAGAGGCATATAAATAGATACATTCGTTGGATTAAGCGTTTATTAAGACGAAAGGATACAGGGTATTCCACTGTCGGGCACTGTTCCGACTGTGCATAAAATTTTTGTACATTGTTATGTTTGCCAGTACACTAACAAAAGCAAAATCAATTAAAAATTTAAAAATTTTGCGTTTAACAAGCGCCATCTATTGTTCATTGCAATAACAACGCAGTCTTGTATTTGGTCCCAATGAGCTTCGATAGGGCAGCGACTTATCGATAACAGCGATGCATCGATGCCAGCCAGTTTTACATCCCTACAATTCTACGACAAAAAGTGAATTGAAGCTGTTTTTTTGTTATTATTCGGTTCATTTTTTTTTGTTAATCACGTCGAAAAGTGCAGGAAAAACGCGTGCAAATGTTCACATAATAAGTATTGGCAAGCAATTAGCTGCAACCACAGCAATAAGCAGCAACACCAGCAGCAGCAGCAGCACTTTATTGAAATGGAGGAGGAGCTCCATTGACAACCCAACCCAAAAACAGAGGGCAGCAGCGGCAGCAAAAGCGAGAGGAGCGCGCAGCGACAACGCATGAAAATTTTGTGTAGCTGCGTTCGCCGCTAAAAGAAAACTCAAAGACCGACACATAATTCAATAATTAAAATTCGAAATTAAATTTATGCATGGTAAAGGCGACGACGTGAGCAAAATCTACGAATTTAAACAGAAGTAAACTAAAAGTAAAAACTAATTGTCGCAATGGACACTGAAAGAACAAATGGCCAAGAGACGAAAGTCATTTATCATATTGACGATGAGACCACCCCCTACTTGGTAAAAATACCCATACCCTCGGCCCAGGTTACCCTTAAGGACTTCAAAATGGTGCTCAACAAACAAAACAACAACTACAAATATTTTTTCAAATCCATGGACGCCGATTTTGGCGTAGTCAAAGAAGAAATCGCCGACGACGCCACAATATTGCCTTGCTTCAACGGTCGTGTTGTCTCCTGGCTTGTCTCAGCCGATGGCACAAACCAATCGGACAACTGCTCCGAGCTTCCGGCCAGCGAATGTGAAATGGTTGGCCGTCCCAGTATGCGCACCCAGCTATCATTGCAACATCAGCAGCAGCAGCAACAACAACAGCAGCAGCATCTCCAGCAACAACAGCAGCAACAAAAATTAAACGCTGGCGTTGTCATCAACTCGGGTGGCCTAATAACCAATCAAATGCTCCAACCGCCACCGCTCACATATCAATCGGCTTCGGTGCTCTCGAGTGATCTCGACTCTACCAGTTTGTTTGGCACCGAATCAGAGCTAACGCTAGACCGCGACATGACCGACTACAGTAGCGTGCAGCGACTGCAGGTACGTAAGAAGCCTCAGCGTCGCAAAAAGCGCGCTCCCAGCATGTCGCGCACCTCCTCGTACAGCTCCATAACCGATTCAACCATGTCGCTGAACATTATTACCGTGTCTATCAATATGGAGGCCGTTAATTTTCTGGGCATTTCAATAGTTGGGCAATCGAATCGTGGCGGCGACGGCGGCATCTATGTGGGCAGTATTATGAAGGGTGGCGCTGTGGCATTAGATGGACGCATCGAACCTGGCGATATGATACTGCAGGTAAACGATGTTAACTTTGAAAATATGACCAATGATGAAGCGGTGCGTGTGCTACGCGAGGTAGTACAGAAACCGGGCCCCATCAAACTTGTGGTGGCCAAGTGCTGGGATCCAAATCCGAAGGGCTATTTTACCATACCGCGTACGGAACCGGTACGTCCCATTGATCCAGGCGCTTGGGTGGCGCACACGCAGGCGCTCACCTCGCACGACAGTATTATCGCGGATATACCAGAGCCAATCAAGGAACGCCTCGATCAGAATAATCTCGAGGAGATTGTGAAAGCCATGACCAAGCCAGACAGTGGTTTGGAGATAAGGGATCGCATGTGGCTTAAGATAACCATACCGAATGCGTTCATCGGCGCCGATGCAGTCAATTGGGTGCTAGAGAATGTTGAGGATGTGCAGGATCGACGCGAAGCACGCCGCATTGTATCGGCAATGCTGCGCAACAATTATATTAAGCATACCGTCAATAAGCTGACTTTCTCGGAGCAATGCTACTATGTGGTGAACGAGGAACGCAATCCCAATATGCGTGCGCATCCACATGCGCTCAGTCATGCCGATACGGAGAGCATTACCAGCGACATTGGTCCGCTGCCAAATCCCCCCATTTATATGCCATACTCGGCCACGTACAATCCCAGTCACGGCTATCAGCCGATACAGTACGGTATTACCGAGCGCCACATTTCTTCCGGGTCTAGTAGTTCGGATGTGCTAACCAGCAAGGATATATCGGCATCGCAAAGCGATATAACTTCGGTTATACATCAAACCAATCAACTGACCATCGCTGCGCACGGCTCTAATAAATCTTCCGGCTCTTCGAATCGCGGTGGTGGTGGAGGAGGCGGCGGTGGTAATACCAACGATCAGGACGTATCCGTATTTAATTACGTATTGTAGAAATTTTTTGCAATGAAATTGTGTTTATTATTATGGATTATTATTAATTAATCTAATTATAATTATTCTTTTTATATACGAGTATACAACAACAACAAGAACATAATATGTATAAGATGAATGAAAGATTATCAGCAGCAGCATTAGTATCTTAACATGAAGCCATGCCCAGCCCCCAGCCCCTGATAAAAGAGGGCGTGACGCTTTGATATGCATATGCATATCAAGAGTGTATAGCTGAAAGATGAGCACAATGATGATAATGATAATTTTGAATAAAGTTCTAAGAAATTAGTAATCACAAAATAAATAAATAAAAAACTTAATGAGAAAGCTTATCTGTTTTGTTTTAACTTCTATACAATATGTTTATTTATGCATGTGGCGCGTCGCTTATTCTACGAATGTGCCGCCGCCGTCTGACTTGGTATCAGCGTTTTTTTTTCTTCTGTGAATTGCGTGCTACATATAGGAACATTCATACATACATATGTATATGTAAAATAATATCATTTATTGGAAATATTCCTGGATAGAGTTGCATATTTCAAACTGCGCGCAAAAAATTGCAACACAAACACTTTGCAGCACTGTAACCGATAAGTTACATTGACTATCGTTATCGCTCTGCCCTAACAAATGAAATAAAAATTATTATCATACAGCGCTTGCAGCCCATTAAATATGACCGAAGTAGAGTCTGCGACAACGTCTGATAAATTCGCAGCCAATGCGGAGGAGCTGGAAAATTATTACCTTATGCTCGAGTCCGGCAATATTCCCGAGCTACAATGGCAATTCCCTGGCCGTCGCGCTCCCTCACCGGATGCCAACGCCGGTGGCAATGGCAAAGAGCTGGAAGCTGCTGCCGACGCCATCGAACCTGAGTAAGTAGCGCCTAAACAAATAGTACATAAAGCAATAGAAAATCATATAACAAGCTGTTCTTGCAGACCACAAAAGTCAAATGACTTTGATTTTAGCGATGATGTTGCGCCAACGCAAATGCGCGTACGTAGTCAAACTTCCACGCCAAAGTCGGCCAAAAAGAAGACGGCCAACTTTGCCGGAGTTATGGAAACATTAAAAAAGAAAAATGCCGAAGGCTCCTAGCATACGCTAAAACGTAATCCGAACGGTTTACACTCTTGGCAACTCTTCTGATCGACACTAATAACGAACAAATTGTTTCTTTAACGATTAACTTTGTGTACCACAAAGTGTACGTTATAGAATGTGTATAATGTACATACAACTACCAAAATGGACAGGATGAATAGTCATGTCCCGTCTGGTTATTCAACTCTTACTATGTAAAGAGAACATTTCATCAAATGGTTAATTCATCTATTATAATATCGAGCAAAACACATGTATTTTGATGCGGTATTTACGCGCACGAACATATTCAACAAATCATATATTTTAAATCTGTATATAGTAAAATTGTATAAAGATATTTAGGCCTATTTCGGTTTATACTTGGATATTTCGGAATATATATAACAAACTATATACTAAAAATGTAGATACTTAAACGGCACAAAATACTTCTGCAACGTAGTTTATTCCGTAATTCGTAAACGCTGTTAAAAAAATCACATTTACAATTAGCTAAAAGTACCGCATACGTTGGAACGACGAACATTATGAGCTCTACGAGGACATTGACATAGTCAAGCGAATTAAGATCCAGCGGATCCGCTGGCTAGTTCGTGTTGTGCGTATGGACGAAGAAGATCCTGCTAGAAAGGTCTTCAATGCGAGTGTCGAACGGTGACGGAAGGGCAGACCATGCCTAGCTAAGAAGTTAAGAAGAACTTATGCTTGAGCTATCGAGCAAAAGCTTCCGCGGATATCCTAATTTATAATTTAAAGAATACAAGAGATATGAATAAGTGCGTATTGAAGAGAATTCCTGCGCAATTTGTATATTGGTTTTACCGTAAAACAGAAATGTGTTTTTGTGGTAAAAAGGTTAAATATCATACTTAAAATATCGGACAGCAATAGAGAGCATAACTAATGAACCATTGTTTTCCGTTAAAAACACTCCTTTTATACAAAAGTCAAGACATAGAATCAGGCTATCAAATATTAATAAATTATGTAATAAAAGCATTATTTAAATATAGTAAGATTCATAGTTTCGTTATAGAATAGAAATGGTTTTAATATTAATTTATTTGTTGTTCTTCCAGACGAACTAGACTTGTTAAAAGCACCAACTCCAAAACAAAGGAGGTGAGCTTAAATGGCTATCAAATTTGTATTTTTTGCACATAGGTTCAAGGGTATTGAATATGTTGAAGAAGACGGAACAGGCCATTGATACCTTTTGCCAAAACTATCGCATCGATATAGCCATACACAGATCGGTTCGATCTTTTGGGTTTATACTAAAAGCACGCTGTGTATTTGTGGCCTTAAAACCACGAAGGTCGGATGACTTGGCACAGAGTTTTACTTTCTTTTCGATCAATTTGTATATAAATATACGTTGACGTTTGGAATCATCTTTTCGATGATTCATGAGATAATTTTTGTGAGTATTCTTTAGATACTCAGTACTTGGCGTTTTTCCAAATGTCAAACACCTTCGCCATTATATACTAAATCTTAACTAAAATTTTAAAGTAATTTGAAAGATTTTTTCTTAGTTTTCAATACGACAAACAAAACTGAAGCAAAGCCAGCAGAATTTAACGCTACTATCCTATTTACATATTTTCTTAGCAAGGATTAAATTTTTCATAATTTCTTTCCGAGGCTTGAAGACTTGGTTAAATATCTAAGACCAACTCTTAAAAAACACTCAAAAAATGTGTCTAAAAAAGGACAAATTTGGAAAGTTAGCGAATAGACTTAAGTTCTGAAACTTCAGATATGTATTTCAGATATGTAATATTTAATGCCATTTATTGTCACAAACTTTTTTGTAGACTTCGGGAAAATCGTCCGGTAGTGCGATGCACTAGGTAAAGTAAATTTCAGTGCCATGTTTTGTATTGGAACGTTGGTTTTGTATGCCACGCCCATTTTTGCCTACAGCTCCCCATTCTAGCATCTTTATTGGTGAAGGCCACAATTGCAGCAGTTGCATTTCATCAGCTAAACATATCATTAGAGATTTTTAAGACTAAGAGCTGGCAATATATTATTAGCAGTAATCGGCACAGATCTTTTTATATCTCTTTAAGTAAGTAATTAGTGTAGTAAGCGCAAGAAATGAGTTACAGCATATGATCAAGATATCTGTACTACAAAAGGTTTCTCATATCTTGTATATTGGCACAAAACGCTTCGTCTTTATCAATACGAGTCATGACGGTGCCCGAGGGTGGAATACCCTGTACCCTTTTTCTTTATAAACACTAAATATGGTAAAATGGGAACGGAAGTATCCACTTTTATATCTCCTTTCGTAAGATCGATATGCCTGTAAACATTTTCCTATTGGGAAGTTCCAATTGACAAGTTTTCCTATTCGGAAGTTAGCTATTATGGGGGCAAAAATACTTTTATACCCAAAACTTCTATTCTATTGAAAAAAGGTGGACACAGTTTTACCGATTGGGGTCACAGGAGTCTCCACACCAAATTTTGTAACTCTAGCTCACATGTATCCATATCTACATGTAGTGGAATTTTGGAGCAGTTTATAGGGGTGAAATTTGCATATTTTTGACTATAACTTTTGATGTATTTATCCGATTTCGATCATTTTTGAAACATAGACGCACATCTCTGAGGATTTTCGAGTTGATAGATTCAACGGAGCGGTTGTAAACCGCGAAAGTCTGCTGGGGGGAAACGGAAGCATATATCAACTCAATTCTTTTGGCAAAATTTTGGGTCTCTAGCTCTTATGGTCTCGGAGATCTATCCCCTCATACGGACATGGTCCAACCGCTACCCGAGTCGTTTTGTACACTATGTGTACAGGGTATGAACAAAACTTCATTACAATAGATTGATGGTGAAACTCACATTTATTTTGACAACAGTTGAATTCGATTAGCAAAAAGTTTATATGTATATGCATTCAAACTTTAAAATGATGTTCATATAGACACGGTTTTATTGAGACACATAGTAAGCTACATATTGTTATACATACATGCATTAAGCAGCAAGTGCTATGTGCAAAAGCTAAATGTACATACATCGTACATACATATATATACATACATCGTACATACATATGTATACATACATCTAACATACATATGTATACATACATCGTACATACATATGTATACACAAAATGTAGTGCATACTATTTGTAGCTTGGTATATGCCGTGTTAGTAGCTTAGAACCTTTGATGTCTGAACAACAATAAGTTAGAGTGCCTTTTGCTTTAGTGTCGTACATGTTGTATATATGTAATTATATATATATATATATATTGTTTATGGTATGTGTATATATTTAAATATGTACTAACTTATAACGTGGTTCTATTCTCATTTAAAATGGCGCATATGTAAAGCCTAATTGACTGTCATAAAAGTGTTTAACTTTGCGTCTTATTTATAAATAAACTAAACTTTATATTAAATACATAGGTTAAAAATGATAATTAATTCCGCTTTTTTTTTTTATCGTTGTGATAATCATTGCGTTAAACATACACGTATACAAAGTATATATGCTTTATGACATTGCTACTTAAGCCTATATGTGCACATTGTGTTTTTATTAAAAGTCGATTACATCCATACGTACATACAACTAAATAAGTCTAAATAAAAAGCTCAATTACTTCGATCTATAAAACTAGCTAAACATTGTGTTATTTACATGTCACTAGTCTATAAAAAAAAATAATAATACGGAATCAACCAAAGCTAAGCATTATTTAACAAGTTAAATTTAAACCAAACATACATAAGTATAACAACATAGTATGAGAATTGCTAATACAAAATCTTATCTAAAATAAATGTCAGCATTTTTTTTTACTTAACATGCTCTTTAGTTATTCTTTTTATTGCATTTTTTAAAGCAAGTTGAGTTATTGCTAGGCATAAACAAATATGTACAACTATTCAAAATGGCGATAAATGAGATATATAAAAAATGTACCAAAATATCGTTGCATTAGAGTAGTAATTTTGGTCACATTTGCGGACATACTTTAATCTTAAAATTTAAACATCGCCGAACTTCAATTAAAGCCGAGTGTGCAGCAGTGTGCGCTTTGTGTATATATATAACAATTTAAAACAGACGTTGACACTGTGCAAGTTTGCTGTGGTGCCCACAATATAAAGGTGTCAAAAAGCGTAACAATAATTAAATAAACTTCTTTTTTTGTTTGCTAGCTATACGTGCTGCAAAGATACAATGACTTTAGCACACTTTGACGCAATTGTTTTCGTTGTTGTTGTTGCATTTGTCGTTAGTTGTCAAATGTTGGTGTTGCTGCCTTCTGCACTTGTTGTTGTTGTTGTTGCAGCTGCTGCGGCTGATTTTGAATTTGTTGCTGCTGCTGCTGATGTCCAATTGCCGCGTTTGCCAGATCACCAGTTTCATTTTGTATAATTCTTATAATTTCACTAAATGTTGGACGAGATTTTGGAGTCTCGTGCCAACATGCCAACATAAGTTCGTTGTAAACAAAATCTGGACAGAGCTGCGGCTGAGACAAACTAGGAAAATGTAAAAAAAAATTCATTAATAACATACAAAATGTTGTTAGTCGCAGCTAAACTTACCGTTCGCCTTTCCGCAAGCGATTAAGGAACTCCTCTTGGGTTAGCTCACGACCCGGTAACAAATTTGGTATTTCGCCGCGTGAGAACATCTCAAATAGCGTCACGCCATAGCTCCAAACATCTGAATATGATGAAAACTTGCACGTCGCAATGGCCTCTGGTGAATACCTATAGTGAATTTCATAAAAATAAGTCGAACGGTCAGCGTGGGATATAGAAATTCAAATGCTCGTAATTCTAAAGCGAATATAAAACATTGTCTAATTTTAGAAGCCTAGTCGTTTGTAAACAACGAAATTGTTTTACGACGTTTGTATTCCAAAGTATCGATAAGAAAATTAATATATGTATCAAAAACATGGCCATAAAATAACTTCAAGACATATTTTTATGCAAGTAATCGAACGTTACTTTATATTCTGTAGTCATATGGAAGAGTAGCTTAATTCGACAGCTTTATAGATGTAAATTCAAGTTACCATTTCTTTTTTAAAACTTGTACATTTCTTCTCTCACAAACTTTCAAAAAGAACGGTGTCTTCTATAAAGTTCTACAGCGCAATAAACTCAATATTTCCTTATATCGACTTAAGCTACTCTTCCATATGACCACAGATATATATGTACATGCAATTACCCGACGATATACAAACAAATGTAAAACTTTTTTATACCAAGACTTAATTTGTGTCCTTTTAAAACATTCAAGCCGCTGGCTCAAAAATCTCATTGACTAGTTTTCTTCTTTACCCAAATCAAATCGATTGTCTTGCATGGCTTCTTCTAAAAACTTCCGTTTCACTTTATAATACCATTCCCCGTGCAGAATACACATAGTCACGTCTGCCACCTCGGCTCAGCTTCTCACCATTTGATGGGTATGTCACGTTGGCTGGTTCCATAATAGTAGCCATCTTCATTTGCAAACTGGGCCAGTCCGAAATCAGATATTTTCACACATTTGTAGTCGACTAGAATGTTGCGAGCGGCCAGATCACGATGTATTAAGCCCTTGCCAGACAAATAGTTCATGCCCTGTGAAAAGATTAAACATAATCAGAGCTAATAAAAGCAAGATTGTCATGATGATTATACGAAAGCAGGTAAGGCTTTCGCATGTACCATATATTTTAAGATTAAATTAATAACTGAATTATGGAACAAAAAAAGCGACATAGAATATATGTGAAACACTTACATGGGCAATGTCCAGTGCATACTTTAGTAACAGAGCATTATCCAATGTGGGTTTCCACGAGCTCAAATAGACGATAAACGAACCAAGCTCGAAAAACTCCATAATAATGCTCAGTGACTTCTCAGCCCAGTATTTGAATTTGACCACATTTGGATGATCGAGTTTGCGCATAATGTTTATCTCACGCAAAAAGTCAGTAGTGACCTGTACGGCTTTAAGCTTTTTGATGGCCACCTTTTCGGTGTTACGTTCTCTATCGTTAAAAACAAGTTCACCACGATACACTATGCCATAATGACCCTGGCCAATTTTGTCCTTTTCGCGATAAATGACCTTGCAATCGTCCAGCTGCAGCACCAGTCTACGCTCCAGAAAGTGCGAGTTATGTGGAAAATTGCCAAATGCCTCGGGATCATCTATGGCAATATCTCCATTCTCGGCGCTATGCACAGATTGATCCGTATTATAGGTGTACTCTTCGTCAACTGGCAGTAGCAAATCAAAAAAGAAGAAGAGCGTATAAGACAGATAGAGAGTAAGCGAGAACAGACATAACCTACATATATCCGTTTCGTTATCAAAGTCCACATAGTTGCGTTCCAGCCTTGTCTTGATGGCGTTAAGACGCGTGAATATATCATGATGGCTAAAACGCTTGTCCGGATCATCGCTCCAGCCATCCATGATAGTTTCATACATTTCTGGCGGGCACAAACGTGAATCGAGCGGCTTAAGTATGCCACCTTCCTGGGTGCGATTGCGAATGAGTTCGCGTTGTTCCAGCTGCTCCAACGACACCTGTCCGCGCGAGAATATCTCCCAAACAGTGGTTGCAAAAGCCCACAATTGCGTGCTCAAGTCCTTCTTAGCCCCCTCCAAGTTTTTATAGTACTGTATGGGAATCCAGGGGGAACTGGCAATAAAAAATAAATTAGCGTTAATAAACATATAACAATTACATGTGTAGTGCAAAAACTCACTCTGAAATCTTATATGGACGTGGAAAACCGGGATCGCTAATTTTTGCATCCAGTTCATATGTAGTAGGATCATATTTGGTGACATACAAATTGGCACAGCGTATATAGCTGTGCATGATCTTGTTGTCCTCCAAATAATGCATGCCACGCACCAGGCCATGCATTACATCCAATAGACAATACATGCTAATATCGCGATGCGCTAAAAGAAATTTGTTAAGCGGTCCGTACTTAGAGTACTCCATGACCATGGTATACGGCACTGACAAAGTAAGCCCATAGAGTTTTATAAACTGTGGCGATTGCAAGAGACTCCAATTGTGTGCTAGTTCTATAAAATTCTGGAAATTGGCATCGTATTTCAAAATTTTCATTGTTACAGGCACATCCTTAATGGAGCCCTGCTGTATCCAATCAGCACGCATCGTAAACGTTTTGTTATCATCGCTGTTGTTAGTGGTGTCTGGGAATTGAGATTCAATGTTTGAAACGTAAGTTCAGTGTGTGATTTAAATAATGTATTTATAGCTCACCTTGATACCAATTAAAATCTGTTTTGGGGTTAAAGATCTGCGGATTTCTACGTTGCAGTTCAGCCTCGCTCAACTCTGTATCAGTCTTTTTGGATTTCATATTTTTTGGCAAACACAACAACAACAATGCCGGCTTATCGTACTTCGAAGCCGGTATGCGTATCCTATCCTCGCTATCGGTGCGTATAAACTGTGCCAGTTCTTGTAACTGATCAAATCCATATTCACCACCATTATAAAAAAGTTTCCACTGCTGCTTGTCTCTGCGCGTAATCTTGAATGTTTCCGTCTGGACTCTACGTGTATGGACACTACACGATAAAGTTAGAAATAGAGAGAAAGAGAGAGAGAATATTAAATTAGGAAACGGCAGGAGGACAATTAGGACAAATTGGATACTCAATCTCAATAATCTTAAAATCCTCATTGGCTAACACACTTTTTAGTATTTCAAGTTAGAAAATATCTGAAACTTCCAAAACTTGAATTGTTTTTTATGTAACTACACATTTTTTGTAACCATTAAGATTGAAGCACCATTACTTTTGGTTTACTAAGACTAAAGGGCTTTAGATACAGAGGTATATTAAGTTTATGTGGTGATGACTAGAAGGGAACGCGATACTGTAAAAGATCTAGGATCATGCAATTCGCTAGTAATTGACTTAATAGTTTCCTGACATATTCTATATAACTTTCTTTTGCTATTACCAATAAGTGGACAGAATTGCATAAAAATTGGTTGAGAACTGTGCGAGTTTTATAAGATTTTTACAAAAACTCATCTTTTTTGGATGTTTGTTATAATCACCAACCTTAATATGTGACTTTACAAATGAAAAACCATCGAATTGTAAATATCATATATCAAAATGAAACGGACCAAATCGAAACAGCTCTTCTTGGGTTTTAGTATGTACAAATATAACAGAATGTTGGTGATATTTTAAGTAAGATTCTGATTAATCAACAAACTTTTTCTCTATACATACAGGATCCACATTTACTTACACTTTCGTATTAATGTCAATGTAATATGTATAGTATTCTCGATCACATTGGCGAACTATGTAACTGCCACACTTGTCGCCATTCTCATGCAATTTCATAAAGGAATAGCTGCCGCCAATAGGACCATGACAATACAAACGCTTCAGCTCCTCCAGCGATGGGGTGCTGAACGAACAGCACAAGTCTTGCATCCACGTAACAGTCAATCTGTAAATATGATATAAAAACGATTGTAAACTAAATGCGTTGGAATGACTAATTCAAATTATGATACCTTGTGTAAATACACAAATATGATATGAACGATTTCATTTCATGCTCGCAATCGAAACGCAGACGGTAGCCCTTGGGCACAGAACGAATTTCTAGACGCACGACTGTGTCACTTTCCTTGTAAAGTGTAAATATATCTTCCACGACGGTGACAAGTGTCCACTGAAATAGACATAAACATTTATTGAATTAATAGACGGATAAACTCAAATTTCCAACACAAGTGTTTACACGACGGCAGAAAATTGTACTGACAGTATCTGATATACAACGTTGCGGTCACAAAGAATGAATTTCAATTCCATCTGCGTCCGTATAGAATGCAGTGTAAATGATAGGAGTTACGGGCATCAAATTTGACTAAAATGCGCGCATTATCCGTAGTGGAAAAGTTATTAAGTTTAAAACTTAAAAAGATATAGTCAAAAATGTTTAAAATTTTAGAACTCTGCAACAAAATTGCGCTTTTTGTAGATACGCTAATACTTTTTCAGCTGGAGGCACAGATTTGATGTGAAGACTCATGTGAACCTAATAAACATAAACAAACTGAACCTTTTATTGCAACAAGCTTGTCAAACGTGGAATCTTCTTGGCACTGGTCTTGCCTACATAACTTCAACGTATCATTAAAAAAAAAGAAACAGATAATTACATTTTATGAATAAAATGGGTATAGGGTATCCGTCAAGGTAGGAAAGAGCTTCTCCGAGCCTTTTGATATCAAGCGAAGCTTCAGACAAGGCCCTTTCCTGCGGCCGCCTTCAACCTTTTGTTGTAGAAAGCGTTGCGAACGACCGAAGTACATCGGAACGATACTATATTCTATAAGGGTGTCCAGTTGCTTGCATACGCGGATGATATCGATCTTACCAGAGCCTTTGCGGCTATTGAAAGAGAGTCTGCGAGGGTGGGTCTGTTTTCGTCTACCTTGGACACCACCGTCACAATGAAGAACGATGTCAGCATGGAGATCATGCGGAAACCACTCTTGCCAATAGACGTTACTTTGGTCTCAATGGGCAAATGAGTAGTAGATATCACTCCCGCCAGACAAAACTAACACTCTATAGGAAGCTAATAATTCTTCCCGTTTTGCTTTATGTCGCTGAAACGGAAAGTACTCCCCAAGATCTTTGGCCCTCTACGCGTTGGTAACGACTACCGCACCCGATGGAACGACTTACTCTATGAGCTATACGACGACATTGACATAGGCTAGGTCATGTTGTGCGTATTGATGAAGAAGCTCCTGCGAGAAAGGTCAATGCGGATGTGGTAGGGCGGCGACAAAAGGGCGAACATGTCTACGTTGGAAGGACCAGGTAGAGAGTACACTAGCTACCTTTGGTATCACCAAATGGAGAAGGCGTGCTAACGGGCTGGTAGGGCCAGTTAAGAAGAAGAAGGGTATCCGTCAAAGCTTTTAAATTTACCATTGGGATCGAATTGTCAACTAAGGGACAGATATAGAGCTAAATAGAGTTGTAGATGCATAGCTCTTGCTGCTGTTGGTATGGCCAGTCAAGAAGAAGAGTATCTGTCAAAGTTTTTAAATTTACTATTGGTATCGAATTGTAAACTAAGGGACAGATATAGTGAAAAGTGTCTAAGACTACAAATATACATATCCCACCGAAGTTTAGGAGACCTGGAGACTTGCTATATGCAAAAGCACGATGCAAGGTCACCAAGCCAGTAAATGTAAAAAAAATTGCATGATAATAGAACGTAATCTAACATGAAGCATGTCGTACAGCGTTGCTTACGCTCAATATAAGCGCGCAAAACGTATGGACTCGCTTGTAAATCTCGCAAATTGTAAGAAGCGCCTAAGTAATATATACTATATATACATCGACATCGACTATATATATAACAGGCAAAAAAAGCATGTGAATGCAACGATGTAAACAAAGGCTTATCTATTTTGAGCAAAGGTCATTGGACTTCTGATCCCTCAAAAGCTTAGCATGGGAACCCCCATAAAACAATAGAGATAAAGTCCTTAATCAAGAAAAAAATTTAAGACGAATTTTGCAAATGAATCACGAGTACCCAGAAGCCTTGGCTTGCTATTGAGAATTGCCAATAATGCGTTACATATTATTGAAATACGAGAGACAT
This sequence comes from Chymomyza caudatula, assembly GCA_035041775.1. Lineage (NCBI taxonomy): Eukaryota > Metazoa > Arthropoda > Insecta > Diptera > Drosophilidae > Chymomyza > Chymomyza caudatula. Next base: position 1,360,733 of record JAWNKW010000070.1, read on the forward strand.
TATACAGAGAGACAGAGCATATCTATCTATATCTATCTAAAACGGAAGCTTGGTTTGTCGATAAGACTGGTATGCGCTAATCAGACAGTGTACAGGGAGTCAATTTACAGTCTCGATAACATTTAGTTCAATGACATTCATGTTGACTCGTTCAAAAGGAGCAGTTTTCGTTTTTACTCTGTGGCGCTCTGTGGCGCTCTGAGGCTGGAAATACATATGTACATAGGATTCCCTAGAGCATTCAAAAACGTAGAAAATATTTTTATGAAAAAATTAAAGAATTTTATCGAATTTACGTGCGTATGTCTGGTTATGCTTCGGATTTTGCAGTTCGTGGCGTACGTGACTTATTATACCCTGAATACATGGTGTAAAAGGGTATTATAGATTTGTGCAGCGTATGTAACGCGGCGCAGGAAGCTGGGTCCACTATAGCATTGACTCGGGAAACGACTGTGCCATCCCATTGACTCTTTGCATAGTTGTGTACGCTGTTACTGTTGCATGTGTGATGTGAATTTTCAACATTAGATAAAGAATTGCAAAGATATAGGCAATAATGTAATGTACCAACGTTAGGACCCTCCTTCAGCCTTTCATACCCAAATTAACATTTTTTATTTTTTATATATAATATTTTTTATGTTGACAATGTTGAGCTTTTGCACCGAAAGCAGATTTATCTCTTTGGAGAAAAATATGGGTACAGCGTATACCACAGTCGGGCATTGTCCCTAGAGTCTACACAAACTTTTTATAGTTTTTGTTTTTGCAGCCAGCAGTAGAACAAAGTAAAATATAGGTCAGTTCTTTGGAATATAGCTAAGGAATCGCTTTGATAGCGATTAAACGGAATACATATTTTAAATCATTTGGTTTTCAATCGAAACTGTTAAATTATTAAAAAGTTTAATTATTGTCACGCCTCGAAATTCCTACTTTTTATTAAATAATGATGAGGCGAAGAAGGCTTATATATATAAAACGACGATGATTAGAAACGGTATTATTTGCATCTGATTTTTTTGGTATTTTGCGCAAGAGTAGGGAAAATGGGTGGGCACAACCTTTATCATTGGAATTGTGGCTATAGTGGTCTCGAAAAAACCCAGTGTCATTGTTAGTCGCCTCATACAACAAGCTTTGACCTGCTGAGGTGGTATTCTCTAACCCGTTCACCACACGGGGGGAAAAAAACCACTTATGTCTAAAACAGCAATTTTATAGGAAAGCGAAAAAATCCCACGCAATTTGAAAAAATTCGATAAAAAGTTGATTTGATGTACTCTATAACTTTTGAACCTTTAATCGAAGAAAGAGTAAGACAGAATATCCCTTATCAAAAGTTATATTTATAACGAAAATCCGGCGAAATTGTCTTATTTCGATATAAGTGGTTTTGTCAAAAATTCCACAGATATGTAGCTACAAGGTGTTAGTTGCTGATGCAGAATTTTAGTTTGGTCTAATCCTAAGCCCGTGTTCTGGGTCAGATCGACCCAACATATCTTTTACAAGTAAACTTGGCATATTTAAAAAGAAAAAAATACAGAATTGCTGGTATGTTTGTGCAGCTTGAACCTTTAGCTTCCAAATGAACCAGGATTTATAGCACATATCTCACATATGCGCGATAGATGTGACGCAAACATAAATGTGCTCTGTGCGTGTTCTGGAGTCAGATCGACCCAACAATTTTCTACGTACATTTTATATGGAAAACTGGCTTGTAACTTAACCTTCATTACTCTGTTCGATTTATGCAAGTATATTTGTATACATTGTAAGTTATTATGATGTTGTGTGCTTCATGTTTAAAGCTATAAACTATAGTTCAGCAAAATTCCCCCTATCCAGGTTATAATTAATTAAATTAATTTTAAAAAAAATTCCATGAAACCATATCGCTTATTTACTAGAAGACTGTCATAACTTCAAAAATGTTATTTTTGAGTTAAAGATGCAGAATGATTATTTATAAACTGCTTCATGTTGTGTACATGTTTCATGCTTATATCTTGTAAACTCTCCGCGTGAGAAAGGAAAATGTCATTATTTTTTCCACTGGGTGCGGTGCGAGCAAACTAAAAGCTTTCAACGCGTTTTCTGCAAAATCGTATTTTTGAAGTTAAGACAGTCTCCTAGTAAATGACCGATATGTAACCAACACATCAATTTGTGTATCAACATTAATACTTAAAATTTTATTTTTAGTCCAAAAAAATATATATAAATTTACTTATTGCTTATTGTACAATGCCATAAGGGTCGATCTTAGCCGAGAACACGGAAATATGTTGAAATTTGGGTGCACGGGGGTCTAGGCTTAAATTTGTGTGAAATCGCAAAACTAGCGCACTACGTTGGCGAGTTGCATTAAGAAAATGATTAAAACTGCTCTGAACTGCACTCACCTTTAGCGTAGCCTCCGAAGTAATACGGGCCACTTTGAGTCCCGGCTCGGGTGAATCGTGAAACGATAGCTTTACATACACAGGAATATGATTGTCACCGCGAGCTTGATGCTCTTGTTGCTGCTGTAATCTCTGGCGTCGCTGGCGTAGCGTTTGAGTGTCGCTGCCGCTGTCATTGTGCTGCTGATGATGACCATTTGTTGTAGTCGTGGATAGCGTGCTATTGGAGCCCGTGACAAGTGTGGTTGTGGACGTTCGCGTCGAGCTGGTTATGCTGCCGCCGGCTATGCCACCGATCAGATTGGGGGTATGCTCGTTAGGCAGATACTCGACCTTGGCCTTGAACTGCTCGGTTAAATAGGTGGGCGCTAGATGATAGATTTGATGGACATAGTGCCACATGAGATTGTCCACATTTGAGAGATTATTTCTTAGTTCGCGAAAAGCGCTGCGTATTTTGTGCTTGACAAAGATGCGATGGGCCAACCAAAGGCTGCGTGGCAGATAGTTCTTATATGCTTTTTCAATAGACTGCGGCGACTGCTGTTGCTCCTCAATATCAATAAGCATATCCATAACGGCCAGGCCCATAACCTTGTCTTTGTGATCAGGATAGCGTATTTCGGCAATGTGCTCGTGTACCATATCAAATCTCATTTGATAGTACAGATATCTATGGCAGTGCACGTCGATCATTTGCAGCTGTCGATCTAGTTCGGGAACCTTAAAGCGCATGCGAAAACAATATCGCTGATTACACTGGAGCGGCTCGCAAGGTAGCACCCATTTGTGCTGTACGTCCGCGTTGGCAGCAGCTGAATAGTTACTTGTGTGCTTGCGTATGCCAAAAAGCAGCTGGGCTGTCGGTAAGATGTCCATGTGGCGGCATATGGACGTGCAAATCTCCTCGCATAGCAGATTAGGAGAAAACTTTTCAAAGTCGCCCTTGAGATAGTTATAGACGTGAATAAAACCATCGTTGTTAATATTTTGGCTGGATGTGCCGCTTTGTATGGATGAATTTGCCAGGCTACTGCTGTCGGCTAATGAAGTTCGTCCGCTGCTGCTATCGTCCATGTTGCTCCCACTTAGCTGTTATAAATGCGTTTGCGTCCGAGAAATAATTGCAGCAGCGGCAACAGCAGCAACGTAGCCGACCCCGACTCCGTGGCTGACGTTGCTGCTACCACTACTGCCTGCGGTTTTGCTTTTGCCACCGTCTCCTGTCGGTCGTAATGTCGCTGATTATTGCTGACGACCTTTTTATTTGCACTCAATTCGCGTATCTAGGCAACTAAATAGAAGCGTTCGTATGTATTCTGTGGCTTGTTGTTGTTTTAGTTTTTATTTAGAATTATGTGTAGTTTGCGTATGCACTTTTTTTAATTGCTCTGTTGCGCTAATGCGTTTTTGCGTAGTTGCTGCGCGCGCAATGGTTTATAACAACAACGAACAAACTTGTTTGAAATTTTGCCTATTTTTGGTTTAGTTTGTGCTGCTTTCATCGGTATCTTATTTGATGTGCAGTTTTTGTATGTGCGTTCTATAGTTATTTACAGGCCCGTGGTGGTGGTGGCGGGAGACGACTGCACTGTGCACTTGTCAAATTAACACATAATGCAAGCTAAGTATGCACAAATGGACTACACACGACGGGACTACACAATTCTATTTGCTAGTAAAAAATATAGGTAGTTGCCGTTTGGTTGTTTTTTTTTAAGTCTTCGTTGTCGTCGTCGTCGTCGTTTTTGTCTTGGTCTTCGTTTTGTTGGTAAGCGATAAGGACTATCGATAACTTGTTGCGGGGCTTGGTATATATCAGTAGAATGCCATAGTTGCAACACACGTAGTTACGTTACAACATACGTACATATGTGTACGTGTGTATGCGTTTAGGGATATCGATATAATATTATTTTTATTTGTTATCGATAAACTATGCGCATTTTCTAGCACTGTTTGTGATATCAATATAGCTATAGCTGCCCTAGCATTTGCTGTCATTTCGTCTTTATACTATGACAATCTTTATATAACCTCAAAACAAGTTGGTAGCACAAAACTCTATTGAAATAAACTCAAATTTCGGCTGATACAACTTTCAGTTATTTATAACAGAAAATTTGACGATAAGCATTTTACTAGATCACAGCAAATTGCAAGTATGGCTGACTTTGAGAATTTATCAGGGAACGATAAGGAATTGCAGGAATTTCTCATGATTGAGAAACAGAAGGCACAGGTCAATGCACAGGTAAGTAATACTCACTGGCCGGTGGCAACATCCTATAGCAGCTATTCACTGACATATATATTTGTGGCCTTAACAGATACACGAATTCAACGAAATCTGCTGGGAGAAATGCATTGGCAAACCCAGCACCAAACTGGACCATGCCACAGAGACATGCCTGAGCAATTGTGTGGATCGTTTTATTGACACTTCGCTGCTGATAACACAGCGTTTCGCCCAGATGCTAGAGAAACAAAGCAGTTCCGGCGGCATGTAGGCATGAACTAGACTTTCCTAATGTCTACTAAAATGCTAGCTGCCAAGGAAGAAGACAATTTGTCCGTTTTGCTATTGTTAAAACTATTTTTAAATTATCATGTAAGAGCTTTTTTTGTTGTTGTTTAGTTAATTTGCAAGATACGGAGTATGGAGTACGCGGTCAGGAACCACAAATAACACGCTAAACATGTTGCTAAGTTTTCCTTCTGCTAGCCAAAGCGTATGTTGCAGGCGGCGAAACTCTAAAGCTAGTGCAGCAAACCTCAAAACAAACAAAAAAGAAACGACAGTAAATACAAACCACTTGTAAATTACACACTATATTGTAATGTTTTCAATTATCAATTACGCTATATAGATAGATATAAAAAAAAAAGAAGCATGCTTATATACTACTTGGCGCTTTGCGTTGCTTCGCGTGCCTTTTTCAGCTCTCGATACAGGTCAACCATCTTGGTACGTTCCCCATCGAGCATAGCACGTGTTGCTGCTGGCAGTTCTTTGCGCTTGCCCTTTAACTGTAGCTTTGACACAGCACCATTGGTTGATGATGTGTTCTTGTTACGACCAGAGCTTGGTGTGCTATTTGGTTGCTTGGCTTGTTCAGGTTGTGTTCCATTCATTATGCATTTGAGCAGCAGGTTGGCTTTGCGGCCTGGCCTGGGCACAGTCTCGTTTTTTGTCGCCTTGCGTGGCAGCGTTGTAAGCGAAGGCGGAGCATGCACGATTTCACCAAATTTGAACGTATCCCGTTTATACTCTGTGGGCGGCGTATTCTAAAAAATAAATAGTGGGTAATAAAGTGCTGAAAAGTGGCAGTTATATTAACCTATTATGTGTACCTTTTCGCGTTCCAATTTAATGTCTTCGTCTGCTTCTTTAAAAGCACGCTTTATGAGCTCTTTCTTAGTTTCTGCATCCATGGCGGTTTCCTTTTCAGACGGCTGCTTACTTTTGTTGTCCTTACGACCACTCTTGCTGTTGCGTTGTTCTTTTTTCTTACGCTTGAGCAGCTCATCAATTTCATTCTTGGGACGTTTTTGTATCGTTATCTCTCCAGTCTTAGCATTTCGTATAACATTAACACCATACTTGGCTTCATATTGGGCTTCACGTAAGGACGCACTGGTTATGCGGTTCACACGCTTTAAATAATCCTCATCTGTTTCTTCAGCGAATTGTTTTATATTGCGATGTTTTGAACCAGGTACTGTCTGCTTTTTTGTTCCCTGCTTGGGTTTGTCCTCTATACCGATAGTCTGTCGTTTCAGTTTCTTGCCTGATTTGGCAGCATCAGCTAGCTGCTTGAATTGTTTAAATCTATAGGACAGTCGCTGATCATCAGATTGTGTGGGCGGGTTGTTAGTTACATTAGCCAACCTGTTGCAAGTGAAGATTATTTGTATTTTATGTGAAGTGCAAGCAGAGAATTTAAGACTTACTTTTTTTCCTTTGCCTCGAGTTGCTTAAGTGGATCACGTACGCCATGATGCTTGCGTGCTGGTATTTTGCGTTTTTTGGCCATGTTTATTGAAAACTAAAACAATTTGTTAAGATTTTTTAAATTGACAAATATCGACGCATATCGTCGTTGTCAGTTGTCACGTTGCTTTTGATGAAACAGCTGTTGCTGTTATTGCAGGGCTGGCAATCGATTATCGAGTGTGAAACAGTGTTGTTAAACGCATGACATATTGAAATTCACATAACTTAAAAATGCGCCGGTATGTTCTCAAACCAAAAAATTACCAAATGATTCGTTTTTTTTTTCAAAACGAATGATCGCTTTTAAACAATTTAAATGTTTGTTATGGTTTGCAAATGTATTTTGTAGCAATTTCAGCCTAATCTTTACAGTTTGTCTAAGGCATCGAATGCGCATGTGCCGTTTACCGTGTGTGTGTGTGTGGGCACACGAAGAAAAAGAAGAAAACATACAGCCAGCAGCAGCCAAGTAACCAGCTAGCATAGCCAAAAATTAAACGCAAGTTTTTTGATGTGCGAGCGTGTATGACCAAGTTGATATTATTTTACTTTTTTTTTTTGTTGTCTGCTCTATTGGTGCAAAAGTATACAAAGTGTGTGAAATGCAATTTGTGTTAATTGTTGTAAACGAAGCAAACACAACATGGAAAAAAACAACGGCAAGCCATTTGCCAATCCAAATGAAAAGTTCTTCACCTTGATACGCGCTCGTTGTTGCCCGTCGTGCGTTCTCCTGCCTGCTCCGTACATTTTTAGTTTTCCGTGCCTGCTCCCTGCATGCCAACTCTCCTGCTCTCACGCACGTTGTGTTCAGTGTTAAAAAAAAAAAGAGCACACACACATGCATACTCGCTGTAAGGATACTTGAAACAAATACAAGCGCAACCGTTTCATTTTATTGTTTTATACTTATTTTTTTAATATTTTTTGGTAGTTACGTTTCAAATTGAGATGAGTTCGAGCTGTAACTATAAAAAAAAAAATACATATATACAATAACTGTGTGAACGGGCAAAAGTTTCCAGCAGCCTAAAAGAGCATGAAAAATGCTGGCACAGCATCAATGAGAGCTCATATAACGGTACAAGTAGAGGTTTTCGGTTTTCGGTCAGTGAGAAAAAAAAAGAAAAAAATTAAAAGTGTGTTTAGTCGTGAGGCCAAAAATAAACAAAAGCAACAGCACAAAAATGAAATGACACAAATAATACATAATGATACAAAAGCAGCAGCAGCAGAGAGCACTTAATGTGCGGCCCCAAAAATAATGGAATTTTAAATTACATGCGAGCAAAATCCACAACAAATGAGCAGAGACAAGAAAGCTCAGTGTCCGTGTGTCGCTGCTGTGTCCGTGTGTGTGTGTGTGTGTGTGTGTGAGAGCGCATTTCGTGACGTGAACATGGCTGCGCTCGCAATTGTGTCTGTCTGTCTGTCCGTATATGCCGTTAGCTAACGGTCGCGTTGCGGCGCGTGCTGCACCAAAAGATATGCTACATATATACATAAGTATATAAGATGTAATTGGTTCGCACACGTGTCTCAGAGCCCAGAGCCTGTAATAACGCGTTTGTGTTGGTGTTTGTGAGAAAGTTGTGTTGACAAAGAAATTTTACATTAAAACTCGCTTTGGTTTATGAATCTACTTCTTAACTGGCCATAAGAACCCGTGTTATCGGGTTACGGCCTGATGCAAATACATACATTTCATTGAAATTGTGGTTTTACGTGTTGGTCTCGAAAGAACCCAGCGTCATTGTTAGTCGCCTCATACGACAAGCTTTGACCTGCTGTGTTGGTATTCTCTAACCCGCTAAACCCACGGGGGTTTATTATAACCAGTTAAATTCATGTGTTTGTTGCCTTCATGTGTTCTATATATATATGTATATATATCACTGAGACATAATTATGTCTTCGTAGCTTCGTAAATAATTAATTGTATTCGAATAGACCACGCATACGCACATTTGCCACATCGTTTTCAGCGCTCTCGTGTTCGCCCCGCTTCATATTAGCTGTCGTTGTTGCTGCCACGTGAGGTCCTTGGTGTGCGTGAGCGTTCAAGTTTGTGCATGTGTGCGGCTTGGCATTTCAACTAAGTGGAAACTGCTAAACTGTAATTTGAACTGACGCAGCGCGATCCAAAGCTTATTTTCCAATGGCTCATTAGCATAGGCGACAATCCGTCTTTGACCGCGTCCTGGCCGCTTTCATGCTAACATGAGATTACGTTATGTCAAGGTCAGATGCGGCACGGCGTAGCGCGCCAATTCATTTTCCGGGTCATGAAGCTTACCAAATCGAAGAAGAAAAACCAATGCTGGGCTCAAAAAATTTACATTTTCGTAGCATACTTCTGAGCGCCCTAGTGCTTTGAAATCAAAAGAAGCACAAACACACAAAGGGTTAATGGCACATGCTGCAGTTATATAAACACCATGCTTTTTTTATGTGCCCAAAACTAGGCAACACAAAAGTTTAATTTGTAATTGCAATCAAATAGATAGATTTGAGTTACTTTTAGAATGTTAGTATGTACAGGCAGACTCATATATATATATATATATGCATATGTGGCGAAAAATATATGCAAAAGTGCGTACAGTGCACTTGCGACAACGTGAACTAATTAAGAACAAGAGTATTCGTTTCAGAACCCCATTCCGGGTAAAGTGCTCATTTTCAATACGACAAAAGCAATTTTAATCAGCATTATACAACTAATCAGAGCACGAAATATGAATGAGAGGCTGCGAGGAAAGCTTTTTCCAAATAATGTAAAGATGTTTGGCAACGAATTTGCTGTGTAGCCAATTATTACAAGACACTTTCGTGCCCTATAAGTACTTCGGGCAGTGCTTTGACCTTGAAGTCTTTTTTTTTTACCATTTTGGGCAGCTCTAACGCTCCATTCAAAGATTTCTCAGAAGCAACTAAAGCAATATTGTGAGACTTTGATTGTGTGATTTGTAAAGGATTCCGGAACTTTACTGTTCATATCGGTATTTGTATAATGCAGTGTTCACGGCTTCGCGAATGCACAGTATATACTGTATACATACATATGTACAAACACACGTAATACATTTACATATAGGATACATTTTAGGCGTACATAAACTGAACTTAAAAGAAGAAGAGCGACAACGAAACACAAAATTAAAATATAAAAGTTAGGAGGGTCAGTGGCGCCAGTTCGGCACCAAAATAGATAGACAGACTTTGCCTAGGACATTGGAGCTTTTGTGTCATGCCATTCGTCAGTCGAATGTAAGTCATGCGCCTGGACAGGCTCCGAATAGTACTATGCCAAGATAATAATAGTAATAAGCGGTATGTAATGACAAAAGGTGATTGAACCTGCCATCGTCCTCGTCGCCATTGTTAATGCGCGTTTCCATGAGCGCTGCCTTCTTGTTTGGATGCTCTCTCGTTGCTGCTCTTTTCCGTCTTTTTTAAACGCGCACTCTCTCTCTCTCTCTCTAAGTTATATTACACTAGGTTACAACATTTTTGGACCAGGGATTCCACTAAAATGAAATATTATGCTACTATTGATACGTTTAACGTGTTTATTTAGGTTTTCATTTTTTAATACATCGATTTCGATTCGATTCAACGACATTTGTTTTGGTATACCGGTTAAACCGGTACGTTATACCAGCATATTCACAAATAAATGTCTTTTTATTACAATAGAATCAATTTGTTATCCAACAATGCAAACTAATTAATTAAGAACAAATTGATGGAATGGATTCAAAATTAATTACATTCAAAAATTGTAAATGTGTTCAAACGTTAAGATGTGATTTACAAAAAATGAAAAAAAAAAAAACAGCAAAACCGATTTCAATTCGTTTAGTTCGGCAAAATAATAATGTTTAACGATCACCGGTTTTAACAAAATAACAATTTCGATTTTAAAATGATGACGTTATCGTTACCTTGAACCCCCCTCACCTCCATGTAATCAAACATAACCAATAAGGCAACCCCCTACCCCCCATATCAGTGATGACGTAATATATGGACGGCCCCTAGAGTGTCAAGTATGCCCGGTAGCACAATTGGCCGAAATATTGAAATTCGAAGAGATCCCTATGAGAGATGAGTGCGACTGAATAAAAAAGATTGTAAAATACCGCGTTTAAAACGATTATCTCATAAAGAACCGGCATAGTTATGGCACATTTCAGTTATGGCCATTTCCTAAGCACGAACACGGAATTAATATTCAACTTCTTTTGCAAAAAATCGAAGTTCCAAATAAAAACTAGAGCTCTCGGAACGAGGTAGACATCGAATTTTCAAAAACCAGAGCAATTCAATACGACCTTGCAGTCTACTATCTGCTCTTACCGATGTCACTAAATCTCAAAAGACGGTGTAACTCACTTAAAACAGATCTGCACGCACTCCTTCAATTTGTTGAAAGTTGTTATTGGGAATCGGCAAGTATGAAAACAGCTTCATCCTGAATTCATAAACAGACTTTTGGGTACTAAACAGAAAATTTTTTTTTATGAAAGATATAGACAATTTTTGATTAAGATATCCTATCGTATCCTGCACTTCGTAAGAATGTGGATGAACAATTTTTACTATGTAAGGATGTTAGATCATTGCGCCTTCTATTCCAGAACATAATATGCACAAGTCGCTGAAAAAAGAATGTCTAGAAACATGTATCCAAAATCCTACCGAAAACATCTGGCCACAGTTGGGCATATTTTTGGCAATATCAGAAAATTCGTAAGTGCGAAATAACTAAATCTTACATTGTTAAGATAATAAAACAAATTGGACAAATTTAAGTTGGAAAATAAATAATTTCAGTTTATAATGTCATTAAAGCGGTCTCATTTCTAATATTTTAAAGTTTTTAACCATTATAAATAGTCTTATTGCCAAAAATATCTAAGTGTCCTATAGTTTTGATACGACTGCAACTTAGCACAAAAACCAACATTTCTAATAAATCTAACGGTGCTTTAACGGTTACACCTATATAAAACAAATATATAAAACACCTAGTGTCTGTCACTATTCACTCCATAAATTTCCTTTCTTAACTTAGAACAAAGTCATAGCAAAAGTGTCCTATAGTTTTGATAAGCACTGTATTGCTAGTTCTTAATACCAACATGATCACTAAGTAGATATTTTTTTGGCAGAAAAATTTATGGTCGGAAATAGGATTCGATTTTTTCCGGATGGTCATGGTTGTAGCCGCATACATAGACAAACTTGTCTTCGTCATTTGACGACTTAATATTCACTCCTATAACAGCTGATTACGAGGAAACGAAAGGAAAACACGATATAACAACGTGTGTGTGTACAATGTATATTATTGTTGTTTTTTTTACTTCAAATCAATTTTTATCTGACTAAAACGCAACGTATTCAGGTGAAACGTATATTCGCAAACCGCAATCATCTTATCTTTCGAATGGCATAGGTTTCAGCTGAAAAAGTTTCGTTATTGTGAAGTAATCGGTACTACACTGAATTTTTGCTTAGCTCATTTATATATAGATATGATGTTAGAAACTGAAAAAATCTCACAAAATCTTGCTTATTAGAATGCATTCTTATATGAAGCAAGTCGGATAGGATTGCAGGCGAGACAACTTATGGGCGAAATTACCCCGTGTCTACAAAAGGTGCGAGCTACAAATTACACGGCCTCGCTTGAAACTATCGTTTCGTGTTAAAGGCGCCTTACTTAAGCGTCGTCGATATTCGCGGAATTCTCGAAACCTGAGGGTGAGCGGAAAAAAACTGAGTAGGGAAGTGAGTGAGGTAGGCTTATTTAGGCGCCTGTTACACGAAGCGATATTTTCAAGCGAGGCCGTGTGATTTGCATTACGCACCGTTTTTAGACACGGTAATATCGCCCTTAAGTTGTTTCGCGTGCAACCCTATGCGACTTGATTCATATTAGAATGTATTCTAATATCGAGCGAGATTTTGTAAGAGATTTCTTCACTTTCTCACTTGAAAATCTCGCTTTGTGTAACAAGTGCCTTAAACATTATCAACCATCAGAGTTCTTGAATATGAAATCGTGTTGAGTAGTGTTATTTGTAAAATTTTGACAGTCGCGCGTGACATTTTTTCTCGCTTGAAAATCTCGCTTAGTTAGTGTGATTGTAGTGTATAGTGGCAACCCTGCCATTTTCTAATTTTTGTCTTGTAGTCTAGTGTTAACCATGTACATAACTATGTACTTATTATGTAGAATTTATGTTTCTCTATGCCAAATCAATGCATACAAAGACGGCGTGCTCTTCGACGTTGACGCCAAAAACATTAGCCCCAGTCGCACGCGGTTTCGTCTACCAAATGAGCAGCCATGCCGACAACGGCACACGGACAGACAGACCGAGAGACAGACAGGCGGACAGACTGGCGGACAGACGGACAGACAGGCTAACGAATAGGCCGCTGGCCGAGTGTGGACATAGCTCGGGACAGAAGAGCGTAAAGCTGACGGAGCTGAGCAGAGCAGACAGAAGCTGGCAGTTGCTCGCTCACCAGCACAGTTAGTTGTTGTGCTTTTGACACGCCATGATAAAACTTGTGTTTTTTTTTTTTATTTTTTAATAACTCCTAAAAAGTTTATAACAATTGTGATTTCCGCAAGTGTCCTGAGTGTGTCCTGAGTGTGTCCCAAATTAAAGGCTTAGCGCCACATAAAAAAGCGTGTGGGATTATCAACTATTTGAAATATTTTTTAACGCAAATACATATATTTATATATATATTCGTATTTCGTTGTTATTTTTTTGGTATTGTGTAAAATTTATGAGCACTTTCAGCGCATATTGCACAGCCACAACAGCTGAGAGCAAACAAAACAACAATTTGAATATTGCGATATTTTCAAAAAATATTTTTCATATAATATGCTTATGTGTTTGGGCATGCATATAAATATAAATATACATATAGACATATAAATATACATGAGAAATGTCTGGCAGCAAAGGGAATTCAAGTGCAATTGAAAGTCCAAAGAAAAACAAATATAGTCATTTTTGAAACGAAAAACCTCTGGTTTCTAATGCATGCCCATGAGTGTATGTAATATGATTTGATGTGTATAAATATAAAAGCGAAGAGTCTTTCAATGAATATAAACAAACACTTAAACGTTAAAGTAAACAGTGCGGTGCATTTATATAAAGTTACACTGAAAACTGTCTGCATTGGATACACTAGGTTCGAAGTCTTGTAAACAGAGTGTCCAATTTGTAGTGATTCAAGTGATTTGCAGTGTTCTGTGTATTTTGATTGATTTGAGTTCATTTGTTTGTTACATTTGATGCAAATTGTTATTTGTTTTTTGTACAAATCATGAGGTTCTCTGTAATCGCTGCTGCATCCTTCTCAACAACGCAGCAATTCAAACCGTAATCGTAACCGTAAGCGTTATCCAAAACAACAACCGATTGCATTTTACTGTACCTTAATCAAAATAAATTTATTTAAAAAAACCGATAACCTTTATAATTTTTCCGAAATAACCGAAATGAAACCGATGTATTTATACCGGTACGGTTACGGTTTTTTTTCTTTGCAAGCTTACATATTCTTTCATGTTGTGCTTTACATTCCGTCATTCTGTGAAGCATTATCATCTACGTCGCACAGTGAGGCCATCTGACTTCCTATCGGCAACAGGGTTAAAGATATTTTCACAATTTCAAATGCATGTAAAATAGAACTCCGTAAGCTTTTTCGATACACTGCGATTGCTGTGTGTAAGGACCGCATTGCCGCGGTCGTTTCATTGAGCGACCAAGACAGTGCATACATGTGCCTAGTTTTTGCTCTTTCACTTTCTCAATTTTGGCTACAAGCGAGTCGGTCTAACGGACACAGCAACACAAGCAGCATCACATGTTGATCACAACTGTCATGAAAATTGTCGTTTTTCAGAAAAAAATTTAAATGTTTTACGGTCCAGGATTCCACTCCATTACTTTCATGCGCTTTGGTTTTTATATAGGAACCGGTAGAACCGGTGAATAAAATCGAGACCGATATTATTGAAAAAATAAAACCGAGATAAAACCGTTTACCAGAGCAGGAGTACCGGTACTACCGTAATCGTAACCGTATCCGAAATAAGTTCCGGTTTGAATCCCTGCTACAATGCGTTTTAAAAATCATTTGATGACGTTAAAAAAATGACTGAAGGGACTCATTAATTGCTGAAAAGATTTTAATTTATAGCTGCTTTGCACTTCGATAGGCCTTTGTAACTTTTTCATTTTGTAAAAACAGTGGAATGAATTTAGTCATACCAGAAAAGTGTACAATTTATAGGGTAGACAGGGACCAAGTTACACAGTGACAAAAATTCCATATTGTATGAAATTTATTTGGTTTCACGTAAAATGTCCAATTCAGACAGGTTGTGCAATGTAGACAGTGTACAGATTAGACAGTTTTCACTGTACTGTAAAGAAAAAAACCTCTTCGAGGTAAAAAAACTTGTGACAAAAGCGTAGGTACTTGTATGCAAATCATAATATTAATGATATAACTTGTGTGACGAGAAAACTACAGTGTATATTGCACTATTTTTCATTGATAATAGAACTTTAAAGCACATTTGTATAGGTTCTTGTAAGTTATTATTTGTTTTTCAAATTTTCCATTAAACAAAAAGGCCGCATTTCGTCAAGCTGTGTGTCCTAATTGGACGTCCTACAAACTTTTCACAGCTTGCCGAAAAGCAACCTTTTTTTTTTAAAATAACTATTAGTTGAAAGCAAAGCAAGGCAAAGAAATAAAAATTCCACTTTTGAAATGTAATTCTAAGTTTAATATCAAATATCTCTGCAATCAATTAACGTATTATATTGTACCGTAACGTCGGTCAAATAAGATTCGAATAATGTGTAATTTAAAGCAATGTTATAAAGTTGGTAAAACTAAAAATGTGATTAAATGAATGCACCTCAGCACACTATTAAAGTCAAAATAACACCGATAGGAGCTTAAATTTAAATGCTGAAAAATCTAAATTTTGTTCTTAATGTTATATATCAATTGATGAACCAAACTATTTTATCCCGTAACTTTTTGGAAATGTCGTTCTATGAAAATTTGAATGATGTATAAATTTAGGCAGTATACTAAAGTTCTTCTTCTTAACTGGCCAGAAGAACCCGCTACCGGGTTACGGCCTGATGCAAATATCTCCTCCAGGCGTCCCGTGTGCTGAGCAGGTTAGAGATACTACCTCAGCATGTCAAAGCTTGTCGTATGAGGCGACTAACAATGACACTGGGTTCTTTCTAGACCGGTAGAGCCACCCCAGGCCTTAAAAGGGTTGTGCGTAGGGTTGGGGACCTACCACATGAAACCCCACTTCCAATGAAAAAATGTGTACTAAAGTTGATAAAGCAAAAAATATGAATATACAATTATTTTATAAAATTGCATAATTTTACTCATAGCGTCTAAAAAGGGGGAAGTGAGGAGAACTATATATGAAACGTTTGTCAGTTATCAATGTACTATAGGTGTACAAAATTTCAGAACGCTACGATGAAAAAAATCAAGACAAACAAACATTTTTTGACATATCAGATTTCAGGCTATAACTTCTGATCAACATCTCCGATTTACTTAAATTTAGTCTTGTTGGACTTGTATTCACGCCTAGATTATATATCTGCATTTATTGGGGCTCTTTGTCGTCCCGGGACCCCACTAGAGCAAAGGAACATTTTCTTTAAGCCGGATATCTTCCAAATCAATAGCTAAATTAAAAAACCGTCTATGAAAAGGTTAATCTACGCATTAATACCTTTACAAACGGTATGGATCCACCTGATCGGACGCTCCAGCTAAAAGTGCAAAAGTTTGCGTAATTATATAGTTTTGAGCTGCAGCGCTGGTAGTCGCGCGCCTTACGTCACACCTAGGAGGTACCGCTCACAGTGATATACAAACTTGTTGCTTTTACGTCACTTGAAAAGTGAATATCTCATTGGGAGAGTAGTGCACTGTAATGCTTGAGATCTGTAGTTCTCTTTTTCTATAATATCTTACCTTTTTTCACATATGATCTACAGATAATAGCAGTTATGCGTTAAAATAGCAAATCAAACCAAAACAAAGCCAAAAAAAAAAAATGAAATCTTTTTGAAACCGTAACGAAAACTGCCGAACACTAAAAGCGCAAATGTTATAATAAATGATACAAAACAAAAAAACTTGTATATTTTTTTTGTCTATATATAAAAACTATTAAGTGACATATTTACTATAATATAGTATGAATATAATCCGAAACCAACTGAAAAATAAAGTGCGCGCAAGCATCGAGATATTCAAATAATCGGGAAACTCGAACGTATTTTACACAAATACATATACACTCATTTGTATACATATGTATGTACATTGTGGAACACATATACAATTTTACTCAACATAACAGCAAATCTCATATATAGTAAAAAAAAACGACGTTGAAACACAAACAAAATAACAAATAAGCACAACTACAGCCACAAAATGCCAGTAAAAAAGCAAGGTAAGCATTTTTTCTTTATTTATTTTATGCTCTCATATTTTCATATCGTTGTTGTCATTTGTTTTCTCATTCATTGCAGTAACTTTAAAATTTTTGATCATGAATGGCAATAGCGTTCCGGAGTTGCAGTTTCTTTTATTATTATACCCTGTACACAAAGTGTAGACCATATGTTCCATAGGCAAAAATGTTCAGGAGCAATAGCGGAGTCGATATAGACATGTCCGTGTTGTAACGTGTTTCTCAGAGACTATATGAGTTAGAGCAAAACAAAATTTACCAAAAGATGCACATTTTCCCGAAAAAGAGCAATTTTATCGATAATTCGAAGCCCGTTCTAGATAACTCAAAACGGTTTCCGGATTTAAAATCAGCGACTCCAACTTTACCGAAAAATTCATGTTTTACTCCAGGGGTTTTGTATTGTTTTGTATATTTTACGGAAATTCCAAAAAATTGCTTGATTTTGCTCAAATTGGTGTTGAAATGTTCGCAAAGAATTAATTTATCGCATCCCAAAGAAACCCTTTAAATTTTTTATTTTAGTTTTTGATTAAATTCATTTGGAGTAAAAAAAGATTCGAATTTTCTATTTTCGCAAAGAAAATTAGAGTTTATTGCCCTGTAACTTGCAATTGAATCAAGTTAGACCAAAACTGTCCGGAAGACATTCATTTGATATTAAATTATCTGTAATTCGAGTCACAATTTATCACGATCGGCAGTAAGGTTTCCAACATAAATGAGATTTGCTTACTTCGCGATTTTCGAATTTGAATTCTTTGAAATAGCGATAATTCAAAAACGGTGCTAGAAAATCCAAAATCGTTTGCAGATTAGCAATCAGCGACCCCAAATTTAACGGAAAAAGTATGTTTTAGTCATAGGCCTTTCATTGAGGTTAAATTTGTTGCATAGTGTAATACTAGAATTAAGTAAGCATACAAATCTTGAAAATGTTGTAATAAGTCTTAAATGTACTTCATTTGAAATCAAGTACAACATTTCTGTTAGTAAGACTGAACGACCTTAATGTTTAGTCCCGAAATCCTTGGAATAAGTAAAATGGACTTAAACCTTCTCAAATTTTTTCTCCTTCCTCTTCTTTATAATCAAAATGAAAAAATTGAAACTATTTGGAAGTGCGTTTTGTTGTAGCAAGGACAAGACACGAGATCGTGAGTACGATTCCTGCCATCTTATCATCCTGATCGAAAATGTTTTCTTTCACTACTTTTCTCAATTGCTCTCGATTTAATTTGTAGAAAAAACCTAATAAATAAAAAGTTTAATATAATTGTGTGTATATCAATAATACATTAGGCGCACAACAAATAAAAAAAAAAATTGATTTCAGTAAAACGATACTCACCGTACTATCGTCACCTCTTGTGCTTGGTTTAAGCACGAATTGGTAAATTTTTTCTCTGAGTGTATAAAATACAGGCAATACGGCATGTTGCCCTTCAGTGGCATAATATAATAATAATAATGTTATCGGAAAAATTGCCGAAACCTCACCTGTCTTTTCTATCTCTGAGTTGAACCCAATTGTCTGGGATAGTTCCAAACGGTCTGTGTCGGTTATCGAGATCATATAACCACCTAGGAGGAACTTCTTTGTTGAGGTATCCCTTCAGCCTACAATGTCCAGTAAGCAGACCTGTCGGAATCCTAACCGAATATGTACTTTCCTTATTGTAATAGTTTCTTCAAACTTCTTGGCTTATTTGAGGACTGCCCTTCTTATCCTTTCTTCTTCTTTTAGTGATTGCTTAACGGTGTGTCTTCCAACCGCCGCTAAAACAGGCTCTGGCTCTGTCAAGTGGTTCGCAGCACCGCCTGTTCATTTGCGGGAATGATCGTATGGGACCAGGGACCCATCGGAGTGAGAAGCTAGTTTATTCTAGTCGTCCTAGAAGCTAGTTTATTCTAGTTCCTGCAACTGCTTTTATAGCTATGACAGTACTGTCAGTAACTTCAGCCTAGAATACGCTGATGTCAATGCCCATGGATTCAGAAATATGAGTGCGCTGTCCCGCGACGCCTAGTGCTGTCCCTTAATTTGACAAAAACGCACCCTTTAGCAAATTATGGTGTTTCTTGCTAATAGTCATGCTAAAGCTTTGTTTGAAATGGTACTCAGTAGCCATTTCATCCCTGGGTTGTCGAAGCAGCGGAATTGTCTTTCACAATTTTTCAGCGTCATGGGCAATGATTAAGTAGTCCTTGCCTGTTCCTTCCATTGACATCCTTAATATGGTTACTTTAATTTGGAGCTCTATGACTATATGGATTGGTGTTAAGTTCATTAGAACCTGCAATGCCGTTGAAGGATAGTGTAGGATAGGTTCTCATTGCTTCTGTCATACATAAACCGGCTAGCCTCTGTAGTTTCTTGACTGAGGTTACATGCACTTCTGTTATTCAGGTGAATGCTCCTTAGATAAGCACAATACTTAACGTCTCAGTTTGTATCAATAGAAAATCTCCTGAAGCGATGTTCTCTTATTTTCTGTAGCTTATAACGTCTAGTGAATGGCACCACTAGAGTCTTTGCAGTGTTCCGGTTGAGTCTAACTCCACTGCACCAATCATAAGTAGTGTTTAATCCTTTCCACATTATGTTACAAAGAGTGGGTTCAAATTTTCCTAATGCGGTGATGAGAACAATGTTATCGGCGTATTCTAGATGTATAGATATAGTCTTTTCAGAGATCGCCTACTGAAAGACCTAGACGATGCGTTAGTACTCCACCTTGTGAGCAGCCACGGGTTGTGGCGACAGTGACGGAGCTACACTCCGCTTCTGCCGTGACAAATCCTGTTTCCACAACGTCCCGTTCACTCGCCGTCTTGAGATTGCTCGTTTTACAACAATGTGCGATGTGATAACAAAAGCATCTTGAATATTTAAGGCGCAAAACTGAAACTTTCTTCTTTAGTTAGTAGAGTGCCGTGTTCATAGCATGCTGAGTAAAATGCACTGGGTTCTGCTTGAACAGCGTATTCCTTATATGGTTGTCTAGCAGCTTCTCTAGCGTGTTCAGCAAACTCAATGTCTAAGAGATTTTCGATTGGTGTTGTTCGTCTTCCCAGCTTTGGGCATGAAGATCACCATCGCTTTGCTCAATGTTTTAGGTACGTATCCTAATGATAGTGAGATTTCATGGAAAGTACCCCAAGCTCACTTGACGCTTTCCCAGTTCTTCCTATTTGGTTTTCCCAGATTTTTTCTTGGGAAATGTCACCTGGGAAGTGCGTTTTCAGTAAAGTTTTTAACACTTTTCTATAATGAGCTATTTCCTACAGTTGTTGCTTTTGTCTTGGCTGTTTGAAGTCTGATGTCAGCAGCGTTCGTCGTTTTTAACGGTCGATTCAGTTTGAAATTCCTGTAGTTCCGTCTCTTGGCTTCTTTAATTGATGTGATATGCTTCGCATTCTGCAGTCCGTTTTGCACGTTTACAGAGCGTGCGTTTCAGCTTTTGTAACTTTTTAAGTAACAATTACAATATGGAGCATACTAATCCCTTCGCATCTTTCTTTGAACTCGTTGCTTCCATTGCTTTCCTGCATTAAGTGGTGAGGGTTAGCCTGACAGCCAATCAGTAGCGGCAGCTTTTGCTTCCTACAGTGCTCGACCTGGCCGGTAATTTCATCAAGTGCTGTTTGCTCGTCACCAGGGAAGTAAGCCGATGCGATTATCGTTGTTTTCGTCGCTCCTATGCAATAAGGTGTTAATTGGTAAACATCCTGACCAGGACGGCTAAGGTCAGATTGTTGCAATCATTGGTGGGTGTTGGCGTCATATTAGTGTAAGGAAGGCCCTACATTAGCAGACACACACTCCTTTCCGCCGCTTCCACACAGTGTGACGTCAGATTCTGTCTCATCTTCTCTACTCTCGGGTTGCTTGAGGAATTTCTCTTGCATTTCTTAAGAGGACAGTGCAATAATGATGAAGACATGGCTTTTGGTGGACTAAATGTCATGCATTTTTGACTTGAAGTGGATAAAGGTAACTTCTGCTATAGATCACGCTTTTGTGCTGTGTCCTAATAAAAAACCCAAATCGTTACCAAAATGAAAAATTTTGAATGTCAAGCAACAAATGGCAAAGACTTACAGATGTTTGCCTATGTCTCAGTATTTTTTTTGTTAGTTTTTTTTTTTTACATATAGCTCTTACATATTGTTTCTTGCAATCTGCAGTAGAAAGATAGACATTAAAACGCTGCCAAGCCATTGAAATAATCAGCGAAGGCCATTCCTAATGCCAACTGACGTTAGCAAAGTCATTTGAGACACACGTACATACAAACACATATACACTATATATAGGTGAATCTTGCAAAGATGCCGACCAAGTTGATTATACTCATAAATTATGTATTACATTTTTTGGCAAACGCTTTCGACAATGGCAATGCAAATTTGGCAAAGTTGCCGCCAGCGCCATTAGCGTCATCAAGCAGGTAAAAATTTGTGCATTTTGATTTGAAGTATTTTGGGTCAAGCCCCTTTTGGATGTACTATGAACTTACATAGTCCAGATATGGCACCCATTTCGAACTGCTGCTTGTAACCCCAAGGGAAGACTGTACAAGACGGCGCGTAATTTTGTCAGCTTTTTGTTTGTTTTTAAGTCCATCTTTATTGATTTATTGAACGAGAACCGAGCACAGAACGCAGCTCGAGGCATATGGGTATTATAAAGCTACAGACAGTCCCGTTTGATTGCTGAACAAGAATAGTAGCGCTGATTTCTAAGTAAAAAAAAAACTAGCTTCATTGTCTTTATACTGAAAAAGTGGCTTGTGTTTCACATGATGGATTCGGACACGGATTCGGATAGGGAAAAGAGCAGCGATCCCAACGAGGAGCTGTTAAGTAGTGATGATAAAACCTTTCATGATGATGACGATGTCGAGGAAGACTCCTCTGGTTCGCTAGACGAGCAGTATAATCTTATAGCTGCAGCGGAGTCCAGTCATGTGCCAGAGTATATAGAAATTACAGCAGTTGGCGCTGCCCAAAGCATGCAGGTCTTGGAGCAAGTGCAGCCAGTTAAATTTGTAGAAGGCGCAGTAGACGAGCCGCTTTTGGTGCTAGCTCAAACGGAAGCCATAGAAATGCAAAAGCAAATCGATGCAGCTAGTGGAACAACAAAGTCAGTTAACCAGGCGGAATCCATCAATAAACACATGGAAAGTGCAGCTTTTGAACACGATGAATCAAATGTAGCCATAGCGCTTATTAAGTGCCGTGCACTCGATGAGGATTCTTTGCGTGGTAGTGTGCGTGAGTCTACCGAGTGCTTCTACTCAGCACAGGATTTGCTGGAGTATGGTCACATGCTTTCAGCGGCCGAACAACGCACGCCTGATGTGGAATCCGGCTATTTTGAAAAGTCCGAGAGCGATGTCTCTCGTGATGAGTACGATGGTCAGAGCTTAGCGGCTACAGCGCGACGTAAGGCCAAGTCAATCTTGCCACCAATGGATCGCCATAACGCAGAGAGTTTGCGCTTGGAGTTAAGAAATTTTCGTTCCATGATTGAAACGCTGGAGCGCGAAAACTTACAAAAGCAACAACAGCTAATAGACCAACAAAAGCCACAACAGCAGCAGCTGGATAAGCAGCAAGCGGATCATATAGAAGCACTTTCTTTATCGACACTGGAGCTGGAGCCATTGCCAGTCAAAGATAGGGTTGATGATGCTGCACTGCTGACAGGTACAGTCAGCGCACAACGGGGCTATTGGTCAACAATTTTTGGTGAAGCATCACAGATCGAGCAGCCAGGCCTGGAGCTAACACTGGATGAGCGCCTGATGGATAAACAAAGTAGGAGCAATGATTTGGGGCGATTTCATCAAATTGCGCCACAAGCAAGTGGCCTAGGTAAATGTTAAGATGGGTCCGAATGACTTGAACGTACGGATTTTGCTCTAGTCTTAAATGAACTACTACAAGAATAGCTCCCCAAGGTATTTCTGAGGCATTCTCACAGATCTGTTTCAGATCTGTATCTAATTTTATTCTATTTGTAGCTTTCACAAGAATATGAAAAGTGAATTGAGATTAGAGCTCGACAGCGAAAACGGATCAATCATTCCGTGTGTGACTTAGAGGTCTCCACGAATATTTGATCTTAAGCCATCAAAAATATTATTAATTTACGGACTTATTTTCGCATAAAACACATGTTCATATCTTCATATCTCCATATCTCCGAAGACATTCGCAAATATTTTTATCTAACCTGATTATTATAGTCTTTGGACTGCCCTTTATTAGTAAAGGCAGACAATGTGACCAGGGTTAATCGTTTGCGCCCCTAGATCTTTTCCAATGTCCTTTAAGTAACATTTCATCTTTTGGTAAAAAAATGCAGTCGAATTTGCTTATAGGCTATGCGTCTAGCCGGCATTCACATGGAAATTGTGCGGCAGTTCTAACTCGCGGGAACGGCAATATTGTCCTGGTCGCAAAGATCCCCAGCCCGTAAGTGTTAATATTCCATCAGTCAAAGCCTTATCTTCAAATTCTGTGCCTGCAACGCCTTGGAACTCAATGCAGTGTTTGACAAGCAGGAAGGAGAATTTCCGGAATCCTATACAGATAGCAGCTCTTTTTGGTCTTGATTAAGAGACTATGTAGCAGTATTCATGCACGTGTTGAAACCATGTATTCAAGCATCTTGTTTGTACTCTATCCTTGATCTTTTAGAGACAGTAATCTTAATCTTACTAATCTTCATGGGATTCTGTGCAAACGCAAAGCTATACATATATTTCATTATGAAGATAAAGACTTAATATCAATAACTGTAAAGCTATTCACTCATGCCACACATTTTGTATCTGCAATCAGCCAACATAGTTAATAATAATATTACCATTATTTTATCTTTACAGAAGCACATCGGGCCCTAGAATTGCTTGAGGATTATCATGCACGTCTTTCTGAGCCTCAGGATCGTGCATTGCGCATTGCAATCGAACGCGTGATACGTATCTTTAAATCTCGCTTATTTCAGGCACTGCTAGGTAAGAAATCTCAAAAATTTTATATGTATTACCAATAGCTTTAAAAGCACTGTCAATTTGAAGTGGTCATTATAATAGTAAGAGGTAAAATATTATATTATGTTTTGTATAAAAGATATCGATAATAGCTATCTTCTTTAAATTCCATGATTACAGTTGCCCAACAGTTTTTTTTTTTGTTATTTTCCCATAGAAATATTACATTTCGTTATTCTGTGTTAGTTTTCATTCGATTTCGATCCGATTCACTATTTTCATTAAATTGTTGGCATGAAATATAGTTGGCTGATTTTGAGGTTTGGATTTTCCAATGATAAATGCTGCTTATGCGGAAGGAATAGGCATCGTTCCCCCCAGTAAGAAGGCCATGCCCATGAGCATGGTCTATATATATGCTCAACATTCTATTCCGTACAACTATACAAATCAATGGTAACCAGTCCGAAACAGTTTAAAGTTTAAACTGGCAGTGCGCTTTGATTGTGCGAGGCCTGACCGAATGCATTAATTTGTGGTACCACGGGTGGTCAGGAGACCACAGAACTTGTTTCTGTCCTGACTTTGCGGTTAGCCCCCTAGTGGTAGTATCGTGGTGACTGTAGTAGAACCCTGTGTTCGGCGTGGAGTTGTGTTTTACAACTGCCACATGGCAGGTGCTCACGTTAAATACCAATGACTTAAAATGTCCTCTTTGGCAATAAGCGAGCATACCAAGAAAAGCGTCCATGTCGCTGATCCGTACAAAATGACGGATATCACAACGCTGGCGGAAGGCGTTTGCTCTGTTGTTTAGTTGCTTTCACAGCTTTCTGGCTGGCGTATGCCAGATGGAGCTTATAGCTTAACCTGTGGTCAAGGATTATGCCGAGGTATTTTATGGCTCTTTGGTATTTTAAAGATACGATTGTTTGCCTTGTCGTCGACATACGACGATTTAATACACGCTCTCATAACAGTCGATTACAAAGAGGAGAAAAGAAAACATGAAATAACAACGTTTGTGTGTACAATGTAGTTTGTTGTTGTTTTTTTTTATAACGCATACAGTATATTTTTTAGCTCAAAACAATTTTTACCTGACTAAAACGCAATATATCCAGATGAAACTTATATGCAGCAAACCGCAAGAATTTTATCTTTCGAATACCACATTTTTCAACCGCAAAGCGTTATTGTGAAGTAATACCATACTAAACTTTATGATAATACAGGTGTTTAGACAACATAACCAACGTTATGACAACGTCCAATGCTATGAGCAAGCAGCCAACAGGGAGACAACCAGAGTTCTACAGAATTGATGCGACTGGGAAAGGGACTTGTGGAGCACCTTCAGTTACCGCTGTCCATAGAATTTGGGTGTATCAGCATTCGGTTCACAAAGTATCACCTTACCAATCGAACAAAGTAGCTTCAGACCCTCCATCTTTTGAGAGCCTGTAAAATATGTGCCTAGATTGCGGAGTTAAAGGCATTTTTAATACAAAAATTCTAAGCAATACTATTTGAATCCTCCAGCGCATCTTGCCTCGATTGCGTCAGTTTAATCGCTTGCAGATTAGCCTGTGCCCATGCAACGAGGTCGGTCCATCAGGAGGTTCGCCAATCTTTGGGCTTCCTCTGTGAGTTCCCAGATGCTTTTGTTTAACATTTGCACAAAGCTGGGTGTTTTGTACAACGCAAAGTTGGAATATTGCACGAGTTATCTGCAATAATCTTTAAATTGTCCCTCATTAGCCAACGAACTTTATGAAAATCAAGTAATTGCGTTGGTTCGTCGGGGTTTCCCCATCATTTGGCGGTTTACTGGGTACAATAATTTCGCTCGATAGTTGTTAGAATTTTTATTGTGTTCTCTTGTTTTACTGCTGCTTATCGATTTTAAACGACATTTATTCGCCATTTTTTTTGTTGTTTTCTTATACTTTTACGAGAAAAAGAATTGTAAAATTATTTACACTTGACTAGCGACCAACCAACACATGAACGCAAGCTCATGCCCCACGCCAAAGGACAAACAATCTGTTGAGAGGATTTGGGTCAAACGGCAAGAGGAATGCCACCACAGCCCAAGCAAAGCTCGACAGCTGCATCTTGTCTGTTGCTATGTAGCATGGAACCGGGCCAAGCAGCCAACCAATCCTCCAGCATCTTGCCAACATTGCCGTAACTTTAGCGCCCATTGTGCCTCGTGTAATTTGCAAAAGTTTAATGCTGGCGTTGTCAGTAGCCAACTTGCACCTTCCCTCTGCCCTCCATCCGTGCTTGACTTCAGCCATGAACTGTCATGCCAAGTTATATAAAAGTATCTCGATTCTTGTTGCTTGCATGCACTGCTGCTTCTGTGTCAGAAACACTACAGTACACACACACACACACACACACACACACACACACACACACACACACACACACACACACACACACACACACACACACACACACACACACACACACACACACACTCGCACCCACGCAGATGACAATACATGTTGCACGTATATATTAAAGATTTGGCAGGCTTTGACTCAACTTTGCTTAAGTTTTAAGCTTCTGTGTGTGTGTGTGGGTGTGTGTGTGGGTGTGGGTGTGTGTGTGTGGGTGTGTGTGTGTGGCTATTCCCCATAAACAATTGACACATACATGAAGCTGTGGTCAGACTTTGTCACAGAAAACTGCTACAAACTAACAAATGTGTGTATTTTAAGGTTTCTTATATTTGGACAACTTTGTGTTTAACTTTCAAACTGTTTATAGCTGCGGAAAGGTCAGAAAAAAAGAGAACATGCCAAAATTAAACAAATTTGATGCAGACAGTCGGAACGGTGCTGGACGGTGGGTTACCCTGAACCCTTTTTTCCACATACGGTGAAGTTGTAACGAAAGTATCTACTTTTATGTCACTTTTCACAAGTTGGATATGACTGTAACCAATTTCCCATTGGGAAATTACAATTGAGAAGTTTTCCTATTGGGAAGTTGATTATTACTTTTATGTCCATAACTTCAGTATTCTAAGACCAATGTTGTTAAATTTTGAAACATATATCGAAAACACATTTATAAATACATATCTGTGACCATTTTTCAAGTCAATATATTGCGGGGTGTGGCAGTAATTGAGCTAAATCGATTGCGGGAGGATGGGGTTTCTATTGAAAAAAGGTGAACACTTTGAAAACTCTTGATAGATATAACATTTTATAACATATCCAAGACGCAAATCTCTGCCAATTCTCAAGTTGATAAATTAAACGACACGGCTGTAAACCACGAAAATCTGCTGGGGAGGAAACGGGGGCAGATATCAACCCAATTTGACACACTTCGTCTTACATGGAATTACGCGCATCTTGTGGTAAAAAATTGTGTCGCTAGCCCTTATAGTCATGCAGAACTAGTCGCTAGGCATACAGACGGACGAACAGACGGACATGGTTCAATCGCTATCCTTGTCATTGATAAGACTGCTAAGACTGGAACCTACTTACAATCTTCCAGATCAAATCATACCAACCCAATTACGCCTTAGAAACTCTTTGAAATCTAAGCTCATGTCAGAATCTAAACATGCGTACCGGAAAAGCAAGTATACAGAAACAGCCCATCATTAGGTAGTCACGTTGACTGGAAAATTCCCAAACATCATGGATTATACGCTGCCAGCCAAACAAGATATCGAAAGCGCCTTATCTCCGAATCAATCACTGGGGCATCAACAGGTTTTAGAATCGATGAAAAATTGGTGAAGTTAATCGATTAATTGGTTAAAAGCAGGATAGTTAAGTTTTCTCTGGGCACATCGACTTAAACAAGGTATGTTAGTAGAGGAACTCCTTAGAGTGCAGTACTATCTCCCTTGCTGTAAATAAGCTACTATGCGACATAGAAAAGGTGGCACATGTCGTATTATTGCTTATGTGAACAGTACAGTTTCTCTGTTAAATTTCTCCAAACTCTCTATAACCTGAGATGACAGTTACATTAAAAAAACTACCCGCTTGGACAGCAAAGAGCAAATTAAGTGCATATCCGGAAGAAAACTTTTTATTTTCTCAAGGAGATATAAATTCCCTACGCTTATTCGCCTAAGCTCAATAGTTTGGCCCTTTCCTTCAGCTACAGTGCCAAATGCCTGGACAAGGAATCAGGAAATAATACGATGAAGTTAAAGTAAAGAGAAATAAAGTCATACTTTTCTTCTTCTTAATATATGTATACCGTTACCAGTGTGGTGAGCGGGATAGAGAATACCACCTCAGCAGGTCAATACCACCTCAAAACCCCAGGACAATGAAAGAATGTATTTACATCAGGCCGTAACCCGACAACGGATTGTTATGGCCAGTTAAGAAGAAGATATATGCCGTTCCACTTTGCTTAAGTACCGGTAGCCCTAAAACTAACTTATTATGAGTTCGTTCATATTTATATTTTAATGCCCCCATACGCACAGCAATCGGTGGGCCAACTGCAGTTAATTTCGGTCGCAAGAAAATCAATAATAGAGTTATTTTCAGAAAGAGAACACATAGGAAAAGTGTGTGTTTCTGAGCTGTTACAAGCTGCGACTGAAACCCTCGGCTTGCATTTCATCTGTATCTGTGGGAGCACCCAACGAAAGTTCGGCTCGTGTGTTTGTGGGTGGACATGCCTGTTTTAGAGGTACAAAACTATAACGACGATATTGGTCCTGATGTCAAACGTCTCTTATGCTGCATTGATCTAAACTGTTCTGGTAATTTACCGGACCGCACTGACTATGAGGCTAGGAGACTAGTTGCCTGGTTTGGTTACCTAGAGACGTGGCTTTTGTCCTCTTTGTTGGGTCTATGTTGATTCAGTTATGTTGTTGCCATTCTCTTATTGATTTCCGTTATTTAGTTTCAAATGTCACACACACGCGTCCAAGCCAGATACATTTGCAAGGGCAGTGACAATAGCTACGGTAGCTCCAGTGACAGCGACAGCTTCAACATGAATGCATGTCACAGTTTCCAGTTTCCCGTCCGTCCACTTCATCCCAATCACTATGCTGCCCAGGCTGCAATCTGTGGCTATGTTATTTCAGCAGAACCAAGCGCAAAATATGAACATAGTCTGTGCCTATGGCTACGTAAACACAAGTGTAACACAGGCTCTCGACTATGAGGTACTCTATATTAATTGTCTAATTTCATGCTCATGACTCTCGTAACTTCTGAATTCATCACATTCTCAATTATCAATTAGGAAGCAACATGATTTGTGTTTAGGGTAAAAGTAATAGGTAATACCGACCTAAGTCCTTAGGTATTGTATGGTGTTTATGTTTGCTTGGTATTCCACATATCACGTAAATATCTTTTTAGAAATTAATAGATGTCGATTTTTTTCGCGCCTTAAAACAAGCTGTTCTTGACACTTGGTCAAGCCTCTCTGCTGTTTCCTTCAACAGTCGGATTAAAGGCATTGGTCAAACACTCTAAGGGCATTTTCATCAGACTGCCATAAAGCAAAACGGGAAGGATTAGCGCCTCATAGAGTGTTAGTTTCGTGTGGCGGGAGTGGTTTCTACTACTCATTTGCCTGCTGAGACCAAAGTAGCGTCTATTGGCAAGAGTGATTCTCCGCTTGATCTCCATGCTGACTTTCTTCTTTATGACGTCTGGTAGCAAGGTACACAAAATCGCTGACAACAACAAAAGTATAGTTTTCAACATCAATCTGAGAGTCCAATCGCTGCTCTCTACTTGAAGAAAACATATATGGCAGTTACTCTTTCAATAGCCGCAAAGGCTCCGATATCAATATCATCTGCATAAGCGACCAACTGGACACTCTTATAGTCAAATTTTGCACCTTGGTGATGTACTCGACTGTTAACAACACACTCTCCCTCACAAAGTTAAAAAGACTGCAGTAGAGGGCATCGCCTTGCCTAAAATCTCACTCGGTTTCAAAAGGTTCGTAGAAGCTCTTACCCCAATGTCATTCTACATAGTCACACTAACTTTGCAGGGATCCCTGAACGGGCCATAAAATGCTGCTTCATAATCGGCAAAGAGAAGGAGGCTGTCGATTCGTGGGTACTTTCCAGGATTTGGTGTAGTGTGGATGTTGGGCCCAACAAGCCCAAAGCGACATATAAGGTCAGTTTCGGCAATCAGTTCCTTGGAGTTGCTTATATGAGATAAAAAGCATGCTGATACCACGGTAGTTGTTGCAAATCATGGCGGTCACTTTTCTTGAGGACAGGGCAGAGGACACCAAGGATCCAGTCATTGGGCATGACCTATTCTGCAAGGGAGCTGGTGCATGCATCCTTCCAAGCAATTGCTTTCACTCTTGCACAACTTTGCAGGCAGGCCGTCAGCTTTGTTGTTTTTTGATTACGAAGTACGCCTTCCTCTATGATTGGGTAGATTGGGAAGTTAACTTTGTTGTTGGCATATTTTCTCTAAGCTACAGCCAAGTAAAAAGTTACAGTCATCGATTTAAAGATGTTGAACTTTTTAAAAAAAAGCAAACCTGTATTTGTTGTAATATAAACTCAAAACATTCAAGCTGCTGATCTCAAATAGTACCGATTATATTTAGCCATTTAAGTAAACTAGTGTTCGCCTCGTTCTCATACAGCTGGTTACGAAGAAACGTTTGTGTGAACATGTTTTGGTGTTGGTTTTTTACTTCAAATGCAACGTATCCAAGTGAAACTTATATTCTGCAAACCGCAAGCATTTTATCTTTCGAATGGTATAGGTTTCACTTATAAACGTTGCGTTATTGCGAAGTAATTGGTACCACACTGAATTTTCGCTTACCGTATTTTTATATAGATGAAAACTATTCGTGGCTACGCTGAAACGTTGCGCGACAGTACCGTCTGACTTGTTTATTGTTTGGTTTGGCGTTCGATTTGGGTGTGTCACATTTTACTGCCACAGATCTTTGCCTTTCTAGAAACGCAAAAGAAAACTATTGAAACGGAGATGAAAATTTGATGACCTCGCCAACAGATTTAAAAAAATATGAGTAGCGGCTATTTTATCGCCAGTTTTTAACGACTGTTGCATATTATTTGTTTTGTTTTCGTTTTGGTGGTCACACTGGGCACCTCACATTTAATTTTTACAGATAATTTGTTTCATTGTGGATTTAGTGGTCACATTTCGATGTGCTAGTTTCCATTTTCAAACGTTTTTCTTTCTTTCATACAGAGTGCCCCATTTGCATTTATGGACATAAGGCAACAACGCTGGCAAGTCATATAAGCAAAAACCAACGTCTTCTTCTTGACTGGCCATAAAAACTAGTTAGTTACTACCAGGTTATGGCGCGTTGTGAGGATGTGCCTTTGTTACGAGGTTTTGACTATTAACTGCAGTTTATGTGATGTTGGGTTGCAAGTCCTTCGCAAGACCCTCTCAAGAGTCCAGCGGTGACTAACACTCACTACCCTCACAGGGGGGGGGCGACTATTCACTAGTGTGAAGGCCAACTTGGTCAAGAACTAGGCAGGATTCGCTTAAGTCATGCCGAATTAGAGTTTCAGAAAAACGTTGACTAAAGTGCTGTGCTTTATGATCGAATTCGCTAGTTTTTAAATATCTTATTTTAAGCTGTAAAACACATTACATGCCTGATGGGCATCAACTTAGTGTATCATAATAATAACATGCCTCGCTTCGATTGGCTCTGCCTCTCTAATAGACAGCGTTTTATCAGCTATTTATGCTTCTATATACATGCATATATGTATATGTTTCGTACATAACTATGAGTGTGTGTGACCGTGTCCTCGTCCTCGACAATGTTGGCTTTACTAACTGGCACTGCACGGTGCCTGTGGCGGCCCATGGCATGTGCTGGAAATTAAATGGGCGCCAATTCGATTTTTATTTTTTTTTTCATTTATAAAACTTGTTCTCTTCCCTGATGTAGGCCACTTGAATGCATTTGATGCGAAGCATATTGACAGCCATTGATTGGTTTGCAGACTGCTACTGTACATACATACGGCACTTTCCGGTTGGGAGACGCCGTACACCCCACCTGCCTCAGCCTCTGCCTCTGTCAGCTCCCCGCTGTTTTGTCCGGCTTGTCAGTTGGCGTCAGATTGCATTGAGAACTCTACTTATGATGCATACTGACAATTTCATTTTCACTGCCCTTTTCTATGGCACCCCTGCTCTCAGTTGCCAGCAGTAAAAAATAAATATTCAAACAAAAAAACCCATCAAGTTGAAGTGGCGCGCTTGAAATTGTTGCCCATTAAAGAGTTTCGAATTACGCTGCTGCGACTCTGAAAACAAAATCTTGCATTTTCACTTGTGATTCTTTGAGCGAAATCTGTATCGCAAGCTTATATAGTAGATATGCAGCTCAGCTATTTGCTGATTTAAGTGAAACTGCAAAACTAAAAAACAAAATGTAACTTGATCGTGTGCCAGAGTTGTGCCACTATACTAGGTAATTCTTTCAGCGCACTCACTCCTATTTTGAAATTAGTTGTTCTTTAAAGAAAATTAATTTACTCGTGTATTGGGTTTCTTGATTGTAAACTTATTATTACTAGTGTTCGCCTTGTCGTCGACATTCGACGACTTAATACACGCTCTCGTAACAGCTGATTACGAAGAGGAGAAAAGAAAACACGAAATAACAACGTTTGTGTGTACTTTGTATTTGGTTGTTGTTTTTTTCTAAGGTAAACAGCACCTATTTTTTACATTAAATTAATTTTTACCTGTCTAAAACGCAACGTATCCAGGTGAAACTTATATTCTGCAAACCGCAAGTATTTTAGCTTTCGAATTGCACAGTTTTCACCTGAATACGTTGCATTATTTGAAAGTAATCGGTACCACACTGAACTTTTGCTAATGTATGTGTGTGTGGGGAAAGTCATCTGTGCCAGCTGCTTTGTTGTTCTTGCGACCAACCACGCCGTCGTCTATAATTGGGAACGTCGGGAAGTTAACTCCGGGGGCGGCATTATACTCATCATCGCCCGATAGTAAGCCAGAGAAGTGTTCCCTCCACAACCTCAGTGCATCCTGTCCACTACCAGATTTCCCTCTGTATCTCTACAGGAAGACGCTACGGTACCAAGTACGTTCTCCGCGGTAATACGCGAGGAGTGGGATATATGTTTCCAAAGTTCCTCGGTGCTATCGGGATCTGTGAGAGGTTGAGTGAGCCGCTCAGAGAGTTGAGCGGACTGCTTCAGCAGTCTGCTGTTATGGCAGCTTTCGCTGTGCGCTAGTTCGCACGTTCTTTGGTAGGTTTAGCCGCATGCGAACCTTGGCTGCAACAAGGTAATGGAGTTGATGTTGACCCCTCTAAACGTACGAACATCGAGCACGCTGGATGCATGCCTTCCATCAATCACAACATGATCAATCTGATTGCATGTAGTTTGATCAGGGGGACAGCCATGTAGCCTTGTGGATATCTGGATGCTGAATTCTGGTACTACAGACTACCATGTTTCGCGCCGCCGCGAAATCAATTAGCCTTAGTCTATCTTAGACCAAAGATGCGTTCTCTTCAAATCGCCTAACACGATTTTATTATCATGGGCTGGGCAGCGTTCATAGACAGACTCCAATCTATCATAGAACGCATCCTTGGTCGCATCGCATCGCATGTCCGCCGTCGGGGCGTGCGTACAAATCAGGCTGATGTTGAAGAAATTAGCCTTAATGCGGAAAACCGGGAGACACGGTTGCGTAATCTTCGGCCATTAACAAATCCACACCTAAATTCGTGCCGGTCCGCATGGCAGCTGTAGTATATGAGCTCTACGATGACTTTAACATAGTTTAGCGAGGAGAGCTTTACATCAGGCCGTAACCCGGTAACGGGTTGTAATGGCCAGTTAGAAGAAGAAATGTAATAACCGTGTCACTAGATGTAATAATAATAATGTAGTTGGGGAAAAAAGCACCGCGGCCTTTTAGATCTATTTTGCCCCCTACTGAGCTTATAGCTCCCATGTAAGTCTTGTCTCTGTCATTCTTAATTATATTGAATGGATCCTGTTTTCACCGAGAAGCGACAACCTTCTTCTCGCCAGGGCATCACATTCAGCCAGGATGTGCTGCGAGGATTCCTCCTCAAGTTCGCAGAACCTGCAGGTGCTGGAGTTGGTGATGCCCAGCTTGTTCAGGTGTCCACTCAGCCTACAGTGTCCGGTAAGCAGACCTGTCAGAAATCTAATAGAGTTCTTTTCTAACAGCGATAGTTTTTTGAACTTTGTTAGGTCGTAAGAGCCGAGGAACTGTTTGCCCAGTTCGCGGTTCGTCTCAGTCTTTCCTCTCTTCTCAGAAGTTGCTTGACGGTGTGTCTTCTAATGCCACTAGGTGTATAGGCTATTAAAAACATATCTACTCATATGTATTTTATCATAATATACCAGGGCTAAAATGTCTATCTAACTATTGATGCACCCAGAGCTATAGTCAACTACAAGAAGATTGGAATAGGCTTCAATTTTATGTAACCAATTAGAACCGGCGATGGTTCTGAAGCCTAAACGGCCTTTTCCTATAACAAAAGTAATGAGCTGTTACGTTGTTATACATAGTTATTAGGTGATTAATTAATAATAAAACTATAAGCATAAGTGCAATAACTCGAAGTACTTACTATTTACAACATTAAGTTATAAATAAAATAAATAGATTTAGCTGTAATGAACGAAAACCAACGAAACATTTTGAATTAATTAGCTAACAAATTGGGCCATCAATGCCAAGACGTACTGTACACACGCAATTGAGTAATACTGATTTTGTTGTTGTTTCATTGCAGATATTCAAGAATTCTATGAATTAACTTTATTGGATGACTCGAAGAGTATACAACAAAAGACGGCTGAAACATTGCAAATTGCGTCTAAATGGGAGAAGGATGGTCAGGCTGCCAAGATAGCCGATGTAAGTTAGAGTATCTATTAGCATATATGTATGTATATGCTTAGCTAGCTGTATTTAAGTGTATTTGTGTGCAGTGACCTGCAGAAAATGAGGCAACTTTATGTCTTTGTGTGAGTGTCGATTGTAGCATAAGCATTTGTCTATTTTGTTGTGAAATGTTGCGTCACTGTTTAACCTTAACGCCCAGATGTAGGCAACACTTTTCATTGTTGATTATGTATTTGTTTAATTTTTTACTTTTGTTTTTAACTCTAAAGCATACATTTGCATTTACTTAAATTGCTATAGAATACGGCAATTTGCCCACAAATCTCCATATTGCGTGCCTATGCCAGGGGCGTGTTTATTTACTTCATTTCAACTTTTTGTTTTTGTTTTCAACATAGCTTTCATTTTTGTTACTAATGGTCTAAACAGGCTAAAGTCCTGGTCTAAATCGAACCAGTTAATAACTTGGTTAACCTGTTTGCTAAACTCATTTATTAACATTTCCCAAGAGCAGCTATTTCAGCTTTATGCTTTTTCTGTTTGTGTTTAGTACAATTTTCCGATCGATTCGATTAAGGTGATTTTCAAACTGTTATAATGTGTGCCTAGCATAGCACAATAGCTCTCAAACTGTTGCTCGTCGCACAGTTTTGATAGCACTGCGCATGGGCTAAACAGCATTTAGTTGTGCACAATGGCGGCGCAACTGTATGCAGTTTTACGTACACTGCGAACAAAGTAATGCAAAAGCCATTGCAAATGTTTTAAAATAGTTTAAAAAAAACTTTAGTAAACACAAATGTTTAAAATTTTTAGCTACATTTTCGTTTGTTCTAACTTGCTAATTAGCTGCTATTATGCCAAGAACAAAACAAGTAGGCATTTTATTTCGATTTGAGCTTTTTTGCTCAGTGTAGCTATGCATTTTTATACTACTAGTTTAGACATTATTATCAACTTAACTTTCTTTATTAAACTTCTAGCTATTCTAATACTCATCATCCTTTCTATTATCATGCCGCTCTCTACCTATATACTACTCTATCTCTTCTCTCTTGTTTTTCATTTTCAAACCATGCGCGCTTTGCTGCTTTTGTTATGCAGTTTATAAAAAATACCACTATAACTCGCAATTGCGCCTATGATATCAACGATACAACAAATCCAAATCCAAGTCTCAATCTAAATCAAAATGCGAATGCGGCCGTACATGCCGAGGTTTTAAGCAGAACATTTAAAAATGAATTGGAAGAAATTTTGGTAAGCACATTTGACACATTTTTACATTTAACACTAACATTAACATAAAGCTTCAACTTATTGCAACACACAAACAAGCATTTTTTTACCCGGCTTACAAAAACTATTTTGACTTCTCCGATATTGAGATTCGTATTGCCATTTTGCATTTTTAGAGTGCTTGGCGATGATCCCAAAAAAAGGGTTCAAAGAATTTGTAAATTTTGTGTGAAAAGGGTAAACGTAAAAGCGTTGGAGCTCACTTGAAATATTGACTATGGCATTTTGCGAGCCTTTGCTTGAAATGAACGTTTATAAGTAAAGGAGCTCGTCAACAAATGGTGATCGAAAATTAAGAAGTTATTAGAAAAGTTGCTGAATCGTCGCATGAGCAATACTAAAGTGCTATGAACGACGGCAACGACAATACGGATTTGCTGAAAAGGGTCATAACTGGGGACAACACATGGGTATGACGTCGAAACCAAATCAATGAA
This sequence comes from Chymomyza caudatula, assembly GCA_035041775.1. Classification (NCBI taxonomy): domain Eukaryota; kingdom Metazoa; phylum Arthropoda; class Insecta; order Diptera; family Drosophilidae; genus Chymomyza; species Chymomyza caudatula. Next base: position 1,397,406 of record JAWNKW010000070.1, read on the forward strand.
GGCGGCCAAAAGCGCCAAGAGTGCAAAAAAGCATGCCAAGTTCTGTCTTGTGCTTACTGCTTAATGGCGAAATGCAGAGCGAGTTCTTGCCACGGTCAATAAGGACCGGATTTGTGACAAAACAGCTCACACATCAATGCGTGTTTGTAATGTCTTGACCAACAAACAATACCTTAATCATGCCTCAGCCAGGATATTTCCTCTGTGACTGCTACCAAAACTGAACCAAGTGGAAGGACGAACTTATGCTACGATTGATGACGATAAAACTCTCGGAACTTGCTAATTTAAACTGTACTGATAGACAGGTTCATCTAGCAAGGATAATCTAAGAAGTTGACGGTCTACTGCAATGGCACTTTCCTTTGTGCCAGGCTTTTTAGGTAATACATGCCGTTCCAAAAGTAGTGCTCTCGACTGTTTGCTCTGTCAAGCGCTGCTTTATCCTTTATATTTTTGTTGGTATAGTGCACATAGTACATGGTATCCTATATTTCCGTTTACCACATGTGCATATCTCCCTTATGGAGATTAGCTGCGTTTGTTCTCGCTGGAGTGGCAAGATTGGCATCTATGTGTATGTCACTGGGTAACCTCATTAAAGCCTTTTCAATATCTTGACCCGTGTTGAGAAGAAGGTTCTGTTCAACTACCTGTTCAAGTAAGTTTTTATATGCTGGAAGGTTGCTGAACTTCTACATTTGAAGAAAACTGCTGAAAGATCTGCGATGTTCTATCTATGTTCACATGCATACCTTTGCTGAGTATGTCTGGCGAACCTGTGCGAACCTGCGGGCCAATATGTTGGTTCATTGTTAGAATGGCTAGTGAGGTGAACAAGGCAAGTCCTGTGGCATTGTTTAATTTTGAGCCCCATCAAGTGGTTTTTACATTTAAGTCACCGCAGGAAATCAATTTGTGACCCAGGATTCGAACATTGCTTACGTCACTCATTACGTTGGAGCCACGTAGGCCGCCGCCATCGTAATATCACCAAGTTCACTACAGTTCTCGGAACCCCGTCCAATGTAAGAGCTGTTTGTTAATAATATCTCTGTGGAGTTTTAATTATTACTTTATAACGGGTTCTGTCATCTGGTTGGCAAAAGCACTGCCATAACTCATTAAAGTATCAACCAGCACTAGTCCCATTTTTTCGTTTTGGAACCGTATGTTTAGATGACATGGGTATTAGCTCTCAGTAAAAGTACTGGATCATTGCAGCACTCTCGTTGGAGGAACACCACACTGTATCTGCGGCAAAACTTACATGTGCCACAACAATTTCAACAGGCAGCGGGAAAAGCGGACACTCACTATTAGTGTGTGACCAAATCCCAGCTCGCTCGTCCAGATTCCGTTTTTATTGATATTGCTAGCTGCTTTCGTAGAGGGTTCAGATTGAACAATGCGTCAGAGGTTATCCCAGCACTTACACTGGAGTGTACGATTGACCTTTTCCATCAAACCACTGATGACTGGCTCTATATTACATGGCTTCAAACGCCAAGTTTTACTAACAGAAAGCGGTGAGAGCACGTTCGCTTTTCAGTTCCATATGCGCTTTCCAGTTCAGCTTAGTGTCAAGGGTCACCCCGACATAATTTACATCACTGGACAGTGTTCAATCTATTCAGCCTGCTTTTCCGAATGAAAAGAACATGTTGTCTTACTGGCATTAACGGTGAGACTTTGTGTATCGCATTGAAAGACAGTACATCGTGCATTGTGGAGCAAACTGTATGGAGGGATCTATCCGATCCAATCGCTGATAGGTAGCTAGTGTGCTCACTTCCTGCTCCCTTGAACTAAGCGCTTATTTTTCTAGTCTTGTGTCTTAACCGAACCCTAAACGGAACTAACTGCTGTAAAATCTGGGTTCAAATCTGATTGCAACCCTGCTCTAAACGAGCCGCAAAGATAGCAGGTCACAGATTGTTAACCAGCTTGCAACTATCCTAAATGCAACACTTGAAACTGCTGACGTATTAGTTGCTCTTGTAATTGTTAACAGCTTCTAAACCACTATTAACGCTACTTGCGCAGATTTTGACATATGTTGATGCGGTATAAGCCATGTTTACGGGTGTGTGTGTGAATGTGCACATATTGTAGGATTAAGACCGAGTTTCATGCCCCAGCTGGCTGTGGCTTGCGGCCTGTGTACGTGTCAATGAGCATGCCACTTGAATTTTGCTGTGTGCTGCCTGGGACAGGGTATCGAAATTGAAATTGGCAAGATAACGAAAAAAAAAACAACCACAAAATAGAGAAAAAGAGAAATCGAAATCGAAAGCGAAAGCGAAAGCGAATGACCCCCCCGTAAGGAAAATATTATGCGTGCGTTGGCGCACGCAAAAACGATTTGTCTATGTAATTCATGGAACTGCCGAGGACAGGGGCAGGCATGGGCAGACATGGGCGCACAGGAACAAAAGCTGGCGATGTTTGGAGCATGTGGGTGTTGCTCTAGGGAAACGCCGTGTGGCGCACAACTGCCTTAAATATTTTGCTCGACTTTTGCTTGGCAGTGTAGCTGTGTGTGTGTGTGTGTGTTTGAGTGTGTGCTGAATATAACAAAGCTGTCAATGCTGTGACTGACGACTGGCCGCCTTGTCATGCAAGACTGAAAGGCAAATGCGTCAGGCGTGCCAGTCTACTATGCTCAATAGCCACGAATACAAGTCCAAACACAACAACGATAGTGATGTAAATCTAGACGAAAACATCGATGTTTACCATCGCAGAGTCCATCGACATTGTACATCGATGTAGGTCGATGCATCGGACTAAAAACATCGATGCATCGATTGTTTTCCGATGTTTTATATTTAAAACGGAGAATAACATGATCTTGTTGAAATGTTCGATGGTTTCAAAAACATCGATGTTTTGCCGATGCATCGTATGTTCGAGAACAACGGAAAATGACAGGCCAACCATCGATGTGTTTTTTACACCACTAAATAACGATGCCAACCAATTGTTGTGTGTATCTATTGCTATTATATTAATTTTTCCTTTGCATTCGATTTTCAACATTAAGCATACGCAATGTTGTACAGAAAACAAATTGTCTATCTAATTTAATTTAACTTCTCAAATAATGATAACAACAATTGGTAGCTGGACTTGAATGAAGTGTCCTTAAACGCTGCCTATTTGCCTACGTACAATATGTACACATGTGTTTGTAAGGAAGTGTGAAGTGGTTGCCAAGCAACAGCTATGCGTATACACACAAAGAGTTACGCACACACCTGAACCAGGGCAGCAGCAGCAACAACAACAAGCCGACAACACACACTTTTAATTCAATAAGGACCTACAAACAGGCAAGAGCAACAATGAAGCCGAACACATCAACAACATATAAAGCATATAACTCGTAAACGAACGCACACACGAGCGCCAAGCTGCAGCACTGCGAGCTACTAGAAAGAGAGCTCCAATGAATGTCATGCATGAAGTCAGGCTGAATTTGGATACCAAAACCAACATGATAGGGAGCCGTTAGAAACACATAACAGTAATTTATGGCACAACAAAACTTGTAGAAGGAGCACGAAAAAAGTTGTAACATCGAGCAATTTGAACCTTTTGGCTGCTTGGACAGCGTTACGCTCGTTTTGTCGGCACGATTTCTCTGCTCGTACACCCACACACACACACACACACCCACACACACACACACACACACTTAGATACAGCAGCAGGTTCATATGTTTTTAGTTTTTCTAGCTGATTTCGGGACATGCGTATTAAACGTCGACAATCATGATGAGGGGAAGTGGCAGGAAGATAAACGCCGACTTTGCCGCGCTATATTGCCACATTACACATATGACCGGTGTGTCAATTTTGTTACCGTGGTACAAAACGCACTAAAAACTACAACAATTTGAACCAAAGTGTTATTTTGATTAGAAACTGACAAAAAATAATGTTACAAAACAAGGAATATACTCGGGCGGCCTTCCTTGTTACCGAAGGCGCTTTTAACAACGTTATCCCCGAAGCAATAACAGAAGCATTAACAGATCTGAGAGCTTCACCAACTGGTAAAGCTGATCGATCAATTTGCTTAAAAGCAGGATAGATCAGTCTTCTCTGGGTAGGTCGACTCAGGCCAGGTATGTTAGCAGAGGTACTCCTCAAAGAGGAATATAGCAGTAAATAAGCTACTATGCGACATAGAAGAAGTTGGCTGCCTTGTTATAGCCCATACGAACGAATTCGTCATTAGCTTCTCTGGCAAGTTCCCTTAAACACTCTGTGACCTTATGACAGGCAAACTAAAACAACTGTCCGACTGGACAGCAAAGAGCGGATTGAACGCAAATCCCGAAAAAACAGATCTTGTTCTCTTGTCAAGAAGATACAAATTCCTAGACTCTTTCCACCTAAGCTTAATGGTTGCAGCCTTTCCTTCTGTGACAGTGCTAAATACTTAGGGATAGTACTGGACAGGAAGTTGGATTGGACCCAAAACACGCAGGAACGCATCAGTGACTTTTGTAAAAAACCAATACGCCTCAAATGTGACTCTACACGGCTATAATCAGACCCATCCTTCTGTAGTTAGCTCTTGTCTATTGGCCAGCTCTGCGGAGACAGTCTTCACTTAAGAAACATAATAAAGTGAGCAGCTGAACTTTGCATCACAGGAGCCCTGCGTACTACTCCAAGCACTGCCCTTGATGCCATACTCAACATTCCCCCCTTGAATCTTACAGGCGAGGAACAGGCCCTTTTATAGGTCATACGACTGAGGGATTCAAATAGTCTGACAAAATCCAAATTTGGTCACTCCTCTATTGCGGCAAAACATGCTTTTTTCCCATAAAACAGATTACTATATACCAGTAGAGTACCCAGGCACTCCCTTAAACACGAAATGGCTCAGCAGTTCGTTCTCAGCCTGATATGGGTCCTGGGACAGCGGCATATAGAGGGCAACAACATAGCGGACGAGCTCGCCAGGCAAGGTACTACTGATCCCCTTCTACCTGAGAGAGAGGGGATGCCATAGACATCTTTATGGCGAATTTGGCAGTTTTCTCAAAACAAATACCTACTGGATGATTTTTGTTAAACTAAGGCCCCGCCGTTTCTCACTCTAAAAATTGAAGTAATTTTTTTTTTTGGAAGCACCTTCACCTGATGACCCTAGACGGTAGCCTACAAGCCAAGCAATTGACTTCAATACGCCAAAAGCATCTCATCGACGACAAGAGTAGATAGCAATAGCGTTCTCCAACTGTCAATTTAAGCCTTAACCAACTGGTCAAATTCACTGCCTACATAGAAAACAAACGTAGAGAAATTTTAGCACAAACAAGTATTTCTTGCAGTGCATTTGTATGCCTAGTAATACCTTCAAATTCACAAGATTGTCATTTCATCAGCTCATACTTGAGTATTTTCGGTCGTTCACGAAAGTGACCGCTGAAATATAAGCAAAGTAAATATAAGCTGAACTACCGAATTATGAGAAGCAATCTGAGGTCTGAAGCTGGTACATTACACAGGTCAACATAGCTTAGTTATTGGAAAGCTGAGGGTCATTTCCGAAGTAATTTGCTTTGTAGAAGTCAGAATTGGTCTATCACGTCAGAATTTTGTGATATTTGAGGTTATGTAGACCACAGGCCGCTTTTCGGGTATATACATGATCTCTCTCTCTCTCTCATTTACGACCAGACCCATCCTGGCAGATTCTCTTTCAATAGCCGAAAAGACTGCGTTAACTCCGGTACGAGTAAGGGAAATTGGGACGATCAAAGAAAGCGACACTCTGCACTCTACTAGTTTGCGCTACGGAAAAGGGCGACTTGCATTTGCACATAAAGTCAACAGACGCAAAAAAACCGTTTAAATTTAGAAACTGAAGTGAAAATATTAAAAATTATGCAACTCTGCTATCAGCTATATCAAATCAAACACGCGATCATGGAAGCTATTACAAGCACAGCAGGGCCTTAGAGAGAAAATCCGCTACGTATCCAAGTGAAACTTATATTCTGCAAACTGAAACATTTTATCTGTCGAATGGTATAGGTTTCACCTAAAGAAGTTGCGAAGTAATCGGTACCACAGCGAATTTTTTCTTAGCGTATTTATATATAGAGATTTTAAAGCCTACTTTTATGCACATTGAAGCTACACGTTAGCAATGTGAACTTGTACAACGTAAGAGCAAAGTCAAAACGGCTACATGGCTAAACTGGCTCAAAAAGATGCGTCAAACGATGTTTTTGGTGCCGGGATGTTGTGTTTTTTCCCACCAAGCAGCATGAAAGTAATAAAGTAGAGTGCTGAACTGAAACAATTCAAAGTTTTTGCCAAAATGTGGCCATTACCATGACACTGTGCGTGTGAGACTTCTTGTGTTGCGCTTTCGCTTAGACCGACTCAGATGAAAAATAAATGGGAATAGCTGCAATTTCAGCAAGTCGAGTTAAGGATTCCATTCTAATATTTCATGCTCTTTGCTGCCCACTTGCAGCACGAATCTCGCTCGACATTCGAATACAATCCAATATACAACTTACGGGCAAATCGTGCCTGGCGACAAATCACACAGACTCGCTTGACAAGCTCGCTTCATGTAACTGAACTATTAAGCAATTGCAGGTTTTTTGATAAAATGCGGCCATTACCATGACAATGTGCGTGTGAGACTGCTTGTGTTGCTCTTTCGCTTAGACCGACTCAGATGAAAAATGAATGGGAATAGCTGCAATTTCAGCAAGTCGAGTCAAGGATTCCATTCACTTGTAGCATGAATCTCGCTTGATATTTGAATACAATCCAATATACAACTTACGGGCAAATCGTGCCTAGCGACAAATCACACAGACTCGCTTGACAAGTTCGCTTCATGTAACTGAACTGTTAAACAATTGCAGGTTTTTTGATAAAATGCGGCCATTACCATGACACTGTGCGTGTGAGACTGCTTGTGTTGCGCTTTCGCTTAGACCGACTCAGATGAAAAATGAATGGGAATAGCTGCAATTTCAGCAAGTCGAGTCAACGATTCCATTCACGATATTCGAATGCAATCCTTAATATTCGCTTGGAAATCTCGCTTTGTGCAACAAGCGCCTTTAGGATTTATTTGTTAGCGTTCAAATGCAATGTGAACCACTGTGCCTTCGGAAGCTATGTCGAGCATAATGGCGCTGCCTCATAAATTTTTGTCGGTTTCATTTTCAAACGGTTTCAGTTTACGTCGTTGTCGCCGTCGCCTATGCTGGCGACGCCATTAGCTTACCGACAGTCAGTCAATACACGACGTCTCCGACTCCGACCTTCTGCTCCGCTGCCAACGACAATGACCACGAAAGAACAACAACAGCAACGATAGCGGTGGAAACAACGAGGACGCTTCGTGCGCACCGTGTTCAAATGTTGCGTGCAGTCGCTGCGCTGCTGTCGACGTGTCGAGTCACAAAATATTTTCCGTGGCGTCTCGCGTGCGTTGCGTCCAGCTTTCCACTTGGTGCGTCTTTCTCGTTGTGGCGTTACCGTCGCCACCAACTTTTCCGGGCGCGCTCGCTCGCCCGTGCTCAAATCGTTATCAATTTTCGCGCGCGCCTTCAAAATACACAACTGCAAACGAAACAAAAACAACAGCAACAGTCGTCTGTTTGTCTACGTTTAGATTTTAATGTGTCGTTGTCCTTTCGCAGTTGGCCTGCTCGCCTGGTATTGCCTTTCAGGAGTAGGACCTTAACGTATTGTACTTCAAAAAAAAAAGGGGCGGCTGCCGCCTGGCTCTTCGCTTCATTGTTTGTATTTATTGTGTTTGCCTTGTCTAATCCGGTTTTGATAAACAAATTTTGGAATTGGCCGTAAGGAGGTGGCTCCGGTTTTGTCTGCTTGCTGCGTACTTGTGTGTATACATACATACTATTTACTTTCGCCTTTATGACTTGAGCTTCTGCTTTGAATAATGGTCGCCATTTTGTAAATGCAGAAATTAGGCTTCTTTTTGTTAGAACATAGTTACAAGCTGTGTTTTTGCAAGTACTGTACTCTACTGTGCGGCATAATTTAATAGAATGATTTCAAAGCAGACTGTGGCACAAATATTTTGTACCTTGATGTAGCAAATATCATACCCTTCAGAAGGGGCACTTCGACTTATTAACTTTAGATGGTTCTTCTTATTTAACATACACTATGGTTGTTCTACGGCAAATTTTAACAAGAAAAATGTATACCCATGTGTTCTATTGTATTAGTTGCTCTTTTACTTTTATCAACTTAATATCAATTTTTTGCTTCCAACATTAACTAAATATACCAATTATAAGAACTTTTTTGGACTACTTTTCAAAATAGTACTTCCCGTTCTCACATAAATGGAAATTAAGGTGAAACGATGAGTAACCTTTATGATTCAATTCTAATTATAATACTTAAAACTAATAAAGGAGCTTAGTTTAGGAGTTATTGTTATTTGGTCATTTACGCAATTGCTTTTCACAAACGATTTTTTCCACAACAGGCAATATAATTTGTCATTCTACACTTTAAAGATGGCGAAAATAGACAAATTCTTCGTTTATAGTTCTTTTCGAAGTGACTTGTCTAATAAATTCGATGTAAACCACTTGGCTCAGAGCTTTCACTTCGACAGCTGCGGAATCATTGGAAGAACAACAATCGTTCGCGATAGATTCCAACAGGAGAAAGAACCAATTTGAAAATGGAAGTTTTCAATTACGACAACCAACGATGTCGAGATAGTGATGGTCGGTACAGAATTCGATAGGTAGATGTTGAAGATGAGAAAGAGAATGAGAAAGAGGATAGGAAGATAAAAGTTGAGGTTGAAGATGAGAAAGAGAATGAGGAAGAGGATAGGAAGATATTGGTACCAATATCCGGAGCTGGACTTAGTATGAGGAAAGAGAAAGGGAAGGAAGAGAAACGGAAAGAAGAATCTGATTTACCTACCCACTAAAAAAATAATAATTAATTCTTACTATATTCTAAGTATAGAATCATGAAAACGTTTTCTTTTGAATGATAAAGTGAATGATTAAAAGACGATATTTGGGCGCGCGGATTCAGCTAGTTGTTCCTGTAAAGAAAGTGCTGTGCAAACTATATCCTTCAAAAGATCTAAAACTTTTAAAGACAATAATTAATGGATATCACGATTACATTAAACACTTCAATGTCATTGTTTCTATAAACTGTGACTTAATGGCAAGCAACTTGTGTCAAAACAAGATGTGTGTCAAGGAACCAGTTGTTTTTCCCCCCCGCCACCTGCCTCCCACACGTACACATACATACGTATGAAGCTATTGTACTTAATGTATCCCAAATATATACATACATACTATATGTCATCCATTCATCTTATTGGGTGCACAAAGACATCACATCCTGCTCGTTGACTCATCCTTCCATTACAAAGACGAAAATAACTTGTGACATATGTACATAAATTGCTTCTAATGCTTCAGTAGAGCAATTATGTTCAGTGTTTCCATAGCGATTACGCTGACTCTCCTGCACATGTGAAGCTACATAACATCTTAAAACTTCGGCAATGTTTGTGTTAACCTTTTAATATAGATAGATGGCACGCTAAGTGGACCTTTTTAAGTATGTCTCGAAACTAGCTTTAAACTCCTGCGACAGCTTAGAATCGTTATTAGGAACCAGAATAAAGTGACACTTTTAGAGGGACTGCCAAACTTAACGATAATATATGGTACAACGGAACGTATGCGGAATATGGAAGTATTTCAAAATGGATTCGTGGCTCTGAAATGCTTTTCATTGTTTCACCGATCAATAAATGATATAAGGAGAACTTCAGTCGTCAGTCGTTTTACAAACTAAGTGCAAAACAAAGATTCTCCTTTCTTGCAGACTTGTGTACGTTCCAATCATAACACTAGACAACAAATTTGAACGCAATGAAAGGCCCTTGGTTAACACATATCGTTCATTTACTAGAAGACTGTCATAATTGGAAAAAACGTGATTTTTAAGTTAATGATGCAGAATTGTTGGTTATATCCAGCTTCATGTTGTGTCCAAATTTCATATAAATATCTTATAAACTCTCCACGTAAGCAGAGAATATGTCACTGTCTTTTCTACTAAGTGTCTGCAAAATCGAATTTTTTGAGCTATGACAGTCTTCTAGTAAATGAGCTATATGTATATACTTTGTCTGGTGAAGTTGGGTTCGCAGAAATCAAATCTGGCAACCGTTTTGGATTATCGCCATTTCAAGAGTTTATTTTCGAGACTTCGAGAGTCTACGAAGTTAGCAATTCTCTTATTACTCGGGAACTTTACTTCCTATCGAATTCCGAATGATTTGCAGCTCTTATTAAAAGTAATTAAATATCGGTTCATAATGTCTAAGCAACAAACTAAAGTTCTTAACTAAAACTGAACTTTTCCGGTAAATTTGGGTTTGCTGATTTTGGAATCCGCCAACCGTTTTAGATTTTCTAGAACGTGTTGCAAAATATCGCTATTCTAAAATACGAGTTTTCGAGTGTTGCAAAGTTAGTAAATACCATATTACTCGAGAATGTTCATTATGATCGCCCTATAGGTTCAATATCCCTCAAACAGTGTTGGTCTCATTTTACTTGATTATGGATTTTGGAAAAATGTACTTAGGCTGCGGTAACTGCTCGTTTCGTATGATCTGTGTTAGCAAGCAACTGCACACTCTTATAGCCCCATATTGCCCCGGTTCCATATACTTTAAACTTTTGCAATACACTCTCCAAGACAAAGTAGGTTCTTTCCTACATGGACTTTCAATCTCATCGCACCAACGCGATATATCACTGAGCTATCAAATCTTCTTAACTGGCCATAACAACCCCTTGGCGAGTGATGTACAGCAACAGAATACAGTCCCGTCCGGATGTACTAAAGCCTTTCGCAGCACATTCTCCATCAAAAGATTGAAGAGGTCGCAGTAGAGGGCATCGCCTTTTCTGAAACTAGTCCTAGCTTGGTACCAACAGATTCGGAGAGGCTCGGTTGTTATAGCTATCGATTCATGAACATGGACTCTTCCACATCAGCTCTCATCGAATGGCTTAAGCCTCTCACACAAAACGCTCGATATGGCCTTATATGTGATAGAAAGAAGACTGATACCGCGGTAGTTGGTGCTTACTGTGGGTGGGGTCACCCTTCTTGAGTATAGGGCAGAGGACACTAAGGCTCCAAAAATACCTATCCAGTTATTATCCCTAGAGATTTACCACTGTTACTGATTGAGAGGTAATGGTATCCTATGAAACCACGGTAGTTGGTGCCTACCGTGGGGTCACGCAAGTTTGAGAACAGAACAGAGAACATCAAGTTGCCTACCAAAGCCAATGTTGTCCGTCATGCATAACCATGTGCCCCAGCAGCTTTGTTGTTCTTGAGCTGCTTGATTAGGACCCTAACTTCGTAGGCGGCGGTATATCCAAGCTGTCATCTATGATTGGAGACATCGGGAAGTTAGTCCCATTGTCGCCCAGTGCACACTGCGTGTCCACTAACAGATATCCCTCTACGAATGCTTATATCCTACTCCCAAGCCTATTAGCCTTCATTTCTGAAGCGCGAATTTCAATCTCCACAAAGTGGAATCTGTAAATGAAACTTGCTTAATTTCGTAATATGGCCATATGAACGTTTCAAGCGCAAAATTTCCACATGTTGTTGGCAGCTTGGCCAAAATGGACTCACAGCATGCTAAAACATGCGTATTACGTATACGCCGCATGGACTCACAAATTCAAGGCACCGGTCTGGTCTGCTTGGTAAACATCATTTCATTGCTCATCATTTGGTTGGCTTTTCTTTATTCATTAACTCGAATAGCTCATTCATTCAGCTATTCATGCATGTTTTTCTGTGATCTTTAAATTTGTCTGATTTTTGCTTATTTCTCTGTTGGCATTGGAGAATCTCGTAAAAGTAAAAACAAACAGTTTGCAGATCGCTTTTGTTTTGTCAGTTCTCTGTTGCTACGTCGACGTTGACTTCGACGCTGCCGTTGCCGTTGCCTTGCCGATTCGCCTGTTTTTCATCGCCCAGTTTTCCGCGTGCCATCATTTGAAGCGTTTTCCACGCAGCGCGTTGCTTGCTGTTTTGCAACGGTTTTAAATCGCTTGATTTCGTTAGTATAGTAGATTCGGAAGTTTATACAGAATATTTGTTTTTGTTGATTTGGCATATGTAAAGAAAATGTCTGTGCATTATTTGACAACAACAACAACAACAACCAATTAACATCTGGTCTAAGAAAATCACATACTATATAGATTGAGTAACGCCAAATCTGACGCTATATACTATGTTGTGCCTATTTACCTAGCACTACTGCATACTATCTATAAGCAGCCTTTATACACTATGTACATTAGTATTATGTGTGAGCTATATAATCGTTCGCCTATATTTGAATATCTCTTTTGACCCTTGTATGTTTTTTTTGGCTTTCTTCGAATACCAAATATTCGTTTTACAAGTGTGTTTTTTTTTTTTTGTGTTGTGATTTTCAAGCGTGAAATAGACAGATTCCCTAACAAAAACAACAACAAAAAAAAGTGAATTAATTTCAATAAAGAAATTCGAACAGTGTTATCTTAAACATTTGGATAATGCTTGTGTTTAAGATTATCATTAGATCGTAACAGGCGAAGCGTCTTGGATCTAAGGGTTTAGGTTTGCAACTAAACAGCAATCGACTGTACGGACGGGCTTTTGAAGACGAATCCAAGCCAAATACAGCTAAAGTTGTTCAAAGCATATTGTCGCCTGTTTTTTCTCAAAATCTGCACATGTAGCTACCGTTCCGTAGGACGATCAATTGTGAAGGCTAGAAAACCTTTGGTTTGCCAGAAGTTTAAGGAAAACCAACTGCATCATCAGGACAATGCGAGCTCTCACTTAAGAGGCTTTTGGAGCAGCCAAAACGGTGAATTTATAGATCATACGGCTTATAGTCGCGATTTTTCACACAATGATTTCGTTTGAAGTTCAAAGTTTTTCGACACATAAAATAGCGATGGTTTGGAGCGACCACTAGTGTCGAAGCCTTCAGTAATCCCTAAATATAAATGGCAATACACGTAGTTGTAGTGTTTTTTCAAACAGGATTGCTCATTACCAATGCCTACTGGGTAGTCGCCCTGTTCAGAAGGATAACTGCTTTAAGGAACTGAAATTTGCCTACGTTTAGGAAAACTTATGCTTGATACGAACTTTAAACCGAAATTTCAAATTCAGATGAGCAATAAAAATAAGCAATTGTGGATATTTGTGCAAATATATTGTTGTTGTTCTTGCACAAAGTCCAACAGATGGAAAACAGGGTTGTCCTTGTCTTAGCGTCAATGTGTGTGTGTGTGTGTGTGTGTGTGTATGAGTGCTTATGTTCAGGCGGGAAATTGGAAAAGCAAGCAGCAAGAAATATTGCGCATACGACACGTACGCAAAAAGAAAATGTTGCGGCAAGAAATAAGCAGAAAAAAGCGGTAAAAGACGAGAAAAGCGAGAAAATACATATAGAGAGGTAGCCACAATTGCAATACAATAAAAACAACACGAAAAGCAAAAGCGAAGACAAATCATGGCAACAAGTGAAAGGAAAACAGCTTCACCGACGACTTACAGTTTGAGAGCAACTGAGCGTCGAAAAACTTGTTGCTCTCGTATTGATTTAAGCATGTTTTTTTTTTTTTAAATTTTGTTTTTGCCAGTGACAATAACAACACAAGTTTCTAGCAAACAGAACACGGCAAATGCTCTAGATATAAAAACATAAGCGTTAAGATATAAATTATTAAAATTTGTATGCAGCAAGAAACAAAGTGAAAAGTGATTTGCTTAATATGCAAAATAATTATACTAAAAAATACTAAAAAGTTGAAGAAAATGATTGACTGGGTGTCGATTGTGCGTCACTCTCGACGACGCTTTTCCAACTATGTTGGCGCACGTTCCCCGGTGCGCATACGCCGACGTCGGCGTCAGTTGGCTGCTCCGCCGTCACAGCAACAGCAACAGCAGCATCAGCAACACCTACAGACGTCGCAGCATCAATCGCGTGCGCAGCAGAGAAAAGATAAGGAACCGTGTCACGACGGTGGTGCGGATTCCAGTGGCAGCGGCAGCGGCAGCGGTGGTGCAGCTCGCTATGCTTGCTGTTGTGCGAATGTAAGTGCTCCAAATCTATCATATCAACCCAATGGAATCACAATATTAAGAGAAAATGTTATTCGTGGAAAGAAGTCCAACAAAGTCTGACAAGCAATTCTTGCAAAAAGTCGCTAGAATGGGATTTTGAAATGCTATACGGCAATGGATGAACGAAACAACTGCCTAAGCAAAAATTTTCAGTTCTTGAAGTTCTGGGCAGTCGTTACCTAGCCGTTCCCAATAAAGCTCCATTAAAGAGCACACCCTGGCTGCCTTTCTTAACATTGAAGGTGCCCTTAACAATGTTGTTCCTCAAGCTATTACGAGAGCACTCACGCAACTGGGAGGCGACGAGCATTTGGTATGGCTTATCAATCAATTGCTCAAATGCAGGATTGTGAAGTCGTCTCTGGGTCAACATACTGCTGACTGCCACGTAATTGCTAATGCAAATGAATTAATGTTTACAACTGTCCGAATAGGCAGTAAGTTATAGGGTATCATGGCATACTCCCCCTAAGCCAAATGATCACTTGCTCTCATTTTAGTAACAGTGGTTAATGCCTGGGGATAGTACAGGATAGGTATGATTGGAGACTTGGTGTCCTCTGCCCTGTTTTCAAGAAGGGTGAACCTACGGTGTGCGCTAACTGCCGTGGTATGAGCCTACTATCTGTTGCATATAAGGCCCTATCGAGCCTTTGCGGTTATTGAAAGATAATCTGCCAGGGTGGGTCTAGTTGTATACAAGAGCAAGACGAAGTACATGCTTTCTTCGAGTAGAGATACACAGCTGTTGGAATCTCAGATTGATGTTGAAAACTATCTTTTGATGTTGTCAAGGATTTCGTCTACCTGGGCACCACCGTCACAATAAAGAACGATGTGAGCATGGAGATCAAACGGATGTTACTTTGGTATTAGTAGGCAAAAGTGTAGTAGAGACCACTCCCGCCAGACGAAACTAACACTCTATAAGACGCTAATCTGTCTGATGAAAATGCCCTTGGAGTGTTTGAGCGGAAGTATTCCGTAGTATCTTTGGCTCTCTACGCATTGGCAACGAAGTCTATGAGCTCTACGACGGCGTTGTCATAGTCAAGGGAATTAACATCCAGCGGCTCCGCTGGCTAGGTCATGTTCTGCGTATGGATGATGAAGCTACTGCGATTAAGGTCATCAATACGGCTGTTGAAGGGAGGCGACGAAGGGGCAGGCCATGTCTCCGTTAGAAGCACCAGATAGAGATCTTACTAGCTATCTTTGGTATCAACGATAGGAGCAGGCGCGCTCTACAGCAGGCCGTAACCCGGTAACTCGTGGTAATGGCTAGTTAAGAAGAATAGTGGGAAGTATGCTGCCCACCTATAAGCGCAGTTGTTTGCAGGGTTTTTATTAGTCGCAGCAGCAGTGGCGGTCGAGGATTTGCACAAACGGTCATGTCATTTAATAGGATACGGCTGGTCGCAGTGGTATTTTGGTTGAGACGCCGATGGAAACGCGTTATAAGAAGTCTGCTTAGCCGCCACATTTAGAGATACGAGCTAGTGCGTTGCGAGTTTGGGACAAATCAAATGTTGCAGAATCTTGGTATAAGTCTAGTATTTCATGCCATTGTGACATGTGTATGCGATTGAGCTCTATCAAGTATTTAGGCTTTACCGGTTTGTAAAGAACCCTTCTAACAGCCTTGCCTCTTGCGTCCCAGGAGGCAGTTCAGTCTTAACAACAAGGTGCTTGTTTGCAAGTCAATAGTTGTGCCTACGTGGTCCTATGGTTTGCCAATTTGGGGAGTTGCGGCCGCTAGGGTCCAAGTGATGCAAAAGCGGGCTCTTAGTTGCATTACTTGGGCGCCGTGGTATGTGCGTAACTCCTTCATTGTGATTTACGCATGCCCACGGTGATGGATGAGCTAAACTGAACTCGTTGACAGGGGCATTTACCACTAATACATGCAGAAGAAGGTTCAAGCGAATCCATCCTAGTGACATTTGGCTTCGTTAGTTTGTTCAGGACCATGTTTTTGTTGAATTAAGGGAAATTTGCGTTAAAATGTTCATTATCTTGTCCTAAACGTAATGTCTCATGCCATATACTTCTCATTTGTCATAAAAATGCTTTAAAATCGTTAAGTTGATTGACTAATGTTTTAAATTTATAAAAAAAAAAAACTATATCGCCCGAGATGCTTAAAAAAGTAACAGAACACGCAGCAAAATGGCGAATAAAGGCGGCCACTTGATGGATGTTGTATTCAAAAATTGACATAAAAGATGTCACACCCTGTATATATATATAATTTTAAAATTATTAATATTATTGCACTTTAAACACGTTTGAACCATCACGCACTCTGAAAACAATCATGCATCTTTATGGAAACTTGTTGTTTTCCGTGGTGGCGCTATCATACACGCTAGATGGCGCCAGCATATGCGCACGCTATATGCAGCTAGTTCGCAGCTGTGTTGCAGTATGAGTGCCAGAGGCGTAAGAAAACCAAAATAAATAAATATAAACACTATCAATATTGATGTTTCGCATCAGCCAGGTGCAAGAAAGTTCTAAAGATTATAAGACTATATCTTTGTACTAGACGCGCAATTAGTTCCAGCACTAACATTACGTTTCTTCTCTACCTTACAGAATCAACGCATGCGCATTGAATCGGACAATGAGAATGCCAAAGATGCCACAATCGAGAATACTGCCCAAGTTCGCGGTGCTCGTTCCCCACAGCAGCAGCAGCAACAGCAGCCACAATTGCAGTCCGCGACCGCCAGAAGCGGGACTCAAGCTGTAAGTGGCTGTCCATTAATATATTAAGATTTACACCCAAGCCGCACCCTAATACACTAATTAGCCTTAGAACCACACAAACACACAGCTACATCTACCATCAACGAGCACCCAAAGCAGCTGCTAGCATCCACACCACATTACTTGCTCAAACTGGGTCAAAAGAGCTCCGCAATCCTAACTCACGGTCCGGTTACTCGCTACTTTGAGAGCGCGTTAAAGGGTACAAACAAAAGGCCATGTATAATTAGGGATCACACAAATTACCGCTTAATTTTTTACAAAGAACCTTCAAAATTACCTAGTAAGCCATTTAGCAGTTACTTAGTAATAGGCTTTTTAGCATGTAACTCGAGCTCCCGCAGTATAGAAACAACATTTTGTTGAAATTTAAAAGTTTTAATACTTGAATTAGTGCAAATGTGAGTGTTGTAAAGGAATTGACTGTTGACACTTTATTTAAGGCATTTTGGCAAACAAACGTAAATAAAAGATCCAAAAGATGAGTTAGAATGATTTAAGTATCTCTTTTCAACCTTTTGGGGCGCCTTTTTCTCTCTATTATTTATAGAAAAGTTTTGCATCGCAAATCATTTGTTTTTCTTGTGTACCACGTACGAGAATCGAGTGTTAATGAACGATTTGCACTAAGTTGTTAAGCTTGCTGCTGTTCTCCTCGATTCTCAAGGGGGGAAAAAGGAAATTACTGCTTAATTTAAATAATATAAAATAATTTGGAGACCGAAAGCCAGAGGAATTTGATCTACCTCCAGATTAGATTTTATTAAAAGCATATTTGGAAAAAATAGTACTGTCTATAGTTCTGGGTGGTACAAGAAAATTCCGCAGATTACTTTTATCAAATGTAATTTTTTTTATTAAAAAAATGAAAATCACTGTTCCAACAAATTACGTTGGTTTTTCATTAATATATATGCAAATTAGTTTGCGTACATAATTCTGGATATCATAGGATAGAGTTTATTTTAATAAAAATTTGCAATTTACTGTAAAAATTTGCAATTTACTGTAAAAATTTGCAATTTACTGTAAAAATTTACGTTTTTCCAGTCTGTGAACGTTTATTAAAACAATCATAATTTTTCTGTAAAACCTTGATGTCCCAAGCTAACGAAAAATACCTGAATGAAGTTTTAGGAATTCTGGAATTGTATGCATTTAGAGCACAGAAGAGCTTTAATTTGTGCAACTTTTCGAAAATCTGGTGGAGTCAAATAGTAACAATATGCAAAATTAAAAACTGCACTTCGCTATCGAAATTTGCCACATTTAATATTCCCTATATATTAAGATACAAATTTTAAAATTTATCGAGTTTTTTAAGTATAAGATTGACCTTAAAGGCTTCAAACCAATGTATACTTAACAAGGTAACGTCGTCGTTGAGCGAACATTCTTAAAATTTTGTGAGAGTCTGAATATAGTTATAGAAGTTATTCTCGTTGTTGTAAACATAAAGCAATGCATACCACATGTACATATAACATAAACAGAAATAACATGCGCAACACACGAACTTTTCATTGAAATTCGCAAGAGAATGAAAAACTAAGAGACTGCGCTGCTGACGTCACAACGACGACGTTACCTTGTTAAGTATACATTGCTTCAAACGATCAAAGCGCTTAGTGTGGACTAGAACCACAAAGCAAATGCATATATAAGAGTTAGTGAGGAGTCGCACCGCATAAATCCATAAGCAAGCGCTAAATAACCGTAACCGTTTTGGCTTATAAAGTTAACATCGTACAGTTTGAGAGTGATTGTGCCTTAGCTAAATATAAGGGAGCTACAGTTTTATTCCTTTATGCACTAGTTGCACTCGTAAATGTACTATTTCATTTTTATATGTTTACTAATGTTTAATTTTTGTTTACAAATGTTAACATTTTTTGCATTTTCACTTTATATTATTATTAATAAACGATACTAATAAAGTTTTGTTGTATTGCTTTGTTTTTGTATTTTGGTTTTGATTTGTTGCAAATCAATAAAGATTACGAATTGTATATTAATATATTTTTATGAAAATTAAAAACTTGTGTTTAATTGTTTGTTTTGTAATACTTTATTATAAAATTTGTTTAGCTAAAATAAATAAGCGCATTGTGAAATTTTAGCGATAGCTTTGAGTGATTTATAGCAACGGCAAAGAGAAACTTGCATATATATTTAAATATTTATAAGCCTCTTTAAATTTATAAAATTTATACAATTGCGCGCTTCAGTTGCTTTAAAAACAGTGTTGCAAAACGAACGAAATATTAATAACTAACTTTAGTTATTACGCTGAGCAACACTTTTATTGGTCTCATCTAGAAGCTCAGCTGTCTGCACTCTTCTAATTCATTGCGTGGCCTTAAGATCAGTTTCTTTTTGTTGGCTGCTCAGCTAGCTTACTCTTTCTAGCTCATTGAGCTGCCATCGGTTGAATATTAATGATATATTTCATACTCTTTTCTCTTCTAACTCGTTGATTTGTATTTTAGTATTTATTTGTTGTCGAATCAGTTTTCATTTAAATTAAAACAATTGGAGGTTTCTTTTTTCTTTTTTTTTAAATATGATCAAGTGTTTTTTTAGTCATTAAATATGACATACGAGTTTATTGTTAAATCCGTTGCAAACAAAATAAACCCAAGACGGTGAAAAGAGAAAAACGTTTCATTACTGCAATACGCGCCGCGTTGATAAGCCGTTTTTGGCACGCTGAGTTGTTTATTTTTTTTTTAAGTTTTGTTAATTGTTGCTTGAATGTTTAAAATGTGTTGCAAGTATTATTGGCACACAGTACGTGGCACGTGTGTGCATTAAAGTGCTAAATTGTAAGGGCGGTGGCACAGAATATAAGTAGCAATCGAATCGTAGATGTGAAATTATTTAACGGCGTTGCCAGCAACCAAAGAAGAAGAAAAATAACCGGTTACGCATACAAATGCAATGCCCCCTACAAAAATGCCAACTACACAACACGCCGCCGCCTAGAAGTGTACGTATAAACTAGGCAAACAATAACATACAAATATACATATATATATATATATATATATATATTTACGGTGTGTGAAAAAAGACAAAAACTTCTGCCAAATCGACGGGTAAAAATTTGCAAATTTATTTACAAATGTGCGCAAGTGACCTGAAAAATGCCAAAAACACAAAAATAAAGTACATGCAGTGTATATATGTATGTAGTACATAGAGACATGACTTGTACACAGTGAGAAATTATAGACTGAGTTGACTGCAAAACAACAATAATAACAACAAAATGCTGTTGTTTTTAATGTTTGGCTGTGCCACATTTTTAACATTAGTCTCCGACACACACACACACACACACACACACACATACGCATAGCTTGTACACATGCAATGCATAGCGCAAAAAATAGCACCACAGCAGTGCTTACCAAGGGAGAGAGAGAGAGTGAGTGCGACAGTGAGCACGCAAAGTAGACGTACTTCTCTCTGCCCTCTTTTACAAAGTGTGTGTTTTGGCTGCTATAGTAATACATTTTTTTTTTTATTTTCTTATTTTCGTAATTTACTGGCAAACAATAAATAAATAATAATATAAAAGCATAATGCGACGATTACACTGCCTCACACTGGTTGTCACAAATGCAAATTGCTTACACTAACAACACAAAACTGATGTGACCGATGTGAAGCAATGACACCACTATATCTGTGGTCATATGGCAGAGTAGCTTTAGTCGACATTAGAAACGGTTGAGCTTTATACGGATCATAACAAGTCACCATTCCTTTTTTAAAACTTGTATATTTCTGCTCTTATAAACTTGAAAAAAGAACGGTGACTTGAAATGTCTTATATGAAGCTGTAGAACGCAATACCTTAACATTTTCTTATGTCGACTTAAGCTATTCTTCCATATGACCACAGATATATTGTGACAGTGTTTTGTGGTCAAGAATTACGAATGTTGCTCTAAGCTAAAATTTTTATAATATAATTTTAGAAAAAATAAACTTCATTGTTCATTTGAACAAGCACAGGGTCACACCTGTTAGCACTGTGCCATAACAATTTGTGTCTTAAATGATTACAGCTGGTGTCTTTACTACACATACTATTAGGGCACGCGCACACATGAACCTGATTTGCTGAATACGCAGCTTTTTCGGCAAGCTGATATTGTTTGAGATATTTATGCAGAGTCCATCGACATAGGACATTGATGTAGGTCGATGCATCGATGGTTTTCCGATATTTTATATTTACAAATTTTGCTTTTTATTGTAGAAGCAACTTCGTTATATAAAATGAAATATGTGAAACTAAAGCTATCTAAACATAAGAAGATATCTATATACTATATATATGTATATATATCAACATAAATGTTTTGATAAGCGTCCCCTTAGCAGTCTATTTCGCTGAGAGTTTGGCCTTTGAATAAACTTTGAGATGACAGTCTCAATTCTGCAAACACTATTTATATAAAGGAGAATAAGTTACTTGCTTTGGCATGATCTTGGTGGAATGTTCGATGGTTTTAAAAACATCGATGTTTTGCCGATGCATCCTATGTTCGAGAACATCGGAAAATAACAGAGCAACCATCGATGCATCGATGTGTTTTTTACACCACTAGTTTGAGATGCGTACACAGATTGCTGAAATGAAAACTTACTTGTAGCACATTTACTTTTTGTGCTATTGCATACCATATTTTGTCAGTTTTTGAATAATTTTCATTCTTTTTGTTCCACAAAGACGGATTAAGCGCGATTTCACTTTACAATGATTTTTCAAAACCTGGCACTAAATATCAGCACTTCAGCAGCCTAAAAACACAAGCATGTTTGATCGAATAAGCAAAGCTGAAAGTTCAGCAGAGCTTTTGGTGTGCGCACTTGTTTGTTTTTTCAGCAGTCAAATTCAGCAATAAGTTCAGTTTTCAGGTTCATTAGATTAGATTTGTGGTGGGTGCGATGGCTCATCAGAGAAAGATGAAACGATCCCTAGCACTCACTGTTCACACTAAAAAGTTGAAAACCAAAACTGTGCCGCTCTGTGACGCAGTGTATATCGTGCATAAGATGTATGTGCCTATGTGTGTGTGTCTGTGTATGTGTTACTTGGGCGGCGTGCTCTCTCGCGCTCAAAACCAAACAGAACAGCAGAAGTAGCGCTAGCAGTTAGCCGTTTTAGCTGCTAGTTGTATTTGTCGCTCATTTGGGACGCATGTCGTCGTCGATTGTTCGCTCGGTCGGTCGGTCGTTGTTCTTGTTTTCTCCTCTATTGGTGGGGCAGCGATGGTAGAGACACTTGCCACATTAACGTAGCCGGCAGTCGGGCAGCTAGAGAACAACAAACTTAACTTCACCGGGTCGGAAATCCAACTTGGCTACCACTGTGCGTGTTTTAACGATTACGATTTTTGAATTTAAGCTACAAGCCAAAGTTTAATTTCGTGTGTGTGTGTGCTTTTTTTTTTATAATTATTTTTTGTTTACAGTGCGTAGAGCTGCAAGCTAAACGTCAAATATAACACAACAATAGAAAGGTGTACACACATACACTTAACAAAAAAGAAGTGTAAATACAACTAAACAGCCGGCATTTATATGTGTGTGTGTTTTGTTAGTGACTGTGTTTAGCTTGTAAAACGTGACAATTATAATGACGACACGCAAAAAGAAGCGTCAGGATGGTAGCGGAAGCGGCAGCGGAACTAGCAGTGGCGGCGGCTTCATTAAGAAAGTCTCATCGCTCTTTAATTTGGATTCGGTAATGAATACATTTTTATAGAAATTGCTCTAAGTTAAGAAGAAACAATATATATATATATATATATATCCAGAAGCGAATCTTTATGCAATATCCGTTTTGGCAGCCAACAAAAATTCCGAATGTTTTACTAGAGATGGTATCGTTGGCTCTAACCATCGATGGCAGCCAGTGGAATGGTTAGTTGTTTTATATTCTCGATGATTCCATGGTTTATTTATAAATTTGCCAGCCAGCTAGTCAGTGAGGCAGTGAGGCAGTGAGCGGCAGCACACAACAAAAACAATTCACGTCTCTGTTTAGTGTACAGCTTTTCTTTGTAGTTCACTCTGTTGTCGTCGACGTCGACGTCATCGTCGTCGTCATCGTTATCGTCATCGTTATCGGCATCGTCATCTTTTGCATTGCGTGCCCATCTTTTGTCGCTCGCCGCCGACATTGTGACGTCCGTCACCTCGCTCGCCTCTTGTTTACAGCAACAAAAACAAAACAATACGGTTTTTCTTATTCGCAGTTATTTTTGTTGTTTTTGTTCTTAATCTGTCGATGCTGCTTGTTGCGCACGCGCAGCCGCAGCGCAGCCGCAGCGCTGTCATGCTCTCTTTGCTCATTAAATGAAGATGATGCGCGTGCGTTGCAAAACGTTTGCCGTCTGCTATTTGTTGTTGTTGTTGTTGTTGGTTTTTGTGCTGTTGCACTTTGAATGAACGATGAACTTTGTAGCAGCGACGCGAGAATGAACTTGCTGCGTTCATTGTCCGACAATCATTAATTGCTGCTGTACATTAACCCTTACTGGACATTCAAAAAAGTTTCGAATCAGACTTTTCATTTTTCGACCCCTAACAAAATTCTTGGATTTTCAATTAAACTATGGCTCATTTTTACTTTTCCGCCAAAAAGTATTGGGATTGGCCAAAAAACTAAAATCTATAATTTTATGTTTTTCGACGATTTAAGTGTGTTATTCAAATAACTTTAGTAATTTCGGTCGTGTTGGGCATGTCTTCAAAGAGTTTCCCATTGAATTTGAGCACTCTAGTCGCTATAGTTGGCTCGCCAGAAGAATAATAAGAGTAAATAATTTTCAAAATTTTTTGTTTTTCATTTATTTTTTGTTTAAATTTCTACTAGCTGATTTCGGTTGTTTTGATAAACGTGCGGAAAAGCCTGAGCTGGTTACCAACTGTTTATTTATTTATGTGAACAACAATCCTAATAATGTTCATTGCCCATATATTTTTGTCTAATATTAATACTTATTTGCTTATTATTTCTTGTCTATTTTATCACTAGTGACTAGAGCATAAATATATAAGTTTAACTAGTAGCACTAGTATAAGACTGAAACTTAAATAAATAAACTAATATTTTTTTGGCAGCAAGTATAACATAAATATAAAAGTGTTACTTGGACTTGTTTTGCCTTTATATGCGAGATATATGTTATTATCAATTGTTAATTTTTCTAACGATTGCAACAGCGTTGCAACAGATTCTTACTAAATTTGCTAAAACTCAATTTCTAAATTATGAAGAGAACTTAAAATTGCCATTTTTGCGTATTTGAAAAGTTTACAATGAAAACAGATGCGTTAGCTTACTTTGATTACGTATGGCCGATAAAGCAATTCTTAAGCGTTGCGTTTTAACCCTAACAACAATTTCCAGAAGTAGTAAATTTGGGCGGCTAAAAGCACTGCGTCAAACAATAAAAAAGTCGCAAATTTCTATGCGTGCGACTTTTTACATATAACGTCAAATTTTATGCTAATGCTCATTAAGGGTTAAAACAAAAGCGTACGCTCTCTCGTAGCGCTCTTTCTTGTTAGCAACATATGTTGCCCATTGACTCATTGACGCACTCTTCTGTTCATATCATAGCCAAACAGAACACGATCGCATAATTTGCTGAAAATAGAATCTGCCAGTTTTTCAGTCTGCTGTCGTTAGATCGCCTTGGAAGGCGCCCACACATCCAAAAACACATCTAGACGACACCAACACCAATTCCAACAAATACAAAATAATTTCCACAGAAAAACTTTTTCATTTTTTCACAGTGCACTGCAATAATTGTTATTATTGTCTACGACAAGATCTTAGTCACTTCATTTAAAACCCCAAAAGCTGTACAAAATGTTGACCATAAAAATTTATTGACTCGCATATATTTATGCAAAGTCTTCAAGTATAATTAGTATAAACAAAGCACTTCGTTTGTTTGTTTAGACGAAAATAGGCAACATTTTGTTGCTATTATTTGTTATTGTTAATACTATTTGGGCTGTTATTGTTATATTGAAGGACAAACTACTGAGCCATTCGAGGCACGAGGCTTGCCATATCATCTATGCAGGTGTCAGTTACATTGATATCGAAGATTTTCATCGTTTTCGTTTACTCAATGAAGCGTGCTGGCATACACTATCTTTATACATATAACGTACCCATAATATGCTATGTACTATGTGTATCATATATATTATTTCTACATTCATTCATGCATTTTTACTGGTGCGTCAACAGTTCCAACAGATACAAATAAAAAACCAGCATACGTTGGCAGTATGTTGTTGCGTGCTTGGCATTTATTTGGCTTATTATAGATAGCCAGATATATACATACATATATACGTATATATCTTTTCAGTCTAAAAGTACGTTTTTTTTATGCAGTTTGGCTAATCTTTGATTATTGTATTGAATATGTGTGAACTTACAAACACATGCCTCAAGAGTCAAATTACTACGATTTGGTCTGTGTGGACGTATCTTATTCTCGGATATCATAGGATTTAGGCACAACAATTTAACGAAAGACGGACACTATCCGTAAGCAGTAGAAGTTTAATAGACATATCTTGACATCCACAATATTGATGTCAATCAGCCAAATCTTGTCACTTTGGTATGAAATACTCATGTTAGCTTAATAAACGAAACTATGTTGACCTTTTGTCGCCGCAGCGGAACTTAAAAAAAAAGTTAAATATCAAAAGTAAAATATTAAGATGAAGTGCCGATGTCGTTAGTGTGTTCATTAGAGCTGTGTTTAGCACTATACGTTACTTACTTATATATAATTCTCTTGAAATTACACATGAAATAACGTCAAAGCAACAATTTTTATCGTTTAATTTTGTTGTTTTGAAATACATTCCACGCATATGATTTTTACTGATAAGATAGCGACTAGCTGATATGATTCTAAGGCAACCTTAAACAAAACCAAGCAAAACTAATTGTTAACTAGTTTTTTTTTTTTTTAAACAAAAGCTTAAACTGTGTGTTTGTGTGTGTGTTTGCCACCACCCTCGAAACACCCATTACTAAACCAGTCGTCGTCATATACTTTTTTTTTTATTAGGTTCCAATTGTTGACTTTATGATGTAATTTGTATGCTTCTTATAGCTGAACACAAATTACTAAACCATAAGGTGACTGAAAAGCAGTCCATAGTGGTTTAGTCATTTTTGCAAAAAGTTGTAAAAACTTTTGATTATAAATAGCCTGGGCGTTGTGATATTTGTTTAAAGTTAATAGTAATAATAATTCTATTATTAAAGAGCTTATAACAGCGCTGACCTTTCTATTAACAAACCAAACTTTATTATCTTGGTTGGCCTTAAACATAGTATAATAATCACAAGGTAGGACTAGTCTGCCACTTGCCCGCCACTTGCCCTCATTATGCGTCTCAAATGTTAAGTCCTTGGTAGAATAATATAAGGTATGACCACTCTACTAGGCAGCACAAAAATGTACTCTTGTTTTGTGTACATGCTCGCATGCAGCTATTCTGAGTAATCATATCTTATAGTATTATACCTTGGTTCAGTCTCTCTGCGTACCACACTGAACGTGTATGCATTTTGGCAATCAAGTCGGCAGAGTTGTCTTAACTAGTTATAATTATGTTGCGGTTCTAACCGGGTTGCGACAGACACCGTCATCCTATGTCCGAACATCCGCACTCGATGATTATGTGCTGCGATTTGCTGAGATTTGCTTGCTCCTATTTGACTTATGGAAGCCAAGGAGCTGCTTGGCCTAGCGCACAGATTCAGTCTATGATTCGTCTAGATATCGGATCTTTTACTAGTTACCTTAAAGCGCGTCTATCAATGGTCTTGGTTCGCAAGATCATTAACAGGAATGTGGTTGTAATGGTCGCTTCGCAGCAAGTCGACCAAAGACTCCACTCTTTAACTTTCATGCTGTTTGGTTACATCCTGTAGCCTGTAGTTTTCCAAGCATATAGTAGATCTATGTAGTTCCCAATGTGTTCGTTCACTATGGCTATGAGAGGAGCACGGTGAATTTCATGTGACGGATAGCTATGTTAAGTTTTAGTTCAGTATATGCCCCCATACACACAGCAAACGGTTGACCAACCGCAGTAGATTGGCCAACCCATTGCTGTGTGTATGTGTGGGCATTAAGGGTCGCATGATTGGAGTGTCTAAATGCATACTCTAGCGATTAGTCATGAAAAAGTGTGCTTTATTTTGAAATTTTATTTTGGAACATCAAAGTTTGACCATGTATATTTAGTTTGGCCACTTTGAAAATCTTCGTCTCATTTCGTTGGCAATTAATTAACTTGATCGGAACTGGCAACCGACAGTGGCAATTGCCAAAACGATATGTACTTCATTTATTTCTAAATGTGTTTGTGTATATAGTAAGTACACTTTATTTATACGTACTTTTTATACCCTGTACACAAAGTGTAAAAGGGTATTATAGATTTGTGCAATGTATGTAACAGGCAGAAGAAGGCGTGGCAGACTATATGTTCCATGGCCAAAAATGGTCAGGAGCAATAGTCGATTCGATATAGACATGTCCGTCTGTCCGTCACCATAACAGGTAGAGGCACAAAAATGTACCAAAAGATGCGCATTTACACCGAAAAGATGAAGTTTCTCGAATCACGTCGATAACTTGCCCCCTTCCCCTGCGGTTTACAGTCGCTCCGTTCATTCTATCATCTCAAAACTCGACAGAGGTATGTGTCGTGTTTATGTGCAGCTATGTTTTAAAAATGATCGAAATCGGATGAATACATCAAAAGTTATAGTCAAAAATATGCTAATAAACTGTGCCAAAATTGCACTACATGTAGATTTGGATACCTGCGAGCTAGAGTTACAAAATTTGGTGTGGAGACTCGTGTGACCCGGATCGAACCCCCCTTCCCCCGCAATCGATTTACCTTAACTACTGCCACACCCCCCAATCTATTGATTTGAAAATTGTGACAGACATTTATAAATGTATTTTTGATCTATGTTACAAAATTCAAAGACATTGACCCAAGAATACTGGAGTTATGGGCATAAAAGTAATTTTTGCCACCACTTCCCAATAGGAAAACTTGTCAATTGGAACTTCCCAATAGGAAAATGCTTACAGTCATATTAAACTTGTAATAAGAGACAAAAGAAAATACTTTCGTTCCCATTTTACCATATGTTGGATTTAGAGCTGATTGGGAAAAAATGGTTACAGGGTATTCCAGGGTCTGTATCAAATTTTTTTATGTGGCGTCGTCGGTGGGTTGGCCAAATTTTATGTACACAACTTGGATGTGGCAGGGATATTTGGTTTTTGTTGCGTTCTGCCATTTTACGTTAAATTACTTGCTATTTGCTCTTTTGATTCAAGTTTGGCGGCGACTTGACATGGGAACTGTTGTTGTTGTTTCTGGGGCATGGTGTGTCGCGTAATTGCAGCAGCAAAAGCTGTTCATATTGTTGTTGCTTGTTGTGCCGGAAGCGCATTAATAAGCGTGTTTAGTTGGTCTTTTTGTTATTGTTTTTTCAGTAAGCACACACAGAGAGGCACACATACAACGACATGCTTATTAGTCCATTAGCCCTAATGACCTTCATCGTCTTAACAACCATGGTTTAAACACTGAACGCGCTGTCGGAGATTGCTCTTACAGCTTCTCTCTTATGTGGGGGGCGGAATCAGCCCTTGCAACTGGTGTAGTGCTAAGTCCTCGCTTCCATGTTCACTTCACTCACCCAAATCTTTTGGATGGCGCACAAACTGCGGCTTTTCGTGCTCCAGCTATGGATTAACTGTCAATTTGAACTTTTGACATAACGACGTCGCTGTGCCTGCAGATTTTACCCAACTGACAAAAAATCGCTTAGTGTTAGCGAACTTTTTTTGTATTTTGTATGTACAGTGAAAACTGTCTGCATTGTACAACCTGTCTGAATTCGACAATTTTTATTTCATTTGGACACCCTGTCTACATTGGACAAATATCTTAGAACCAAGTGTGTCCAATGTAGACAGTATTCACTGTATAAACATGTCCAAAATCGGGAACTTAAATGTTAATAAAAAAGATTTCACGCGTTAATAGAATTGCAGCTTAACGTTTTTCCTATGACAACAAAATTGACTTCAGCATTGGATTTATGTCTTGCTTGCTCTTTTAAAGGGCTGTTCATAAAAGACGTCATGAAAAATTTTGAAGATTTTTAACCCCCTCGTCACATATAGTTAAACTTAGGAATTTGCATTGTTTATATAATTTTTAGAAACAAAGACGATTTTGTCACGTCATTATGACTTCAATCAAAGAAAAAAACACAGTTTTTTTCAACAAAAAATTATGCTTTTCGCAGAGTTTTCGGTTTTTAGAGATGCAAACAACAACCACTTGTTTTCACTGTCACGTCACGTATCACTCTTTGCTTGCGATTATCTTCTTAACCATACTGTCCACTGCTTAAAACTTGTACAATATATATAAAGCTACTGAAGTGCTATACAACACCAAAGCAAGAGCTTTATGACTTTCGCTATCTTATAAAATTGAATTCTTAACTTTATTCTAAAAGTAAGTGTTCTAATTGTAAAAATTTCATAATTGAATTGTAAAAAGCTCGAATATACATTTCTCCAAACAATGTACAAATGGTTCAATAAATGGTACTGATATCATGTACGTTTGAGGAGCCCATGAACTCCAGCTTAAGAATACTTTAACAAATGCACAAATTTTTATTAATTTTCCAATTTTATACCCTGTACACAAAGTGTAAAGGGATATTATAGATTTGTGCAATGTATGTAACAGGCAGAAGGAGGCGTGACAGACCATATATTTGATGGACAAAAATGATCAGGAGCAATAGTCGAGGCGATGTAGATATGTCCGTCTGGCCTTTTGTCCGTGTTGGTCCAAGAGTTAGAGCAATAAAAAGTTGCTATAAAAAATGCGCATTTTCCCAAGCTAAAGGCGTTTGTCTAATCAAGTCGATATCATACCCCTTTCCCCCGTGACAGACTTACGACAGACTAAACAAAGCAAAGTTATGCCCACTGATACTGTGCATGTGTGGTAGGAAAATTATTAAGATCAAATAAAAACCTTAAAAGATATAGATAATAATATGGCAGTACCCCTCTACTGCAACGGCATTTCACTTTTTATAGATATGTTAAGGTCTATATTTATGTTAGAGCCACCAAATTTGGTACGAACAGTTAGACTTATAAACCAAAGAATGTTGACCTTTTTTCAAATCATTTAAGACAACTACAACAAAGAATAGTTTCATCCATACCTCTGCCAATGAAGCAAAAATACAGTTACTTACAAAGCTCGCTAAAGTCGTAGTTCCGATTCATTTCAGTTTTTTGGTCGATTGGGTGGCTTGTTGCAAACATCGCACGTATGAAGCTGCAGCAGCGTTTTATCTATTCCCATTCTTTGGCTTAAAGTGCAAATATTTTTGTTTACACTGAAAGTTAAAAAATATGCCTAATGTTTTAACACGATAAAAGGAATCGATATAAAATTGTTCAACTGTCGTAATCGGGCGGATGATGAAGTGGAATGTATCTTGATCTTGATTTGTTAAGCTGCTAAATGTTTTGTCAGTCTTTGAAGAGGACAAGTCTTTAAGTGTTTATCTGAGTAACATGTAGCAGTAAATACAGAAATAATTGTACATGTAACAGTTGCAATATTTCAAATTTATCTTCGTTGGAACAACATTAAAAGTATCTATTAGTCGGATTATCCCGATTTTGGCTTGCGTCTGCTCTCTGCTTGATAAATTCATTTACATTTGGTTGCTAATCAATTGAGCCCGCTTGCTGCCTCAGTTATTGACACTTGTTTGTAAGTGTATTTGTGTGGGTCGTGGCGCCCCCTTTGTGTTCGTTGTTGCTGCACTCATATTTTTGTATTCATCAGTTTTCGACTACTCAGTTAATTGGATGCTACAAGTCAATCGGTAGTTGAACTACATTTTGAATGCCATTGACATACTTAGTTTTCTCAGACATGATTCGGTCGTATTCTCCAGTTGGTTTCAATCTATATTTTTGGTGCTCTACTCATAAGTGCAAATTGACTTTTGACTGCTAATGTACACTGTTGTTGTTATTGCTATTGGCCAATTGTAACTGTCAATTACATATGTATTAACTATGTATATGTATATAATATCTTGTGATGCATTGAAAACTTTTCGTTTCAGTATGTACAAGTTGTTTGAAATATTTGCAATATTTTCAAATTTGTTGTAACAATCATTTTTTAAAGGCCAAAGAAGTTCATATTGTGATATTCGTCTTCGTAACTGGCCATAACAATCCGTTATCGGGTTACGGACTCCAAGGCACTATTTTTTTTTGAGTGTGACACAGAGAGAAATAGAAGCGCAAATAACATGCGTCATTCCAACCTTCCTCATTGACGTTGGAAAGAGATTGAAAATTACTGCCTTAATCATGAGCGAGCATTAGCTCATACCTTGGAGCACTCGACCAGACGCCACTGTTTCGCGCGCGCCTTCTCCATCGATGTTACCAAAGGTCGTTAGTACGCTTTCGCGTTAGGAAAATCTTACAGAGTACGTTCCGTTTAAACTCTTCAGCTCCATAAAGCAGCACGTAAAGGATGAACGTCTTATGGACTGTTAGTTTCTTCTGGCGAGAGTGGTCTCTACTACTCATTTGCCTACTGAGACTAGTCCCGTTCCGAAGTACTTCGGCCTTTTGCAACACACTCCCATCACAAAGTAGTGGGCATCACCTTGTCTGAAGCCTCGTTTAGTATTAAAAGGCTTGGGGAGGTTTTTCCTACCTTGACGTAGCTGCGTGTGTTGCTCAACATCACTCTGCAACTTTGCATCAGCTTTGCAGGGATACGAAGCTCAGACATTGCTGAATGGGCGCCATCGAATTTATAATCTTCAAAGAAATGTTGTGTGTCGATTTGGTGTTCCTGGGTCTTTTTTAGGATTGCGTTTTTTTTTTGTTCTTTCTCTATTTTGTCTACGAGTGAGTTGGTCTAACAGAGAGAGCAACACAAGCAGCCTCGCACATACCCTGACTTGGAAAAGGTCGCTTTTCAGCAAAAATTTTGGAACTTTTTAACAATCCAGGATTCGACTCTATTACTTTCATGCTCTTTGGATTCTTTCTTTGTATCTCAACAACAAATTACAAAATAATTGTTAATTATATATAAAAGTATATTTGACTTCACTTCATAAGGTTTCTTGGCATACCCATAGCGTTTCTTTTTTTTAAATATGGTATATATTTCAAATGTAATAAAAACAAACAAGAACAACTTAAAATAAGACATTTGAGGAGTCTTTTGGTCAATTGGTTCTACTCCTCTGAGTCGCTGCTGCCGAGGTCCATCATATTGGCATAGAGTAGCGGCACTTAGCTAGTCTTTCAATCATAAGATTTCTTAATAAATATACAAACCTTCGACTTCGCAATCCAAGTCTTTTGGTCAATTGGTTCTACTCCTCGTGACTTGCTGTTGCCTAGGTCCATCATATTGGAATATAGTAGCCGCACTTAGCTGTCTTTTCATGTGGCTTTAAACTATCCATAGTGAAACCAAAAACATCGATACTGAGACCCAAATGAAATAATTCAATATATCGACAGTACCATCGATTATATTGCAGCTCTACTCTGGTTCTTGAGGTTTCACTTGATTGCGACCGTCATTCGTCATGGCTAGGCGGTGTTATATGTTTGCCATCGTCTGTGATTTGGGGGTATTGGGAAGATAACATTAAGCCGGAGTCCACTACCAGATTTCCCATTTGACATTAAAAAACTTAAGTAAACTTGATTGAATTCTTTCCAATTTGCCATGGATAACTTAAGCTGCATAAAGTTGTAAATGTAATCGGATATGCTTTATCTTTTTACTGCTTTACAAAGTCCAAGATGAATCTTTTCTTCTTTACACTTTGTAAACAAAAGATTCTAGCAATACTGAGAATTCTTGTGACGTTTTGATGTTTGAACAAAAGCTTGAATGCAATCAATCATAAAACTGTAATTTTATAATTTCAACACAAATCGAAAATATCAAAAAACTGCAATTAAATGATCTATTTTGTTTGCCATAATAAATTTTCAGTTACATAAGGCATCCTCAACGAAGGTAAGCAACAGCTTCCGCAAGAACTAAAACTGCAACTAAAACTCTATGTGTTTCGATATGTGTATATGTGTGTTTGTCCAGTTTCATTTTGAAAAGTTGAACTATTTCATTATAGATTACAAATCATTATGCTCTCATTTTCATAAACTTTTGGTTACACATCCTAAGAAAGCAAACTCAAACTGTCAAAACGTGAAATTTCAAAAGTTTGCTTAAATGGGAGCATTTTGGCATAACTTAAGGTCAGGGTCTCATTATTACTGTTTAACTACTTGAAAGTCTCAAGTCTGGCTTGTTTTCTTAATATTATCGAGTAAGTTTGTTTATTTACGCCAATAACTGATTTTAATGTAACGTTGCAGCTGTTTTACATAATAATAATAATCAACATTTGTTGTTTTGTGGAAATTAACTTTAACGTCTGGAATATGATTCAACAGGCAACTGAGAAAATAGTTTTCGATAACTACACAGCGAGGGTAGAGCAATAGATTTATTTAATTAAAGTTAACATGTCGTGTAAATTATATAAAATAATCTGCCACACACATTATCACATCGATTGATTAAGAAGACCCTTAGCTGCGGAGGTAACACGATGCGTGCTTAACTTGTACGATAGTAGAAAGAGTTCTATTATGAAGTTACAACGTTTTCATCTTCACACGATGTGAGAGAAAAGTCGCACGGAGTCGCGTGTAATAAGCACCTTAGAGCTTCTGTCTATTAAAAGCCCGAAGTTGTCTCAGAAATAACTTTAAGTTGCCTTCCCACTGAATCTCAGAAGAAGTGCTGTAATGTTTAAATGCGCATATCAATACCAGCCAAGTATATAATGGCAAATCTATTTTTAAATTCAGATTTTCGAGGTTTCTGTAATACGAAAACCTAATAGCCATATACTAGGTCACAAAATGCACAACTTTCTTCTTAGAACCTTCATTCTCGATTTGGAGTTATTGTATGCATATAAATCGACTCGTCATAATCTAACGTACATGCATAGTTACATATCCAATACCTAAGTCCATAAGACCTGGTGCGGGGTCGTTTATAATAAGTAGCACGTATTCCTTCTACTCGTTTTGCAGGTACTTGCACTTTCGATAACAGCTATGCGTATTATGTACGTAAAGATTAGAGCATTCGATAGTATGCCTGACGCAAATTCCTCCTCCAAGCGTCTCTATTTCGGGCAGCGGTCATAGACAGACTCCAATCTATCTTAGAACGCATTCTTGGTCGCATCGTCCTTGTCCTCCGTCGGAGCGTTCTCACAAATCAGGCTGATGTTGAAGAATTAAGCCTTGATGCGGGTTGTTGCCAGACTTTCGTTCACTGGGGTGAACCGGGAGACACGGTTGCGTAGTCTCCGGCCAATAACAAATCCGCACCCGAATTCGTGCCGCTCCGCAGGTGCATACCCTCATTGTCAAATCATTGTCCTTTACACGCGTGCGGGGGTGGGGTTATACACGTTCGGGGTAACTTTATCCGAGGCGCTTTTGCATTTTTTCATTGGAAGTGGGGTTTTATGTGGTTGGTTCCCAAAGTGATCCATGGGGGGATACCCAGTGTCATTGTTAGTAGCCTCATACAACAAGCTTTGACCTGCTGAGTGGGTATTCAATAACCCGCTCACCACACGGGTGCTATCCTTACTGTCGAAAATATCGAATGACGCCCACTATCGATAGTTTTGCAGCTCTGGTACAGATTACTATTGTAATCCGAGTGGGCTAGCCATCTATGTTATTGTACTTGTTGTTCTTGTCATCGTGTGATCGTCCAATTTCATAGACTGTTGCCATTTGAAGCAAATAAAAACCCATCAGCGTTAACACATTATGCAGCCCTGCACTAATACTAAACAATCGTTATACGTACCCACATAAGTATACATACAAAACTAACTCTGCGCTTACAAAGCCAGTAGCAAGCAGTTACTAATCGTTTATTTCTGTCTCTCCCGCTCTGTTTTCAACCAGGTCAATGGTGACGATAGCTGGTACTATGAGGACATACAGCTAGAGCGCGGCAATTCAGGCTTGGGCTTTTCCATTGCCGGCGGCACAGACAATCCCCACATTGGTACCGACACATCCATCTATATAACCAAACTGATACCAGGCGGTGCCGCTGCTGCCGATGGACGACTCAGTGTAAACGACATAATTGTGTCGGTCAATGACGTTTCTGTCGTAGATGTGCCACATGCAGCCGCTGTGGATGCGCTCAAGAAGGCCGGCAATCTGGTCAAGCTGCACGTTAAACGAAAACGTGGTAGTGGCACTGGTGCCAGCTCCGGCAATATATCTGCTGCAGCGGCTGCGACCACCGATGTGCGCGATAGTGCCTCCATAGGGACAACTGTAGCTGCCGGACCCAAAGTGATTGAAATTGATTTGGTAAAGGGCGGCAAAGGTTTGGGCTTTTCCATAGCTGGTGGCATTGGTAATCAGCATATACCAGGCGACAATGGCATCTATGTGACCAAGCTGATGGATGGCGGTGCGGCGCTTGTCGATGGCCGTCTCTCCATTGGCGATAAGCTCATTGCGGTGCGCACGAATGGCGTAAGTAGTCTATATAGTTTATGACACTGCCAATTTCTATTAATCATGTTGCACTTTTACAGAGCGAAAAGAATTTGGAGAACGTTACCCACGAACTGGCTGTAGCCACACTCAAGTCCATAACTGACAAAGTGACACTTATTGTGGGCAAGACGCAGCATTTAACCAGCAGCGTATCCCAGTCAGGTGGCAGTGTCGGCGGCGGTCAACTTGGCCAACAGCACTCGCACTCACAGTCCCAACTGGCGGCCAACCAAGCGCAGCAGCAGCAACAAGTGAATTCCCAGTCCACAGGTGCGCTTAACAATGTTGGACACAACGTTGTCGATTCACCACCACCACCAACCTTAGTCAACTCCAACACCATTACCACCAACACCACCACCTCCACCAACAACAACAACAACATTCATACCAACACCGACAACACAATCATCAATACCACCTCTAGTACATCCAATACCACAGTCAAAAACACCAATAACAGCAACAATGCTACGGGTAATAGCAACAGCAACCACTACAACAGCAACAATTACAACAGCAACAGCAATAGTAACAATAACAACAATAACTCAGTAGCAGCTACAGCCGCAGCAGCAGCAACAGCAACAACAACAACAGCAATACCAACCCAACCACAACTCGTTTCATCCTATGCCGCTACTGCATCGAATAGATCCCAATCACCTTTGCCACGCCGTAAGCGAGTTAGCTTGACCAAAATAACTTCTAACCCACTACCAAAAACTGCTACTAGCACTAACTATGGCTACTACACTAACCGCTATAACTATCGCTAACTAAAACTAACAGTCTATCCGAGTACTATATCAAACTCTAAACTCTAACTTTTGGTTCGGCAAGAAACGACTAAATCACAGCGTCGCATAGACGAAATTTGTCTGTCTAGCTCTGGGCAAGCGAAGCGAGCAGGGAGCGCAGCCCCCTAGTTTTATAAAGAAAACGTAAGAACAGCTAGCAACTCACTACTAACGGTCTGCTTTACTTTTATGCTAGTTGTTCGCATACAAACTCATTAATCCTTGGAATTCACTAGGAAGACTGAGTAGATCGTCAAGCAAATATGAATCTTTCAAGCACTTGCTGCTATATTCATAAGCATCAGCCCTTTTCAAGTCACTTTGAGCTTCAGTAATCTTAACGAGTAGTATTTTGCTGCCAAAATATGTTCAAATCCAATGCTTGTTGTTGATATCGAAACACTAAATATTGCTATTGCTGTTTATCGTTTATCGGCACATCACTAAGCATTTAAGCTGTTCTGGGACAAACCCTATGTAGCTTGATTTTTGTTTTTTTATTTTTATGAGCATTGTTTTTTAATTTTTACACAAGCATTTTCTTAATTATAATAACATTAGCTACAGAGTTGTCAATCGATAAACTGTGCAGCGGGTTCAATATGCCATTGTGATTTTCTTTGTTTTGTCTATTTGCATGAATTGGTTTTCTTTTAACAAAAATTGTGAATTTTTTTACTGGCTCAAAAATGGAATTTTCGCTCGTAAATAATTTTTTTTTTACTTAATATATACTATACATATGTATGCATATGTGTGTCCTTGTATGGTTGTCTCTTTCCAAAGCGATCAATGTGTGTTTGGTTTATTATCTATGCTATATAGATTATGTTTAATAAGTCAAGAAACTTGCACCATACTACAATTTTATTATAGACACAACAAAAGATGCCAGGAATTTGGTTTTTTCTGGAATTTGGTTTTTTTTTCTTTCGGTCTGTCTTCGTTACTTTGGTCCAACTCTTTAATTTTAATTACTATCTCTTTCTAACTCTATCTGTCTGTCTATCTCTTTCTTTATGATATTCAACAATTTTCACTTATATTTTGAAAATTTGTATTTGGTTGTTAACCATCCGTCCATTTTGTTTTATCCACTAATAAGCCCTTTCTCTTTCATGTCCCGAAAATACTCGCTCGTGTGTAACTTTTGTGTGAACCCGTTACTGTTACACGCTGTGTTTGTTTTTCATATAAATATATTTCTATAAAAAAAAAAACCAAAAAAAAAATGACAAAATTTTTGAAAAAAAAAAACATCCAAAATATGCACGGCCTAATAGAACCTGGCTCGAGATATGCGTCGACAAACGTTTTGGCCGCTGTGCCTCCGGGCACACCGCGTGCGGTCAGCACTGAGGATATTACCAGGTGAGTTATGTGGAAACTTTTATAATCTACACTTATAGCGCTTAAGGCACTGACAGAGTAAGCACTTTTTTTTTTTTTATCAAAATCAAGGGCAGTATTCGAGATCACATTCAATTTACATTGATGTATGCATATGATAGGGATTCACACCGTAACCGTTATCCAAAACAACCGATGGAATTTTGAAACCGTTACCGAACATTCTTATAGAAAAACCGATAACCGTTATAATTTTTCCGAAATAACCGATATATTTATACCGGTACGGTTTCGGTATTTCTTTGCGACCTTACTTATTTTTCATGTTGTGCTTTACATTCCGTTTTTCTCTGAGACATTTCCATC
The DNA here is from genome assembly GCA_035041775.1 of Chymomyza caudatula. NCBI lineage: Eukaryota > Metazoa > Arthropoda > Insecta > Diptera > Drosophilidae > Chymomyza > Chymomyza caudatula. The sequence goes on from JAWNKW010000070.1 coordinate 1,435,762, forward strand.
TACGACGCACAGTGTAGCCAGCTCACTTCTTCACGGCAACATTCATAACTTTTTAAGGAGTCAGAATATTTTCAAAATTTAAAATGCGTGTAACATAGAATTTCTTAAGCTTCTGCGATTGCTGTGTGTGTGTGTACCGTATATTAATAACGCTGCTGGGGCTTCGGCTGCTGTCACAAAAAGCAGAGTCCCCGAATAATAGTCAATACTTATTTTCAATGCGGTCTGCTCGCTGAAAAACCGAACAAAAATTTTTCAGCCCGGTTTTGCTGTGAGCCAAAACCTTTTTCTCGTTGCGCTTGTGTCGTCGGTCTTGTGTAAGGGCCGATATGGTTGATCTTTCCAAGTAAAACACGGGTGTTCGTCAAGTTATATACAAATGCACAACCTGCTTTATTCAATGTACAGCGCGAACTGACTCGCGTTGCCGCTCATACTTAACACTAAGGATATATATACATTGGGAGTAGGGATGAATGACACACACATATACTTAAAACTAAGAGAGTGCTTAGCACCCACATGCTCTTAAGGTATGCCTGCCATGTATACAGCCTGCTACACTTGTGTTAATGGCCGAGCAAATATTTTGAGCGATAAGAAACGCTCCCCGTACTACCGTAATCGTAACCGTTTTCGAAATAAGTTTCGGTTTGAATCTCTGGATATAATCATGCAAAATTTCAATCACTTGAAGCGCTTAAGGTGCCTGTTCCACGAAGCGAGGTTTTCAAGCGAGGCCGTGTGTTTTGTATCTCGTTTGTAGGGACGGTAGTATCGCCTGTAAGTTGTCTCGCCAGCAATCCTATGCGACTTGCTTCATATTAGAATGCGTTCTAAAATCGAGAGTGAAAAGATTTTTTCACTGTCTCACTTCACTCACATATCTACATTCAATTGGTTATTATTGATGTAATCCAGCAAAACCTTCTTGGCAACATTCAGAAACTTATTATTACATTATATACATAATCACGAGTATCTTTAAAAATCATTAAACACTCTTCTAAATGAAGCTGGCCATAACAACTCGTGACCACGTTACGGCCTGATGTATAACACTACTCCAGACACCTCTGCTTTGCGTGCGCCTTCTCCAATCGCAAATACCAAAGGTAGTTAGTACGCTCTAGCTGGCCCTTTTCTAACGGAGACTAAGCCTGCCCCTTTCTTGCCCTCCTGCAACAACCGCATTGAAGACGCGGAAGCTTCTTCATACATGAGCAAGCCAGCGGAATCGCCGGATGGTCGCTTGACTAGTATGTCAATGTCGTCGTAGATCTCATAGCTTCATGACTTCGGCCTTCTACAACATACTCTCCGTCACAAAAGTGTCTTGAAGCCTCGCTCGGTATCAAAAGGTTCGCAGAGGTTCTTTCCTGTATAGCTCAACGTAATTCTGCAGAGTCGCACCAACTTCGCAAGGATACCGAGCGCAGGCATTGCGGGTTATGGGCGATAGCTCAACGGGCTATCAAATGCTGCCTTATAATTGTCTAAATGATGGTGTTCCCCCTTGTGGTGAGCGGGTTATTGAATACCATGAGCATGAGGCGACTGACAATGACACTGGTTTCGAGACCAGTAGGCCTTAAAAGGGTTGTGCGTAGGGTTTGGGACCCACCACTTACAACCACAATTCCAATGAAAGAATGTATTTACATCAGGCCGTAACCCGATAACGGGTTGTTATGGCATGATGGTGTCGACTCGGTATTCGTGGGCCTCCCATGATTTGGTATAGCGCGAATATCTGGTCTGTTCTGTGGCCTAAAGCTACACAGATACTTTGGTATTTGAATGAACTTGTGCTTTGGCTCAGTAGTACATTTTACTACTTCGAACATTTCCGTATCCCGTGCAACGCTTAAAATCGAATTTTCTGTATTTTAGAGATTATACTGTGTGATTTTGTTGTTGTCCTCACTCAAATGTTGGCAACAGAAAACATTTTTATGTTTAATAGCTACAAAAGCTAAGCAGTAGCCAAACATATCTACTATCTTTATATCTGGCATAGATAAGCCAAGGCCAAGAAACGCAAATATAGCAGTAATGTAAGAGTTATCTACTGACTTATGTATAAGCCCAACGACAACGACAACAACAAGACACCTTAAGCTCTGCGTCTGCTCAAAATTACATTACAATTTGCGTTGGGTGACGCTCTAGCTGCATACAGCCCATTAATCATGAAAACACATAAATACTGAATGACCGCCACTTGGCCATGTCCAATTCCAATGTCTTCCTTCTGCTTGGTTTCGAAATAATTGTGGGTGTATCGCTACGCCTGCAGTTAGGCAATTGATAGACAGAGGCATATTCATGGGGCATGTCCAGCTTTTGTTAGTAGCTAGCCTGCAGTCGGTCAGGCAGGACCGGAGCAGTCATGTTTTGTCTTTATATGCCGCAGTTGAGGATGCACAGAGAGTCAGTCTGGCAGTCGCCCGTGATTGGTGCCATGCACCAATTGAACTTAATACGTGCCAAGTGCGTTGTCAGTGCCTGAGGAGCGGTTTAGCTTTAACATGCACATATATATTAAATGTAAATAATAAACAGTATTTTAATAATTTACACTCTTGCCCACACAGAGAACCACGCACTATTACCATACAAAAGGGTCCACAAGGATTGGGCTTCAACATTGTTGGCGGCGAGGATGGCCAGGGCATTTACGTGTCTTTCATCTTAGCTGGAGGTCCAGCTGATTTGGGCTCCGAGCTGAAACGCGGCGATCAACTATTAAGCGTTAACAATGTCAATCTGACGCATGCGACGCACGAGGAGGCGGCACAGGCGCTCAAGGTAAGCTGTTAAGTAACGTCAGAATAATCAAAAGCTAGAACTTGGAAAAAGCTGTGTTGCAATTGAACATTTTATAGAGACTAAAAGTATTCAGGAAGATTTATAATAAGTTGACTGGCCATACAAATCCGTTGCCGAGTTACCACCTGCTGTAAAACACTCCTCCAAGTGTCTCTATCTTGCGCGCGTCTCCTAAAATCGGTGATACCAAAGTTAGCTAGTGTGCTCTATACCTGGTTCCTTCAACGGAAATATGGAAATATTCAACAAACGCATTGAAGACCTTTCTCGCAGGAGCTTCTTCATACACATTTTAATTCGCTTAACTATGTCAATGTTCCATCGGCTCCAAAGGCTCAGAGAAGCGCTTTGTTACCTGCACAGTGGCAGCAACCTTGCAGGGATAGATTCCAAACTCAGACAATGCGTCAAATAGGCGATTGCTCAACGGGCGCCATCAAATGCTGCTTTATAATCGACAAATAGATGGTGGGTGTCGATTTGGTGTTAGTGGGTCTTTTCCAGGATTTGTCGTAGTGTGAATATCTTACCAGGCCTAAAACCACACTGATAAGGTCCAATCTGTTCTTTCACAAAAGCCTTTAGTCTTTCGCCCGTTAGGGCCTTATATGCAATAGAATGGAAACTAATACCACGATAGTTAGCGCACACCGTGGGTTCAGCCTTCTTGGGGACTGGGCAGAGGACACCAAGGTTCCAATCATCAGGCAGGAAGGTTTATAGCAAATATATTTGAGAATTCGCATCGATACTGTCCATCAAACCTTAATACGATCTTTTGCTCTTTCCTTAGACTTCCGGCGGCGTGGTCACGTTGGTCGCACAATATCGCCCTGAAGAGTACAACCGCTTTGAGGCACGCATACAGGAGCTGAAGCAACAGGCCGCACTCAGTGCTGGCGGCTCGGGCACATTATTACGCACCACACAGAAACGTTCGCTCTATGTGCGGGCGCTCTTCGATTACGATCCAAATCGTGATGATGGCTTGCCATCTCGCGGCCTGCCCTTCAAGCATGGTGACATCTTGCATGTGACCAATGCCTCAGATGATGAGTGGTGGCAGGCACGCCGCGTGCTGGGCGATAATGAGGACGAACAAATTGGTATTGTGCCATCGAAGCGACGCTGGGAGAGAAAAATGCGTGCACGCGATCGTAGTGTCAAGTTCCAGGGTCATGCGGCGGCGAATAATAATATGGATAAGGTAAGAATGGTTTTCTTTAAATTAAGTTAACTGACTTAACTAATAATAAACTTAATTTATTGTAGCAATCGACTTTGGATCGCAAGAAGAAGAACTTTACATTTTCGCGCAAATTTCCATTTATGAAGAGTCGCGATGAGAAAAATGAGGATGGCAGTGATCAAGAGCGTAAGTAGTTAAAGGCGCGCAACGGCGATTTACAACCAAAACAACAACAACAACAACGGCAAGCGTCTGCAACAACTGCAACAACAACAACAACTTGTGCAACAACAAATTGTCAACTAGCAAGCAGAACAAAAAACCAAAAACCAAAAAAAAACGCAATTTATTATTGTCATGTGACACCTTTTTCTGTTGTTATATAATTAATACTTTTGATTTGCGGGGTCAAAAATAGAACTATTTCACTTTTATGCTCCCTGTCTCGGTCTTTGTCCCTCTTTATATACACATAGTGTATATATGTGTATATATAAGCCTATATACGTGTGGGGAGCTTCCTTTCACTATTGTTATTATTTTACAAGCAATTTTACTATTGTTATAGTATTTAATTTTTCTTTTTTTTTAAGTACTAAATGTGCAACTGTTTGTTTTTTTTTCTCTTAAACAGTGAAATATAAATTTGTATTTGAAAGTTCAAGTTTTTGTGTGCTTCTAAGTTAACACACTGCAACAACAACAGCAGCAACAACACGAATTCTGTTGCAATCGATCTTAAATCCCACACATATTCCCCTCTTAATTTTCAAACGTATTTTTTTCTACACAAACGTATTTTTTGTTGCCTTTTGTTGTTGGTTTCGCCTGTTTTATTTTCGAAATTCCACTCAAAATTACTATGCGCTATACAAAGAGTTTGTTCAGTTTGTATGTAAACTAGATTTGAATTGAAAACAAAAAATTGTACTACCTATAAAACGTGTTAAACAAATTTAAACTGAAATGAAACAATGAAAGGCCTATGACTAAAACATACCTATTACGGCAAATTTTTAATCGCTGATTTCGCATCAGGAAACCATTTTGAGTTATCTAGAACATTTTTTAGAAATAAATTACAGATTTTGAAATTGGCAATGTCAGCAAATCTCATATTATTCGAGAGTCTTACTGCCGATCGAGCTGAACAGTAACTTGTGTTAAAGGTACTTAAGTGTTGCTTCAATGAACCTCTGACAGTTTTGGTCTAACTTAACTAAATTGGGGATTACAAGGCAATGAAAAAAAGAGAGCAAAAAATGTAATTTCCAAAATATTTTTTGAATTTATTACTTTGTAAGTCGCTAGCGAATCCAGCTACACCAAAACTATCTGAAACGGATTGAAACAATAGTCAATTACCTTCAATTCAATTTATAGTTCATCTCAAGTATGCTTCTCGAGTTATATGAGATTAGCTGACCTTGGAACTTTCGAATGCTCAAAATGGCATTCAAATGTTCGCAAAGAATCAATTTATCGAATCCAAAAATAACCCATTAAAATTTTATTTTTTAATTTTTGTTTTAATTCATTTAAAGTAAAAAAAACGAATTTTCGAATTTCTCAAAAAAATAATTAGAGTTCATTGCCCTGTAACTTGCAATCGAATAGAGTTAGACCAAAACTTTGATTTGATATTAAATTACCTTCAGTTCGAGTCACAACTCTTCTCGTTCGGTAGTAAGGTTCCCAAGATATATGAGATTTGCTGACTTCGCAACTTTCGAAAACTCGAATTGTTTAAAATAGCGCTAATTCGAAAATCCAAAATGTTTAGTAAGGTAGTAATGGTAGCAAGGTTCCCAAGATATATGAGATTGTTTTAATTCATTTAAAGTAAAAAAAAACGAATTTTCAATTTTCAAAAAAAAAATAATTGTAGTTCATTGCCCTGTAAGTTGCAATCGAATAATTTACCCCAAAACTTTGAATTGATATTCAATTACCTTCAGTTCGAGTCAGAACTCTTCTCGTTCGGTAGTAAGGCTCCCAAGATATATGAGATTTGCTGACTTCGCAACTTGCGGAAAACTCGAATTTTTTAAAATAGTGCTAATTCGAAAACGGTGTTAGTAAATCCAAAATGGTTTACGGATTCGAAATCAGCGACCCAAAATCGAACGGAAAAGTTATGTTTTAGACATAGGCTTTTTTTTTTTTTTGTTGCATAGTGTAATTTGTATAGCTCATGTAAAATGAATTAAGTTTTTATATTTATGCCATAACTTATTAATTTTTTTTTCTTTTTCATGTATTTTATTTCCATACAAACCACAAACTACACAAAATCAACAACAATGTGCTGTCTGTGATGTCCCCCGTACAAAATAAAAACATACTCATAAATATGAAATATGCGATGAAATATTTTTGCAAATCAAACACAACAACAACAACAACAACGTCAACAACATTGCAAACTAAATGTCCGTTTAACTAAACACATGAAACATTTGAAACATAACCTAAAAACTATTTTGTGTGCTTTTGTCAATTGTTCTGTGTGTGTGTGTGTTTGTTTGTGTGTTTGTGTAATGTTGCAAAACAAAAGCAAATGGAATTGTCAGAAGTAACAGCGAAATTGATGTTAATAATGTTAACAATAATCAAACAAACGAACCACAGCGTAAGTTTTGACCTAATACTAGATGTGTGCTCTATAAGAAGAGCCACGAATGTTTTAACTTTGTGAAGTTCTGCAACAGTTCTCATGCCTACAACATAGTGTATATGTGTCTGTGTCTTACTCTCTGCCTACTTTAAGTAGTCTATGTCTTAAAAAAAAAAAAACTAATGTTGGTTTATCGTTTAATGTACGTTATGTTAATATTTAGTATATTATGGTGCTTAAGAGTATTTGGCGATAGCGCTTACTAACCCAGAATTGAGCTGTATATACATATATATATATATATAGTGTATTTACTGAGGCTTAGAAAAGGGCACAACGCCTTCATTGGTTATACAACTATAATTCTAAGTGTATGTCTTGTTGTTGGTATATGATGTTGTCATTTTCTTATGTACCCTTAACAAGTTTTTTTGAAAGCATTTTTTGGTAAAGGAATAGCTAATGAGCCAAACAGTTTAAGGTTTTTGTTTTTTTTTTTGTTGTTTTTGAAAAACATACATCATTGCTAAAATGTTGCACTTATTCTACATTTATCACTTCATATTATTAAATGTGCTACAAAACGTTATACTCTCACAACACTTGTTCAACACTCTTGATGCTAGCTAGAGCTGCTGCAGTTGGTGTCGAAAGATTTCGTGAGACAAAAGTCTCAATACTGCATCTGAAACGTTCAACACTACAACAACTAACTATATCACTATACTCTCTTGTATAACTCTCTATATAACTATCATTTGGCTTACTTACTGATATTTCGCAGCCCTAAAAACCAAAAAACCAAAAAAACTAAAAGATCTTGAAAAGCGTGATAAATCGTTGTGTGTGTTCTGTTTGAAATCTACTTACTACTATTTTACCTACTACTACTACTATTTACTACTATTCTGTTTTAAACTGACCAAATCGTTTGTCTTTTTCGATTCTTTTTGTTTTTCTTTTAATTTTTCTAGCTTTTATGCTTTGCTACACACAAGACGATGCCAATGCTGAAGGAGGTATGTACTTGACTTTAAATCTAACTAAACTAAACTTAAAGCACAAGAAAAAAATAATATATATATATATATATACTTACATATACATACATACATACATACATACTATATACTACATTCAATAACACTTGTAGTACATGCAATTCCATCAAAAGTATTTCATTATTTTTGTACTCATCAAATATACACATTTATATATATATAGAAACACTATATTTAGACTCAAACCTACAAAAATACCTCATACCATTGTATTAAAATAATTATTATTATTTTGAACAGAAACTAAACGCATAATTTAATCGCTTACATATACTTATATTAAGTATACTCCAAGTACATATATTAGTTACATACTTAGAGCATCACTGCATATACATACATACATACCTACATACTATGTAGTTTATTTTACATACATTTTTTTTTTTTTAAATTTTGTGTATTTTGATTTAGTTTCTCTAATTTTTGTTTTGAAACTTTCGTAAAGTTACTTTTTATAACGCGCTCTCTTTCTATCTATGTCTACTCTCTAAGTTTCCACTAGGTCTGATATTAGTAATACATACAGAATTTACCAAACCTTACTTGTACCTTATATACTCTTTCAGTATTCTGATTTCAACCTTAAATCATACAAAAACTCGAAGTATTATTTGGTAACACAACATACAATGGGTTATATATACATGCATACATATATACATATAAAGCATAGAGTACAATACATTCTTTCATGTATATAAATGTATATGTACCAAGTAATAATTATTATCTATGTGGAACTCATTTTACTCACTCATGTGCATACACATACTACATATACTAGTCATTTTTAACCTAAATATAACATATTGGTGTGGTGTCTACACTATGTAATTATTCTCTTATCAAAACGGTTTTTTCCAAAATTGCTAGCGATACAGTGTTATAGTAAAGAGAATACGCTCAATATCTATATACATATATATATAACACTCGGAACACTTTTCGAAATTGATGAAATCTTTCCAAATTCCATTTGCGTGCTGTTTTATTGTTATAGGTTATAAAAGCTTATAGCGTCCAATGCTTAAGTAAATATTTCTATAAATAAATATAAAACGTGCAAACATATATTTATTTTTTTTAGATATTTAGCAATTTATGCGTACATTTTATATGTAAATAGTTATGAACAAACAAGTTATATACTTCATACATATGAAACATAAATACTTACACTTTACATGCATGTCCGAGAGCTGCATAGAGTGGCAGCAAGTCGGCTCGATCAAACTGGCTAAGAGTTCGATACGAACGAACATGTCTGAGACGCAACGTTTGCAAATGAACCATGCGGCGGCTACTTGTTCATGCTGAATGAACTGAAAATGAACAACAATGAATCACAAACGACTCATATGTGTATGATTCATTTTGGGTAATGCAACCTGGATGTTCATCTCGAACAAACATGATTTGCTGCCATACAAAAGCAACCAACTGCTTCATGCAAAGCCCGACTCAAGCTCATTGCAACTCTCTGATACCCTATGTATGTATAGTATGACTAGGGTTACTACAATCATTCTCATACGTGGATTTACGATCCTAACTCGAGCATACTAAGATAGTACACTTATATATACCACAATATCATATATAAATGTGTGCCATTTATTTATATTTATTAAAAAGCTTGCCTCGTAAAACTCTATTCTTATATTGTATATATAAATCTAACATTTTGAATATACATATATGCATAACTGGATGTGTTATCGATAACCAGATAGAGACTGTGTCATAATCGATATAATGAATACGTGTACACACAAATTATTTGAAATTCGTTTATAACTAATTTATTAGGATTGCCGTAAAAGCTGACCTCTACGCCGATCTCGTTTACTAGCAATACCTTTTTCAAATATGCCAAAATCTTATGAATTCTGCATTTTGAATGAGCAACAGCAAATTCTTTCATCTAAATCATATGAAATGTATTATATAATAGTTCCTATTTCATCATTGACTCAAATTTGATTAGTTTAGATTAAGTATTTCGTGTGCATTATTCACGCGATTTTACTTTAAGTCTGACACAATATCATATAACAATATATGTGTACAAAAACCGTGTATACTCTAGGTACACATATATACATATAGTACATCCCGCGGCCAAAATTTGCGCCTTTTTTTTTGGTATGAACTTGATCGTCAAGTCAGGAAAAAGTGTCCGTTAAAAGTTGAGTTATTGCGTTCTGAAGCTTTACAGGATGTAAATTGATTACAAGCCACCATTCCTTTTTTAAAATTTGTGCATTTCTTCTCTTATAAGCTTATAAGAGGAATGGTGACTTGGAATGACTTTTATAAAGCACCAGAGAACAATAAATTAGTTTTTTCTTATGTCGACTTAAGCTACTCTTCCATATGACAGATATTAACGAGAAGATTGTGTAGGGGACTAGGGATGTTTGACAGTTTTGTATCTTGATGAAAATTCAAGCTACTCATGCGCTATAGCTTGCCGTCGTTTTTCCAAATGGAAATCTACGAAATTCTGAATGCTGCCAGCATTTAGGGATCTGTAGTGACAGTCAGGCTGGCCAGACTCAACATGACTGCACGTCATTATAAAGTCAGTCTATACTGGATCCCTAAGCATCGAGATATCCAAGGCAAAAGTCATTCCTGTCAGCGCAGCAGAATTGTTTGGATGCATAGTGGTCCTCACAGTCGAAATCTGTAAGGAACGATGAAAATTCACCACTTAACAGTCCGGCCAACATACGGTCGAAACCCAATTTGCGGTGCCTGTTTTGCAGAAACCGATTCGTCGTACCACTTTCTAATTCACTGCCGTGCTTTGCAAGGAAACGAATGTGCTATTTGGGTAGTGATACACTTCGCATGAGTGAAGTGTATATTCTTCCTTCATGCAATCTTCGGGAAGATTGTGTTAATGGGGGACCTATTGGGGTTTTATACTCTTGTTCTCATTGTCTCAACTGTCCATACACTCTCTTAACTCCCTCCATCGGACATGGCACAATGAGCAAGGTTGCTTTGGTCGACCTCCTTTGATGAGACTTCAAAAAATTGTCGCAGGAGGGTGCAAGAGTTTTGTCATTGCAAATGCAGAACTTTACTGTTAAAAGCAGAATACAACTTGAAACTTCATAAATTAAGGGTCGGCAGCGGCAGCATGGAAGTTTCCAATTCCTGCTAAGCAAACATTCGAATACATGCACAAAACCTTAAAGAGACCAGATAACTTTAAAACAGTCATGTGCTCCAATAGTACACAAACACGGCCGAAGTGTTAGCCGAAGTCTTGACAGAGACACAAGGCAGCATTGAAGCAGGTCATCTGCTGCCGCTGCACAACCTCTGATATAAATCTAGATGAAATTTTAGATTTTAAGTTCTATTAATCAAGTGTCAAGAAACTTTTGGCCCGGGGTATAGTACACACATACTACTTAATTCTTGATATACAATTGTATATTGCTTATGCGTTATATTTTCATTTTTGTTTCATGTCATATACATTTTTCACATATCAACACTTTATACAAGCCTAGAAAACACTTGCGATCTGTTTATAGCGTATATTGAAAGAGTTGTACAAAACATTTCGCATTTATACCAAATATAGGCAATTAGGGAATAGGACTATAAAATACCTTTGTAGTTGTAATTTAGTAAAATTCTCTGTTTGAGGAAGGCAGAATCCATTAAAATCCATTTCAATCAATCGAACACTAAACACTCCAATCTGTAACGGGCTGCCTGGCAATTCTAGATTGCGGCGGAAGGTATTTTAGTACTTTGTATAATATGCCCAAGACTCGATAAACTTCATCTGCGTACGGATCTCTTGGTTTGCCTTACTTGATTTTGAGTCAATCTCAACTATTGATGTGGATTATTTTTCTTAAAGGAACTTATGTTCTGCTAAGCAACATTTATCATGTTTCAGTATTTGCACAAATCAATGAGAGTAAACAATGAAAATGTTTGGAATTTGCATACGGATTCAATTAGGAAAACAAACCGGAATCAAATTCAGTTGCTGTTTTATGACGACTTCCATTTTTCAAAAATATCGATTTTGATTCGTTTTAGCGATATGTGTTTCGGTATACCGGTTAAACCGGTGCGTTATACCAACAGGGTAACTTTTATTAATAAATGTGTATTTCAAATTTGTACCGATGAATTAAAAGGTAAAATAAGCTGAACTTATGATTAGGTTCACACGCTTAGATTGAACTTCAAGAACAACTTGTAAGTTAGAGTGTGGCATAATTTTCTAGCCACCATTTAAGTACATAAATTTAGCTTTTCTCTCTATAAATACTATCTCCTTATAAACTATCCTCCTCGATTCTATTACCTGGTACTTAAGTGCTGTAAATGGCTAAAAGATTAAAACTCACAGAGGAAGAAAAAGAAAGTTCGTCGAAAAGAAGACTAAATCACAGCGCCGGACAGAAAATTTGTCTAACAAAAAATCGAAAGAGAAAGACCTGTCTACCTCTTAGAAACGCTAGGGTTAATGAACGAGGGTTTGGATCGATTATGAAATAGTGAAGAAATTTAGCAACAAAAGCGGCCATTTATATCTTGGAAACGCTAAAATACTAAATAGAACTATACTCCATTGGTTTTGCATCCGCTTGAAACAATTTTCGAAACACTTTTGACACTCTGAAGCTTTTTGTTCAGTTGGGAACAAGGCGTAACAGAATCAGTACTGTACTTAATATTGGGTACAGACTTGTGACTCGAAAGTACCGGGAAATTGTATCCTTCCAAACAAATCCTCTTTTTAAAGCGATACATGCCTTGTAGGCCTTGGCCGGGAGATCCTTCAGCGCCCTCAGCGAATTTGCTTTTATGGCCTCAATTGTTTCGAAACGGGCTTCGACGGAGTGGCAACTTTAGTTTTGGAATCAAAAAAAGGCCGCTTGGGCCAAATCCGGCGAATACGGTAGTTGATCGATCGCCTTATATCATTCACAATTACATTAAATTCAGCTCTTTCGGCTCGAGTAGAGCAGCGATGTGTCTCATGCCCAAACTATGCATCAAAATAAAACGAGCTACTTCACGACTGATGTTTAGCTCACCTGCTAACTCTCTAACACTCGTGTGACTATTTTTGAAAATGATTTCTTTAACTATTTTAATGTTATCGTCTGTGGTAGAAATCGAAGGACGTGCGGAACGAGGCATTCTGCGACGGTCTCTCGACCATCCTTAACGGCTTTGTACCAGTCGTAGGCTTGTGTTTTCGACAAAACAGATTAACCATAAGCCTTTCCAACATTCGCAACGACTCCGCACATGAAATTTGCTTAGAAACATAAAATTTGACACAAATTCTTTGTTCTATATTTTTCGCTATTGTAAAGTTCGCAAAACGCTACTGAGGTGGCGACTTACTTCAACAGCTGCTGTAAAGGAACTAGTTGACAGACCGTGCTAATTCTTGACATAGTATAAACGACAGTCCTGCCAACTTAAAAAAAAAATTGCTGGAAAGTATTCAGCGCGGGCAGCTTAAATTACAATTTCCGGCAACTTTCTGGTCACCATGAATAGGATAGAATAGGAAGAAGACGTGGTTTTCTTTTTTTCATTTTACAAAAATGGTTATCAACGACTCGGCTGTCGATTTTTCGGAAACCATAGCGTCACAAAAATGTTACCAAAAGATGCGAAACATGTCCACGCAGATGAAGTTTGTCGTATATTCTGATATTCCAACTCCCTGACGTTGGAGAAGTAGGTTTATGTCAACACTAAAAACGATTCTTTCGATATATCGAGAAATGGGGTACAGTCTAGGATTTTTGATATTTTATATATATATTAAAAATATCGTATTGAAATTGTTCAATATACAATATATACCCATATATCGCTTAAAAACAATTATTTTTTAAATATTATTAATATTTCCGTTTTTTTAATTAAGCCCCAAATATATACTAATATAATTTAGGAACACGCATATTTTTCATGATGCACAGTTCCATGCTGTAGTTGTTAAATCCTATGGAACGTGTTTTGAAATATTGGAATATACATCCCTCTTAGAAATCCAATAAAGTATTAGGACTGCCCCTTTCTCAAAGCAGCTGCACTTCTATTCACGCCGATTTCAGGCTACACTTTAACTACTTCCATTTTGGCTCATGTTATTATCGATCTGAATCGACGAGTAGTCGAGGAGTTCCAACGCAAGGGCAAGTGAAACTGTTTAAAGAGTAGTTAGAACCGGATCTACTAGAGGTACTTATTGTTATAGCACTCACTTTTGTCGATATCTTACTCAAACATTTTACTCTTCACTTATATATATTCACACACATCTAAGGAGTCACATCATTAGGAAAGAATCATATATTAGCCGACTTATGCCGTGACGGTTGTTTTAATCATGTTTCTAGAGTATAAAGTATAGCCATACGCTAAAAAGTTTTTCATTCTATCAGTTAGATAGTTTATTAAGCAATATTCTTCTTCTCTCTTTGTTTTCAAATTCGCCATTATCTTTTGTTTCTACATTTGCTTTTAAACCCAATTAATGTTCTATCTTGGCGAAGAATTGCACGCTCTTGACCAATATATAGATATACCGATAATACTACGGAACTCTTAATAGTTTTTAAGCTGTTTATAAGCCTTTCGGATACGAATATTTTTGGAAATAAAACCAACAAACGAGCTAGAACAAAAAATTTCACTTCAAAAGCTTAACTGCTGCATAAAATTTAACAGTCAAAAGTAACAAAAAAATTATACTTATAAAATTAGTAAATTGCTATTATGAGATGACAAGAGCACAGATATTTCGTCGAAAATTGTACATATTAAAGTTTTTGCTTGCAATTGTATCAATTTTCGAAACACTTCTGCCACTCCGCATGAGCTGCCTCCAAAACATGTGTTTTGAACGCAACGTAATTTCAGTTATCAACAACTTTGCTCCCGCAATTTTTTCTTAATGTGCCGGAACAGAAAGAATTCATTGGGTGCCAAATCGGTACTATACGTCGGATGAAGTTGTAAAGAGAAATGGCTAAATGCCACCTAGGCTAGAAATATGAAAGACTCGAAGTCCGTCAATGTATACTCAATTTGGTACTGTCATCATTGAGCGACGCTTCTTAAAATTGTGTCAGAGGCTAAAGTAGCGAGAGAGGCGCAAGTTACTCTCGTTGATGAAAAAAAAAAAACGCACACCTGTTGTGAACATAAAGCAATGTATATACATATAACATAAGAGAATGAAAAATAACGAAGCTGCGCAGCTGACGTCGCAGCGATGACAGTTCCTTTATAAGTATACATTGGAAGTTCGTTTCTTTGTTTTGCATGATTTGCTTAAGTTCGTCTCGAACCAATGTGTAATTTTGAATGATGAACGGGTATGCCTACTTTAGGCCATTCGCTTTTTCTCAAAATGCGAATTTAACAGCTATTGAACAGCTGATTCGCGTACTTGTAGTGGCGGCAAGCATTAGTTACTCGTTGCAACGAGTACTCGCTGCTAGAAATAGGTTTTGTACTGAATCGGTTAATATAGCATCCCTTTGACTCGAATTAAGTGCTTACCAGGAGTTTCAACTATAGAGAGTTCCTTAGCCAAGACGCTGCAAATCTTTGCCAATTAGAGATGGAATAAAAAGAAAAGATTTTTGCCCCTAGCTGCGTTCTAGTTTGCAACCAAAGTTCAATGGCTAAAATCAATACCCACATTCACACATAGTGCCTTAAATAGAAACTGTTTGAAAAAAACAAAAAAAGAAAATCATTCAAATTTTTTCAAGTACAAAATTAATGAAAAAATACCAAATATCTATGATTAATTCTGTTCTCTTTCTTTCTTTTTTATTTAACTTGTGTTTTTGAACTTATCCTTTTGGACTTACCTTTGTGTGTGTGAACTACTCTCGATTTCCGTTCAACTCCTTCAAAAAAAAAAAAATAAAATAAAAATGCAAACCAAATGTTATCAACTGCTTCATCTACTCTTCACCGCCTCTACTATTATGCTCTACTACTGTTACCACTACTATATACTGCTGTTTTACTACTACTACTATACTACATATTACTATTATTAAACTTTGTTAACGAAAAAACTTCGCTATGATTTTGGTTACGTTCGAAAACTTACAACTTTTTATGTGTACATTTATTTTAATACTATGAAAAACAAACATTAACCACAAACAAAAACTTATTTTAACACAAAAAAAATAATAATAATAATTTGAATATGTAAACCTAACGTTAATTCTACTCTTGTTTTGTTTTACAAAACTTTATTTTCTTTGTATAAAAAACCAACAAAACTTGTTAAAAAAAAACTTATAAAAACTAAAAAAAAAAAATTCTTCAACTGATTGATGAATTCGATATACCTATATATATATATATTTGTTGCTACCATGCGCTCGTTTACGTACTACAACTACAACAACAACAACAACTACTACTATCAAATTCAACTACTACTACTACTACTTCCAACCTCGTACATCAAAACTACTACTACTACCAATCAATCAACCAACCAACCAACAACAACAACAACAATCTGTTTTCGATATATATTTTCCAAAAAAAAAAATATATATATTAAAACGAAAAAAACGCGCAGGCGAGATTATCTACAGAGTGGAATTACCCGATATGGAGCAGATAACTTTAATCTACTTGGAGAATAATGATGCTGACTATCGTAAGTCGAGCAACTAAAATCAACATTTTAGTAAAAACAGAAATCAAAATAATACAAAAGCTATAAAAAAAGGCAGTTAAAAACAAAAAATACAAACCAAAAAAAAAAAAAACTATTAAAAATACCAAAACTACATAATTTTAGTTAGAAGCAAACATTTATGCAGAAAACCAACAAAAAAAAAAAAAAAAAAAACCACTTTTGAGTTTTAGTTCTGCTCTATCTCTCGCTCTTTCTGTCTCTTTCTCTCTCTCTCAATCTCTCTTATTATCTGTCTCACGCCCTTTCAATGGGCCTATTTGTACTACAAAAAAGCAAAATATTTATAAATAAAAATTAAAATATTTTACTTGTCACTCTAAGCAAAGAAATTAAAAAAAAAAAAAAAAAAAACGAAATATCCTTGTTATCATAAATATATATATATATTTATTTTAATTTTTTTTTTTTAATATGCTTTATATATTTTTAACGTTCATTTTCACTTAAAATACCAAATGAATTTTTGTTTTGGCTTTGTTCTTCACAAGCAGCGCTGCTTAGTTACATTCATCCTAAGGCACCGAGCACACAGGCAGCGGAACTTAACTGAACTGAGCTGAACATTTCAGTGCTGAAAAGTTCAGCCATAAACAGTATTTCTCACTGTTAACTTTGTCAACGATCACGCATAAATTTGGATCATTTCCGCTCTCCGCGTGCGCGGCACCTAACTCCAAAAAAAAAACTATTCTGCATTTAGCATACTTTTTATTTGTTTCTCGTTTAAGAGTCACGGCTCGAGAATTTTACACAGTTTTCAACCATTCTCCATTTGGTTCAATGAAGCACTGTTCACACTGTCTTTAGCAGTCAGATGTTTTGACATTTTAAGCGGAACTTAACTGAACTGAGCTGAACATGTCGGTGCTAACAACGACACGTTATCACGCATAAGCTCGAATCAGTTCAGCTCAGTTCCGCTCTCCGTGTGCGCGGTGCCTAAAAGCTTGACGCTTGACTTTCAAAACAAAATACATGCACTTTTTAAATGCTACTTTTATGAGTACAATAAACGTTAATACAGTACATATCGTTTCTATGTGGTAACGTTTATATGAAACTATTGCTTATATGCAAAACAAAAAAGTTAGTTTCAGTGCAGCTTGCCTGAAATTTTTATACAAAACTAGACGTTTATATGAAAATTGTTTAGTAGCAATTATGGCAATCGATCAGATGTTTCATCATCATTACATTTTTTTCGTAAAAATGTTATCGGTTATATGCAAAATTTGCAGCACTTTCTATTTAATAGTAATAATATGTTAAAAAAAGACGCTTATGCAGCTGGTAACCGATTATCACTTGAATAACATATTATGCTTATATACGATTATCGCTTATATGCAACAACTGCGCTAAATTTTCGCTATTGCATAACTGCGATAGCCACTATAAGCGATTCTTGCTTATTTTAAATATTTTGCATATATCCGATTATCGCTGCCATTGCATATAAGCGATATCTACTGTATATCGATTGATCAGTATTAAGGCATTGAACTAAATTGTGGTTTACAAAATTGCACAAATGCAAAAAAGAATTGAGCTTTTTTTTTCTTTTTTTTTTTGTTCCATAATCTAAATGATAGACTGCTGTTTTTTTTTTTTATACAAAATTGGTTTTTATGCCGTAGCTTAAATTTTTCAAACTTCAGTACAGTACAAGAAAAGTTACAACTTAGTTGCTCCAGTTCTGGTTTGTTCTCGTTTGTGCGTTATCGTTCTTTGCTTGTTATCTCTTGCCCGCTCTAGTCTCCTTCTAGCTGTCTCTGTCTCGCTTTTTTTTCTGTTTTTTTCTCTCTTGTTTTCCACATTACCTTCTATTTTGTCCACGTAGGTCGGTTAACTTAGAACATTTTGTTACATAATAAAAGTTTAAGTAGCTAGAATTCTTTCATTTAGTTAAAACCAAAAAAAGAACACCTACACACACCCACAACGGTCTTTATAGCATTATGTACTAAGTGAAAAACGGAAACTGTACAATACGCTACGGTATTATCGTTATCGGAACTAAGTCCACCACTAAATAGCCTGAGCTGCGCTGCTCTTAAACGCTAGTACTCTCTTCTTTTGCAGACATATGCTTTCTCTCATGCGTTAAACGTTTGGCATACATATTCTCAGGCATAGTAGAATAATTACAAGGTTTGATTACTGAGAGCGCTTCACCTGTTTCAAAATTTAAAACCAAATGGGCATTTTTTTGGAGACCTGCGTCTCCAGCGTTTTTTTTATATTATGCCTTGCACAAATGCTGTTCTGTTGTTATTACAGTGGTCGGCATAGTTATTCTGACGAATCTTATTTGTGAATATAGGACTGCAATACAATAAACGTTTTTTTTTGTGGCATTATGAAATCTATGTAAAAGTTCTCACAAGCGTTTTAGCAAGTGACAATTAAAAAAACTACTAATTTTTTTGATATTTTATTATAAGTAAAATAAAATGTTGTATAAAGCTTATCATTTCAAAAACGGCTGAAAAAAGTTTAAGACATTGTAAATGAATTTTATGTCGCGCCAAAAAGTACACAGCTACTAAGCGCAAAACAACGTTCACTGAAGCCCGAATCCCGAAAAATATGTTCATATAAAGACTCAATCTGCGGCAGATCAAAGGAATGCATCGTCCAAGAATCCAATCAGTGCAGGTTTTAAGAGATGCAAAACAAAGGGAGATTCCTTACAAACAAAGGTGAACACGCTTTAGAGATTCGCTTTTCAAAGGGGCGCATGTGTGCAAGCCAAAATTGTTTTGTGAGTTTTTGTGACGTTCGGGGAGAGGGTGTTTCGAAAACGTGACGTCACACTCAAAATGTCAATAAAAGCTGAAAAAATCTTTAAACTTTCATGCAATGTTTTCTTTATATTTCAAATTCAAACATATCGTTTAAAAATGTTGAATTTCCTCTATGCATCCTAACTGCAATGGTTCAGTGGATATTCTAGTCCAAGTTTCTATTAACAGCCAAAGCTGATTTAAGTTTTTTTTTTATTACTCGATTTGTGAGGTCACATTAGGAGGTGGGAGTTGCCAAGGGGCTTCAAAATTTTGGTGACTTCATTTTTGAACGGTCACTTTGAAGAAGCGTTTTAGGCACAGCTACTTTGAGTACAATTCATCAAAACGAAATATTTTTGTTAGGCAGCTACAGGAACAAAGGCAAAAAAAAAAATACCGTTTGTCAATAAGTAAGTCATGGTGGAGGTGGTCTGGGTACGTATTGCGTACAGTGGCTTGGGTAACTTTGAAGCAAGGTCAATACTTTTATAAACTAAACAATAACGCTCTCCCTTTTGTTATATAAATACAACTAAAAGTTGAATATAAAACTGCATAATTTTGTTTTCAACAAAATTACTACGCCGACCACTGTAAAATGTGCTGCTGTTGTTTTGGTCGCTTGGTCCTTCAATTAAACAAAATTTCCCATTTTGCAGCTCTGGGTTATTTTTTGGGGGAAATTTAAGCGAATCGAAAGAGGGCAAGCGTTCGCAGTAATCACACGTTGCATTCATATGCCTTGTTCTAAGGTTTAGATCAAGGTATATTAATTGCCAGGTATGATTACTGAGAGTTTTTCCGTAGCAACAAAAAATATGCACATCTGCTGCAGAAAAGGGCAAGTTATACAACATTGTGCAAAATAAGAAAACACTTTTGTGCCACTCTCAAAATTTAAGAAATTTATGCAATTTAGCGCACTCAGTAAACATAGCTGGTAATTCAAATGCCTCTTGGTTTAGTTCAAAAGTAGCAACAATGCCAGTTTTTTTATTGGAAAACCTAGAACTATACGCTCTTTATGCAATCATGAAGAATTGTTATCGATAAATCATGACATGCACCCATACATATATAACACACAAACACTCCTGTGATTGTCGCACGTGCAATTTCACCATTTTATTTATTGTTTTTACTTTTTTTTTTTTTGTAACAAAAGGCAACCATTTAACAATAAGAGGAAAATTAAGAAATGTAATATACATATTGTAGCTCTTCTTAGTTGTATAATAATACATAGAGCAAAAACAAAAAACGAGAGAACGCAAAAATATGACTATAATGATGATGTACCTATTGATAAATATTGATTTACTTATTAGGGAATTTCTAAAAGCCTTAATAAACACAATTATATTCTATTTAAGATATTGTACTTTATTTCATTTTCTGTTTCATTTTTTTTTTTTTTTTTTTTTATAATAATTTTATTGAGAGTTTGCACTACTTCAATGAAACATTTTAATGTAAAGGGTTTTCTCTCACTGAGTTAATCTTGTCAAGAGTGGTTGTTTCCAATGGTATTTTTGGTCATATTTACTTAACTTTGTTTTCTTACAAAAAAGAAATCCGCATAGCACTCTGTTATGTTATGTCTTACCAAAAAAGAAAAAGAAAAATCCATGAAATGTTGGTACTGAGTGAGTAAAAACCCAAAGCTATCGTTTCAAAAACGCAGTTCGGAATTGCCCAAAATGTAAATTGAGCCACCCAAATCCAGTCAAAAGTAATTTAATTTAAAAGTATATATTTTTTGTTGTTGTTTAGGTATAGCATAGTATTTGATTAGTTAGATATATTATCCCTATAAAGTATACAAATTGCTTTCTATATTCAGAGACTTATAAGTAAACAATAATGTAATATTTATTTTGTTTTAGTAGCCATAGCTTAATTATTATGTGTTTGATTTGCCTGTTATATCTTACAACTTTAGCTTTTATAAATCTTAGTAAGTAATTTATTTTAGTAATTTTATTATTATTATGAATAAACTTATACCCTAGCAGAGTGTTACTGAGCTTTGTTGTAGCAGCTATAATTTCCGCCCTTGAAACTGTAACAATTATACCCGTCAGTCTGTCTGTCTGTCTGTCAGCACTAGAGATCTGCACGAATGCACTCGAAATGTTTAGCCGCCACATAGAGAAGAGTGCCCATGCAATTCGGGAGCTCATTTTCGGGCACAAAACACACGACAAAATGAGTTACTATTGAAAATGAAATACACTTTAGGATAAACACTAAAAATCGAATGCATGATTATGAATAATACGTGTGCGCAGATAGAATGAGAGATCATTCAGTATATTGTAAAATCTTATGCATACATTCACGACAAAACTCTTGCATTCACAACACTTGTGCAGTTTAGTACTCAACAGCACACACAGAATACAGGAAATCTCAATTAAATTTGTTATCGCAACTCTTTCACCTTTATATATTAGATTCTGTGCACCGCATGCATTCATTCATTTGGAGCATGAATGTCTCAAATGCAACTTTGAGTGCACCTATGCACACTTCTAACGTGCAAGAGTTTCGAGTGCTAGTCGCAGATGATTCATTCAATCATTCATTGCGAGCGTGAATGTCTCAAATGCAGCGTTTCGAGTGCTCAGTCAAAGTTGAGTCTTCTCAGGCTGTGAATGAATTTCGGTTTGCTTGGCATTTCTGGCTGAGCAACATGAAAAGCCTCGAAAACAACCAATTCTTATTAAGTTAAATTAATTTGAGACTCTCAAGTATTTCCCGTACACTCCGTTTGAGATAAAAACAACTTTTACTAAAACATAATAAATTGAGTTTCTAAATGAAATACATTACATACAGTTGTTATTTAATATTTATAGTTATTAAGTGCTATAAATTTGGCAGCCGAACTGAAATCGGCAGAATCTTTGGCTATATTTTAAACGCTTAAAAGCAGAGTGCGCATAAAATGGCTCATGTGAGCGTGAGCTACAGCATAAATGAGCTGTGAGCTACAAAAAAGCTCATGCTCTTGAGCGCGAGCCGTCAAAAGCATGATGGAATTTTCATTTCCAAGGTGTGCTCACTCGAAGTCGTTGCCTCTTAAAATAGTTACCAATTTAATCTATATCTGTTAGATGTGGTGTCCACGCAACTCTTGTTGTTGTTACACACATGCAGTGTTGCCAACTTTTCACCAACAAAAAAAAGCCACAAATTTAAGAAAAAAAAGCAAAAAATATTAACCATTTGAGACTCTTTCAAACCCTTATAAGGTTTATAAACTTTGATATGTTTTTGCAAACGCGTGTAAGAAGCGTTGGAGAACGTTCCTTTTACAAAAAGGGTGAACAACCAAGGCTTTTTAGGCATGTCCATCTGACTAAACTATGTTTTGAATTAACTCCCTATAATGATAACAACTTTGTGAATAATAAATGTAATCGGTTCGGACCATATTAAATTATACACCCAAATACCACCATCACGTGGGTAATTTCCATTGGAAATTTTCAATGGCTTTAGCTGGTGTAGTTGATGGCGGCAACCTTGTCATTCGTTTTCTGCGGAATTGCTGAAGTCTATGCACTCTAATCTTACCGATGGATGCCAATTTTTTTTTCTTGATTTCACGATTTTACACTTTAATTTACTTAAAATAAAGCTGAACATACTTTCAAAAAATGCTAGAATCAGGCTTAAAAAACAGATAGATCTAGCGGAAAAAAAGTTGAAGTGGCAACACTGCACACATGTCTTGTCAGTTTTTACACAAAGCTGAGCTTTCGCTCACACAGATTTTGGTAACTGAAAACAGGAGAGTGAAAGTGAGCATGGGCAGATGCAGAAGCACGATGAAAATAAACCAAGGTGTGCTCACTCTTCTTTTTTCAGTTACCAAAATCTTTGTGAGCAAAAGCTCAAAAGCTCAGCTTTGTGTAAAAACTGACACTAAATGTGTGTATGCATGTGTAACAACAACAAGAATTACTTGGACAATGCGCGCGCACCAACTTCCACTCACCACATCTATCAGATGTAGACTAAATTGGTAACCATTGTAAGAGGCATCGACTTCGAGTGAGCACACCTTGGTTTCATTCCATCATGGGCAGAAGTGCAACACAAAGCCTGTGCAGAATCGTTCGCTGCTGGCAGAGCGTACACAACGGCTCACAATGTGTGCTGTGTGGCAATGTATACTTATAAAGATAACTCCGTCGTTGAGTGAACCTTCTTAAAATTTTGTGAGAGTCTGAAATAGCGAAAGAGAGAGGTGCGAGTTACTCTCATTGCTGAAAAAGAAACGCTCATACACACAAAACCTCCCGCATTGAAATTCGCAAGAGAATGAAAAATTAAGAAGCTGCGCTACTGACTTCACACAGTGGTGCAATCTGACTTCGTTATAGGCAAAAATCATAACTTTTGAAGGAGTGAAGATATTGTCAAAATTTAAAATACATGTTACAGAGAATTCGCTAAGCTTTCAAATCAATGCTCATACAAGATGCTGTGAATACAGGGTGCCGTCGCAGCGACGACGTTACCTTTGTTAGTATACATTGCTGTGTGGGAAGCGTGCTGTGAGCCATGTGTGGTTCGTGCTCATGAGCATGAGCTTTCGTTCATGAGCCTGCGCTCTCGTTCATGATTCGAGTTGACAGTTGCTCACTTTGTAAGTGGCTCATTTGGAGCCATTCATACGCTCATATGAGTCATTTTACTCATCCTGCGTTTAAAAACAAAATAAAACTATATAAAATAGATAATAATTAAACAAAATTATGACTGGCTTATGTGTACATTGTTCTGAGTTGTTCAAAATGAATGTACATTCAAAAGTTTAAGCCAAAATCACCGCATATTATAATAAACTACTAATTTGTTATGTTTTTTGTCTCTTAAAGTAAATGTATTTTATATGCCAATTTGTGTGTGTGTATTTGTGCACGTAGCTTGCATTGTGTTTGTGTCGTTGATTTACTATTTACATATATATTATATAATGTATGTCAAATAGTTACACATACTTTAATTCTCTTTGATCTATCAAATGTATAACAATATATTAGTATGTGTTTTGATTTTGCCAAATGCCGCTTGTACTTTATTTGTATACCAAAAATTGATTATAAACAAATTGTAATTATTTACATTTTATTTTGAATTTTTTGAGTGAAAAAAAAAAAAATTTGCTTTAAAAAAATTCCAAATTTGATTTCTATTTAATTTAATATAATTCAACTAAAGTTTAAATTAATTATTTGGATATAGGCGCCCTACACAAAATTCGTCCCTAACTACTTAGTTTAATTAAACTGAATATTAAAAAAAAAAAGAACCCGCTAAAATAAAGTATTATTTAAAAGCCCAACTAATTAGGTTCAAAGTAACTCTTCCTTAACTTCTATTTGCTCACTCCCTTTTTCTAACTCTCTGTCTACTTATATATAATTCTAACACGCTAATGATTCTAATGAAACAACTAACTATTAAACGATATATGAAAAGAAAAAATATCTAATAGACCCTTATTGATTACTTGATCCCGTCCCAGAATCGAAGTGTACATTCTTAATTTGAGCCCGCACAAAACCTAAATCCTTTGCCTGCTATGCTTACAGCTTCCGAGGAGAACGTGTTGTCCTATGAGGCCGTGCAACGCTTGTCCATCAGCTATACGCGTCCAGTTATTATATTGGGACCGCTTAAGGATCGCATCAATGATGACTTGATTTCGGAATACCCGGACAAGTTTGGCTCCTGTGTGCCACGTAAGTAGCTTTAGCAATATTAAGTTACTAACTTTGAAATAAACCTAAAATCTGTAAGATTACTGCGAATTCGTAGTCTTTCATAAGTTTTAAAACCAGTTTCTGATTATCACTAGCAAAAGCAGCTGCAAAGACAGTAAACTTGAAACTAAAACAGTTGACTTGACATAAGCAAAAATTTCAAATGCTTGAGAAGCCAGTAGAAGACAGGTGTTCGTATGCATGACCCGAACACTAGAAACTTCTTTGCTATTGTTCCAAAGATTAAATGTATGTTTTTTGTAGCCAATTAGTTTTATGATCCCTTTCTTTGTGGGAATTCACTTCATGGTTCCTCAAAGATTTCACACACAGGCTACTTCTGTGCTCTGGAACAACGCCTATGGGCCAAGTCGCAGCTCTCTCAAACTCTATTCCTGCACTTTCGCTTGGGTTTCCCTTTCCTAGAGTTCGATATATGTCGATTAAAGGATTTTGAGCTGTTTTTGTCTGAAGATTCTCCAATTCACTTACTTTGTGGATCCAAAGAATAATCACAGTATTTGTGTATAAGCGCTAGAAAAGTTATATAATTCAATAATATAGTGTAAAATAGTCAAAACTCAGCTTAAACATACCTTGATTTACAGATACTACACGCCCCAAACGCGAGTACGAGGTTGATGGCCGTGACTATCATTTTGTATCGTCCCGGGAGCAAATGGAGCGCGACATACAAAATCATTTGTTCATTGAGGCTGGTCAGTACAATGACAATTTGTATGGCACTTCGGTGGCTAGTGTACGAGAAGTGGCAGAGAAGGGAAAGCACTGCATATTGGATGTATCGGGCAATGCAATTAAGCGACTTCAGGTGGCGCAGCTCTATCCGGTTGCCATTTTCATAAAGCCCAAATCAGTCGATTCGGTGATGTAAGTAAAATCATCAACATCAATTGTGTTATAGCTTGTAATGCAAATTTCTCTTTCTCTCTTTAAAGGGAAATGAATCGTCGTATGACTGAGGAGCAGGCAAAGAAAACTTATGAGCGTGCGATTAAAATGGAACAAGAGTTCGGCGAATACTTTACGGGTAAGTGATCACACATCAAAATTAGAATCAAACTCTTGAAGGTTAAACTGTTATATATCTATATGTATGTATATAGCAGTTTCCCTTTATACTTTTTAACTGGTCTTAACAACCCGTTAGAGGGATATGGCCGCTATAATTGGTTATGCCAAAGTACGCACGCTCTCTACCTGGTACGTCCAACGAAGATATGGCCTGCCCCTACACAACATGATCTAGCCAGCGGAGCTGGCATTCCACGGAGTACTTTTCGCTCAAACACTCCAAAGATATCTGCAGCAGATGAAACCCATGTTTCGACGCCTTAACACGCGTCTTATAGAGTGTTACTTTCATTAATTTGCCTACTGAGACCATTGTAACATCTATTGGCCAGAGCAACTCTTTGCTTGATCGCCATGCTGACATTGTATTGCATTGTAACGTAGACGAAATCCTTGACAAAATCAAAAGAATAGTGTTCAACAAGTATCTGAGAGTCCAACCGACACATCTCTTGAAGAAAACATATAGTTTGTCTTGCTCTAACTTACAACCAGACCCGCGCTGACAGATGCTCTAACAATAGCTGAAAAGGATCCGGTAACTGCTCGCTTAGTACTACCAATGATGTCAATATCATTCGCTTAGGCGCATGTCCAACATAGTTCCGTTCCGAAGTAGTTCGGCTTTTCGCAACACACTCTCCATCACAAAGTTGAAGAAATCGTTGGAGAAGGCATCGTCTTGTCTGACGCCTCGCTCTGTATCAAAAGGTTCGGAGAGCTTCTTTCCTAATAATAATAATACGACATAAACGCGATACCTCAACGGGCTATCAAATGCTACGCTAAGTTGCGTAGTGTGAATATCTGGTCAATGGTGGACTTATCAGTCCTAAAGCCACATTGATCAGTTCTTTCGCAAATGGCTTCAGTCTCTCACACATGCTGAGCTGAGGCACTATCCCAATGAATATGGCGCAGACCTTAAACTAAAAAACGCTAGTATGGATACCCATTCATTTTGACATGTGAGTCCGCGGTCCCGCCACTCCCAGTTCGGTGCCTTCGTTTCTCAAAGACCCGTCCGTGTATCAAACTATGGTGTGCCTTTCCATAGGATGCATCTTCCCTAGGGTTGTTCACTCCCGTTTGTTACTTATAAAAATACATATTAAAATTTCGTTTGAAATGGTATGCGAGTGAGTTGTTGGGAGCAACGAAATATTCTTTCACAGCTCGTCGCGATTAGGTGGCCTCTGATATTGTCCTCCACTGACATCCGTAACATATAGATAACTATATGAAGTGGTGTTAAATCCATTAGAACTTCCAATGCCTGTAGGACAGATTTTCATTGCTCCTGTCATACACAGGCAATCCTCTGTATTTTCCTAAGTACATTCTTGACTGAGGTCACCTTTGTTAATTAAACATCTTATGATTTAAGGGGGCAACATGAGTAGGTTGTGCGTCAACTTGGTTAAGGTAGAAACAAGTATCAACCTGACCAATCCCCAGTGAAGAAGAAGCTTTCAGCGTGTTCCAACAGAACCCAGGCCCATTCTGGGACAAGGGGATGCCTTCTGCTGCGACACTAGAAATTGTGTGCAGCTTGCATTTGTATGAGCCAAAGGCATCAATTAGTCTTTATTTTATGCTTAATTAATTAAACTGAATCTTAAATGACACAATTTAATAATGCTTTATTTGTTGTTTTGCAGGCGTTGTACAAGGCGATACAATTGAGGAAATTTATAGCAAAGTCAAATCAATGATTTGGTCACAATCGGGACCAACCATTTGGGTACCATCCAAGGAATCTCTATGACCA
Source organism: Chymomyza caudatula (assembly GCA_035041775.1). Lineage (NCBI taxonomy): Eukaryota > Metazoa > Arthropoda > Insecta > Diptera > Drosophilidae > Chymomyza > Chymomyza caudatula. The sequence goes on from JAWNKW010000070.1 coordinate 1,463,648, forward strand.
ACAGCCCCAACAACATGGACATTGCCGCCTCGAGTACGTTGTCGACCTGTGTCAAGATCAGCCACAACAACAACAACAGCAACAAGCAACACAGCAACAACAAATCAGCCACAACAAAAAACGCCACACTGATGAGCCACAGGACAAGGAGAAGACGACAACAACGAGCGACACGGCTTAGGAGCAGCAGCTCCATAAGAAGAAGAAACAGCTGCATTCTGTGGTTGTAGTTGTTGTAGTCGTAGCAGTTTTCGTTGGCGGATTGGATGGTGGCTGTGGAACTCTCAAGCGGCGTCTATTTAGTTTTAGTTAGAACAAAGTTTAAAAGCAAGCATAAGCAAAGCGTCGAAGTTGCACTTAAGGATGTCAAAGCTGAAGCAGGAGCCAGAGGAGCAGGAGCAGGAGCCGGAGGAGCAAGAGAACAAGCAGATACCGAGTAAAAATGTTCGATAAACGCTAGTATTGTTTGTTTATGTTGAAGTTTATGAACGCAAGCCCTAGAGTTATAACGAGTTAAGTTATGTTGACGATAATCTTTATGATACATACATATTCATATATATATATATGATGTAACTTTATATATATATATATATGTATATATATGCATACTATATAGCTATAAGTACGACAATGTTTGCGTTGGCACATATACATACATATACATGCATATATATGTATACAAAACGCTGCAATTTGATGCAATTGATGTTATGGCAATGAAACGAAAAGTTGGTGCATTTGTTGTTAGTTGTATGTATGTAACTTTTTCCCACGCGCCTTTGCCCAGAGCAACACACAAACACCCACACACACACACCCAAAAACACACACATATGCATATACGTGTGTGTGTGTGTAACACCCGCGCACACATACTTACAAGTACATAAACCCCATTTAGTCAGTTAAGCGACGGCGCAAAGTGAATCCAACTGACTTCTTTTTCGGCAAAAATCGTTCATTTTGAGGAAGTTAAGATAGTTTCGAAACATAAAATTCCTGAAGTTTCTGCGATATGATGCGATAAATAAGCTGTAAAGAGAGGGAGCTTCAAAAAACGGCAGTAATGTTCGATAGTATTTGTATATAATATCCAAATTGACTACCGTCTTCTGAAACTCTCCCTCTTCACAGAATATTTATCGCAGTGTAACACGCAGAAGCTTAAGGAATGAAAATATCTTTGCTCCATCAAAAGTTATGATTTTTGCCCAAAAATAAGTCATTTGGATCCACTGTGCGGCGGCGGCGGCGGCAGCACAAAAGCGCGACAAGTCATTTTAATGTTTTTTTTTTTATATATATATATATATATATATACAGACAAAAGTCGCGTTTAAACTTATATATTATATAGACAAACAGCAAGAAATATATGCATAGTAACGGTTGAATTTTCGCAGCAACACATAAAATCGATAACACATTAACGATAAACGACGAACGGTGGTTATCGATTGTTTTCGTTTCCAAGCAGCCACACAAATTTTGCCTTAAACGTGGGCCGCAAAAAACACTTGAAAATACATATGAAAATCGAAAGTAAAACCTAAAATTTCAAAATGCAATTATGCTACATACACTAATACCAACAAGCAACCCATTACATGTGCCTATTACCTAGTTTATGCGAAAAGCAACAAGAGTAGTAAAGTGTGTTTGTTATCATTATATATATTTCACTTTAAAAAAAAAAAAACTCAAACTCAAATATTCTATATGCAAATAAAACATAAACTAGTTTTGTATCATGTGTTGCTATAATTTTGTAAATTTCTTTTAACTGTCGCATTGAATTGTACCACAAATAACGATATATTGTTCGTTCGTTCGATTTTTCTTTCAACTACTTTATGCAAAATTTCGAAGAAAAAAAACATGTCAATTTGCTAAATAATATACACATAAACCTTTTTTTTTTTTATTACTACTACTACTACTATGCTTATTTTTATTTTTTAGTCTTTTTCTAACGTAAACGAAGTATTTTTATTTATATTACGCTTTCTTTTGTACATTACATAAATGAGTAGAAACTTCGACAGGTATTTGCAGCGTCTACTTCATACTTATTTATTTTCAACGATATATATTTATTTAAAACAACAACAAAATATATGTATACTATAAATAAAAACAAAAAACAAAATATTCAATACGACTACAAATTTAAAATTTTTTTTTTTTTTGTATTTAATTCAAATCAAAAACCAAGCGAATTATATTATATTACAAAAAGCCACTTAAATTAAACTTATTAAAAAAAAAAAACAAAACAAAAACGAATTAAAAATTTCACATACAAGTAGCACAAGTTTGTTCTATAAAATACATGCAACTACTATATACATACATATATACGTTACAATACATGGAATACATATACTTATTATTTTTTTATTTCAAATATTGTAAACAAAAGTTAGTTAAATTACGCAAAATTTACAAAGTTAATAAATGCAAATAAAAAAATTGGAAATTGGAAAAGTCCCTTATAACAAAAAAAAAACAAAAAATAATGTGTAAAACTTGAGAAATAAAAGCGCGCGGCCTACGCCAAAAAAGTTTAAGCCAATATAAAAAAAAAAAACTTGAAAAGAAACCACTTTTTTTTTCTTGTTCTCTGAATAACTCGGCATGTAGAAGTTTCGCTGCTGCATAAACAAAATAAACAATGTTTGGAAAAATTATTTTGACAAAGCTGTGCACATTGTTTGATCGCTTGTTTTGAAAAATGTTGGTAATAAATAGAGAAAATTATTTTGTTTATTACTTTATGCATTCAATTTCTGTAAAATGCAATGTCAAAAATGAGCATAATCTAATATATCTTCTATATATTTAAAAATGACTGCCAATTATTTGTGACTCTTCTCCTCAACAACTACTGGACAGATTTTGATGAAATTTTGAGGATAGCTTTCCATTATGTTGGAGCGTGTTCTTATCTAAGTTTGAAAAAAATCTACAAAGGGGTTCCAGAGATTTTGCTGTACAATTTTCCATATAAATCATACTAAATGTGTTTCTACTTATATAGTAGGCAAGCATTAACTTTGACTAGGCAAAGAATTCTTTTCAATTGAGGTAGAGGTAAGGGTATACGTAGAGATAGAGTTAGAGGATATAAAGATATTGGTACCAATATCCGCAGCTTGACTTGGTATGAAGGAGAGAGAAAGAGGAACGGGAAGGTTAATGGGAATGGGAAGAATTAATTTATATAATGAATTTATTGACGGCTTTATCAATGCGCAGCGGAGCGAGCGGGTTCAGCTAGTATATATATAATATAACAAGTATTTTGACAAGAGATTATTTCAATTCAATTCAATTTATTAACTTTAAACTTATAATATTGTATTTACAAGTAAGTTTACAATACAGTCGGGACGGTGTCCGACAGTGGGATACCCTGTACCCATTTTATCCATGAAAATGAAATTTCATGCAAATTTTCGTATCGATGCGTTGAAGGGTATGGGCATAATAACGGTAACTGTAATACGGGCGGATGATTAGGAAAAAGATCAACATTGTTGCGTAACGTATCACATTTGGTTAAAATAAATGTTAACTTTAACATTTCTGTAAAAAGTGAAATTCTGTTGTAGTTCATAGGAGGGGGCCTAAAATTGGCACATTATTAGCTTTATCTTCTAAAGTTCTTACATTAGATATGCACAGTAATAGTGTGCATAACTGTGCCATGTTTCAATTGGCTAGCTTTTATGGTGTGGGTGTGGCATATCGACATAATTCGACAAACTTGTACTGAAAAGGTATAATGCGATCTAGCTCTTATAGTCTCCGACAACGGTGCGACAACACGGACAGACAGACGGACATGTCTATATCGACTCGACTATTGCTCCTGACCATTTTTGCCCATGGAACATACGGTCTGCCACGCCTCCTTTTGCCTGTTACATACTACATTGCACAAATCTAAAACATATTTCATTTATTTCTTAAGCCTAGTACGCACTTAAGTGGAATTTATTTTGTGCTGCCAAACTTCATACAAAAAAATGTAAATGCAGACAGTCAGGTCGGTGCCCGACAGTGGGATACCCTGTACCCATTTTTTCCATGAAAATCAAATTTCTGTGTAAATTTTTGTATCGATGCATTGAAGGACATGGGCATAATAACGGTAACTGTACTACAGGGGTAGGGGGGATGGTGCGGAAAAACGTCTAAATTGTTTGGTTTATAAGCCTAACGTACCACATTTGGTTAACATAAATGTTCACTTTAACATTTCTGTAAAAAGTGAAATTCTGTTGCAGTTCATAAGAGAGGGGGCCTTAAATTGGCACATTATTAGCTATATCTTCGAAAGTTCTTATTCAATATGAATCTTTTTTAAACTACACATGCATAGTGATAATGTGCATAACTGCGCCAAGTTTCAATTGGATAGCTTTAAGCTTTTTTTTAAAACCGCGAAAATCTGTCAAGGGTGAAGGATCGACCTAATTCGACAAACTTGCACTGAATAGGTAAAATGCGCATATTTTGGTGTTGTGAATTGTTACTCTAGCTCCTTATAGTCTCCGAGAACGGCGCGACAGCACGCACAGACAAAAAGACGGACATGTCTATATCGACTATTGCTTCTGACCATATTTGCCCATGGAACATATGGTCTGTCACACCTCCTTCTGCCTGTTACATACATTGCACAAATCTATAATACCCTGTTACACTACGATTACAGGGTATAAAAATGCACGCATTTTTGGGGCATACACTGTGGGACAAATCGTGTTTACTGATGCCATATGGCATCAAGGGCATGAATGGGTTAAATCAAATGACCCAAACAATAATGCGCTCTGTGCGAACATAACTACTAACAGGACGTCGCACAGTGGATCCAACTGACTTCTTTTTCGGCGAAAATCATAACTTTTGAGGGAGTAAAGATATTTTCAAAATTTAAAATGCATAGAACAGGGAATTCCTTAAGCTTCTGCGATACACTGCAATAAATAAGCTGTGTTCGATATTAATGTTGCAAAAGTCTTATCTTTGCATGTCATGAAAAAATTCCATGTTCTAAATTTTGCTTATTTTTCAATAAATCGTCCTCGATGAAAGTTTGTCTATCGCTAGTATCAAAATAGACTCCAAACATCTTGCCAGCAGATTTTCAAAATTTTAACGATTTTTTAAGCAATAAGCACAATTTGTAGGGGCAAGGATAAGACTTTTGTTGCGATAAGGAATTCTCTGTTACATGCATTTTAAATTTTGAAAATATCTTTGCTCACTCAAAAGTTATAATTTTTGCCGAAAAAGAAGTCAGTTGGATGGTAGTCGTATCGAACTTTTGGCAAATTTGAAGCAGCTCTTTGATATGAAAGCCGTCGAACTCTTCTATTGGAACGATTACTTTTTAACATTTACAATCTTTGCAGCCGCTTGGGATTCATATCAAATAAAGAATGCTACTTTCTTAATGTTTTTATACAATTTTTATTGCAATACTTCTAACTATATATAACTTTAATATTTTAAGTTTGCGCCCAAAAAAATCGATTGCATAATATTGTGTTCAACTTTTATAGAAAACAGTTGGAAAATCAACTGTTTGGCAGCCTTAAACGCAATTACAACCATTGTTTAATAGGTAATAGGCAAAGAAGCATTTGAAAAATAAAAGCATATGTAAATGTAGCATATCGACATAATAATATTTATAGCAAATCTTAAAGATTTGGCATTGAAAACGTTTTGAAAGCAGTTTTAGAACTTCTTACACATACAAAGCGTTAAATGCTAAAATGTTTAAAAAAAAATAAAGATAATATTATACCCAAATGATTGTTAAAACCTTTTGATATACTTAAAACTCTTAAAACAATTGTATCCAAATTGCATATTTTATTTTTGTTAGAACATGAAAATAGCGATCGACATTTTATTAGAAAAAGATACATAAATATGTAACTTCGCCGCGCATACATGCAAATTGATGTTAAGAGAAGCGTTTCATCAAAATGTGCCTTTTTCAGTTGTTGTTGTTGTTGTCAAAACGTATGAAATATATGACAAAATATGTTTAAAAAAAAAAGAAAGAAAATCGTAATACTAACAAAAAAGGAAATTCACAACTTAAGCCGCAATGCATTAAATCTTAAAGAAAGCGTAGCCCATGGTAGAATAATATAAGGTAAGGCAACTGAAAAGCGGCAACTGCGCTGTGCAATCATACCTTATTGTTATTCTACCATGAACTAGCATATAACGCGTTTATGAACTACTTTAAATTTATAACAAAATTAAATTATATAACTGCCTACTTAATTTATGTGTTGTAAACTCTTCAATTCACACAATCATACACACACATATGAATGATTACTAGGCCCACTTGAAAGTATTACCTATGCATAATTTTTGCTAGTCAAAGTCAGTTATAAACAAAACTTAGTTTTAGTGTTGCGAAAACAAAATAAAAGGCAAAAACTTAAATATAATTGAAAAAACAAAACATGCTATTTCAAAACGTATGCAAAGAAATGGAAATATTTACCTACTTAAACTAGTTATTACAAAAACCTACGAGCTATGTGCATTTTCACATGATATTACGCTGTTATACTGCATATTTAGTGTAGAAACACACATATACATATATATGATAGTACTAAGATAGATATTTGCCAAGCACGCCGAACCGTAGACTATAAAATTCGCAATATTGCATTGTTTTCCCTCTTTTCGTAATATCACTTTGATTTATATCACTATATACACTATTTATAGGCATTTTAATGTAACAAGACAAAAATTGTATTCGAGTTGAAAGTTTTGTTGAATTCAAATTTTATATATATACATTAAATCTAAATCAATACAACAATTGCATAAATACTATTATAATGTACAACAATTAGAGTGATATACTATTGTTGCTTCGATAATTTTTGAAAATATTACAAATTTGTACTAAACTAGTTTAAGTACGATATTGATTTGAGTTGCCAAGCCAATCTGAGGTATTGGCGTTTTGTTAGGAAATTTCGATTCCGACATTAAGTTAACCAGTAACCCGTAACCCCTAACTCTCCATATCCGTTTGAACATGTGTTGTATGTCTCAACTTTCACAGCGCTATATTCTAAGAAAAGTGTCTGTTACAGGTGATTAACAGTTGTCAAAAGCATATATACTTTTTGCTAAATAGTCTTTCACCTGTATCGTTGGCTACTCCAAAACATACATTAGCCAGCATCTCAAAGCAAAACCATCTGGAAGACATTGATTTGATATTAGAGTCGCAAATCATCTCGATCGGTGGTAAGCTTACCAACATATATGAGATTATCTGATCGAATTTTCAAATTTTTTGAAATAGCTATAATTCGAAAAGGGTGCAAAAAAATCCAAAATTCGACCGAAAATTGACTGGAAAATGTATGTTTTAGGCATAGGCTTTTTTTTGTTGCATAGTCTTATGGACCTATGTAACAGCCAAATATGGATGTTTGGCGCCAAATCGGCAAATGCCCATGAAAAGGGCGATTTTGTTTCAATTTCCAAATGTTTGTGTTCCATTCAGTGCTCTCTTTTTACGAGTACAACAACTTGAGCTGGTTTTGACGGTCTCTTTTGATCTCATATGCACATACAAAGATTCCAACACTTTAACTTCCTATTATCCGAATCTTTGTTGTTTATCGAGATAAAGTTTTCATCAGTTTAAACGATTTGCGTTCATGCTTACATAAACATAAGTTTTTAAGTTTATATCAAAAAAGAGCAAACGTCAAAATACAGATGTAGTTTGTTAGATAGCACCAAACATCAGTTTTTGGTTGGTTTTGACCCACTTTTACTGCATCTTGCAACCAAGTCAAGTTGTAGAGCTCAAGACACATAAACATCCCATAAAAAATGTACATGCTCGTTGCTCTTCTGTTCTTTTAGAAACAAGCGTTCTTGTCAGACAAACGGTAATGATTCGTTTAAGGAAATCAGTTTAGGGGATATCTTATGCATTTCGAGCTAATCATTGCATACATTCTATTTGTAACATACCCCTGAAACAACAGGGTATTAAAAAGATATAAAACTATAGTCCAACCTTCTAAAAGCTGAATGTGCCACTTTAAGTGCATAAAATCATATAATATGCCTGCCTCTAACCACACACATCTAGATAACTGCATACTATGTTTATATAGTTAAATCTTATAGATCTATGGATATATTTATACTTAGTGGTATATGATATTATGGTGAAAGGCCTGGATGCCTTGAACGTTTTTGTTTTTGCTGACTTATGATACTCGAGCTCACTATAACTACGATATTATACATACTAGTATATAAATACGAGCATATACACACATCCACACACTTAAGACAAACAGTACTTGTATGTGCTCTTGTAAATTTGCTATTAAAAAGTATATAACATGCGGATCTTTCATTATGTACTACAGTCTTATATAAATGTTCATCAAAAATCGAAAAGCAAAACACTATATAAACAAAATAAAAAAAAAGAAAGAAAAAAACTCATAAGAACACAACAAAAATAAATACGTAAAACAATTCTTTGAACTTTAATTATTCCAAATGAGTCTTAAAGATGGCATAAAAATGGAGAAATTTCAAGGGTGGTATAAATTTTCCAGTCACACTGTTTTTTAAGAACTTAAAAATTAGCAACTTAGCTCAACTGTGTTTTACAATTTTGGAACAGGTTTGGAGAGAAGAATAACTTTAAGCTTGTACAACTTACAAATTATATTTACATCAAAATATTTCAAATAATCGTTATCGCGATAGACTTAGTTTAAAGATTTGCATATTCCCAATCACATTTTTACCAATAATTTATAAATAAACCATGCGATCATTTCTATATATGCAATATGTTCTAATAAGCGATTTTCATATAAACGAACATTTTTTGCAAATAAGCCATAATTTCATATAAACGATACGTCATATAAGCGATATATACTGTATTTCAAATTTTTTCATTTTTCATCTTCAAATTTTTATGATAAAAAAAATGGAATTTTTTAGCTAAGTACTTGCAAATTGCTTAATTTGAAAAACCATAAAAACCTAAACTAACATGTTCAACAAAAAAACATTTTAGGACTAGGATTTTACATATTCAATTGTCTTTCTTAAATTATCTGGATGTTAATGACAATGTTAGCCGAAGATATGGACGAATATGTTAGACTAACATCTTAATCCTTAAAATTTAAAAACAATAATTCCTAAAATGCCGTGCCAGTTTGTACTTGGGATCAATATCAGAAAAGCATTATCGCATATGTACACAGCCGGTATCAAGTGTTCGTATTCGCAAAAAGTACAATTAGATAGATGAGTGTTTGCAGTCCTTTACAATGATTCCCAAGTTCGAAGTATATAACCAGATATGTAGGCAATTTTACGCCTAGTCTTCGAGAAACAGCTGCGAGCGGGATTGCTCTCTATGCTAGGTGCGATTTCAAGTTGATTAAGTCGTAACGTCCTGATAATGTCCAAGTAAGTATTTGGTACTCATCAGACTCGGGAGTCAATTCAAGACCGCATTACATGCGAATTTCTACAGAGGGCTGAAAAAATGGTCATGCATGGGTACTTTAGTACCCAAGGGTATAGAAATGATCCCCTTTGTTGTAACTCTTTAGATTGAAGACATGTCACTTTAGACTACATAGTATAAGTTCTTTGATTTGTAAACATATATTTATTATATGGCTTTATAGCTATTACAAAACGTTAAGGATTTGTTGACAATTGCAAAACCGAGAACAAATACTATTTCAGATAAATTATGGTTGATTACATAACTTAACTGGGTTTTAGTCAATAGATTATGATTAAATGACATTCATTACCTTAAATTAAAAAAAAAGAAGTTATTTCATTGGTCAAGGCGCTATAGCCTTGGAAACCTTAAAATTGTTCAGCTCTGTTCTACAAAGGCAAATATTTTTGGAAGATTATTGTAAAAAGAACTGCTTAATTTTTTAATTTATGACTATAAATGGTTATATGGTTTACTGTAACTATGACTATGAGGGATCAAGTCATTTCAAAACCATGCCTTGGTAACTGCTCTACGTTTTCGTCATCCAATTCATTGTCGTTATTTTCAGAGTCATAATCTTCATCGTTGTTTGGCATCGAAATTTCGTTTAAACTCAACATTTGGGTTTTCCATAGATGATTTGCTATTCCAAAGCTTTCATTTCTTTTCCTTTGGCTCTTCAGATTATAGGAGCTGTCTAAACTTGGCTTCATAAAACGATAGTGACCAAACGACAAAGGAACTTGCATATTTAAAAGCTTGAATGCGGATATGTAAACTGTTCGTCCCTGCATGTGATGATTTAGTTTTGTAAAGTAGCAATATGTGTTAATGGAGAAACATTGCATAGACTCATAATCGGTTGTTTGAAATACAAATCCATGTTTACAATCACACAAACGCGCAGCGCACTCAATGGTGTCTTTCGGCAGCAGCACTTGGAATTCAATCGTATTGATGGTTTGAAAATACCTCACCTCAGGATGCAGTGAACCAGATGGTCGAACGGATGCTGCACCCTTCAGTAGGGTACAACACTTAGCGTTATGTAAATCAGCAATGACAACATGAGAACGGCTAGAAGATGCAACTACAGGAGTTGTTGTGCGTTTACCCAGCACCTCCGCTTCGGTACAAGTTTTGCTGTCCTTTTTTTCCGATGATCGAATAAATAAAGTTGCAAACAATTGAATCGCAGATTCTACTTCACCCTTGTATACAATTTGGTCCAGCTGGCTGTTGTCGGAAACGTTGAGCTGCTCCTGATCAACAGGAAGCAACTGTAGCGATGTTGAATTGACATTATCAGGAAGATGAAAATTTTCTTGAGTTCCGAAATCCACATCTTCAATGGATTCAGTATTGGCTGCTGCCGTATGTCCGTACATCTGACTAAGCACTGACAAAACTCGCTGCTTGGTAATAACTTTTGGCATCGACTCTAAATCCTTATTATAGGTTTCCATTTCCTGATCTATTGGCATAATTTTGGCTGGCTTATTTTCAGACTCTTCAACTTCTTCTAATAGATCCGTTTGGTAGGGTTGTTTTATGTGATCATCAAATAATTGTAGCACATTGTTCTGTGTCTTCATGCACACTTTGGCACATTTTGTAACATTTGTTAGATTTGAACGCAAATTCCAGCGAGCCACATGCATATTCATCATTTTTGCATAATAAATCCCTACAATGTTTTTGACAAATATTGTTTGGGAAAACGAAAAGGCTATATTTGCCTGCCAAAAGTCCGCCTTAGTTTCTTTATACCACGCTCTACACAGTTTAGCATCCTCCATAGAAAATGTGCGCTCTCCGGATGAGGGCACTAGGCCAATAACGCGCACATCTATGGCCAGCGGCGGCTCATTTCGATATTCTGGCGGACAGCTGAAAAGTCGGCCGCAGTGAATAAGAAACTCACGTGTATTATTATCTATAGCCTTTACTCTAATCAGCAAGTTCAGTTTGGGTTGATTCAAAGACTCGATATGAGGTACATTGATAATACGCACTCGTTCAAAGTTGTAATAAACTTTGCATACGCAAACTTCATTTAAAATTGGTGGCCAAATCGGAACACAGTTCTCATAGCGCCCGAAATATGTTTGTATGCCGAAAATCAGCCTTGTTGTTGAATCTTCGCCGTTCAGCCCTCTCCATGTTTTAGTGTTTTGTGGCAGATGATCGGTTATTTGCACCGCGAAATGAACTGGTGAGTATATCTAGTCAATAAGTAAAATATAATTAAAAGCTCATCATTATTTAAATTTCGTAGTCCTAAAAACTTACCTTAAGAATCCTGATTTTGATGTCACCAGAAGCAGGGACGCCCTTAGCTGGCAAACGATCATCCTCATTAATAATATGACGATACTTACAATGCAGAGTCTTGCAGTTAGCATAACTCATAATATATGGACACAAAGAAACGCCCTTCATCTTGCTGTTCTGAATCTCTGTGCGTATGCGATGGGCAAGATCAATAATGATGCGATCTATTGGACACTTATGACGTTGCAAAAGATCCACAAGACGCGGCAGCTGCGACGTATTAGTTTCATCCACAAATACAAAAGCCTTGCTGGTAGGTAGAGACGTCTTCTCCTCAGGCTGTTGTAACTCTAGTTTCTGCTTAAAGTTCAAATGACGTAACTGAAACTTGGACCAAGTGTCGCTCAAACTATAATGGATTATGGTGTCCACAAGCCAGCTGTGCAGCTCAGGGCAATTATCAGATAATATGACTATCCTGCCATTGTTCTGAAATATATTTAAAAGTAATTTAAAGCGGTTAACAAATACATATTTGGCAATTCAAAAACCCTAATGGTCAATAAGAACTAAACAAAACCCGTCCGGAATCTTATATAGCAATAACGGACATAGCTATGTATATAGAGCAGGCAACTGGACATATAACATATTAAAGTATTAAATTAATATGATTAAGGCTAAATTGCTATGTTACTGCCCAACATACAAGGTATGTTCTTCACTGCTTTTCATGTTTTAGTTAAAGGGTTAGATTAGATTTAATAGATTTTGACTTTAAAATACGCACTTTCTTTTGCCAAAAGTCTATTTGCTCCCGTGAAACCCAAGTGGCATCTTCTGTGTAGGGAATAGTAACGTATCCTACTTTCTCTAATTCCTTTGCCACAAATTCAATTTCCTGATTCTCTTGACAGTAGATTATAGTGCGATATGAGAAGGGCGACCGCTGCTCCAAAATATTTTCAACTTCACGAAGCTTAGCCCCATGTTTTAGTAGTTTCATATTTACGATTACGCCATCATATACAGCTGCTTGCAGTATATCTCCAAACACTATCATTGAATGCTGATTGAATTCCATCAGTTGGGCTGTTAAACCACACAAATAGGTTTGTGTAGTGGTTACCATCTGTGGGCGAATCGTGCAGCTCCTTTTGATTTCATGTTTAATCAATTTAAATGCCTTAATTAGCGTATCCTGCTCCATGAGATCAATGTCGTCCAGTGCAACAAAGCTCAAATTGGGAAACTTGATAGATTCACCACCGTTCTCAAACAGCCAGATTATCTGAGCTGGTGTGGCTATAAGACAACAACTTCCACCTAGCAGTTCGCAAAGCGATTGATGACTACGCTGAGTGTTCAGAGTTACTACGGTTTTCAAAAATTCTGAGCATCCACTACTGCGAATTATAGAGTTGCAAACTGCTGCTACATGTTCCATACATTGTATGCTTGCCACCATCACAAGTGCAATAGCTCCCCGCACATTTGGCGTTTTTCCAGATTTAATCTGTGTATGCAGCTCTTCCAACGTAGATATCACGACATGGCACAAAGGTAGCAAGTAGCTAAACGTGCGGCCACTAGACGGTGGACCTACAATAACGGCGCCATAGCTGGCACCCTTGATGAGATGTGGCCAGGCGTAGCTTTGTAGGCGCAACACTTGATGGTAGTTATGTTGGCGCATCCAATTAAAAATGTGTGGTATGAAAAACACATCGGCAAGCTGGTCAGCCCGCTTCATGGGCACGTTAGCTTTAGCAACGGCAAAGAGGCTCGAGGTCAGCACAATTTTAGTGTTAACATACTGTGAATATGGTGTTTTTGGCAGCTCCTGACATCCTTTATCGATGCTATCGTCGTTGTCGTTGTTGTTATTCATGTTGTGCTATTCCTGCAATTAAGTAACGCAAAAAATGTACATAAATTAATACATACGTTTCTGTAAACCGAAACAGCTTAATAATATAAAAATGCATTTCGAGTTAACTTTAACACACACTTGCTAGCATTAAAATGCGAGCAGCAAAAATGTACCCACGCGGTTTTTCAATATAAAATGTTTCGAACGCAGTAGCACTCTCTTTGGCGGTCAGCAAAAAATCAAACGAATAAGAAGCTAAAAAACACCAGAGAAACGAATATATGCACAACAGAATGTGCGCTTGCTGTACCGATTGCAGATTACCGCAACGATAACTATCGACAGCAGTCGATGTTAGTGTTCTAGCAATGAGCTTTTTTATGATATATAAAATTACATAGGGACTGTTCATAAGCGACGTCAACAAAATTTTGAAGTGTGGCATGCAAGAATATTGGAATTAAATAATTACCATAAATTTGTTCTATGAAAAAGGTTTAGTTTCAAAGCAAAAGAGCTTGTTTGTATTCTTTACCAGGCTACAAAAACACATATTGACATGGTTAAGGGTCGAGACCAGTGGAGTTTTCTATTTTTTTTTATAGACAGGTTCTCACAATTGCGATTTTCTTTTAACCAAAACAGCTATAAACACGCAGCTCCTCTTATTTTTGTTTTTTTGGTAAAAAAGAGTCGCAATCGGGAACATGAACCAATATGGGTTTGAAATAATACTTCCAATACCTTATATCTAGCTAAAATGGATTGAGTGAAAAATTTAACACCACAGAAGTTGGTAATACCTATTACAAATTTTTTGCGAATATTAAGTACATTAATTACATATTAAATACATTCTGTACAAAATGAGCATGAGCCGTGCATGGCTCGGGTTCATGAGCCTGAGTTCTGTACAAAATGAGCATGAGCCGCGTGTGGCTTCGCATACGTCTCGTGTTTTGAGGAAAAGCCAGAAAAAATGTAAATTAGCCCTAATGAGCGAGTTTTTATGAGGCCTGGTATTTTTTGACAATTTCTATACATACACACGAGTACGTTAATAAAATCTTTAAAATTTTGATGACGTAATTTATGAACAGCCCCTTTTCGATTTAAGTGTGATCCTCAGCGTGAAGTAATAAGTAAAGAATTAATTCCATTATTCAGGTTGTATTTGGGCTTAATACACATGTTATTAAAATAATTAACATTTTTTTATTGAGGAATAATTTTCAAAAGCGTGAAAATTAAAAATGTTTAAAATACTTTTAAACTTTATTTTAAGCAAAAACAACTTAATGCGATAGCGATTAGCCGCCAGCAATGAGCAAGGCATGGTCATTTGTTCGTTCGCTGTCTTTACCCATTGATGAAACATGAACAAAAACTCGTACCACTGTTCGCGCTCTCTTGTATTCTATGTTTCATGGATTGCCAGTATTGCCTTCATACTCTTTGATATACATCTTTCTTTTTTATAGCTTATCGATGCGTACATCGATAAAAGCTCAAAAGTATTGCACATCGATAAATGCATAATTTGCACATATCGTTTTACAGCCAATGATTATAAATGGCGCCAACAAACGTGTAAAAGTTTTTAACAAGATCAACAATAAATGCTTTACGTATTTTATTAATTGGAAATCGTGTTTTTTTTTTTTGTAAGCAGTTTAACTAAACTACACAGTTTAGCTTGTCAACTTGGAGCACGAGATTATGATGTTTGGGAATTGAGAATAGTATTTCGTCAAAGTGTTTGTGGCGGCAACTACGCAGCCAGCAGCATCTGTAGCGCCCTTTGGTACCTTCTTGGCCAAGCTCACAGCCTTCTTAGTTTGCACATAGAGCTTGAAAATTTGTCCGAAGGCCTTTGCAACACAACTGTTGGTGATCTTTTGCTCCTCGGGCTCAACATTGCACACATTGGACTTGAGATGAACGATGTTAGTACAAGTTTTGACAATGTTCAAATTGGCTTTAAGCAGGTTGGCCACTTGCTTGCTGGTATCCACGCCGCAATTCTTAATATCGGTAGCGTATTGCTCAGCGCTTCCCTGAATGCCAACCACCCATTTAATAATACAATTGAAGGCTTTAACTGTGCGCAATCCGGTTTTGAGGGCCTTGCCAATTTTCGACTGCGCCTCAATTTCCACGGACAGCTCTTGTTCTAGATCATAATCACGTGGCTTGATGTGTGCAGTACCCGCATTAACCTATGTCGGAAAGGTGGGATATTTAAGTAAAATCCAAAAATAATAATACTTTTTTGTTTTCAATACTTACAGCAAGCAGGCAAACAGCACCAATCAGCACAAAGAGCAAGAATTTCATGTTAAGTTCTGGTAGAATTCGACTTTTCTAAATGGCGTAACTTTTGGGCAGCTGTTTATATAGCATTCGGCTAGTTCAGTAACTTATTTCATTTAATTTTTAATTTAAAAAAACACCTGAGTGACCATTGAGTTTTTTGATGGTTTCGTTGCCTGATAACAGAAAAAAACCAAAACAAAAAAGAAAGATTAAAAAGTTAGGCATAATGAAGAAAATGATTATCTTTATGAAAGTTATAGTATGTATATTGACTGCCCATATATACATATATAAATTTATATGAATCATTATTTAAGGGTTTTCCCAGACTCTAAGCGCAGCTTTGTGTAAAAAGCGTTTTCATTTTACTTACTTAATAATATTGCAGAAATTATTCTTTTGTACTGAAACAAAAAAACTTAATTAGTTTATTATTAAAATTATAAATGGATTGGGCTGTGGACGTAACTCGATAACTGCTGGACCAATTGAGGACAAACTTGCAGGGAAATTCCTCAAAAGATAATTCTTGCTAAGTGACGCTTTAGTCGAGATATTTCAGTTTTTTGTATTTATGGTATGATTTTTCTCAAATTCTAAAGGAAATTCAGTTGCGTCTGTTGGTAGCATGTGTGCTTTTTTTTCAATTTCAATTTCAACCCAACTGAATTTTGTCGGTATGCTAGATATCAATTTAAACCGATTTTCAGCCCAAAAGCCATTAGTCAATGTGCCAGAAATATATTCGTCGGAAAAGAAGACTTCTGGCCGAAGGATTTTTACAGGGAATTTAAAAGGATTAATTTAGGCAAAACCGTCTAGAGATTTCCAACACACTCCTGATTATTCATTAATGACACCTTACAACTTTCTACGTCAAATATACTCCTAGATTCTCATATCTGTTACCTACGGGTTGCAGTAGTGAAGGGAAAAACTATGTGAATAGGTCATAAAAAACTCTTACAGAGTTAGAAAAAATTTGATGCAGACACTCGGGACGGTGCCCGACAGTGGAATACTACACACTAATACACTTATCATAAGATCGATATGGGGGGCTTCTATAGAAAAAAGGTGAATACAATTTTAATGATTTGGCTCACACGATTCTCCACACTCTAGCTCATTTGTATCCATATCTACACGTAGTAGAATTTTGAAGCAGTTTATAGGCGAGGGAGGTGAAATCTTCTTTTTTTTATATATTTATGCTATTTCGATCATTTTTTAAACAAAGATGCACATAAACATGATGCACACCTCTATCGAGCTGATAGATTTAACGGCTGTAAACCTAGAAAATTTCTCGGTGCGATATCAACATCATTTCTTTTCCGGGAAAATGCGCATCTTATGGTAAAATATTTTTGCTCTAACTCATATAGTCTCTTAGAAACATGTTACAACACGGAGAGACAGACGGACATGTCTATATCGACTATTGGTCCTGATCATTTTTGCCCATGGAACATATAGACACCTTTGCACCTTTGCAGGAGAGCGCTTTTTCTGCTGTTATTTACTATGGCTGGCAGCATTTCTACCAAATTCAATTCTCTGTTATCTCCGTAACTATAGTGATCATCACTATAATATTTTACCAGGTGATTAGTTACTGGCTTTAGAACAATTTTGTATCAAAAAGTCAATTTCGTAAAAGTGTAAAGGGGTCGATATGATCTGCCACGCCTCCTTCTGCCTGTTACATACATTGCACAAATCTCTAATGCCCTATTACACTTTGTGTGCAGGGTATGAAAAGTGCATACCTGTGCGTTTGTTTATCTCTTTCTCAATTTAGCCTAAGGACCAGCAATTCAAGCAGCCTCACATATACACTGTCTTGGGAATGGCCGCATTTCCAAAGTCGACTCAGTGTAACGGCCAAAGATTCCATGCTGTTTCGTTGCGATGCACAGATATTTTAACGGTCTAGGATTCCACTCCATTAGTTTCATGCAACAATTCAAAGATGTTACTCTGGCCACCATCTATGTTTTTCTACCTATCTATGTTTTAAGGGAATAAAGCAAATTTCGAACGTGAAACTGTATCGGCTTAATCAAATACAAAAGTATCCGTTTGGAAGGAATGCCTGTTTTTTAGTTTAAAGCGAAGCATGTGTCGCAAGTTTAGCACACATCGCAACTCTTTTAAAGTATTCTCGAGGATTCAACACAACCAAAACAAAAGTAAAGTTGTAAATTTTTCTTCATAAAAGCAAAAATTACCAAAGAAATACAGTCTTCGTGGGCAGATGCCATCGTCGTTGAGGCAACACGTCGAACAGTGGATAAGCCTAATAATGGCGATCCTCTGACGTATCGAGAGGTAACAACTGTTCTTTGACTCAAAATTTAACTAGGCTGTGTTAATGTTAGACATGGTGGAGTCTTAGCTGATTTTTATTTTACCTACAATTCATTTTGTTTATAACTTATACAGATGGTATATACAACTGTCTAATTCCTATAGATAACATTAAACAACTTGAGAAAAAAACGACCTTTAAAAAATAAATGTGATCACTCACTCTTCTATCAGACACTTCAAAACAGAAGATAAGCAAATAAATTGTACTATCGGTCATATAATTTCAAATATTTAATTATGTTTATATATTTACTATGTAAACGAATATGTATATAAAGTCCAACTATATAACGGCAAAGATGCATTGGTACTTTCTTTTCGCACTTTGTGCGATTCTTAAGTATGTCATTTTTTATATATCAACTATCAATAGGCGCTAGACAGGCATATCAATAGATATGATGAGTATTATCTTTAACCAAACTTAGTTTATACTATCGCTCTATTGAAAAGAAAGTGCCCACGCTAAAGACGGGCAATACCGACTATTAAATACACTTTATCCGCGACAACTCAATAAATTTAAAAACATTTGTGTAAGGCGATAGGCTGATTGCAAATCTGTTTGCGAAAAAGCCAACAAAGTTTTGCTTAAACATAAAAGTTGTTTTTTACTTTTGGAGATGCCGCATAACAGATTTTCACTGTTATCACCAACATCTTTTAATGTGACTTAATTATCATTTTCAATCTACGGTTCAAAGCGCGTCAAAGCGCCATTATAACTTCTTATCCTTGACTAGTCCTTGCGTAGCTACTTGACGGCTTCTTCCATCTCGGTCAGGGCCATCCGACCTGGGATTCCACAAGGAAAGCCCACAGTTTCCACCCTCTACACACACGACATGCCCACTGGCTCCAAAATCGGCTTACAGGACTCACAGGACCAGCTCATCGCCACTTACGCTGACGACACGGGCATCCTGAAACAATTGTGTATATGAAGCAACGGATGTTTTACAGCAGTACTTGCTTTGAATGTGGGCTAAGCGTTGGAACATAGGCATATGACTTACGCACTGCGTAAAGATATTTGACCTGGCGTCTTTTTGCAGGACCTACTACTGGAGCATCACAGCAGTTACACGTACTTGGATGTTAACTTGGACAGGCGCCTGACCTTCGGCAAACACATCTCCAGCGTCACAGGCGGCCTTAAGAACAGAATTTGCATGCTTCGATCAGATGCTCCAGTCAAAAATTAAAAATTTGCTCACACATACTATCAAACAAAAAATAACACCGATATAAGACTTAATTTGTAAATTATTAAAACGAAAATTTATGTTTAATGTAAGATATCTCGGTAACTAATTACTCAAAATATTTGAGACCACAACTTCTTGGAAACCTAATTTTATGAAGTTTTAAATGGTGTATACTTTTAAGCTGTATATCAAGTTGGTCAAGCAAAAAATATGAAATTGTAAATCTATAATTATTTTATGAAATTCCATTGTTTTGCTCATAGCTTCCTAATGGGAGGAAAGATAAGAAAACTCCAGAACAAATATTTTTTGGTTTTAAATGTACTTTGCGTGTACCAAAATTCAGAACGCTGCGATAAAGTCAAGAAACAGACAAACATTTTTAGGCATTTCAGATTTCAAAAAACTATTAAAATTTTTAATTTTTTTTACTTCATTTTAGACTTGTTGGATTTGTATTCACGCCTAGACTTCATATCTTTTATTAGAGCTCTATGCCTGCCCCACACCCCGCTATAGGTAAGGAACATTTACTTTTAACTACTAAATCTTCCAAACCACTAGCTAAATCAAAAAACCGTCTATGAAAAGGTTAATCTACGCTTTAATACCTAGACAACGGTATATGGCTCCACCGGATCAGACGCTCTAGGCAAGAGCTCGAAACTCCCTGTAATTTATAGCTAGTGGGCTACAGCACTTCGGCAGAGTCTCTTGCTTTCGTCACAGCACGAACTACCGTTCGTCGTGATTAAATGCACACGTCAACCGACAATTAACTTAAAATGTTGTACGCCCCCATTTTAATTTAGAATAATTGAATTATAATAAACTTCGGTGGGTATCCGGTTACACTGGCATTCCTGGTAATGAACTTGCGGACAAGTTGGCACGAGACGGAGCTGCAAATCCCCTGATAGGACCAGAGCCTTTTTGTGGCAATGGAAGACACACTTTTACACAGCTACTAAGAAAGGAGGAAAGATTAAGAAGAAGAACTACGAAATGGATGAGCACACGAAACAGGCGAAACAGCTCCTTATCTCCTACAACTCAAATAGGTTCAAGAAATTGCACCATACTGAGCAAGAACAACCTCAGAATTTTGACTGGCTTACCTACTGGACACTGCAGACTGAAGGGCCACTTAAGAAAGCTGGGCATCACCAGATCTAACAGCTGTAGGTACTATGATCAGGAGGAGGAGTTGTCGCGACATGTGCTCGCCGAGTACGACGCAATGGCGAGAAGAAGAATGAACCTCCTAGGACTAGACTCTCTATGCCTGACGTAGTCCAATTATAATCCCAAATAGTGAGATACCTATCAGAGATAGAAACATTGGAAGAGCTTTAAACTAGATAGGGCGCACAATAGATCCAAAGGGTCGCAGTGCACTACTCCCCATTAATATTATTATTATTATTAATTATAATAAAAACAAAGGACTAGACTAGACTAAAGGCCTCTTCTGGTAAAATTTGGTGGCTATGTCGACATGGCTATCAGCCTCTTAGTTATAGCTTTAGCCCTCTAGGTACGAGGCACAATTTAAATTCAAAATGAAGCACATACATAATTTACACTTTAAAGTGTTTTAATAACAGATCTTTGGATTCACACAATTTAATTGGTGTTGGTTGTGCTCGACGACTGAGCACAGTTGGAAATGGTCGTCAAATAGGTATCCAAGTAGCCAACCAACTTGTCGGTAGCTTCACTAGCACACAAGTAGCCTGTGGTGCCAGTTTTGGGCATCTTAACAGCCAAAACCACAACATGTTTCACCTGCTTGTACAGGGACCAGATCTTTTTCATGGTCTTGGAAGCGCAGCTGTGGCTGGGATTGCTAGTGTCACCACACACATTGGTTTCCAAATGGATAATGTCATTGCAGGTATTGACAATAGCCAGATTTGCGTTAATCATATCGGTCACAGCCTTGCTGGCTGGTGCACCGCAGGCGGCCATATCCTGAATATATTGGTCTGAGTACTCCTTGATGCCTAGCACCCAGTCAATCAGGCAATTGAAGCCCTTCAGAGTGCGAAAACTGATGTTGATGGCTCTGCCAACTGCCGTAAGCAACCAGAGGGTTTGTTCTTCGATTTCAACTCCGGCATCAGCGGGCACTACGTTTAATTCCCATTCCGCCGAAGTGCCAGCATGAACCTATATGTATGGCATGTTTCATTAGTACGTATAATGTATTTACAGTTTTTAAGACTTACGCTTAGCACGCAGAATGCAGCAAGGAGCGCAAATAGAGTAATTTTCATGTTGTTTACCTGATGTTTCTTCAAGACTTGTGGTTTAGCTTTGACTTTGGCGACTTTTATAGTAAAATCTGGTCTGATTATAAATCGATCAAATTCAGTCACAGTTTTATGCTTCCGTTTATCTTAAGTGGCTGATAAGAAAAACAGGAATACAGAGGTGCAAATTCTTACCTGGCTCTAGATTTGTATCTATTTTAACTTGACGGACATGCATGCACTTAATAGGAAATGTGTAGGGTGTATCTATATACGTCAATATATATATATATATATAGGTAAAGATGATTTGCATATATATGAAAGTACACATAAGTTAATCGGTACAGTCAAGTGGCAATTCAGCTCTGCAAACAAATGGCATTACTGGAGTCACATACATCGGTATAGGGTATTGGACAATGAATCCAGGTGCTTAAAATTGGCATGTGAAAACATGATTAAATCATAATACTTCGTACATTTGACTTTTGGAATAATATTTTGAAAATTATCAAGTACAAGTTCTCTGCTAAACACAGTGCTAAAGAACATAAACAGATATAAAGAATTAGGTTGAACATAGATCCAATTGGTCTTTACGGTTGCCGAATAATCATACTAGAAATGCGCTTTACATATTCATCGGGTACATATCTGTTTCTAGTGAAATTACTGGGTAAGATTCGAGAAGCACCCAAAGGATTCAAGCCAAATTTAGTTTGTATTTCTTTCTTATCTATATTAAAAAAATATTAAAAAAAAGTTAATATTTACAAACAGAATAAAACTACCTAAAATCTACAAAGATATAGTGGGTATTCGTCGATTTGGTATTTGTAGCAATTTTCCAGGATTTGGCGTAGTGTCAATGGTGGACCTACTAGGCCTAAAGCCACACTGATAAGATCCGATTTGCGAATGGCTTTAGACTCTCACAGAATACGCTCGATAGGTCCTTATAAGCGATACAAAGAAGACTAAGTACCACGTTAGATTGCGCATACCGTGGAGTCACCTGTCCTCAAGGACACCAAGGTTCCAATGATTACGTCATGGGCTCGGGCAGTGGTCATAGATGGTCTCGAGTCTCTCTCTCTCTCTCTCCGTGGGGGAGTGCGCACTTGGCTGATATTGAAGAATTTCGCCTTGATGCGGATTGTTGCCAGCCTCTACCTTGGCAAGTTGACGCTTATAGATAGGTTAATAGCGCCCTTTTGCACCAGAATTCAGGCCACACGATGTTTAAAAATCAGCTTTTATAGACTGTTGATGGATCGCGTATTTGCCGCAATGTCTAAATTCGGCATCCCTGCAAAGCTGGTGCGACTATGCAGAATGCCGTTGAGCAACACACGTAGGTTTGTTAAGGTGGGAAAGAACATTTCCGAACCTTTTGCCCTCAACTGCGACCTCTTCAACTTTGTGATGTAGGCCGAAGTACGATGTTACTATGGTCTCAGAAGGCAAATGAGTAGTAGAGACCATCCTTAGCGTTTTGTTGTAAGGCGCTGAAGTATGGGTGATGACGCAGTCTGATGCAGCTGCCCTTGGAGTGTTTGAGCGGAAAAAACTCCGTAAGATCGTTTGCTACCGAGCACCACTACAAGCGGAGTTTCAACACTATAATAAGTAACAAACGAGCCCGTTAACAC
This sequence comes from Chymomyza caudatula, assembly GCA_035041775.1. Taxonomy (NCBI): domain Eukaryota; kingdom Metazoa; phylum Arthropoda; class Insecta; order Diptera; family Drosophilidae; genus Chymomyza; species Chymomyza caudatula. The sequence goes on from JAWNKW010000070.1 coordinate 1,487,185, forward strand.
TAGAGGATATGCATCCTATAGAAAGGCTTAAGTTTGGTATACGGATGGGTCATTGACAAGGGAAGGCACAGGACTAGGTGTTGCGACACCGCAAACTCGCCTGACAACTCGCCTCGCTCAAAGCTGGTTCGGGAAACCCGAGTCAAATTGGAACTTCTAGGAAGGCGTCAAAAACTTTCACTCAATGGGATTCCGGGTCAAAGCGGCATTTTCATTTTCTACTTACATATTGCTACAAAAAAATTTTAAAAACCAAGGTTTGTATCAACTATGTTATAATAAAAGGATAATACAAAATGGAATTGCTCGTATAAAGGTTTTAATTATTTGCAAAAAGAAAATTAATTAAACCAGCAAAAGCTTAATTGCTTATGCTGGAGTCTTTCAACTTGGAGCACTCTACAATACTATCCAAGTAGGTATCCAGGTAGCTAACCAATTTGTTGGTAGCCGCACTGAAGCATAAGTATCCGGAGGTGCCAGTTTTAGGCAATTTCACGCCCAAAACAATGACACGCTTAATCTGCTTGGACAGTGTCCACATCTTGCCTATAGTCTTGGAGAAACGGCTGTGATCGGGATTACTGTCGGCGCCACATACATTCGATTTCAAGCTGATGATGTCATTGCAGGTCTTAATAATGTCCAAGTTAGCATTAAGCAATTTGGTAACATCCTCGGTGGGCGGTACGCTGCATGCGCCAATGTCCTGAACGTATTCTTCGGCATGGGACTTGATGCCAATAACCCAATTAATAAGACAATTGAAACCCAAAAAGTGCGTAGACCAGTCGTGAGCGCACGTCCAATTCTGGTAAGCAGCCAGAAGGTTTACTCCTCTATATCAACGTACTTATCGGACTCAGGCGTTAGTTCAAGTTCCCATTCCCGTGGCTCAATCTGTGCAGTGCCAGCATGAACCTGTCCAAAATATATATTGCATGAGTGTTTTTTCAAACTTTTATGAAATTATCCTAACACTTAGAATGCAGCAGGCGGCAAAAAGCGCAAATAAGGTGAACTTCCTGTTGTTGCGTTGAGGTTCGAAAAAATTCTCTTAGCGAATAGCTGCTGGAGCTAAGGCTTTTATAGAGCACTACGTTCAAATTCTTTTTAAGTACATAATCGATTAAATTCAACTTAAGTGTTTAAATGTACCACATTTTTAATATAAACAAAGTCAATATAAATAAAAACAATGATTGATTTGAATAACTAACTACTAATTGTAGATGATATCTATAGTCTATAGTGCACTATGTGGTCACTTTAGCAGCCGAAAGTATGAACTTTATCAATGGCACAAATTTCACCTTTAAAGATTGCTCAAACACTACAAATTGAAGACATGTGATTATGGGAACAAACTTGTATGACAAGCGCATCAAACATAAGGAACTGACTTGTTATGAACTACATTTGACCAAGTGTAGCTCTTTGTTTTGTTAATAACACTAACAAATTTCAAAACAGTTTCCGCATTCGAAATTACCGTATTTACCGAAAAAGGTATGCTTTAGCCCAATAAAAGGACTATGGCTAAAGCATTAAATTCGCTAATTTCGAATACGGCAACCGTTGTGAGTTTTCTAGCAATATTTTCGATATTTCGATGAGATTTGCTGAATTCGCAACTCTTATATTAATCGGGAACCTTTCTGCAGATCGAAATGAACTGTAAGTAGAATTAAAGGTTATAGCTAGATATCAATCAAAACGAATTACAGGGTAAAGAACTCAAAATTGTTCCTTTTGGATACGATAAATTAAGTCAACAGCAATTTAAGTAAAATCTGTATCGCTATTCGAAAATTAAAACTCGAGAGCGGCGATGTTAGGAAATCTCATATGACGCGGGCGCCTTTGCAGAATTTAAAGTATTTAGGGATCGGTTCAATGTTCCTCGATCTTACTTACCTTAATTGTGGATTATAGGGCAATGAAATGCAAATTTTTGAGTTCATTGCCCTGTGGTGTACATGTCCAGGCCGCCAGAATTTTGGATCAATGTTATTTTCTCTGATGGGAGTAAACTTTGCATTTTCAGAATAAAAGAAAATAAATTAATTTGGCGGAAGAAAAGTACAGCGCTGGATAAAGAAAAAAATGTAGTACCAACTGTAAAGCTTACTTACTTAACTATCCATAGCAACGCGTTACCTGGTAACGGCCTGATGTATCGCTCTCCTCCAGGCGTCTCTGCTTTGCGCGCACCTTCTCCAATTGGTAATACCAAAGGTAGCAAGTGTACTCTCTACCTGGTCCTTCCAACGGAGACATAGCCTGCCCCTTCGTCGCCTCCCTTCGACAACCGCATTGAAGACCTTTCCCGCAGGAGCTTCTTCATCCATACGCACAACATGACCTAGACAGCATAGTCGCTAGACTTTAATTCGCTTGACTATGTCAATGTCGTAGAGCTCATTGAGTTCGTCGTTCCATCGTAGAGGGCCAAAGGGCGACATCGCCCATCATCACATCAAGAGTTCAACCGCTGTGTATTCCTACTCGAAGAAAGCATATACTTCGTCTTGCTCTCATTTACAACCAGAGCCACCCTGGCAGATTCTTTTTTAATTCCCGCAAAGACTCCGGTAACTGCTCCCTTAGAACGACCGATGATATCGATATAATCTGCGTATGCAAGCAACTGGACACCCTTATAGAATAGTAAGTAATAATATATACCTAGCATATAACTTGAAATAAACAAACGGGAAACCCCGTTCTGGGCACCCATTTCTACCTACAAAGCAAGAAAAAAATAGGTTGTGGACTTGGACAAGTTAAACCCAAGGATTATCGCCGGTCTACTGATGTTGGAGGTTACTAAAACAGGTTTGCTAAAACAATATCCGATGAGAGCATAAGATTCATTTTAAAAGAAGCTGACTATAATAGCCATGTAGCCCTTAACAAGCCTCTTATATTCCCCGTTAATTAGCAGAAGCGTAAGGATTTCGTAATTATGTACATTTCCAAGCACCCAGAGTTTTGGAACAAATTTCTTTTCTATAATAAAAGTAAACTTTTGACATAAAATGAAGGAAATTAATGCTGCGGAACAAGAGTACATCTCTGAATTAAGATTATATCATTTAATACCAATTGTAAAGCATGGAAGAGGCAGCGTTAAAGTTTGGGGCTATATGACAGCTTACGGTGACGGCTTCATCCAAATTTTAGAAGATAATTTCACCCAAAGTGCAAATTAGATGTGCCTATGTGTCTGGTTCCAAAAAGACAAAAATGACCCGAAGCATGCGGGCATATTTCGAGGCTCTGACTAATGTACAACATTGGAAAGAACTAAATTCACCACCCCAATCACCGGATCTCAATCCGATAAAGCATTCGTTGGATCACTCGAACGCAAGATACGGCGACACATCATTACGTCAAAAAAAAAAAAAATGGTAAAGGAGAAGATTGATTTGGAATGGGGTCAAAAAAGGCCAAAAAACGTGTTGATGTAATATATGAGCGGTAAGGGTGCCAAGTACGGTTTGTTATTATTGGAACTAAAATAACTTTTATGTGTTATGTATATCTCCCGTATTCTTGGGTCAATGTCGTGAATTTTGAAACATAGATCAAAATCACTTTAGTAATTAAGGTAAATCGATTGCAGGGGGAAAAAAACTGGATGTAGTTTTAACGATTGGGGTCACATGACTCTCCACACCAAATTTTGTAACTCTAGCTCAACTGTGTGTTGAGCGGGTAAGAGAATACCACGAAGGTCGAAGATTGTCGTATGAGGCGACTAACAATGACACTGGTTTCTTTCGAGACCAGTAGAGCCGCCCCCGGCTTTAAAAGGGTTGTGCGTAGGGTCTGGGATCCACCACGTAAAAGCACAATTCCAATGAAAGAATGCATTTACATCCGGCCGTAATCCGACAACAGGTTGTTATGGCCAGTTAAGAAGAAGAAGGAGATGCTTAAAAGTATCCATATTTACATGTAGTGGAATTTTGAAGAAGTTTAACTTTTGATATGTTTATTCAATTTCGATAATTTTTTAAACATAGATGCACATAAACACGAGGAGTTTCGAGTTGATAGATTTAACGAAGCGGTTGTAAACGGCGAAAATCTGTCACGAGGGAAGGGGGTAAGATATCTGACTGATTAGACAAACTCCCTCAGCCTCAGCCGTGACAAAATGCGCATCTTTTGGTAAAATTTTGTTGCTCTAACTCGACTATTGCTCCTGATCAATTTTGCCCATGGAACATATGGTCTGTCACGCCTCCTTCTGCTGTTATATACATTGCACAAGTCTATAATACCCGTTTACACTTTGTGTATAGGGTATAACAAGAACGAGAAAACTAACTGTCCTTGTCTTCAGCAATCAGCATTTACTAATTTTCCCCCTAATAATTCACAACGGGTTAAAGCTGTCATTGGTATAAGACCTAACGATTAATTTTCCCCCTAATAATTCACAACGGGTTAAAGCTGTCATTGGTATAAGACCTAACGATTGATGCACATTATATAATTATTCTTATTATGCATATTTGTTTTACATGCATTTTTTTTTTAAATCTTAACTAATTTAATGCTCCAGTTAAAAAAATAACGAATTGGAAGTTTGACAGGACATGAAAAGCACATCCATGGATACCTTAAACCTCAATACAATTGCTTAAAAGAAACCAATCAAAATAAAAGTTTTATAATAAAAATAAAATAACGAAAAATAAATACTTAAGTTGAAAAAATAACGAATTGGGAGTTTGACAGGATATGAAAAGCACATCCATGGATACTTCTGTTTCAATATAAATTGCCTAAAAGAAACCAATCAAAATAAAAGTTTTATAATAATAATAAAATGACGAAAAATAAATTAAGTTCCGAAACTTTATAGCAGGGATCGGTAAGTCCCTGCTATAGCATTTGTCTGTCTGCAAGGCAAAGTTGTCAATGTATTAATGAAATGAAAATGATTTGGGAACATCGGGAAAGTCGATATAAAGTCTTTAGTCTTGGGATTGTATATATATTATATTCATATAATATTATATGAATCCTTCATATAGGTCCCTATATGGGTTATAGGGTTGCAAAATATGTCATCGATTGATTTATTGTAGCGTCACGGCTGCCACTGGTGCCTGAAATATGTCGCACCCTAAAATCAGCAAGGGTTCGTTAAGGAATCTATTCCGTTCCTTGTCAAATTTCATATAGTTTACGCGCCGAAGCATGGGTGATGACGCAGTCAGAAAGAAGGTGACGAAGGGTCAGGCCGTACCTCCCTTGGAAGTACCAGGTAGAGAGCACACTTTGGTAACATCGATTGGAGGAGGCGCGGGGTAATGGGTTGTTATGGCCAGTTAAGAAGCAGAACATGTATGTTCAGCTGGGTTAGCATTTTCCGTGTTATAGTAATAAGCCCATTAGCTCGAGCTCTCAGGAACACAATCCGCCCACTGTGAGAAAACGGATGCCTTTTGTTGCCAACCAGAACAGAACAGACGCTACTTGGTGGTAGCGATAGTGATCCTCGTGATTATATTTGGCAAGAGAATACCATCCTCTGCCGACGTTTCAGGATAATTAGTTACGACTTTCTCCCCTACTTTGGCCAGTCGACCATGGGTGGCCCTTCTGCAGAAACTAGTTGCGCATTCGCAAAGCTCTAAGTTTCATAGTAACAGTCGCGTAATAAGGCCTACTGCTTGAGAAAGAAGCTGTTCTATGTAACTGTTGTAAAAAGACGGCAGAGGCGCAGACTGTGCATCCATTGGAGGGACGAGTTGGATCTAGCTACTTTTGTTGTCAAGGAATGGCTTAAGAGTTCCTAAAGGGCAATTCTTCATCGAAAAGCGATGTGCTATTGGCCAGCCAAGAATGAAAAGACTGCAATGATTCAGTTGATATTCTATTTCAAGTTTCTATGAATACTCACAGTTGTTTTTTGGTTGTACGCAGGGACCGTAAATAATAATTATTTATCAATTTGAAAACTAAAAAAAACATCGTGAAAGAGAAATGGTACATGTAAAAGGAGCATACCTATGGGACCGATGTCACATGAGCTATGCAAAACTTTCTTAATTTGTATTTTTTAAGTTATACACAAAAAAATCATAAATAAAACTTATTGTTGAGTTTTATTTTGTAATCAGAAAATAAAACTTTGTGTACAGTGTATAATTACAACTAGTTGAAGCTGTTACTAGTAGACCAATTTCCTGCAGGGTATAAATATGAATCGAAAATGTAATATTTGAAGCAAATTCCGCCAGATCGCCCACTGTGCACGCTAACTGTGCGTCATTGTCCATGCCCAAAGTGTAAAGTATAAAAAAATGTTGCATACTTTTGGGCTGCTGCTTAAAATGGCTTCTATTGAGCTTTGCACATTCAGCATTGTTTGCTTTTACGCTTCTTTTATTTTGTAACTTGTTTAACAATTAACGTAATTTTGGCTCTTCAATTAGTTGAACAGCAGTAATGAATTTGCAATTGTTGGCAAATGACAACAAATCGTTAACTGCTGCCGGAAACCTAAGCAAACAGCAAAACGTGTCGAACAACAACAGCCAACAACCTTTCACCTTAACAACAAACACACACAATTCATGCAATTAGAGAAAAAAACATAAATCTTTACTTAATACCGAAAAAATATGTGTTTTAATTAATCTTATGGCAAAAAGTCCAAAAAACTACTACAAAAACAATAAAAATCAACACAAAAACAAGAACAGCAATGAACCAAATTGAACAGAACGTTGCCAGTTGATGATTTCCTGAAACTGAAGCCGAAACCAGCGAATTGACTGCACAACTTTCAATTTAGGAACACACACCACATTGGCGGGCAAACATAAATTTATACCTGAATTTGTGTATTGGTTGCTGCTTCTTCTTTTCTTTTTTTTTAGTTTTCGTGTTTGCTTAATTTATGAACCTAATTCGTAAAGACATTTATAACAATTTATCTGGATTGTTGTTTTTGCTCTATTGGCATTTTTTTTTAGTTTAGCAAGATTAATTGGCACGCCAGCTGTCAATTTCGGCATAGTTGCGCCTAAAGTAAGCGGAAATATTGAGAAGAATACTACGACGACTCGTTACGGTCGAACTTGCTGCAGCTTGACTTAGTTAGTGCTGACTTACTAATGAGGCGGTTCCTATGGAACTGGTGTGCTGTGGTGTGGTCCGTATCTGTAGCGCTCGCACCCACTCACACACACTTGCCACAAATGTGCCCATAAAATGTCTAAGCATGTCTATCTTCTAATGAAAGCACTAGACCTATGCCATATGGCTAATGGCTAAACGTGTTTGACACTCACACACACACGCACGAGCATTGAGCCAAAGTCAGACAGACAGTCGTACCTGATATTAGCATGTCTACAGTAGCTTGAAAAATAGTGATACCATACGAAAATTCGCAGTTGAAACACTTTAAGGCTTTTTAATTTTCAAATAAAACTAGTAATTTCTTGTAACTTTCGGATGTTTCTTAATGTGCAACAATAAGAGTACCCAGGGATTCAAACCGTTATCCAAAACAACCGATTGAATTTTAAAACTGTAACCGTAACGTAACCCAACAGTTCGATAACCATTAACCGTTAAAATTTTTCCGAAATAACCGCATTGAAACCAATATATTTATACCGGTTTTTTTCTTTGCAGGCAAATATATTTTTCCATTGTGTGTCATACATTCCGTCGTTCTGTGAAGCATTTTCATCTACATACGTCGCACAGTGGGTCCATCTGACTTCTTATTGGCAACATTTATAACTTTTGAAGGAGTCAGTATATTTTGAAAATTTAAACTATAGCAGAGAATGCCCTTAAGCTTCTGCGACACACTGTTGGGCTGTGTATTTATGGGCTGCATAAAAATAAGACGGCTCGTGCTTCTGAAACATTAGGCAACACAATCTGTTTCTCGCTCCCATTTCTTTTTTTTTGTAAAAAAACCGATATAAAACCGTTTCCCGGATCAGTAGTACCGGTACTACCGAAATCGTAACCGTATCCGAAATAAGTTTTGATTTGAATCACTGGTCGTAAAATAAAAAAATTTTATGCAGACATTCGGTGCCCGACAGTGAAATACCCTGTATCCTTTTTTCCCAATAAACACTAAATCCAGCATTTGGTGAAAGTTCAAATTGAGAAATTTTCGTATTTCGTTGATTATTTTATAATTTAATATAACTTCAGTATTTCACATGTACTCCAATTTTAAAGCTGTTTATAGGCGGGTGGTGAAATCAGCTAATTTTTGTCCATAACTTTTGATGTATTTGTCCGATTTTGATAATTTTTATAATGTAGATGCACATAAGCACGAAGGATACTCTGTTAAGTTTCCAGTTGATAGACTCAAATATGCTCGAAAAAAGCATATACTTCTTCTTTCTCTCATTTACAACCAGACCCACCCTGGTGGCTACTCTTTCAATAGCTGATCGCTTCGTACGGCCGACGATATCGATATCATCCGCATGCAAGCAACTGGACCCTTATAGTACCGTTCTGATGTACTTCGGCCTCTCGCAACACATTCTCTAAGAAAATGTTGAAGAGGTCGTAGAAGTGGGCATCTTCTTGTCCCAGGGTGGGCCTGGGTTCTGGTGGAACAGGGTGAAAGCTTCTGATCGCTATTCACTGGGGAATGGCCATGGGTGACAAACTCCACTTGGTACCCCAGGATAGCTGCTCTAACCGCCACCCGATGTTAGAGTAGTGAGCTAGAGTGCGTCAGGTTTTGGACCCGCTGCGTAAAAACCTCCCCTCAATGATTGATACAAGAGCCACATTATTGCATGACTGTGTTAAGTTTCGATCGGATCGCTTTTATGGTGTGGGTGTAAACTGCACTTATCATGGGGGAAACTTGCTCTTTGCCGGGAAAATGCGCATTATATGGTAAAATTTGTTGGCTCTAACTCTTATAGTCTCTGAGAAACAGAGACCAACACGGACGGACGGATGGACAGACGGACATGGCTATATAGACTACGCTATTGCTGCTGATCATTTTTGCCCATGGAAAATATCGATTACTTATGCCTAATATAATACCCTTTTACACTTTATGTACATGGTATAAAAAGTGCCTTAAATTGTGACACACCCGTCATTTGCTTTCCAAATGTTTGTTGGTTTTGTACAGCTTTTTACTTTGATCCAAACCAGTGTGCAACTACTTATTAGCACCACTGTATATTGTCGCCGCCATTCAGTAAACCTAATTTGCGAGTGCGTGCTTTTTTCGCGTTAAGCTTGCCAAAACGCTCGAGAACTCGTTGCTGTTGGCAGGTGCAAATTACGATGAGCTGTTCGCCAAAATAAGCGATAAAAAAATAACTTAGCTAAATAATAATCAATAAAAAGGAATTAATGCATAAAAACAAAACGATAAAGAGTTGCCATTAATACATCAGATTTTGCTCCCGGCGGTTTCGACAAAGCGCACGCCAAAGTCCAAAAGATAAATGCGTTCCTTGTCTCAGAGATCAAATAAATTCTATGAAATAAATGAATACAAAGATATGACAATAAACATATAAATCGTTGCGCATGCGCCGCACGCGTCGCGCACACACACACACACACAGATACACCGATAGATGGAGCCACACTCAATTTATTGGCGCATGCCTGTCTAACTGTACCCGGCATTGTTGTTGTTGCCGTTGTTGTTGGTGTTTTGACAGGCTTGCGCACGCGCAGCTGCCGCCATTGCTGCTGCCGTATGTATGGCTGTGTGCGTGTGTGTGTGTGTGTGTGTGTGTGAGCGAGTGCGCGCTGGAGTCACTCTGTCTGCGCTGTAAGCTCAACGAAGTGGAGCAAGTGTCTTGGGTGAGGGGGTTTGTGTCTTGGCTGAGGGGTCGATATGACAGCATATGACGGGTGGTGGTGGGGAGGGGGTCTCCGAGCGGGCGGTCTCCATTGATAGCATTTGTCACATAAACTTTGAGTTATGAAATGGCTCATAAAAATTATAACTGAACATATTTAAAAGCCATAGATTTGCATTATGCATGGCATATTAGTATATTGGCATATTGGTATATTGTGTGGTATATTTGTATATTCATAGCTAAACCTGATCTATAATTGCGGCTGTTTTATTTATTTCTTGATTTCTTTATATGGTCGCTCGATATGCAAATTGGCGATTCATTCTATTTACCGCTGATACACTCGAAAAATGCATACCTCAAGATGTTTGGTCAATATAGGCCAAAGCTGTATTAATAAACTATTTTTGGAATATTCGATATATTACAATCCAACTTCCTAGTTACTTGTCTTCAATTCTTTTTAAAAACCAGTTATCGGTTTACGGCCTGATCTAGGGCGCTCCTCTAAGCGTCTCCTTCTCCACTTTGTAATACCAAAGGTCGTTAGTGTGCTCTCTACCTTCGTCTACTGCCTTTAACCCTTTCGGGGCGCTTTTTATACTTAACCCTTTGCGGCATGGTGGTAGCCCATAGTACTACCTTGATTTTCTTTTGAATTTTTTCAATTTATTTAGTTTTAAACGTATTCACATCTTTAGAGATCAATGAAAGGCTTATGACTAAAATATGCTGATTATGACTGAAATACGCTGATTGCAAGTCCGGCAACCGTTTTGAGTTACCAGAACGTTTTTTGAAATATCGCTATTTCAAAATTTAAACTGAAATCACAGATTTTGAAAGTGGCAATGTCAGCAAATCTCATATTACTCGAGAGCCTTACTGCCGATCAAGATAAACAGTAACTTGAATTAAAGGTACTTAAGCATTGCTTGATTAATATAATGAAAGATTTGGTCTATCTAAACTCGATTATGGATTACACGGCACTGAACTAAAAAAAAAAATTTTAATTTCAAAAATACTTATTGAATTTATTACCTTGTAACCCGCAATCGAATCCAGGTTTACAGTTCATCTCTGTCGGTAGTTCGGATCCAGAGATATGTGAGACTCTGCAACTTTCGAAAACTCGAATTTTTGAAACAGCAATAATTCGAAAACTGTTTTAGACACCTTAAAACGGTTTCCAGATTTGAAATCAGCGATCACAAATTTGACGGAAAAAGTATATTTTACTCCGTTTTTGTATTATTACTTTTATGTACCGAAATTCAAAAAAACTGTCGTTCGTGGCATTTTTTCGATATTCCCAAATAACTTTTCCATTTCGCTACCGATTTTGGTCAAATTGATGTTGAAATGTTCGCAAAGAGTCAATTTATCGAATCCAAAAATAAGCCATTCAAATTTTTGTTTTTGATTTAATTCATTTGATGTAAAAAAAAATAAAAATAAGTTCAAATTTTCGAAAAAAAATAAATTGGTGTTTATTGCCCTGTAACTTGCTATCAAATTAAGTAAGACTAAAACTGTCTGCTACCCATTTATTTGATATTAAATTACTTTGAATTCAAGTCACAATTCAACTCGGTCGGTAGTAAGCTTCCTAAAATATATGAGATTTGCTTACTTCGCAAATTTCGAAATTCGAATTTTTTTAAATATCGATAAATCGAAAACGTTGCTAGAAAATCCAAACACGAATTTTACCGTAAAATATATGTTTTAGTCATGGGCCTTTCATTGAGTTCAAATTTGTTGTATAGTGTTATCAAAACTTTGACAAAAAAAACGGAAGCTATAAAAGATACCAAAAACTTTTCATTTTAGAGGCGCAAATTTTTCAAGTGTAAAACAGTTTTTTTGATTTCGATTAAAATTGAATTGAATGTAAATTGAATGCTGTCTAATTTTATGCTAAATATTTAGTATATGAAATCAAATTGAATGCTAATAACTCGCTTCGTTCTCTACTAATGATTGATTAAATGAGTGCCCTGAAACGAAACAGCAACACAATTAGCATACAAACTGCCATTTGTTGGTTTTCGTACAATGTTTCGATTGAATGTTAATTGAATGTTGTTTGAAAGTTGTAGATCAGCATCATTAGTTGCAGTCTTACATATCGTAGTACATATATCATTCGGAGTAGCGCAATTATAGAGCAACACTAGCCGCATCTTCTACGAGCATCTTGAGCATATATATATTATGCATATGCCATAAATCAGCTTTTTTTTTTGAGTGTGCGTGTGTGTTTGTATGTGTTTAATACCCATTTTATGGGCAATTTGATTAAGTTATTTTTAGCTTACAAACAACTAACAAGTTAAATCATACATAAAACCCAAAAACCCGCTAAGTCTTGCTGTCTACTCAGAGCAGTATTGAGAGACAGAGGGAGAGACAGAAACAGCGCAGGAAGGGGAACAAGGGGCTGCATAATACTAGACAGCTGCGGAAAACTCAGCTAATTGTTTAATAAACTAGTCATAAAACTTATCGAACTTGATTGCTGTATTCATAAAAACTTTACCGGTACACTGAGAAAAAAACAACATAAAGTATTTTGTTATTAGAACCACATCATAATAGTATTTGTCATTTTGTTCTCATTTTAAAATCCAGCTAAAAGCGTTTTCATATTAAGATTTCCATAACTCCTCTGAATACACAAAATGATTTGAAAGCACCGCAAACACTCTTTTAACAAAAACCCGATATTCGTGACCTTTGACCTTGAATATCTTGATATACGGAAAATGTCAAAGCCAACATTTTTGCCAAATATCATAAGATTACTCTTGGATTCCAAGGATTAAAGCTTATTTGAATACATTACTGGGTTGTCATCAGTTGGAAGTGTCACCACAAAAACATTCATAGCTTCCATAGCTTTGAGAGCAAACTATTTTTTTTTTTGGGTTTTTCAGTGAACCTGCGCTCGTAAAATGAGTATAAAATTAAGACAAGACAAGTTTTTTTTTTTATATACAAATTTTTTATATTTGTATAAAAAAAAAACTTAAAAAATAAAATTTTTACAAATTCATAAATAATTTATTTTTAAAGAAACATGTTTTTCCTTCATTTAAGAAAAATTATATTCATTTATCTATTCGTTTACGAGATATGAACTATTAAAAAGAGGACTGCCTGAATTTTCATTTATCGATAACTCGATAACTAAACGGAATTTGGAAAAAAAAGTATGGGGAAAATATTGTTTTTCAGTACACAACACATCTCATATAACTTTCAGTATGATTTCGGCACGACGAATTTTAAGGTCCCACTTGAGAAATTCTTACCCATATACTAGGGGGCTACACCCCCTGCTTGCTTACGGTCGTGGCCATCTGAAGGTAGACCATATAATTTCTGAAAGCTCCGGTCTCTTTTTGCTAAAAATTTGTTCTTATCGTTCGAGCTGCTCTATTTGTGCTGTGAACCTTGGGATAAGTAAGCGTCAGTTAGTGTAATATTTCCACAGTTTTGCATTCTTGAAAATTAAAGGTTTTAGAAGACGCCTGGAGGAGTGCCCTACATAAGGCCATAACCAGTTAAGTCGTGTTATGGCCAGGAGAAGAAGCAGATCTGGTTAGCTATATCTTGGAGCAATCCTAGACACTTAACTGTTGCGATATATGGAATTTCCTCGTTTGTCAGTTTGGCAATTGCCTAGTTTCCTGGACAAAGTTGTACACTATTCGATCTTATTGTGACTGGTGGGTGTGATGGCCAACTCTAGCACTCTGGCAGCCTTGCGAATTGTGCCAAGCCTAATATAGGAAGTTAAGAGAGTGGAAAAGTAACAATTGCAATGAGAACAAGAGTACGAAACAGAGTAGGCTGACATAGACCCCCCCCTTTAAAAAACACTTACTGACTTAAACTGCGTATGGTGAGAGCATACAATTCACTCCTGGGGTGAATGTGTTGCGTCGCGTCGGCTCCCTCAAGACAGCTCGCACAATTTGGATCGTCAATGAGGCTCATATTGGCAAGGTGTTATAAATCTAACCAGGGCTCACAGATCTTTCCCCTTTTAACGAAGAAGAGCAGTGTTTTGTTAAGCAGCATCCAATGGTGGTTTTGGACGGACCCCTTTCCATCTAACCAATTCCTTTGCGCTGACAGAAATGATTGGCCAGCTCATCTGTCATTTTATTGTCCTGGATACATCGGTACCGAGGACCTCGTAAAGACTGCATTTATCATGTGCAGCTCATCTTACATTCACTGATCATGGTCAACGTTGTGCCCGGACTCTGCAGTGACCTAAGCGCAGCCTTGTCATTACAGATCCCTACATTTACCCAACGTAGTTTTCTTTCATGCATGAAGCTCGCGTCGTTCAGAATTTCGTAGATTTCCGTTTGGAAAAACTGACGGCAAACTACCTATTTTCATCAAGATACCAATCATATCATAGAATCTTGTCGTACAAAGACGTCAAGAGGAGTTAGAGTTAACCGTTCATTTAGGGCAGCTGTCAACCCTGAGCAGCCATGCCTCTGACGTTTGGTCAGAAGCGTAACGATGGATTAGACCATTGTTCTCTGCCACCAAACTACGGGCTTGATTAGAGCTATGTACAGCCAGTGTAAAGCGCTCGGCTTCGAACGCCAGGTTTTACCAAAAGTCCGTCTGCACTGCCAGAAAGCTCTGAGATGAAGTTCGGTCTTTCGTTGAATGTGCACTTTCCTAGTGATAGTCATGGGTCAATCCCGGTATACTTTACATCACACCCTTTACCAATGAAAGGAGCAACCCATTCAGCTCTTGCGAGTGAAAAGAACTAGGGTTTCCTTACTCGAAATTACGTTGAGATCGGCAGTCAATCCCATGCAGAACAGATGGCATTGTGGTGAAAACTGTATGGAAAGATCTACCCGACAACAGCATACAAACATGTTCAGTGTAAACTTGTATGTGTGCGCCCGTATTTTTAATTTCTTGCAGGAGCTGGCGCGCAACCAAGCCCTAGAGAAGAGAAGTTAGGAATTCCCTAAGAATCGTTCTAACTCCACTGTGACCTGGGTTTTGTCATCATTGCCTGCATGAGGTTTCATCAGATTCAAAAGTCCCACAAATCGTAAGCGTACATTTATATGCATATTCCGTATTACGATATTTCGAACGATTTCGATATTTTCAGCACTGTTTGAACGTTAATTGTCCGGTAAATCGAGCTTACACAAATATGTAGCTTGCAACCATTGAGGGTCGTTGTTACTAATAGTAGAACTTTGCTATTCCTGCTAACCGAAGAAGAGTTGCAGGAGAGCTTGCTAGTTCTAGAACTGTATAAGATGTATGCGACATTTTAGACGTAGACGCATTTTTTTTCGAAAATTGTTCCTTTTTAGTGATTTGATTTTTTTAAAATGTCGCTTGTACTTGTGCTTTTTGAAGCGTCTTTATTCTCAGTGCAGTTGCTTGTGTTTTTTTTTTTATAGATTTCTTGGAGCACGACTGGCTGGAGCTTGCCAGAGCGCAATGTATAAACAAATTTGGCAGTAGTAGCATATAATTTTAATATAATTAGTATACTAATTATAATTAAAAGACCAAATAATGCTGGCGCAGACAAAGAACAAGCCAATTTCTAGGTATTAATACGAAGTTGTTATTATCGGCGTATCCGTAAACTTTTGACATACATTCGGGGCGCTTAGAAATTACGTGATCCGTGTTTAAGTGCTGCATGTGCTCCACCGTCCCACACTTGAATATTACCAAAAATGTTTAGACTAGATCATCATAATTTTGAGCTGCCAACTAGAGAGACTCGTGTAGGTTCTACTTAAACTTATTGATGGAATGGTTTATTTCTAAACACTGATTAAGTATCCCCGAGCGTTGGACGCCGATCGCCGAGCGCGCTGCTCGCTGTGATCTTTGTTCTAAGGTTTGACTATAAATGCGGTTTCGCTGCGGCTCGTTGTCAAACTCCAAATTGGTCATAATTATACATGACCAAATATTGATTATCTTATACAAACACAATGAATTTACCTACCTACCCATATAATATCATAATATTAGTTGGTAAAATTCACAAAACTCAAAATCACAATTCGCTGGGGTAAAAGCAAAACGTGTTTAGCTTTCTATTTAACTTATGCAAATTTTTATTGCTTATTTATTTGTAAGCTATAATAAATATAAGCAGCAACGACAACATGAAACAACAACTAAAACAAAAAACTTAAAAAAATAAAGGAGCGTAGTGCTCATCAGGCCAAATCTTGGTGATATGCATAACCGGTCAAAGACCACAAAGAATCATAAATAACCTGATTCCTCCTAATGTTGTTGCTGGCGATTCTAGAATCTTGTGAATTCGACGTTCCGTCGTTGGTTGCCGCTATCCGCTTTGCCTCCTTGTGTCCGCCTTTTTATGCCCTTCCGCAGCGGGCATATTAGCTGTTCGTAGTACTAGTGCGATTCCAGACACACTACACTACATTGGGCATGGCATAGCCTGAGTGCTAGGCATCGGTCAATCTTCTTCTTCTTAACTGGCCATAACAACCCCTTACCGGGCTATGGCCTGATGTAAAGCACTCCTCTATCCGCCTCTGCTTTGCGCGCCTTCCCAATGAGTGATACCAAATATAGTTAGTGCACTCTTTGTCTGGTTCTTCTAACGGTGACATGGCCTGCCCTTTCGTCGCTTCTCTTCGACACTCGCATTGAAGATCTTTCTCGCAGGAGCTTCTTCATCCATACGCACAACATGACCTAGCCAGCGAAGTCGCTGGATATTAATTCGCTTGACTATATCAATGTCGTCGTAGAGCTCATAGACTTCGTCGTTCCATCGTATGCATTAGTCGTTGCCAACGCGTATAGGGCCAAAAATCTTACGAGGTACTTTCCGCTTCAACTCTCCAAGGGCATTTTTATCAGACTGCGTCATCACCAATGCTTCAGCGCCATAAAGCAAAAAGGGAAGGATTGGCGTCTTGTGGAGTATTAGCTTCGTCTGGCGGAGTGGTCTCTACTACTCATTTGCCTACTGAAACAAAAGCAGCATCTATTGGCAGGAGTGATTCTCCGCTTTATCTCCACGCTGAGATTATTGTTCCTTTGACGTGGGTAAGTCAAATCCTTGACAACATGAAAAGTACAGTTTTTAGTTCAATAGCAGTAAAGGCTCTGGTAACATCTCGACCAATGATGACAATATCATCCGCGTAGGTAAGCAACGAGATTCTTATAGCAAATGTTCCCATTCCGATGCACTCCTGCCATCAGATAATCAAGACAATCTCTAGGGCGTCGACATGACTGAAGCGTTGCATGGTATTGGAAGGTTAGAAGAGATGCTTTCATATCTTATGTATAGCTCGACATTCTGGAAAGTCGCACCAACATTGTAGGTGATTTGGTATTCTTGGGTATTTTTCAGGAATCATGGTATAGTGTTTAAATCAGCTCAATTCTGGACCCATCAAGTTGCTCTGATAAGGTCCTATGATTGCTTTCGCAAATGGCTTTAGTGCGTCAGCATAGAAGTTCCGAAAATGTTCGTATACCCACATATGACAACTTTTCTCTGCTGACACACAAATACTATTGCAGCGACTTAATTTCTGCTGTCTTTACTGCTGACGTTGCCGACCCCTGTTTTAGTGTTTCCAATACGATCGATGGGGCCTTATTTGCGATAGAAAGAAAACTGATCTGACGGTGGTTGGCGCATGTCGTGGGGTCACCCTTCTTGAGAAAAGGGCATAGGACACTAAGATTCCAATTACACTATGCAATATATTTGACCTTAATAAAAAGCCAATGACTAAAACATACCTTTTCCGGTCAATTTTGGGTCGCTGATTTCGAATTTGGAAACCATTACGGATTTTCTAGAACCGTTTCCGAATTATCGCTGTTTCGAGTTTTCGGAAGTTGCAAAGTCAGCTAATCACACATATCCCGGAAACATTACTACCGATTGAGATGAGATATAAATTGAATTGAAGGTAATTGATAATTGCTTAAATCGTTTTCAGATAGATTTTGTGTACCTGGAAATATTTTGGAAATTACAATTTTTTTTTAATATATATATATTTTTTACTTTTCCGCAACAAAGTATTGCGGCTGCGATATGAGATGGCACGCTTTACTCCAGGATTTTCATACAGTTTTTTTTGTATGAAAATTCAAAAAATTGTCGAATTTTCTCAATACTCCCTTATAATTGCCTAATTGCCTAAAAATTCTCCATTTCGCTACAGATTCTTGTTAAAATGTTAGCAAAGAATCAATTTATCGAATCCAAAAATAGCCCATTAACAAATATTTTTAGTTTTTAATTTAATTCATTTGGAGTAAAGAAAAACAAAAAGAATTTTAAATTTTCGAGAAAAAATTTGTTTTCATGGTTCTGTAACTTGCAATAGAATCGAGTTAGATAAAAATCGATCGGTAGTAAGGTTCCCAAGATTTATGAGATTTGCTGACTTTGCAACTTTCGAAATCTCAAATTTTTTTAAATAGCGTTATTTCGAAAACGTTGCTAGAAAATCCAAAATGGTTACCGGATTCAAAATCAGCGGCTTTTTTGTTGTTGCATAGTCTTATCGGACATGCTCCCATTTAGCCATATTCTGCAAAGCAGCTGCAGAATGAACCCTACCAACTCATTGCTGCCAATCTTGATTCACTCTGCGGGCAGTCAGCTTCCTCCAGCAGTGTTGTCACGGGTAGGTAGCGGTTCATCCTGGCATTTGCATCGTCGCCCCATAATAAGCAGGAGAAATGTTCGATGAGTGCACGCTCTGCTTCCACTTCTAGATTTCCCTCTGCGTCTCTACAGGAAGACGCCCTGGTACTTAACCCTTTATTCATGCGCTTGACTTTAAACCTTTCTAGCATCACTGCTGCTTCTGCACATCTCGTCGTCCTCTCGCTTAAGCTGTTCCTGCTTACGCCTCTATACATATACATCATCAGCCGATAGTAAATTAGCACGGATTTCGTAGTAACCATCTGCAGAGTTCTACTAGCATCCTTTTTTTTCTAAGTTCCATTTAAAGATAACTCTTTAACAAGCAATCAAATTTCGCGCTATTTATAAGAATGCGCTTCGATTATGTGCTTATATGCTTTCAGCCAAGATTTAGATTGAGAGCACAGTTTGCTAAGAAATGGAAAATTTTGTAAAAATTTGAATGAAATTTAATATAAAATCGCATTAGTGTTGAAATTCCGCAGTTCTTGTTAATTTACGCCCTTAATAAATGAAAATTTAAATGTTGCGCATTAACTTTAGTGTAAACAAGCACTGAAATGAGCTCCAGATCCGGGACAGCATATATAAGTAGCACAATAATATTTGATCTAGAACATGATAAGCATGAGTCATCGGGCAATTTTGGAACTCATGTCATACAATAAGCTAACCCAAAGAGTATATAAACTTTGTTGTTCCAAAGTTCACCCAAAGTTAAGGCCCTAACTATAAAAAATATATATTTTTTTCTTTAGACAGTCAGTTATTATTTATGGCTTAGAAGTGTGCACATAAAAAAAAAAATGGAAAAAAGCACAAATCAAGAGTCACATTCACAAGTTGGTAATGGATTTTGGGTTGGGGACTGTGAGTCTAATGAATGTTCTTTAGTTACCAACTTGTTTATTTGGCTCATCATATGTTAATTTCCAGTCAATAAGCAACAAAACGTTAAAATAAACAATAAAATTAAAAACACAATCCGGCTGGTACACATGCACCTACGCCTAATAGACCTGGTTTCGGGATATCTATATGTAAATTAGGCACTGGGCACGGTGTGTTCTACTTTGTCACATGCTAACCGAGTGTTATTAGATCCAAAGATACTGCTATTATATCAGTTACTATATCAGAGCATAGTAACACAATTTCAGTTCCAGTTTCAGTTTCAATTCCAGACTGATCGATACATGCAGATGCCATAGTTTTGATAGGCAACCTGAACGCTTTGTTGGCTTTGATGACTTATCGTTTTCGTTACATGGCATGCAGCTTTTGTCAAGATAATCAATCAAGACTTAATTTATGGTGTTTATGTAGTTAGTCACGGCATTCAAATAAAACGCCTGATTTCATGCTGACGGAAGTTGTAGCTTTAAACTGTAAAATTGTTGCTGCTTGCCAAAATCCACAAATGTTTATGTTCTTCTTGTATTTACATAACTTTACATACCGAATAACAGCTACAGCCAGATCTGTAGAAGAAGAAGCAGCTAACTTCTTGGAAATCTTGTTTCCTCGTAATTGCTAATTTATTGATCAACGTTTTGTTTTTATTTTTGGTTTTTGCTATCAAAATCGGCACAGTTCAAAGGCGTTGTCAGAGTCGAAGTTAACCCCCCTCCCACCGCCGTAATGCCCGCCTTCATTCGCATGCGTAACAAGTCTTCGGAATTGTTGTCGTCTTTGAGTTTTTGTTAAT
This sequence comes from Chymomyza caudatula, assembly GCA_035041775.1. Classification (NCBI taxonomy): domain Eukaryota; kingdom Metazoa; phylum Arthropoda; class Insecta; order Diptera; family Drosophilidae; genus Chymomyza; species Chymomyza caudatula. The sequence continues at coordinate 1,507,502 of JAWNKW010000070.1, forward strand.
TTGTTGTTAGTAACAACTTAAAACACTTTCTTTTCTTATACACAATCACAGACGTCTATAGTTTACACACAACGCAACGATCGATCGTATCGAATGCAAAATTTGAATTGCAAATTGGCCGAAAACAGAGCAATAATAATGTGATAATGCCTTTGTCCAGTTCGGCGCATGCGGCGTATGTGGAATATGCATGACATTTAAATTATTTACCTATATAGTAAGCATATCCACGTGTGGGTGCCACACACTGTGTGTGTCTTAATGGGTAATACTTGGAATTTTGGCTTGGATTACACTGCACTGCGCGTTTGATTTCTTGGTAAGCGTTGCCCAGAGTGTATTTCTTAGAAAATTATCAGGGTTACGCACAATATACGATTTCCCGTTAATTCGCGCTAGCTCATTCCATATTCCCAAGTTATAAGCGTTTCCCGGGAATTCGCATTGCAATATCTGGAAAATCGTGCAAGCACAAAACGAAAAAGTTTCCGTATTCGGATTCAGCAGCCCCATTCATATTTTAGCTGGTGCGCCTGGGTTCTGTTGAAACAGGGTGATAGCTTCTGATGGCCATTCAGGGCCTGTCTCTACCTCAACCAAGCAGAAGAAGAGTAGTCAGGCTCTAAATCAGTTGTGCGTAGGGTTTGTGATATACCGCGTAAACACCCTGTCCCCCCAATGAATAATGTTATGGGGTAGGATAGGAACACCCCTAAAGTAAAAGACCCGAAAGGTTTAAAGTACAATGAGCTACGGGTATGCATCTGGTTCTTTCTCCGCTTCTCATGGGACAAACATTTTTGAGGAGAGACTCGATGCCGAACGACCAAAAAGCGCACGGGAACAGCCTGCACGGCGTGCTGCAGTACAATATCAAGGTGCAGACCACCAGTCATAGCATCGCGACCAATTCACCTGCCACTGCGTTCTGACGGCATGTCAAACAATCCGCCTAGGTACACTAGGCAAAGAAAACAGACCCAGCACTAGGACAGGCGGGCTCTCCTGACGATGCTGCAAGGGCCGGCATGAACGCATCGGTAAGCAAGTGGTACCTCCGCTGCCTTCGACAGGGGATTACCCCTGCTGAAGCATGTACCCTGGCCAATGGCCATAGGCAAAGCTTTGTAGCTAGGCCACAAGATGCTACGCAGCCAGCGAAGAGGCCGAACAATTCACTAAAGCCGCCGTACAAAAACAGCACCTACAAAGTCTCCCAGTTTTGAGACTGCAGAACCACCACGGCTGTGGATGAAGAAATCGTTGATCAACAATCATTGCGGAGAACCTACGCAGTTGATGTCGAAAAATTCTGGCCAAGAGTGTATTGAAGGACTTTATCAAACAGTGGCATGTGTACGTTGCTAGTACCTTACAGTGTCCTACATAGATAAACATTCAACATTAGGGTATAGCAGGTCTAAACTGTTGGGAGTTTGGATCTGTAGTAGCGTCGGGTAGTCAGTAAAGCACTCATAACTTTTCATATAACTTTCTAGGATTGGTTGCGGCCCCTTGGAGAGTTTCGTGGTGGCCGTGGCTTAGACTCAAAAGCGAGTAGTGTCTTTACACGTAGTGGCGTTGTTCCTAAACAACCGAGTGCTGGGACCTAAAGAACATCAGAGGATTTAGGCCAAACCTCAAAACTCAAATTCTTCTATTGATACTTAGGAGCTGTTCATAAATGACGTCACTTAAATTTTGAAGATTCATTTTATTGAACGATGCATTAAGGGACATGGGCGTTATCAAAATAAATGTAGTCAATGCTGATCATATTTTCCTATTTAACGTACGGTCTGCAGCGCCACCTAGCGCTAAACTAACAACAACAAGCTAACATAAGCATGCATGCCCTTCTCTTCGCTCTCACTGCTAACAAAGCAGACAAAAAACAAACGTGCACCATCCAAGTGTAACACCATCAGAGCGTCATAATTGATTTGCAGTTTTTCCGGCAGAGTATTTAGACTCTGGCGTCACTAAATTTGTTTGCCTTTTATACTATAATTCAAATGAAATATGTGTATATTTTGGTTAATTTCTGGTCATATCACATAAATATACAAATTTGTTGATAATTTTGATAGTTATGAGTGCATCTGGGGCATATGTCAACAGGGTTTAGGGTTTCGCTTTCAGTTTGTTTATGCTTTATGTTTATAAATGCCTTTCGCAGTTCCATTTAAAGATTTCCATTCTAACGTTTGTTGCATCAATAGCAGTTCAACGAGATTGACATCCCCATCTCTGCTGTCAATTCCGACATTACGGGTCTTCGGTTTTTTGCAGTCTTCGTGTTAACATCATTTTTTCCTATCACACAATTCATCTTATTTTTAGCTTGTACAAATTAATATATTAACTTATTAAAATATACACAAATAAACCTCAATATAATAACGTGGAAATTAAAACTTTATATTTTTCATATTGGATTTAAAAACCTCAGAGCAAAAATTGCTCACCTTTGACATAAATTATTAAAATAAGTGAATGTCAACAGGGTTTCGGGTTTCGCTTTTAGTTTGTTAATGATTGGTTTTTTTTTTTATTTCGATTGGTTTCTTTTAAGCAATTTATATTGAAACAGAAGTATCCATGGATGTGCTTTTCATATCCTGTCAAACTCCCAATTCGTTATTTTTTCAACTTAAGTATTTATTTTTCGTTATTTTATTTTTATTATAAAACTTTTATTTTGATTGGTTTCTTTTAAGCAATTGTATTGAGGTTTAAGGTATCCATGGATGTGCTTTTCATGTCCTGTCAAACTTCCAATTCGTTATTTTTTTAACTGGAGCATTAAATTAGTTAAGATTTAAAAAAAAAATGCATGTAAAACAAATATGCATAATAAGAATAATTATATAATGTGCATCAATCGTTAGGTCTTATACCAATGACAGCTTTAACCCGTTGTGAATTATTAGGGGGAAAATTAATCGTTAGGTCTTATACCAATGACAGCTTTAACCCGTTGTGAATTATTAGGGGGAAAATTAGTAAAAGCTGATTGCTGAAGACAAGGACAGTTAGTTTTCTCGTTCTTGTTCTTGTTATACCCTATACATAAAGTGTAAAGGAAGTGTAAGGAAGTTTTGCATAGCTTATGTGACATCGGTCACATAGATATGCTCCTTTTACATGTACCATTTCTCTTTCACGATGTTTTTTTTAGTTTTCAAATTGATAAAAATTTATTATTTACGGTCCCTGCGTACAACCAAAAAACAACTGTGAGTATTCATAGAAACTTGAAATAGAATATCAACTGAATCTGGCCATTAGCACATCGCTTTTCGATGAAGAATTGCCCTTTAGGGATACTTAAGCCATTCCTTGACAACAAAAGTAGCTAGATCCAACTCGTCCCTCCAATGGATGCACAGTCTGCGCCTCTGCCGTCTTTTTACAACAGTTACATAGAACAGCTTCTTTCTTGGAGCTCGCATTATATACTGCTAATATTATGGTTCATCTCAAGTAGTAAGCCTTATTACGCGACTGTTACTATGAAACTTAGAGCTATGCGAATGCGCAACTAGTTTCTGCAGAAGGGCCACCCATGGTCAACTGGCCAAAGTAGGGGAGAAAGTCGGAGAAAGTCGTAACTAATTATCCTGAAACGTCGGCAGAGGATGGTATTCTCTTGCCAAATATAATCACGAGGATCACTATCGCTGCCACCAAGTCTGTTCTGTTCTGGTTGGCAACAAAAGGCATCCGTTTTCTCACAGTAGACGGATTGTGTTCCGGAGAGCTCGAGCTAATGGGCTTATTACCATAACACGGAAAATGCTAACCCAGCGGAACATACATGTTCTGCTTCTTAACTGGCCATAACAACCCATTACCCCGCGCCTCCTCCAATCGATGTTACCAAAGTGTGCTCTCTACCTGGTACTTCCAAGGGAGATACGGCCTGACCCTTCGTCGCCTTCTTTCTGACTGCGTCATCACCCATGCTTCAGCGCGTAAACTATATGAAATTTGACAAGGAACGGAATAGATTCCTTAACGAACCCTTGCTGATTTTAGGGTGCGACATATTTCAGGCACCAGTGGCAGCCGTGACGCTACAATAAATCAATCGATGACATATTTTGCAACCCTATAACCCATATAGGGACCTATATGAAGGATTCATATAATATTATATGAATATAATATATATACAATCCCAAGACTAAAGACTTTATATCGACTTTCCCGATGTTCCCAAATCATTTTCATTTCATTAATACATTGACAACTTTGCCTTGCAGACAGACAAATGCTATAGCAGGGACTTACCGATCCCTGCTATAAAGTTTCGGAACTTAATTTATTTTTCGTCATTTTATTATTATTATAAAACTTTTATTTTGATTGGTTTCTTTTAGGCAATTTATATTGAAACAGAAGTATCCATGGATGTGCTTTTCATATCCTGTCAAACTCCCAATTCGTTATTTTTTCAACTTAAGTATTTATTTTTCGTTATTTTATTTTTATTATAAAACTTTTATTTTGATTGGTTTCTTTTAAGCAATTGTATTGAGGTTTAAGGTATCCATGGATGTGCTTTTCATGTCCTGTCAAACTTCCAATTCGTTATTTTTTTAACTGGAGCATTAAATTAGTTAAGATTTAAAAAAAAAATGCATGTAAAACAAATATGCATAATAAGAATAATTATATAATGTGCATCAATCGTTAGGTCTTATACCAATGACAGCTTTAACCCGTTGTGAATTATTAGGGGGGAAATTAATCGTTAGGTCTTATACCAATGACAGCTTTAACCCGTTGTGAATTATTAGGGGGAAAATTAGTAAATGCTGATTGCTGAAGACAAGGACAGTTAGTTTTCTCGTTCTTGTTCTTGTTATACCCTATACATAAAGTGTAAAGGAAGTGTAAGGAAGTTTTGCATAGCTTATGTGACATCGGTCACATAGATATGCTCCTTTTACATGTACCATTTCTCTTTCACGATGTTTTTTTTAGTTTTCAAATTGATAAATAATTATTATTTACGGTCCCTGCGTACAACCAAAAAACAACTGTGAGTATTCATAGAAACTTGAAATAGAATATCAACTGAATCTGGCCATTAGCACATCGCTTTTCGATGAAGAATTGCCCTTTAGGGATACTTAAGCCATTCCTTGACAACAAAAGTAGCTAGATCCAACTCGTCCCTCCAATGGATGCACAGTCTGCGCCTCTGCCGTCTTTTTACAACAGTTACATAGAACAGCTTCTTTCTTGGAGCTCGCATTATATACTGCTAATATTATGGTTCATCTCAAGTAGTAAGCCTTATTACGCGACTGTTACTATGAAACTTAGAGCTATGCGAATGCGCAACTAGTTTCTGCAGAAGGGCCACCCATGGTCAACTGGCCAAAGTAGGGGAGAAAGTCGGAGAAAGTCGTAACTAATTATCCTGAAACGTCGGCAGAGGATGGTATTCTCTTGCCAAATATAATCACGAGGATCACTATCGCTGCCACCAAGTCTGTTCTGTTCTGGTTGGCAACAAAAGGCATCCGTTTTCTCACAGTAGACGGATTGTGTTCCGGAGAGCTCGAGCTAATGGGCTTATTACCATAACACGGAAAATGCTAACCCAGCGGAACATACATGTTCTGCTTCTTAACTGGCCATAACAACCCATTACCCCGCGCCTCCTCCAATCGATGTTACCAAAGTGTGCTCTCTACCTGGTACTTCCAAGGGAGATACGGCCTGACCCTTCGTCGCCTTCTTTCTGACTGCGTCATCACCCATGCTTCAGCGCGTAAACTATATGAAATTTGACAAGGAACGAAATAGATTCCTTAAGGAACCCTTGCTGATTTGAGGGTGCGACATATTTCATGCACCAGTGGCATCCGTGACGCTACAATAAATCAATCGATGACATATTTTGCAACCCTATAATCCACCCGGGGTTGAAGGATTCATATAATACTATATTTCTTATTAACACGCTAAAATGAAGGACAATCCCAAGACTAAAGACTTTATATCGACTTTCCCAATGTTACCAAATCATTTTCATTTCATTAATACATTGACAACTTTGCCTTGCAGACAGACAAATGCTATAGCAGGGACTTACCGATCCCTGTTATAAAGTTTCGGAACCGCTTGGGCATAGGATTTGATCTGACGCTAAAAAACCTTTAAGATCTTTAGTTTTTTAGTAACTCAATCGAGTTTTCCATATGTAAGATTAGATCTCTGTCTGGGTTTTCCATTTTCCAAAGCAACTAGAACGACCCTAAAATAAGATGACTATGCCGTAATGGCAAAGCTGCTGGAATTTTTCAGACTGACGCTTAGAATACTGACTAGCAGGCGAAGAGTTCTGATACTTTCGTTAGATAGTTTCGGTAAATTAATGTGCAAAAGAAGAGTTCTGATCATTACTCCCAAACATTTTTATTCGAAAATTTTGCTAATAGTCATCAAAATTCAGGACGAAAGTCGAAAAGATGTCAGTTATGTTTTTCCTAATTAAAATTATTCAATTTATGTCGAATAACGGGAAGATCTAGAATTTGTATAGATGTTTTTGTTTTTTATTACACGCGTTAATAGCAATTATCGGTTATTATGCAAATAACTGTTTTTATTATTTTTGTTTTTTTTTATGTGAAAAATTCAAGTATTATGCAGTTTTTTATTGTGAAAATTACATTAACTTAAGCCAACATTTTTGTTTTTATGTTTAACTACAGTTTTTTTCAAATACAATTTTTTACTATGCAAAATTCTTGGCAATTACCGTTTTTATTATACAAACAACCTTTCGGTATGAAAACCCATTTATTTCCATTTGTTTAATGCAATTTTACGCAAAGTTGATGGTCAAAAGACAAGTTTCTAAAAAACGTTCACTAACTGTCGTCAAAATTTGTGAAAATATGGGAACGGTAATTTCTTAAAAATAGTTGTTAAAGAGTTATTTTTAAATGGAACATAGAAAAAAAACCCATGCTAGTAGAACGCTGCAGACGATTGCTACGGAATCCGTGCTAGTTTACTAGCGGGAAAGGCTTGAGCGAGAGGAGATCGAGACAGCAGAAGCAGCGATGATGCTAGAAAGGTTTAAAGTAAAGCTCATGAATAAGGTATAAAGTACCGGGAAATCTAGTAATGGAAGCAGAGCGTGCACTCAGGGAACATTCTCCGGCTTATTATGGGGCGAAGATAGGAATAATGCAGTTATTAAGACGTTCCCAAACACAGATGATGGCCTGGATAAACCGCCACTTAGCCGTGACGCAGTTAAGCCAACAACGATTCACGCAGCAGCCGCTTTGCAGAATATGGCTAGATTCGAGCATGTCCGATAATTGGAAACTGGGGGTCGTATGCCTTGTCCTCAAGAAGGGTAACACCACGGTATGCGCCAACCAGTGTGAGGTCAGTTTTCTTTCTAAAGCATATAAGACCCTATCGTGCGTGTTGTAAGAGTGACTAAAACAGGGGTCGACAACGTCAGCAGAGAAGTCGGCAGAACTCAAGTCGCTGCAATAGTATTTGTGTGTCAGCAGAGAAAAGTTGTCATATGTGGGTATACGAACATTTTCGGAACTTCTATGCTGACGCACGGGTCCAGAATTGAGCTGATGATTGATTTTTCGATGATTTAAGCACTCTGACAACTTTTCCGGCAATTTGGCGATGTTTTTGGGTTCGTGCGTTGTCGTAGTCGTTGTCGATGTAGTGTGTTATTCAAATAACTTTAGTAATTTCGGCTTTAGCAATCTAAATGTTTTTCTATCGTGTTGGACTTGGCTTCAAAGGGTTTCCTCTTGAATTTGAGCACTCTAGTCGCTATAGTTGGGTCGCCAGAGGAATAATAAGAGTAAATAATTTTCGAAACATTTTTTTTTTTGTTTTTTAAATTGTTTCTAGCTAATTTCGGTTGTTTTGATAAACGTGCGGAAAAGCCTGAGTTGCTTACTAACTTTTTATTTCATGTTAAAACAGTACTGAGAACTTCAGTCTCCAATGTACGCTTTTGTACAACGCGAATGGACTAAAAAAATACCAAAAAATTGTCAATATTGTATGAAATTTATTTGGTTTCTTATAGAATGTCCAATTCAGACAGGTTGTCCAATGTAGACAGTGTCCACATTAGACAGTTTTCACAGTAATTACATTTGCTATCACAGTATACAGAAGGCGATGCGCAAAGCAGTGGCGCCTGGAGGAGGCTTCGTCATCCGATAACGTTAAGAAAGTAAGAAGAACTGATTTCAGCTGATTTTCGTGCCAAGTTCAAGTAAGACTTGAAGAGAATGTTACCTTTTGAAGGTCACTTTTCTTGCAGTGTATCAATAGCTGAGTCGTCGAGATATTGAGTGGTACATCAAATGGAATATAAAGTCAAGTTTTGTTTGACAGTGTTTACTTATGCCGCTTGCTGTTAAGCAAGATTTATGTCTAACATCTAGAAACACCTACTTATAGACTTATCTAATAGAAAGGGTTCCCGTCAAATGAAGCTAATTTAGCCATCAAATCGCTTCTGCCGGAGGTCGCCGTTGAGCATAACGAATTGTCCAAATTTGAATGGAACTCGTTTAGTAACTGTTCAAATGGGCGACTGGGAGTTAGTTTTACAGCTAAGAGACGATTTTTTATTTTTTTTGCTGGTTACACACTGACCGACAGCCCCAAAACTAGCAAGACATCAATCCACTAATGTCAGTTTATTGTGTGAAATAAATTCACATAAATAATTTGAACGGCGTTTGGCATTAGTATAACCGTATTGTGTGTGTGTGTGTGTGTGTGTGTGGATATGTATGTCGCTTGTGATTATGCATAATTCTAATGATGTTTTAAAATCCAAGGCAAAAGTCATCATCAACAGCGGACGAACCAACGAAAACTACTACTACGCCATGACAAGCCGTTGAAAGCGCTTAACGTTTTCATTAACTACGAATTACTGCTAAATAATTTGTCAAAAAAGAAGAAGAAGAAGACACACACATACACACTCCTAAAGCTACAAAATCTAACAGAATTTATATCAAAATAAATATCAAGAACTTAAAAATACTATATATTGTATGCTAAGCTTTATCAAGATTGTCTTGAGCATTGACTTGGGGTTCACGTTAGGTTTATTTTGGTTGGATTCGAAAATGAATGCCGTATACGGCATCCATTCAAGTTATTAACCATAAAATGAAAATTTAAAGCATCATTAATGTGTTTCATTAGTTGTTGTATTTGTAGCCAAGTTGGCAGCACTCGTTAACTAAACTTAAAATCGTCATGTGGAAGTTAGTTTCACTAAAAGTATAATTTTGCCAATCATGTTAGCTAGTAAATGCCTTAAGAAGTCAATTGGTCAGTAGAAAGAAGCAGCAGAATGTTGCCCTAAAACCGTAGAGGCGAAATTTATTACACTATTTTTTATGTTTTACAGGCTGCTAGAATTTGTATTCAAATGTTGTTGATTGTGATAATTAGTTTATATAATAAAACTTATATATACGTAATACTTGGTAGCTTTGTTTACGTAGCTCCAGGGGGTTAACTTTATGACAATAACAGTTTCTTATACAAATAAATTTCGCGTTTTTTATGCAAATCTCCCTTTTTAATGCAACTAACCTTTTTCTTTCATGTAAATATGTTAACCATTTCTAATGCGCAAATTTGTGCGATTCAGCTATCATGCCTTTATTTTGTTTGCATAGAAGAGCTTCGGCACACGGTTTATTGCATATAACCTGTTTCTGTGCAATAAACATTTACTGTTTTTTTTTTGCAATTAGCCTCTTTGCATGCATATTATACACTGTTTTTTTACTAGATCATATAGTTTTCATGCATAATTTAATTTGCTTAAGCAAATAACCTTTTTCTTTACAAATTTGATTTTTGTATAATAATTTAAAATCATGTTATTTTTATATTAACAAGGGGATATTTTCAATGAAACAAGTGGCTAAATGCATAAATTTGTAAAAAGCTTACGCCTAGAAGTGAAAAAATGTTATATTAAGAAGGGGTTAATTGTAAAGCGGCTAAATGCATAAATTTGTATAAAGCTGTTATGACTCAAGTCCACAGCATACAAATGTAAATTTTTAGTATTGGAAACATGTTATTTTTATATAAAGAAAAGAGGTTATATGCAATAAAAATAGGTTAAATGCCTACATTTCAATAAATTTCAACAAAATAATCGAAGTTTTTATAGTGAAAAAAATGTTATTTTCATAATAAGAAGAGAAGTTATTTGCATCAAAGTAATAGGTTGAATGCATGAATTTGTAAATAAGATTATGACACAAGTCTCTAACATGATAATGTAGGTTCCTGTGATGGACAGTTTTAAGCGCCGCAAGGGCAGCGTTATTTCGACGTTCAAATGCACTTTAAGGGAAGGTGTCATACAAATTTGTTTCAAAAGCTGCGCTAAGCAGTTTCTGCAAATCAAAGCGTTTAATATAAAAACAAATATGTTTTGTTGCAACTGCTGCTGAAATTTGTCAACAGCGCCGAAGTGAACAAGAAAAAAAGACAGAGCATATGTTAGTCTACTTTAAAGCGCTGCAATGAGTCAGATGGGGGTTCAAGGCGATAATGATAAGCGCCACTGAAAAAGCAAAAACGGAACGGATAGCGACTAATTAGATGAAGGTTAAACGGAAGATGCATTAACATACATAAGTATAAGTAACTAAGCTTAAATTGTTTATAATATGTATCTATGCATCTAGCTATTAGTAACTGTTGTTTGTAGAACCTCTGATCTAGTGTCAAAATAATGCCAAATAGATATAGATCGCAGCATTGAGCAAAGCAAGCCATTGCCGGCGCGTTGTTGCAGCGTTTCATTTCATTCAACAAAACACACACGCACACACACATACAGCATATATGTGTGGAATCATAATTTCTATGAGTTTTAAGCTGGACTATCAACTGTCGATGGGCGATTTGAGAGATATCGATTTCACACAGCGCATGTGGACACTTAAAATGGTCGCCAACGACGCATATATTAACGCTCTAAGGCGACCGTGCTTCCCCCCCCTTTATCTGTAAACGCGCATCTTAAAAACTAAAAAAAAAAAAAGACAAAAAATATATTATACGCTTTATAAAAAATTAACGCAATATATATGTATAAATAAAAATATATAGTATATTAAAATATAAAAAAAAAAACACACACAGTCAATAAAAATCATTAAACGCGTATGCTAATTTGATGATGGCGGTTTTCTAATTTTTTTTTTTTGTTTCAGCCAAAACCAGATTTCTATGCTGCCTGGTGGCAACCCTGCTCCCGCTAACCCGCTAGCCCTAAGCACTTAGTAGCGGCTGCTACCCAAAGCTGTAACTCTTTACAAGGCGTCTCTAGGCCCCGAAACAGTTACATGCGTCCTACAGCAAGCGGCTGAGATTGGAGCTTGGAGCCTCTATACAGCGGTTGACAAGTGCGTGCCGCGTTCTAGCAGCGGTTCGTTGTACGGTCCGGTTCGGGGCTCTTCTTTTTTTCTTTCGTTTTCGGCGTTTTTGGTGCGCCGCGTCGACGTCGGCAGCGTCGGCAGCGCTGGCAGCGTCTTGGCTTTGGCCTAATCAAAAGACCATATATAAGGAAACAAGATGTCGTATGGTTTGTATTTATTTGCTAGAATCTGTGCGCATACAACGTCTCGCAGAACGCACAGTAACACAGTATCTTTGAAATAGTTTCTAAAGAAAGTCTGTGTATCTTTGCCAAAAGTATCTTACACACCAAACACAACTTTTTTTTCACACACAATGAAGAGTTTTGTAAGTTTTGTTTTCGAAATATATATAAAAAAAAAAAGTACAAACTGTATCCAAAGGATACGTGTATTATGAACATTTGTGCAACGTACAACAAAAAACAATAAGCTGAGCAATGAAATTATTTTTTTAACGTGTTAATTGCCATATCAAGTGTTTTGACGGTGTAAAGTTTAAGTGTTTCCGAAAGTGTCTCGTGTTTTGTCTACAAATTTTGGCGTTTTTTTTCAAACAGCCCAAAGTTAGTGCCGGCAGGAGTTTGAATCACCTGTTCCTTGGCGTAGCTACAGCCCGAATTGGCGAATTAAATTCGCATGTTCTTCAAAACCTTGCAATTCGCATGCATAACAAGATTTTTTATTGAATTCGCAAATTTTTTCAAAATAACTATATAATAGTAGTATTCAGCTTCATACATCAGTGTCTAAGATATCGCTATAGCTGGATTTCAGGATAAAAATGTATAATAATTGTATTCAGCTTTTGTTGCAACCATTACTTAAGCCTTTTTGCAAGCTCTCACAGACATTTTAGCAGAAAAATTGGACCTCAAATTCGCGTACAGCTCCGCAAATGCAAATCAAATTGAAAATATTCCGCTTCAGTTTTTACAGTTCTCTAAACATATGCAGGGCTGTGCCAGAAGTCTTTTTCGATCAAAATTTAAACCATAAACAATAATTCATTGTCTAAGATAATGCTTATAACCGGATTTCAGTACAACATGAATCTGTCGTTTTGCCAGAAACACCGTTGAGAGCGTTGAAAGTCTATTATGAAACTTATCTTTCTAGACATTTCAAAATAAAATTAAAGCAAAACCGTCTAAAGATTTTCAGCACAGCCCTGAATATAACATATATATATAATATATATATAATTTTTTCCAAAGTTTCAATTGAATCTTCTTAAAAGTTCCGTTGATCTGATGCTTACTTGCTAGATTTCCCATGCTCTCAACGACATTTCTGGCACATTAGCGAATTGCTTTTTGATTGAAATTTGGTACAGAATAGTTGGTAGGGTTGAAATTCGGTTGAAAGAGATTTCAGGCACACCCCCGATAATGATGTAATGATGTGTGCACGAAATCTCTAGGCGAATTTGTTTTAAATTTCATTTGTATTGTTTTTGAGTTGAAATACGTTTTAAAGAAATATACGACACACTGAAGATTTGCAACTTGGTTGAAAATCGTTTGTTATAAGTTTCTGACACAACACTGTTTTGAATTTTCGAATCAATTCCTTTTATTACTGACTTTGCTTAGAACACTTAACAAATCCTGCTGATCTTTTTTTTTATTATACTATAAGCATTTTTGTTATTAGTATTTGAATATCGCAAATTTTTTAAATTCAAAAACGCTCAATTTTCATATCAAGTTTATAAGACTTTTATTTATCAAACGGCTGTGCCAAAAATCTGTTTCAACCGAATGTCAACCCAGGTACAAGCGCTTAGTTTGTCAGCTAACTCTTTCAGCTGTATTTCAAGTTGAAAGTAATCCTTCAGTAGCCAAGAAATATATTTGAGAGCGTTGTAAATCTATAAGGAAAGCTTTTGAAAGTTTGCCAATGAAAGCAATCCTTTAGTATCCAAGAAATATATTTGAGAGCGTTGTAAATCTATAAGGAAAGCTTTTGAAAGTTTGCCAATGAAAGTTAAGTGAAGGCAAAACCGTCTAGAGAATTCAGTCTATTTGCTTTTAGTTTTGACTAAATTTGTTTCAGTGCCATCTTAAGTTCTTTTCGGCTCTTGTGTTGATTTCTATAGAACTTACTTATAGACAATGCCATATAACTTTTACGCAAAACATATTTTTGAATCTACACAGTTTGTAATTGGAACTAAATTATTTTTGCTGCTCCGAAAGCGAGTATGCAGCGTTAACAGAGTTTGCTTATTATAATTATTTTAGACTGAATAGCGAGCCACAGTAGCAAGAGTTGATTGAAAGTGTGACCAATGTCTCAAAATAGCTAAAATAGACGCATATCATATTGCTCTCTATGGAAAGTCTTTCAACAGCTTAATTTAAGGTTTACTTTCGATCAGGTGTTATAAGAGCTGTCATAAGACAAATTTGGCGGTTTTTTTGTCTCCCTTTATTTTCAGGTTTTGCTTATGCCGGTATGTTAATTGGCAGACAGGTCTGACAGCCTAATCAAAGCTTTGACAAAGTTTTGGAAGAGTATCAATTAGTGCGCTTATCTCAGCCGTTAGCACTCAATACAGACAGACCGACAGCCAGACAGTGCAACAAATGATGCAACAAGTTAGCAGCACTTCGCAACGCCTTGACATTATTGAATATATAGTAAAGCCCATTGGGCGCCTAGCATTTAGCCCCGAAATGGTTAAAGTCATTATGATTAGCGTTTGCAACGCATAAATCAAAGCGCATTAGCAACAACAACAACAAAAGTAAACAAAAACCGCGCGAGACAAAACGACGCGACGCGACGTCAAGCCAAGGCAAAAGGCACAAGCAAAAAGCAACGACAAAAAACGCCAGCAAAACGCACAAAAAACGCGCACGCGCGTCCGCCGCTGTTAAAGCGTTTTTGATTAATTGCTGCACTTTAATATAACAAGTGAACAAAGCTGTGCAATGCCGACTCTTTATGTACACTATAAACTATATCAAACACTTTTGCCAGTTCTTCTACATACTCTATAATACACTATTTTAAATTAAGTGAAGTTTTGGAAATGAGCTTCCAGCTTACTTACAAATGCTTAGTTTGTCATATTTAGTGCATTCTTTTGCCAGCTCATTTTCGTTTTTACAGAACATTTCTTGCTATAAACTCAATATGCTCTTTGACCATAAAATGCAGAGTGTATTAAAGCTATTCTTAGCATATGCGATCAAGCGATCAAAACGAATTTCAAATGAAAACATTAAAAGCGCAGACACTTGCACGCTTTGATTTATCTCGTGTTGAGATGTTCACACGCGCGCAACGTTGGCGTTTTTCAAGCGTTGTTGCCAATTTTCATTTTTTAGCCTAATTCGCACGCAAAGCAGTTTTGTTTTATGCGCTAAATGCTAATGCCAAATCGTTCAGCTCAGTTATTTAACATATTCATAGACTGATTGACGACTGTGTTTGGGAACTCGTTTGCCGTTTATGGCTTCCGTCATGCCCAGCCCAAAGCCCACCCAGTTGAGCAACTTTGACTAATGGCAAACATCTTCACTCCATTTTTTTACAGCTGCTTTTGTGCTTTGTGGCGCTGGTTGCCGCTGATGTCAAGCATCTGACAGATCGCAATGTCGATCTATTTAAGTACGATCCTAGCGATATTTACACGCTGCCCGAGGACATTGACGATGACAAGCCAGCGGTTATCTATAGCGGTGATGTCATGAAGGCCAAGACCGAAAAGCTGCAGAACTATAACTCTGGCAAAAAGTTCAAATTGGAGTAAGTACATTTTTTTTAGCTTAAAGAAGCTAGTGCTCATGACCACATTGCTTTGCGCCTTAGATTGAAGACCCAGAACGGCATTGAGGTCAGCAGCGTGGGCAAGCTGAAGGATGACAAGACCTTTGTGGTAAGCGGCTCTTATTCTTTTACCGGCGCCGATGGCAAACGCTACAAAACCCGCTACACTGCCGATGAGTTTGGCTACCATCCCATTACCGAGCTGGACTTGGACATTCCAGAGTAAGTTTTGGCTGCACTTGACTTTTGGCGTTTTTGGCTCTAAACTGTCCAGCACTTATAGGCCACAACCCTTGGCTGCGGTCAGCAAGCAAACCACTGTGGATGCCAGCAGCTTATTGGGTGGCAACAAAAATCGCTTCCAGTTTTTGAACCAGAATCTGGATGGTCCACTGCGCGGCAGCGGTCAGAGCGGTGATGACTATAGCTATAGCGCTCCCTATTCCGGTCCTGGCGCTGCAGCTTACAGTGCGGGCTCCAGCTTTGGTGCTGGTGCTGGCGCCGGCGGTAATCCCTATGGGCCAGACAGCAGCAGCGGACACGGCTATGACTACAAAGCACCCACAGTGCAATTTGACACACCTTCCCGTCAGTACCTGCCCGCGGCATAAGCAGTTCGCCGCCCACACACACACACACACACACACACAACACTACCCCCCTCCGTCCATACCCCAATCTTCCCCTCCTCCCCCCAGTTTAACACTAAGCTGCAAGTATTTATTTTTAAGCGCAACTTAACAGGCAAAAACCCATTATGAATAGCGAAATTTTTAATAATTTTTTTTTTTACATAATGTATAATTATATATTTGTAATAATATTTTTTTTTTTGCATTGCTCAAGGCGCGTTATATATGTATATGTATAGGATTTTTGTTGCCAGCAACTAGACAAACTTTATTTCTTCAAGAGGAAAACAATGAAACACACAAACACAAACAAACAAATATATGTATATACACTGAGTGATATTAGTAGTAATAAAAATGGCAAAACTAACGTCAAATCGATGGTGTTTTTTTCTTTTGGTGTTTTTACAGTTGCTGATCATAATATAACCAATTAGTAGATCATTAAGTAAATCTTTTTATAGATATGCAAAACGGGCACATAAAAACGTTAAGAGAATACGTTTGAAGAATACATTATATTCCACTTTTTGGCTAAGCGCAAAACGATCTTTTAACAAGTCAAAACTCCTCAAGCTATCCGAACCCGAATTTACCCTGGTCTTCCAGCAACAGAAAAGTCGTAGCCGTCAAATTTTGTCACAGAAGCGTATTTTTCATCCTCTGCTATACAAGCTGTATCTCCTGGCATTATCTTTCTTTAGCCCTAACCGTGGGATCTCGAGCTCACTCCTCCCCCGTTAAGAAATAGGTACAACATCAAAGGGAAGACCAACCAGATGCAGCTATAAAGTGTGTAATCTTTGTGGGTCTTATTTCGGACAGGTTTGCAATGTTATTTAAAAAGTATCTGCCTACATATTTGAATCTTCGCTTACAGAGAGCCGGAAATGAGCAGAAGAGATGCTCTACCGGCCAATCAGCCAATGTCCTGTGATGTCGCGTTTGACTACAGAACACCTCTCCCTGTTCAAAGGTTAGTTTTTTTTTTTGATTCTTCGATGGTATTCTTAATATGAAGCTTACAAGTGGCCATTGGTATACTATATACTATACCGTCTTGTTCGAGGAGAAAGTGAGCGGTATCACCTTGACTGGCAAGCTCGTCAGCTATGCAATTACCCTCGATATCCCGGTATCCTGGTACCCATATCAGGCTTATAACGAACTGTTGAGCCATCTCAAGTAGAGATCTGCGACAGTTTGTTGCAGATATTGAATTTGACGACATTGCTAGAAATACCTCCCGAGTTCTTTAGCTACATTAGTGATACAATGTGATACACTCCAATGAGTGCGGTGTAAGTATACTGTACCCTTGGGAAGGTTCTGTTAATGCGGGAATCATATGTCAGCATACTCTGTCCCTGACTCTAGGTCTCATTTCAACTATCTTCTCAATCTCTTAACTGCCATTTCATATATATCTATATGAGTAATTCTTTAAAAAATGAACACCTATTTTGACTTCAGATCAGGATCATTCATTTGATAAAAGAAAGTGATCGAAAAGCAATTTCGTTCGTAACTGCCTTACTTTGAAAGTTATCTCTTCTAACTTAGCGAAAAAAAAAAACTTGTGTTGAATGGTTGGAATCAATACCTTTAAAATAAGCCTAAGTTGAAAGAAACGTAAGTTAATTTTTTTATTAAATTTGAAACAGCATAACTCGAAAATTAGTAGACTCATATATTTCGGCCATATCTAGAAAACAAGAAGAGATTTGGCAAAAAGAAACTTATTAAGTTTTTATTACGGCTAAAATTAATGTCTTCTGTTAGAAACAATGAGTTTCATTGCGCAGAAGATTTAGATATCGATTTGCTTCAATATCTGTAAAAAATGAGCATCTGATAAAAAGCCAACGATGAGCGCTGTGGTTGGAAAAACAGTTTCATTTTTTAAAACTGACAATTTGTATTTAATCAGGGCTTTCTCAAAGGCCAATTCTGCCCACCCTCTGGGTTGGCCTTCCGCCAGCTTGAGCAAGGAAATCACTTTATTGCATTAAAAATTTTTAAAAAATTTTATAAAGTTTGATGTAAACCAAAAATATCGACATTTTTAGTCATATTTCTTAACAAATAGTTGTGATATAAAATAGATTTTTTTTTTTTTTATTAATGGCAATCAGCCTGCTAAAACTAAGGCTATAATCTAATATGTGTGTATGTATATTAACTTAATCGCTACACACTAAATGTTTAATAGTGTGGTCTATGGCCGATTGTTAAATTCAAATTCTATTACTTAATTATTATTATAACTCTAATAGGATACAATATATACATTACAATATTTAATATTAAGGAATATTTACAGGATTAAGGAAAAAGAGGTAGGAAATAAAAATGCGCCGACAATCCTCCCGAGTCACCAATTCGGATTCCGCAAAAGACACGGCACGTCCGAACAAGTGCCCAGAGTTTTACAGCAGTTTCTAAACTCATTTAAACACCGGCAGTGTTGCATTGAATCATTCTTAAAGGTTATGCAGGTTATTGATCGTGCCTGGCACGAGGAATCCGTCTCTTCATGGCCTCTACAAAGGAGGAGCTCGCCAAAGTGCTCCCAATTAAAGCTGCACTCCCTCAAAGAGGCGCTCTTTCACCACTCCTATATACACTAATCACAGTTGATACGCATAAGTAACGCTAGACTTATAACGGCCACCCATGATGACGGCGCTGCCATACTATCCTTAGCATCCTCCGTACAAGAAGCCGCGGATGACTTGCAGCAGGAATTGTAAGAAGTAGGAAAATGGGCTTATCGATGGAAAATTCACATGCCCCTCATTATCACTAAATAAAAGAAATAAAAATGTTATTGCCGTTCAAATAGCTGTTTGTATTCTCGCCCAAAAGTATGCTATAGAAAATATTCAAAGTTTGTTTTTATTAGTGCTTTGCGTTAGACCAGCAGCGACTGGATACGTTCTCGTGCAGCCACATACGAAGATATCACTTCATCCAGCGTAGACTTTTCTACATACTTGTCACCATCATCAGTATCCTGGCAACTTTTGCTCCTCTGACTAATTCCCAAAAACTGCGCCTCTGGCTGGCACTGCTGCAACTTTTGTACGCTGAACAGCAGCGTGCCCGTGGTGCACATAGCAGCTGCAGGATTGTTTTGTAGCCGGTTGAACACCTGCTGATCGGCAGTGGGGCGTCCATTGAAAAAACCCACAAAATCAAAGAGCTGGCGGCCGCCTATAAAATAGCGATTAAGTGCATCCAACCAGTTGCCCTGTGGGCGCGTACAGTGCAGTTTCAGGCAGCTGCTACCTGCTGGCAGTGGAGCTAGCAAAGCGCAGGCAAAATGTGTATAGCCCTCGCAACGTTCGCGTTCCCAGCGATCCACCGAGATAACCTCAAAGTAAATATGCAGCAATGAGTTGGCATCGAATTGCTCCTCACAGAGCAGAGTCAGCTGCCAGCAGTGGCCAAAATGTGCCACTCGAGCATCACCAGCATCTAGACATGTTTGCGTGGAGCCTCTAAGCGGGAAAGGATCATTAGGCAATGCAGGCTCTAGTATGGTATAAGGTGGTAGGCGGACATAGTAACGCACATGTATGTTGGGATATTCAAAGTTATGCCCCTGGTGCAACTGCAGCAGCAGAGTCACGCGTTGCATGCGCTTGGGCGGCAGCTGAAAGTGCCGCAGCGAGCGCAGCTCTTCGGCTTTGGCGCGCTGGCGTTCATGGTAGCCAATTAGCTGATCGGTGCTGGCATCGTCTGGCAGCTGTTCCTGCTCAAAGTGTGTTGCGGTTGAGATGTTGCTGGAACTTATTTGTAAAACGCTATGTGAACTTTCGTCCAATGGCGCCAGCGGCGTTATATTCTGAAAACCATAGGCATACAGCTGCCGGCAGTCCTTGTCAATCTCCACTATATAGTCCATGTCATCGGCACTAAAGCTAAAATCTGGATAAACATAAAGCAAGCCCTCCTCTTTCGAGAATCTCAATTCGACCAGCAACGTATCTGGCTGTAAGTCTGCATACACATACATCACCTGGAAGCCAGCCTGGCAAAATTCTAACGCCTCTGGCGGCAGTTGATCTTTATCCCTATTTGTGAGTGTGTGTATCAGGCAGGTGCGCGATGCAAAATTGGAGTCCTCTGCTAAACTGAACTCAGACATAGGCAGCGAGGATACGTTTGCGCTTTCGGGAAACGAACTCTTGCTAGTTTCTGACTTGGCACGCTGCTTGGACTTAGACTTGCGCGAACGTGGTCGTCGACGTATGCGCACCTCTTCAATGTGCAGCTTCTGCTGTGCATCATAGCGTTGCTGCATGTATACCATAGATTCCGCCCAGCGATGGTAGCTACGGTGTAACTTAGTGTTGCAATTACTGGGATCAATAAAGCGCTCCAGTTCTGCGCGACTAAAGTGTTTCTGTTGCCAGGCAATTTGTATACTAGCTGTGCATCCATTGCACAGTTCCTTGTTCTGCTCATAGAAGGGATCGCATATGCTAAGGTTAAGGCTAAAGGGAGTAGTGTCTGATTTTGCTGCACTACTAAATGCTGTGTTCTCGCTGTATGTCTTGTTACTGTCATTATGCTCCGCTATGCTGTGATCTGGATACTCCAAAGCATTGTTGATTCTGGGACTATGGTTGTTTCTGGGACTTTTGCTGCTTCTGGGACTATTGTTGTTGCTGTTTTTAGGACTACTGGTGGCTTGGTTGTTTTGTTGGCGACTATTTGCAAAGTCATCTCTGTAACTACCGAGACTGCCGGCGCTGCAAGTGCGATAACCAGTGCTGGGATTGTAATAGTTATAGTAGCCATTGTAGCAGCGGAACTCGTCGCCTAGTGGCATGTAAATGTTGATGACAGGACCCTCGTAGTCGACGCCAATGCCAGCAAAACTGCCGAAATCGCCGTAGCCGCCATTGCCAACATCGTCCGGGTTATTGCTATGGGTGTAACTGCTGCTGCTGTCCAAACCAAGTTTAAGCTTGCCAACATACTCGAATTTGGGCACCGGCAGCCACTCGCTTATGTTTTTTAATTTTATTTCCATTCGAAAGTTGGACATATTACCGCTAACACGGTAAATGCCCGTGCGTTTCTCTGCACTTTTATTAAACATGCTTTATAAACTTTTTCACTTTAATAATGCGTTTGTTTTATTTACAAATTGTCGTTATGGCAACAGCCGATTGCTTAGACGATAACGAAAAAATACCATAGCAATCGATATGACATTGGTATATAGGCTTTCGATAAACGTAACTTGAGTATTTTAATACCAACACTTCGTAGTACACTTATTAATTGTGGCCGCAGAGCGCCACAATAAATTATTATTAATATTATAAAAAGCGCACAGCTTGTTCTAGTTACTATTTTAAATACTATAAGTATTGTATCAAGATTTGCTCATTCTTATAAGCTAGAGTAAAACTCAAATTAAGCGCCGTGTTGCTTGTGTGTGTCCTTTTTTAGCGCTTTTTTGTTTCGTTTTAAAAGCTGCCGCCACTGAACGCGTTCGCTGCGACTCCGCTCAATAAGTTTTGTTTTGTTAACGCATTTGGACGTGTGCGTTGTTTGCTGCGCGTTGTATTCAAAACGTATTGTCATTGTCGGTTTCGTTGTTGGCCAGAGTGCGCGCGCGTAACGAACGTATAGAAAATAAATTATAAGCATAAAAACAGCTTGAAGAGAGAGAACAATAAATGTAATAATTGCTTTTCATTTTTAAAACCAACTTCACAATTGACTGTTCTGTACTCTTTGGCATAGTGAAAGTGTTTACAGTTTGTTTTTTTTTTTTGTTGCCATTTTTTGTTTTTGTTATTGCAGTGTGTTCTAATTTTACATATTTTGCAGTTCAAACAAACAAAACAATAACAACTTGCAAAATGCAGCAAAAGGCCGACGAGGTGAGTTTCAGCCAAATATAATTAAGTTAAGAGCGCAGCGGAAATTTGGCCAACAGCTGTTGGTGTTTTTTTTTTTATTGTTGAATGCTGCGCATGTGCTTAGGCCGCAATTGTTGCTGCTGCATTTGCTGTGCATTGAACTCGCTTAAAGGCAGCGCAGTCGCCACGACGCCTACCGCTGCGGCGCTGCTCTTAATCCGCTTTATTCCCTCTTTCGTTCGCGCTGCTGCAGTTACAGCTAGTTCTTGTGCCGTGAGGTTCCACTGAATGATTCGCTGTTACGGCTAGCGTCTGCGTTTGCGCCGGCGTCACAGTCAGCAGCAGCACCTAAAATTGCTCCCATTGTAATTTGTTTTACACTTTGTTAGCATAGGGTCAAGGGTATTTGGGATAAGTAATTGTTTTGCCAAAATGATCAGAATCAGGTCCGTTCCAAGTCCGTTCGTCTGTAAGCCTTAGAAACACAAGTGATAAAGTTTGTTTGACCATTTATGATCCCCTTTAGGGGTATTTTTGGGCCGTTGTAGTTGCATATCCAAGATCGGAAAAAAAAACGCACAATCCTGTGCATAATGTTATTTAAACACATCATAAAATGTTCGAATCGATAGGGTGAACAAATTTGGTATTGTGAGCACCCTTGGTTTTAATTAGTTCACAGTATCGCGACTGCACTGTACGTGTTTCATGGGCAAAAATTATCAGGAGCAATAGTCGAGTCGATATAGACATGAGCGTGTTGGACCAGCTTTCTCCGACACTATAAGAGTTGGAGCAAAAAAATTTTACCAAAAGATGCGCATTTTCTCAAGGCTGAGGGAGACAAATTTTGAATTTGAATCTATCAACTGGAAACCTCAGAGATGTGCGTCGTGTTCATGTTTTAAATATTTTCGAAATCGAAATCAAAAGTTATAGTCAAAAATATGCTAATTTCACCCCCTCCCCTATAAACTGCTCCCAAATTGCACTGCATGTAGATAGAGCTAGAGTTCCAAAATTTGGTGTGGAGACTCGTGTGACCCCCGCAATCGATTTACCTTAAATACTGCCACATCCCCCAATATATTGATTTGAAAATTGTCACAGAAATTTATAAATGTATTTTTGATCTATGTTACAAAATGCAACGACATTGGCCCAAGAATACTAGAGTTATGGGTATAAAAGTAATTTTTGCCCACATAATAGCCAACTTCTCAATAGAAAAACGTGTCAATTGGAATTTCCCAATACAGGCATATCTATCTAATGAAAAAAGATATAAAATTAGATAATTCCGTTCCAATTTTACCGTATTTAGTGTTTATAAAAAAAAAAGGGTACAGAGTATTCCACTGTCTGGCACCGTCCAGACTGTTTGCATTAAATTATTTTTTTTAGATATGTTGTAAGGACACAATCCTGATGGACAAAATCCATCCAATTCATATTGTCGAAACAATATTGTATCTTGCTGAAGTTTATAGCTCTCAGCGCAAAAATGCACAACTTAGCTATTAACTTTATTTTGTTTTTTTTTTTGGCAAAATGGATACAGGGTATTCCATTGTCTGTATCTTCTTCTTCTTTTTCTTTTTATTAAAATTTATTGTTAAGCACATTCATATGCGTATTTATTGTATTTTTCGTTACTATTTGCACAGTTGGTTCACTTAATTAGTGCGCAAAATGTTTTTGGGTCTACTTTAGGTTCTGGAACTGGGTCTAAACTTTGGCGGCTGCCTTTGTTGTTTTGGGCATTCGGCTCAGCTTTTGGCCTGCAAGCTCTCAACGCTTGGGCTGCAATTGGCACAGCAACAACAACAACAGCCACAAAGATCACGACGCGTCTCAGTCGCTGCTGCCGTTGGAGTTGCTGCGTCTGCTACACGACTTTGGCTTTGGCAGCGCGGTCAACTTACCGGCTACAAACAATTAACGGCAGCAACTTTTTTTTTAAGTGTATATGTGTGTGTGTGTGTGTGTGTGTGTGTGTTAGAGTGTACAAAACACATTTTCTTGGCATTGTTTATAAAATTGTTTCTTGTTTTTGTTGCTTGGTTGGTTGTTTGGCTTCGCCGCAGCTCACAAAGTCAAAGTCATGGTTAGATTTTAGTGAAATTTTTGACTACTCTTATAGGGAACTACGTCTATTCAAAATGATCTGTTGTACTTAAAGCAGAAAGTACAAATTTTCTATTTCGTTGATAG
This sequence comes from Chymomyza caudatula, assembly GCA_035041775.1. Taxonomy (NCBI): domain Eukaryota; kingdom Metazoa; phylum Arthropoda; class Insecta; order Diptera; family Drosophilidae; genus Chymomyza; species Chymomyza caudatula. The sequence continues at coordinate 1,531,499 of JAWNKW010000070.1, forward strand.
ATTTCTTATTCTTCAGACCCGTTCAACTATGAATTCACAAAGAAAAAGTTAAAACATTAAATCAACGGCAGTTAATTCGCATCTATAAGCTCCCCCTATTCTACTCGTTCTTTTTAAACTGTTGCCAAAAATATTATTAAAAATTGAATCTATCAGTGGAGTGCTCCATGTTTATGCACAATATCACTTTCTAGCTGATTTCAACTTAAAAAAAGTGCAATTGTTCAAACTAACAGGAAAGTTCTTGACTTGATTATTTTTAAATAGATTAGAAATGAATCTGAGGGCAAAATACGTCTAAAGATTTACAGCACACCTCAGCATGCTTTTCGTGTTTTCCCCAAATATATCGTGCTACTAGTTTTCTACAGAGATCCATTACATTACAACTTACCAAATTGTACTTTTAACCTTGTGGCTAGACACTTGTTCTACGCTCAATGATCGGTTTATTATCATACAATCAAAAAGAAAAACTTTTAAAAACCAATATCTTTGAAAATTATTATGATTCCTGTTCTGACACGAATTCTGATCTTTTTAATGGATAGAATTTGCTTGTGTCGCTCTTGGTGTCATACTGAAGCCAATGGATTTTGTTTAATGCTATTGTTAGATATTTCTTAGCAGCTTATCCTTCGCCTTTCTAGCTCCAGATTCGAAGGTAAATACTGTAAAGGTCTCCTTATCTCGTTATTGCCGGTTTTACAATGACTGTCTCAGCAAATGATGCCTTATGTGGTTAAACACCGACACCGTAGCTCGCATCAGTTTTCTTTGATTAAAGCTATCACAGCCCGGGTTTCCTTGAATTGGAGTCTAGCTAGGCTACTCACATAGATATCCCCTAGATTGCCAGTCTTAAGCAAAACGATTCTCTTTGCTCTTAAAGCGCGTTGTATAGTTTCCGGTTAATATAGCTCGTAGTTGCGATGTGTCTAAAACTATCTCTTATACAATAAGAGGTACGATAATTTCACTCCTCACCAGGTATTTCCTGGAGAGGCTGATTAAGGTGCTACTTAATGGAAATGCTATCTTAGAGTGTTTAGTTGCTATCACTTCATGTTACTTAACTGATTCTGGTTCTGCTGAACTATGTATCTGTTTCTTAAGCAGGCACTTTAAAATGCTTCACTATAATCATTTGTATGTATTTTTCAGAAAAGCAACTTCAAAATATTCTACACTCCTTAAGAATGACTTTACTTCATTCTTTAGCAATAAAAGTGTTCTAAAAGAGCATAAAAACTTCGATGAAATCCAAGTGCGAGTTTTTTGTTCTCGTTCGGCTTTCTTTGTAATTGTCGTTGCTATCTGAAAGTTCTATTGTCTGCGATGCTTATTGGCCAACATTTGTTGTTGATCTTGTTGCTTTCGCTGTTATAGCTCTTGGAACTGTCGCCAAATAGTTTTATTGCCGCTCAATTCGTCAGCGTCCGTCTCATTAGCACGCTTATCGCAGACAAAATGAATACATCAAAAAATATCTATCCGTCTATATTATGCCGCCCGAAGTGTGCCACAAATGTCAAGTTCGATAAACAACAGTGTAAACGTAGGCGACCCGAAAAAAAAAACAACATTTAAGACATAAAATAATAAAGTAGCAAGCAACAACAACCAGCTATGTATACATTTAAGATCAGCATAAATCAACAGCTGTTTTTACAACTTACTTAACAGATAGGCAGACCGACAGACAGACCGACAGACAGACAGACAGAATCATCGAAAGACAACAACAAAATTTGGTTAAACTGTTGGTTCAGAAATGAACATGATGAGCAAGACAAGACACAGCCAAGTCAAGTTAAGACCAAGCCAAGCCAATGACGGCGATGACAAAGACGAAGACGGAACCAACTGACGCCAACTACAGACCGCAAGTAAAAGTCGAAAAACCTGTAGATCAGTCGGGCAGGGAGCGGGTACAGCGCTGAGCCGGCTGTTACTGAAGCGACCGACTGTCCATGACCCAAATAAATGAAACGAACGAAAAATGCTTTAAGAATTCTGTGGCACTTACGCTCTAATGGAACATCGGAGAGGCAGCGTGATGGCAAAGAGCGGTAACGACTGGTTGATGAGCCAGCCGGCACATTGATTGGGCATGGTAGGCTCTGAGTCTGGTTTGTTGCCAGCTGCAGTGAAACTTAGTATAAGCTACAATATCCTGTCACAGTCCTCCTACAGCGTTAGATGCACGTGCTCAACATTTGCCACATAAAGATCGTAAACTCTCTAAATTGCTACTATGAAAAATTTCTGTACAATTACCAAAAGGATTAACAACAGTTAATTACAACAAGATTTCAACAAAGTAGAAATCTGGGCGCTATGAAGATATCTTTGAAATATCTGGAATCTCTATAATATCCTTAAAGCGTTTTATAACAAGAAAAAAGTTAGTTTATTCTGACTTCTAAGCTTTATGTGCCACACAGTTTCGAGCATGGTAGAATAGTATAAGGTATGATTACACAGAGCAACGCCATATGTGTGTATGTATGTGAGCGTGTAGACAAAGCAGCAGTAGATTTAATTCATGCTGTCTCACTCACAAAAAATTCGGTGCCTAGAAGAAGAGGAGTAATCATATACCATAATCATATTCTACCATGGCTTCAAGCACGTGAACTGATGCTTACTCGGTTACACTGCTCGTGTCATTTATTTTCATATAAAGCGACTGTTCTCAGGAACTTATTAAAGTCGCTCAGAAGTTTTGAATCGAAGACGTGTTGTGAACTTCGATTTACGATATTGATATTCAAAATAAGACAGTATTTGGTCAGTTCGAACTTTTAACCACTTAGATATCACCTTTTATCAGGAAATTGAACCACCGTGAAATCGACATTTCTATTGGACCCTTGAGGTCTGTATAAAGGGGTTCAGTTGAATGTGAAGGCAAATGTTGGGCTAGTACATAGCTGAATCAACATGTATGCTCCTGGACTCTTGACTCCTTTGTTAGATATTGCTACCGCGATAGATCTACTATGTTCACTACAAACTGTAAGAGTTCTTGGCGCTCCTTTGCCGTAGAGCTTTGTCTTTCATGCATGGTTCAAACCGGTTAGAATTTTAGTAACAAATTTCGCTTTTAGCTTTTTCTTGTCTTCAGTAAACGACATTTTTTTTTTTATCTAAAAACTGCGCGAATGCAAATTCGTTTCTTGTTTTCGGTTGCGGGCAGTTTTCGCCGTTAGCAATTGAAAGTAAAATGCACAAACCGGTCAAAATTGGCTTAGAAGCTGGTAGTAATTGAAAACTTGGTCTATCCCGAACTCATTTCGCTAAACTGTGCCGAGTTATGGCTGTAAATATAACAAAAGTGTTTTTTAGGGGTTTTTTTTTTATTCCCAGCTAGAAGTTAACAAAACAAATGTTGGGAAAAAATGTAAATTGAATAAAAAAAAGCAAAACATAAAGAAGCTAACGATAATTATTATAATTAACAAAGCGAAAAGTGCTGGGATAGCTGATATTTTGGGCTTGTTAGAAGATCATTTGGGAAAGGGGCACCAAGGTATAGTACATACAGTATACAGCTCAGGGCGCATTGGACCAAAGAGCTAAGCGTAATTATGCGCAGCAAGATCAAAGGCACGAGGAAGAGGTTTCCGAGGTGGAAAGGCAGTAGGAGCGAGGGGGGGAGAGATCAACAAACGTAAATAAACAAAAATACTTCAAACGCTAAACGGCAAACGCAAAGTACGCCAAACTTGAAATTTGTCGTTGATGATCGCGTGAGTTGGTCGCCCGAATCTCTCGATCGTTGGTTAAAACGTTGTTGGCCCCGGGTCAATGACTGTTGACCCTTGCCAGATGCCGTCAAGACGCTCTCAGAGTTGCTGTTGTTGTTGCCTTAAAGTACGCAAGCGCAATTTGTGTATTTCTGGCAAGTAGTGCGTTTACATTGAGGTTACCCTCTAGCTAGTTACTAGTTGCAATCTAAAAACGTGTGATCACTTATGAACAGCTGTTTCTCTTTATGTTAACTGACAAGCAAATTGATTGAAAGATTGCTCTGAACTGACTGATTTCTTAGCTACTTCCAAAATTTATTTGGAATACTTTCCTTCTACCCTTCTTTCAAGAAGATACAAAATGTACCAACTTATGGCACATAAGCTAAATGAGCTCGGTTGCTCTTCCCTTTTTGGCTAAAAACACTTTTGTTACTTCGAAAACAGTTTACTCTGAGACATACTTCAATACTCTTATATGAAGCAAGAAGAGCTTGGCCTTTCAGTACGCTTCATTTTTCAGATGCTTGTGAAATAGGCTTTTCAGAAGACCTTAGTGAAAAGAGCTTAAAGTCTTGCCAAGCGAAAGTCCTTTATATAAATACGATTCTATTCTGCTTAAAATTTAATAACTATAACAAACTAACGCAATTCTTTATACGAGCCTTACTTTTTGTCCGGCTCTCTTTTGGAAGTAGTGTCAAAAACCTTGGCTATTATTTCCTGAACAGCTCCTTGGAGCTTCCGGATTTCATGTTTGCAACTTCCCTCGTACCATAATTACTTAAGCGGAAAAACTTTTTCGATCGATAAAAACTTGACAGTTATCTGAACCCAACTAACCGATACAGGTGACTTTTTAGGTGACACACAGCGCTATCAGTAGTTACTTGCATATCACCCACTTGCAATTGCAATTATGAAGCCGATGAGCTTAGCCGACAAGATACTGCCTACTCATATTTGTGAATACTTTTAGGCTTAGTTTGGAACAGCTCTTCTGTTTGTGTCCGGCTCTTCTTTTAGTAGAAGTCTCAAAAATCTTGGCAATTGTTATATGTAACAGTGTATCGTAACTAGTGCTAGATAGATCGCTTTCTAGTTTCTACAGTATGACGATAGGTCGAATTACTGTCCAAATGTTTCATGCTAACTAGCATAGGTGATTCTTTGGCCTACATACAAAAGTTTCTTGCTTGCAATCCGCTTGCAACTGCAATGCCAACGCCCTATTAGAACAGCTAGCTAGTTGCTGAGTTTCCACTCTGTATGCTGCGCTCATTTGGCTCTTGTTACACTACAAGACCTTCCTGGAAGTTTTTCAGTGGGCCGTGTCGCTTCTTGGAAGCATTGGCCTCAACTTTCCACTGCAAAGCACTTAGTTAATGTGTTGCCCAATGCGCTTTGCTTTCAGTCGGTCCATATGCATAAGCATAGCTCATAGCTCATAAAGCGATACCATAAACAAGGCCAAAACCAAACTAAATAGCCATATAGCTAAATAACTAAATATTATGCATCATAAATTTCACCACCAACAACAAAAACAACAATAACCAAAAGCCCAACTGGTCCACTGTAAACGCAGTTATCGTAACTGAGCCAAGTTAAGTGGAGTCAAGATGTGAGTTAGTTGGTCGTTAGTTCTGACAATGAACCTCGAACACTCCGGACAAGGTGTAAAAAAAGCGAATGCTGCATAAGTTGGGCAGATTATGAAATCTTTGGGGCTATGCATAAGAGAGCGAACCAAAGATCAAAACATATGGAATTGCTTTGGAAATTCAAATGAGTTTTGTGTTTTTTGTTTGTTGAAAAGTGAATGTTTACCAGTGCGACCTTTGAGGGCAGACGAGGGCTACCGTATCGCTCCCTCGCTATCAAATATTTCGGAAAACGTAAAACGCAACACTTATCTACTAGCATAACAATGCAGTTTTTTGAAAGTTATATTTTCTATAGTATTTATTTAAAGCGCTGCAATAGCCACCTCTGAAATTAATTAAGCCAAGCTTTACCGTTGGCCGAACACTTTAATTACCTGCCAATAAGCAGTTTATATTATAACATGCTTTTTACACTTTATAGATATACATTTTGCCAGAAACCAAAATGATGTCAGGTCAATCAAAGAGAAAGACTGCTCCACACTTTTGTCGCCACAAACAAATGCAAAACGTACGATTATCTCATAGTTACTTTACAGCACCTCTAGGCTACAGAGTTAATAGCCGGGAGACTGACTACCAAGCCTCTAATATTTAGCCGAGTTTCTCAACTAACTTTTAATTTGCCCCTAGCTTGATTGCATAAAACATAATTGATAATAACTGCAATTACTAAATAACTTGATTTCAGTTACCATGTTGTTGTTTTGTAATCAGTAAGTATCTATAACAATAGTATCTTTATTGATCCATGACTTGCGATTATATTGATGATGATAATAAATTGAAAATTGATTTGAGTCACTATGTCGTTATATTGACGTAATGCGTTCCAAGTGTGTTGAAGCTAAGGCAGGGCCAAGGCAGCGAACATAATGTCTTCGCTGCAGAAGTCAATCAGATCAGTTATACTGAAGTGGTATAATACTAATGCAACTTCAGGGAAATATAACTGTAAGCTTAGATTTCACTAACCGAGAAGTCAGCTGAGTTTTGACTCGTCTAATCTTACAAATTATTTCAAAATTGTATAACTTTTGTATTAAAGGTACAGCTTTTTTGAATAGTTACCTAGAAACCAGTTTGCAGAATTTTCAAAAACTCAGCTGCTTCGTCAGATATTGAAGTAAGCCTAATCTATTTTATAAATAGGCTAAGGAAAATTTTTGGACCCCTTTTTCAACTACTATATGGCAACAAATATGGGTAAAGCTTGTAGTATTGTGTAGGGAATTTGCATAAGATGTGCATAATATAAGTTTCATTCATATTTTTCCCCAAATCATTGGAGAAATCAATAAGAAACCAAATTCCTGTATTTTATATAAATCATAGAGAAAGAGAGATAGAAATTTGAAACGCTAAATAATTTTGAATTAAAAAATTTATGGATTATAGTTTACAGTCGGTATCCGACTGCGGGGTGACCCCTAGCTATAATAAATGCAATTCGAGGGAAGTCAGATCAATGGAACCCTTGTGGAATATATTGTATTGACTTGGTAATTCGGTGTTATCGATAGGCATGCTGATATTCTTATTCGTTGTGACTAGGGTTTCCAAAGAATGGAAGTTCTTGATTAACAATATTTTTCAACAGCAAATTGAGAGTTTGACTTGACGGCCTTTGAAATATAGTCGATTGATTCAAAGGCTCTGACAACATTTCACTTGGTACGATCAATGATGTTAGCATCATCTGTACACTGTTTCCATGCACATCGAAGCCTACCTTTCGCAGCACACTCTTCCTCACAAAGTTGAGGAGTCTTAACGCAAGGTTCGGAGCGGTCCGTTCTTACCTTGATGGATTAACATCTTGCTGAATTTTTTATTATTCGCCATGTACGCGATCTCTCACAGAGCTATCCAAAGCTGCCTTACAATCCATTAAACGATGATGTTCTATACGATGGTCTTTTCCACAATATGGTGGACGTTGGCAGAACTTAAGCCTCTCTGATAAGGTTTGATCTCTGCCTTGGGTAAGGGCTTTGAGTCCCTCTCGTTTAAATTCTGCGACTAAATTGCAACTGAATACCTACAATAAAGAACAGTGACATTGAAGTGAAGTAAAACTTTAAATAGAAACTCAAACAATGCAACAAATTTTAACCCAATGTGCCTACCACAGTAGCAATAACAAAAACAACTTATTTGCAGGCTCTATGTTGTATGTACATAGAAATGCTATCGGGGCACCCGCAGCGATTTGCATGCCAACCTTAACCCATTGGCACATATATCTGCTCAGTAATTACATAGCACACTCTCTCTTTCAATTAGCTGTAGTCTGGGGGCACTGAGGTCGATCCCAATGCGCACCTTGCGCCACCTACAGATTTAGATACTAGTCAAACATACAGGTAAATGCAACACCTGTGCAACCAACATAAAAACAATGTATAGAAAAAAAAAGTATCAATTAGTTAAAATGCAAAAAAGAAAAGTTGCCAACAACAACGTGTAGAGTTTTGTATATTTATACACTTAACATAGTGTAGAGTACATGGCGTTGATGGCAACGCACGCATCTCAGCGAGAGAGCCGGTTAAAGGGAATAACTCTTAATTGGAAAATAACAAAACTTGAGCGATCAGAGGATGCCGAATTCACGAGCTTTTCTCTTCGCTCACACTGCCAACACAGCACAAACGTACAAGCTACTCGCTATGTTGTGGACGCTGCCAGCACAGTACACACAAGCGTAACACCACTCGAGCGTAATAACAGGCTTTCGTGACGGCATACGAGTCGGTCTCACTCTCAAAGCAGGCTCTAAAACTATCAAGACAACTTTTCGTTTACAGTGTAATACAAGTTCGCGCTTGCTGGTTGGTTTTCATGTTGCATATGAGTGTGTTGCATGTCAGGCGGGTCTGGGTCCGCTTGCCACAAAACATTTTGTGCTAGTTTACATTTTTACAGCGCATCTTATGTTGCTGTCGCTATTGTTGTTGCTGCAAATGGAGTTGTAGTTGGTTTTGTTCATCATAATTTGTTGCATAGTACAATAGACATGGCTCATTCATGCCTCGCAATGGCTGCGCCTTTTCTTTCTTTTTTTTTTCAGTGTTGTGTTGTTTTCAATCAGTGTGAAAAGCGTTGAATGAAAAATGCACAAAAAATATGCGATAAAAATAGATAGGTACATAGTTAGTTGGATTTTTTTTCTCTATTATCTATTAACTTTGTGCGGGAGCACGCACAGAGCAAATGCAATTTGAATGAAAGTGACAGTCAAAAGTCGATGAAAATGAAAGAAAGAAAATGTCGCAGCGCCGAAACTCTCTAGAGGAGGTATGCCACAATGGCGAACCGATCCAATGGGCGGCACTTTCTCCAATTGTATAGATTTTCAGTCATATAAAGTGCCATAACGTGAGATTGACGCGATTTGTTATGCCAAGTCGTAGAAATTGCAATTAAACAAAGTTAAGGGCAATGCTATGCGCTACGTATGTATGTATATAAGTCAAGGTTCTGTTAATTTGCAGTTTAACGATAAGCATTCGCGTATTTACCTATCAATACAAACGCATTAGTCGACTTGGGCAGCTCCGATAAGCACACTCTATCAAAGATTTCCAAGATAAGCGACAATCCATCAATGTCACAAGTTTTATGACCGTGTCTAGAATGAGCAAAGAAGCAGCTGAAATCCTAAACTTCTGCCAATTAGCATGAAATTTTGCATATTGGCAACGTATCGTATATCGCTAAACTCGTGAGCATTCAAAATTTAAACTAACATTATGCAAGAGTCGTACACAACGGCATTGGCCTTCATCTATATGTAAGTCAATTTTTAGGTATTACTAGCAGCCAGTTTTTCAGGGTAACTCGGTTATCTAATCGTCTAGGGCCGCATGCATATATATGCCATGCCATGCCATGCCATTCCATTCGATAGGATTCTTTTGCAGTTATTTATGTGATTTCTAATAAATTAATATTAGAAATGATAGAATATGACTAACAGCTATGAGTAAGAGTATAACACTTACTACAGTACATGCAAAAATTTAGACAATACGGTCACACTTATAAATATTGCTTTAATTTCTTTACATCAGATAAATCTCAATACAAATGAGGTAATTAAATAAATGAGTCAGCAGAGCAGCGAAAAAATATAAATATTTCTAAATTTTGATTGTCAGCAAATAAAAGCTACATACATATACATATATGTACATATGCATGTGTTTATATCGATAGCTGATAACTGTTATCATATACAATTTTCACCTGATTATATAGGCATGTCTTGTGTGTGTAAACAGTCTAAATTCCATTCAAGAGCAGCTGTTGAGTCTCTGGCGCTTAGCTCTCATCAATAACAGTACCTAGAACTGAGCTCTCAACGCCCAACACATGAGCACCTTGCATATAGCTAGGTACACACTATTCCTGTAAAAGTGCGCACTTTCCGAATGAGTTTCAATATGTTTATAACTATTGTATATAAACTAGAGCTATTTTTGTGCGGTAAATAACAAAAGAAATAAGATAAGATACTATAATTTTTTCTCTTAGATTTTTTCCATGCAAGTTAAAAAAAGTGATTGAAAAATATTTGCAGTTATGCGAAATGGCAATAATCGTGAGTCATAAAAAACAGAACTGGATTCGGGGGTTTTCGCTTAAAAAGTTTAAGAAAAAAAAAGTGCGCTTTTATCGTTGGTTCACTACAATCCATACACGATGAGTTAAGTGGAATTTTTTAACGGCTTTTCTGCAATTATTTATATATATCGCTTTAGAAAAACAATGCATCGCTTTGCTATTGAACTTGGGATGCTCGACGAAGAACTGCAATGCTTTTTATGCAGTTTTTATGGATATAATCTCGTTGGGCTTGATCTCATAACAGCGGATTGCACTGAGGAGAAAAAAACACGAAATAACAATGTTTCTGTGTGCAATGTATTTTGTTGATGTTTTTTTTTTGTCTAATGTATACAGTAAATTTTTCACGCCAAATCAACTTTTACCTGACTAAAACGCAACGTATCCAGTTATAGCTTATATTCTGCAAACAGCAAGCATTTTATTTTTTGAATGGTATTGGTTTCACCTGAAAAAGTTGCATCATTGAAAGGCAATAGGTACCACAATGAAGTTTTGCTTAGCGCATTTATATATAAGATAGTTGTAAAACCTAAACAGCAAAAGTTGTTCTTGATCTTATTTAAAGAATGAAATGAGATTGATTCAAGATTTTATAGGTCTTAAAACAAGCACATAGAATTCTCAAACCAAGTTGAGAAAAAACTCAAAATAAGTTCTAAAATTCTTAAAGAAAATTTAAATCAACAATTTTCGATCTTAAAAAAAAATACTTGATATGAGAACTCTGTGCTTGATTCAAGTACAACGATCTTACCGAACTATCGTTACCGCTTGTGCTTGGTTTAAGCACGGTTTGATTGAGTTTTCTCTGAGTGTATGCATTATTTCATTCAATAAATACCAGAACAGCTAGCGCCCGTCCTTTCTTCTGATAACATCATTTCGTTATGGCCTAGATCCAATTTATATAGTTAACAGTTTCTATTACTTAATACTGGCCCTAAGCCGGTTCTTTTCTATTATCGTTGAATAGTCAAGCGGAAAAGATATCAGTACTCGACTTCAGCTTTCCGATCATCAACAAGTGCTTTACAATCTTAATATCCAAGTTATTAAGCTGCCTTGTACGGCCTTCGTGGATCTTGAGCACATTATTGTAAACATTTTTTTTTAAATGCAGCGGTCTTAGATATTATTTGTTACTTTTTGGCGCGGCTTTTTTCGATATTGTCCGTTGAAGGCTGCATTCTCAGTATAATCGGACAGAAGATCAAATAAAATTTGTAGATCAGTATCAGGATTTTCTTCGGATAGTTGCCTACAAATTTTTGTATCAAAACTGTTAAGATGTTTGGATTCACAAATTAAGTTTTTGCTTTTCCAAGAACCGTGCTAAGAATCAGTCAACAAATGTAAAAACAAAATAGTTGAAAAAATTACCACATTTTTGATCAGAAGTTCAAAACACTGAAAGAAAGGCATGAATAATCAAGCAACATGCCATCCATCTATTTTCCTGCCCATTGGAACTCATAAATTACAAGAGCTCAAGCCACCAAATTTGACTTGGAGATTTCGAAAGGCGTTTATAAGGCGTGAATCATAAATCGACATGCAATCCATCCATTTCTCCTGCCCATGAGAACTCACAAACTACAAGAGCTTAAGCCAGCAAATTTGACTTGCAGATTTCTAAGGCTTTCATTGTACTGCGAATGGATTTTTCTTAATTATAGTACATCCTAATTCCTAGACATTTGTAAGATATACTTACAATTTATGTTAGCTTAAGCTTCCAAATTAGAAAAAGTGCATTGATTTTTTTATGCTTACAAACTTCTTTCTTTCTTACGTTTATGCAATACGAATTTATTAAAGTGAATGTGAAAAATGGAATCTTTGAGAAAGTTCTATGTTCTTTTGAGTAGTTTAGTCTCTGAATTTTACATAATCCTTATGTTAATTATAGATTGTAAGACTCCACCGAATGCATTTGTGAAAGCTCTATAAATGCGCATAGAAAGAACTATCTAACTGCCAGATAAACTATGTAATCTCGGAGACTATAAGAAATGGACATATAAAAAACTGTGTTTAAAGCATCATTTACTATCGTTTCGAGGCGAAATGAAGTACATAAATAAGTCTTAAACGGCGCAACTTATATTGCAAATACTGCGGTTGCAATTGTTAATATTTCCAGCGATTCTTAAAAGGAGCTAAAATGTTTATGGGTCTCAGAAATCACTTTGCTGACAGGCTTATCATCACGAATAGCCAATGTGATATAGCTCTAAAGTTTATAGATTGCTTAAACTTTAGTTACACAAAAGTTCCTAAGTGTATGATTTGTTGGTAAGCGCTGCAGAGTGCTAACTGTCTCTTCCTATAGCCCGCCACGCCTCCTGCTCTTGTCTGTCGACATAACGAAATTGCGCGTATCTTGCTTTTAAGGCTTTTTAAAGAGACAGGCTAAAATGATTCGAACGCTTAAGAAACGCGCAGGAAACGCTCGCAAAACGCGCTAATGACAGACAATAAGAGCCATTCAGCAAAGAGTGAAATAGAAAGAAACAAAAAAATACCACAAAACAATAAACAAATATTGACAACAATTGAGACACTTCAGACGGACAACACAACGGTAAACAAACATTAGAAATACAAATAACTGCAAAAAATTAAGCAAAATAAAAAGAGTAGGAAAAAAGTGTACACACTACAAATAAGTATCTTTATCTTGGCGTTTTTGTTACGTTTTGCGGCCATTTGTTAAAATGAAGCCATTGGCGCACAACTTCCGTTGTTGAAGGTGCCAACAGCTCCAAGCGGCAGTTGCAGGAATAGCAGTAGGTGCAGGGGAAAGACAACCACAACGACGAACACTTTACTCTCTATAACAATGATAATGCTGTTTAACGGTTATGCTATTACACTAAGTAGCTAAAGCCGTCATATAAACACAGTAACATAAATATAAATACAGCTCAGAGACAGTCAAACGATCCAATGATCCAAGAGTCTGTCTGAGTTCGTCAGTACGTCATTAGAGTCAAACAGAGTTAGTTACTTTTTATAGCTTTTTTTTTTTTGGTTTTTTTCATACCGTTTGCATTTGCATTCACATTTTTTGTTCGAGAAATTTATTTGCCATCTGATTGTGACATGATTTGGCGTTTTATCTTTTGTTTCTAGTCAGCAGCATTGCCGCCATTTTGTTTCTAAAGCGTGGGAATCATCTTCACAAAGCTGCCTAAGACTGTTATACATATTTATATTTGGCTTAATTAGATACAACTAACTTTTTGTTATTCCAAGTTTATTTTCTTTTTGAACTCTTAACAAAGTTTGTTGTATTTCAAGTTGGCAACATTTTGAAGTCTTAGTTTTCTGAAAGCCCTAATCTCTGCAGTTACTCCAATTTTCATGCGAATTGCAGTTCTGGGAATAGACGTTTCATAGGTCTATTTTATTAGCATCGTTTTATTGCAGCACAAATAATATGAACCCATAAAAAGTGTAGTCCCCATGGAAACATTGAGTTTTCCGTCTTTCTTTATAAGCAAATTGAAATGCAAAACTCTGATAAACGGTTTAGCGAAACGTAAAACGGATTGATCCACTTTATCCGCAGATGGACTTGGTATTAGGAAGAGGAAAGGCAATAGGAATGGGAACAGGAAAAGGAAGAGTGGGAAGCGGAGGGGGAGTAGGAGGAAGGGACAGAAAAAGGCGGAAAAAGAATGTGATTTACCTGGAGAGGGGCACGGCAGCTAGCGAGTGGAGCGAGCAGGAGGCGGAGCTCCCTAATCTTTTTTAAAAATGGAAAATTAGCTCAAATTGAAAAATATACATGAGCTTTGTTAGCGAAAACAAAAAATGCCATGGTATGGTAAAGTTGGATAAAGAAAACAAAAAACTTTTTTTATTTAAGAATGCTTCATTTTATTTTGTCGTTACGTGCAAATGGGCAACCTCGAAATTTATGTTTATTGAAACCGTTTTAGTTTTTCTTTACCGGTTCATTATTTTATATAGCTTTCAGACAAATTATCGTGAACCCGCCTTGATAAAATGTGAATCTGTGTCGTTACGCACTCTTATTTTTTAACTTACTTACCTACTTAACTTGGGTTCTGGTGGAACAGGGTGATACATGTCTCTATCTTAACCAAGTTGACGCACGTGGTGCTGCCTGAATAGCTGCTTTAATTGCCTACCGGTGTTAGAGTAGTAAGCTAAGCCCTCCCTGGGCTCTAAATGGGCTGTGCGTAGGGTTTGGCACCCGCCGCGTAAAAACCTCCCCCAATGAAAGATTCAAAAGTTTCCTCGGAAAGGAACACCCCCACGCAATCGTGTAAAGGGCTATGATTTGAGGGTATGCACCTGATTTTTTAACACATTCGGAAAACTAACGAACGTCACAAGCTCATTGGTGTGCTACCATCACGGCATGTATGCGGCATACGAGTCGGTCTTACCCCTCAGGTGCGCCATTAGGTGTTTCACATCAAAATTCATGTCTGAGCTATAAAAAAAGCAGTCCTCACAGATATTGATTTATTGCTGTGGATAACGATACAGAATTGTTGCGAGGTACTTTTGGTGTAACGAGATTTGACTTAGAATCGTAGTCTAGAAGCGCCATTGCTTCCGAATTATCAAAATCAATTAAAACGTCATAAGATTAATAACTATCTTATGCTTAAACTGTTTAAAAATGCTCGATGTCTGAGCTTTAGAAGCAGAACTGCGTAGAAAAGTAATTTCTTACAGTGTATAACGATATCAGGTCCAAACTGCAACCATATTATTTCGGCATCACTTGCATACTTCAAATACTGTAGGGTATATAAGTTTTTGGCACTGTGCAATTAGCCTTTTGCTATCTTTGCTTTATGCACAATTTGGTATCTAGCTAATTTCATGGCCTATACTTGCAACGATCCATGTCAAACATGTATGTTACAAGACTTTCAGTGTGTGTCCCAGACATGACCACCATGAGCCACACCAGCAACACCATGTGGGTGAAAGGCATTGAAAATCTCCGCAAACACTTGATGGGCAACAAGTGGCCGTTTAATATGCAAAACCTTTCACGAAAATCCAAACGACGACCATAATGATAATTTTACGATCATGCCAACTGAGTACAATAACAACTACAACTACGAGCAAATACTTATGACAAGCAGTGTCATAAAATGCAGTTAGCATGTGTTTGAGATGTCTAAACACCTTTACCGTTGCTTAAAGACGCTAAGAGCTCGCTAAATGTCATAAAAGCCTTTTGGACAGACCAACGCTGACGTCTTTTTGATGGCCAACGGTCAGCACAGTGGGACAAAAGCAAGCAGCCGTTATTCATTCATGCGGCTTTGCTTTGAGGGTGGCTCAAACTGCAACTGAGTGTGGCAAACAAAACTATAAGCCATTTATTATTTGTGGACAGTGTAAGCTCTTGAAAATTACCCAAACCGTTGCGCTAAGTACGGTGCATTGGCTTCGAGCTTTAATAGCTTGAATTATGCTCAAATTTAGCTTGGCTTGTTGTCACGTCTCGAACCTGGCCACTTTCTCAAAGTGGGTGTCAGTAGTATTTACATTGATTGTACGTCGGCTCAAGAGAGTGTACCACCAAACGGAATGGTTTCACTTTTGCATGTTTTACTTGGCGCTATAACTGACGAACTTGGCAAGCCTTGACCTAGACGATTCTTAATATATTGTGAGAATTACAGGCGGAAAATGACACATATACGGAAGGTACAAGTTAATAACTTCACAACGCACATATTAAGTCGAAAGTAAACCTACGAAATCTATTGGAAATCAATTCTTCTTCTTAACTGGTCATAACAGCCCGTTATCGGGTTACGGCCTGTATTTACATTCTTTCATTGGAATTGTGGTTTTACGTGGTGGGTCCCCATCCCTACGCACAACCCTTTAAAGGCCTACTGGCCTCGAAAGAATCCAGTGTCATTGTTAGTCGCCTCATACGACCTGCTGAGGTGGTACTCTCTAACCCGCTCACCACACTGAAAATCAATAATAGCATCGTAACAGAGTCAGTGAAGTCACTGAAGACCTAGGCCCATCAAATGCTGCTAAAATTGTAACAATAAAGTTTCCGGAAATCGTAAATAATATGCAAAATTCGGAATCTTCATCGATATTTCTTTTGTCTGCTTCAAAATATGCCCCTTTTGAAGCGATACACATATGCCACCAATCATTAAAACATGCTTTGTAGGCGTCGGCCGGTATGTCCTTCAGCACCCTCAGCGAATTTTCTTTTATGGACTTAATTGGGTCGAAAAGGGTTCCACGGAGTGGCAACTTTAGTTTTGGAAACAAAAAAAAGTCACTTGAGGCAAAATCCGGTGAATACGGTGGTTGATCGATGATATTCAATGAGTTTTTGGCGTTGTAGTCATGCAAAGTCCATGAGTTGTTAGCCTACAATTGCGGCCTTCACGACGGATTTTTTCACGTAAACGCCTGGAAACGTACAAGTAATAGTCTTTATTGACCGTCTGGCCGTTTGGTACGAACTCATGGTGAACCAAACCGCGAACAGCGAAAAAAAGGATAAGCATCACCTTAATTTTTGAGCGGCTTAGGTTTTTTCGGTTTTGACTCGTTTTTCTCCTTATGATGTGTTCCTTGAATGTGGGATCGGAATTAGCACGATCCAGCACGTCTAAAGAAACCTGCTCACGATGATGTTTTTGTAGGAGATTCAACTCTTTCGGCACGAGCCGAGCGGCGATGCGTCTCATGCCTAAATGATCCACCAAAATTAATCGAGCTACTTTACGACTGATGTTAAGCTCACATGCTATCTCACGTATGACGATTTGAATACGACTTCTTTCGCTTTTTCAATGTAATCGTCAGTGGTAGACGTCGAAGGACGTGCGGTACGAGGCGTGTCTGCGACGGTCTCCTTAAAGGTCATCCTTAAAAGCTTTGTACAAGTCGTAGGCTAGGTTTTTCAACAAAACAGATTCGTCAAAAGCCTTCTTCAACATTCGCAACGACTTCGCACAAGAAATTTGGTTCAAAACACAAAATTTGATACAAATTCTTTGTTCGATATTTTTCGCCATTGTAAAGTTCGCAAAACACTACTGAGGTTGGAACTGACTTCAACAGCTGCTGTAAACAAACTAATTGACAGATCGTGCTAATTTTTTACATAGTAATAAAGGACAGTCCTGCTAACTTAACAAAACCAAAGTTCCTGGAAAGTGTTCAACGCGTGCAGTTTAAATTACAAATTTCGGCAACTTTATTGTCACAAACCCTGGAAGTACATATGTTAAATGAACCAATACGTGCGAAAAAGCAAACTAAAGGCTTCAAAATATCAAATAATATCAAAGTTTTCTAGGTTCTGCTACAAACTAGAGCCCATTTTGTTCAATGTACATTACGCATTCAAAACACAAAGCTTTGTAAGTTATTGTCTACAAAACAAGTTCACTGGATTTCCCCCATAGCAGTTAAACTATTCATAAATAAGTACAAAAAATAGTCGCCTATCTCTTATTAGTCAGTCGGGTAATTACTTGTTGCTATTCATGAATGTATCCATGTATCTTCTACTTGGCGTTTAGGCAATCTATGCCTAGCAGCTAGTACACCTTTATAGAATTATTAGTGCCAGTAAGAATTTGCTGCTTGTCTTTCCCAAGGAACACACAAAAAGTGGCAGAGTAGCAACTTAATTAATTTTGCTGCTGCATCTTGTATGTGCTGTGGTTGTATCTTTTGTATCAGGTATCTTTATAGTGTTGTATCTTTTTGCGCTGCACAAGAACAAAGCAAAAAAAAACTTTGTTTTCGATATCAGGCAGAAGAGCAAACAAACGTTCTGCAAACATTATGTATGGTATCTACACGTACAATTTGCCAGCTATTGCCAACAGTTTTTCAATTAACGACAACGGCGACAACAATAACAGCAACTAGGCTACAACTTTATGGCCAACTAGACGCAGCTTTTAATTACAAGTAACAAGAAACAGTCAAAAAAAAAAAACCAAAAAAATAACAAAATTCAACAAGATACAACTAAATGTATCTACGACGTCTGCATTTACAACGCCCTGCTGAACACGAACGTTCGCTCTAGCTGTATCTTTTACGTGCTCTATGCATAGTATCTAGTATCTAGTTTTTGTGCAGACATAGCTCAAGTGCGCATCAAGTTCAAAAAGACAGATATACATGAATACAACACGCCACAGATGCTCAGATACACACACAAGATACAAATGTATCTATTAGTTGTTTTTGCATTTGGCGCTTGGCGCTTGCCATTATTCTGGTTCTTTGCCAGCTCAGCTTCATGTCAATGGCCCAGTGCAAAGTCAGCCTCAACCAACAACCAACATAGTTGGATAGATATTCTGCACGTCAACAGATGACATAACGTGCAGCCGACGCTCCGTCATGCCATGCACGTTTTGTATACACTTGGCCGGCCTTTGACTACAATGATATTGGTATGCAAAAAACGCTTAAGACTGGGCCAAAAAGCTTATATAGTACACAGTTACTAAAGATACACACATAAATATATGGGAGCGCATCGTCGCCCAATTAGTATTTGGCCAAAAGCACTTAACTTAATTTTTTATGGCTATCGTAAGTGAATCAAACTGGCCAAGAAAATTGTTGTGCTAACAATGAAAAGTCAACTCAAGTTTTTCCCGTGATTTGTCCTGGTCACGCACGCTCTCACGCTCACGCTCACTGTCAACCCAAAAACTGTTATGCACGCACGTTAAAGAGCGATCGTTTGTTGTAGTAAAGAGAGCGGGCGCCTGGCTTATCATCAGCAATGCTTCGACATGCTTATCGTGAATTCATTTGGTAAAAGGTACACACACACACACACACACACACACACGAATTGGTTTGCACACTCTATTTGTATCTACAATATAACAATAATAGCAATTTTATTTTTTGCCATCAAAAGATAAGCGATTTATTTTCAAGAAAAACCGCAACAACATTTTTCAGCCATTGCGCAAATTACAAATTTTGTGGTGTGCTCATGTGGGCGTGGCATAAACGTCAGCTCATTTGACAGGTGTGCGTGTGTTCTGAGTCCTAAGTTAGTTGCCTTTATTTACCAATTTGTCAGACAAAAAAAAACCAAAAAAAAAAAACGTGACTTTATTGTCTAGATTCGGCCAAGTTTGGCGCAAAGCTTTGCAGCAAAACAGCCCATAACCATAATAATATACTAATATAATAATAGCAATCAGCATAACGGTACTGCTAATGCTAATGATATGCCGTCATAATTTACACATGCTTCAAGTGCATCCGCTACAGATTGGCGCCCCCAAAACCTGGCAAAACAATAGATCACGTTTCTAAGAGCAGCAAAAAATACAACAAAAACTGGGTCGCCCATTGATTTGGTAAATGCATAAAAAAATTCATCCAAGCATCGGTAATAGAAAACCAAAACAAAGTCAAAAGGCTACACTTGAAAAAAAAGAGTTTCTAAATTTAAAAAAAAAACGCATTAATCGTAGCTAAAATACGTCAAAAGAAAGCGGTTTATTTCCCTTTTTTTCAGCGAGCTTAAAACCGACGGATTTCACTTTCATTCATAAGCACATCGCAACAAATTTTAAAAAAAAAAAAGCCGTTAACGACTGTTCCAATTCCTTACATAAATACGCTAAGCGAAAAATTCAATGTGGTACCGATTACTTCAGAATAACGCAACGTTTTCTGGTAAAACCTATGCCATACGAAAGATAAAATGCTTGCGGCTTGCAGAATAGGAGTTTCACCTGGATACGTTGTGTTTTAGTTAGGTAAAAATTGATTTTAAATTAAAAAAACAACAAAATAAATTGTACACACAAACTTTGTTATTTCATGTTTTCTTTTCTCTGCTTCGTAATCAGCTGTTATTTTAAGTTAAACGCGTGCATAAAGCGCTGCCTAAGTATTCCAGCGTCATCAACTGAACCGGAATAGATGTTTAGCCAAACTGTTTCTAGAATCGTAATTTAGATTTGAAATATATTCGATATCAATAAATTGACTTTGTTGAATAATGGAACGATGGTGTTGAGCTTTATTCGTCAAAACATTGAAAACATCTTATTGGTACTAACGGAAGTTTTAAAGCTCTAAACTATTGTAAAACCTGCAGAGGACTTTGCGTTTTCAGGCCACACTGTTTTTCTATTTAAGGTAGTCTCGAGGTAAATGACTCTATGGTAAAACTAGCCACTTTTCGTTTTGGAAAAGGCTCCGTTTAGAATGTCAATATAAGAGTATTGTATGTATATGTAAATTAGTATTATTCGATGCACCCTTCATTAGCTTAGATTACCTAATCAAAACATGACATTCCTTATCCAAGTAGAGCTGCAAAACTATCGATAGTAGTAACGATTTAGCGAATTATGTGCCAAGAGGCTCAGGTTAGGAATAGAGGCTAAGGTTAGGAATAGTATCGAACCTTTTCGAACCGATGGTAGTACCGTTACCATCAAATCTTTTGCCTGAAACTATCAAACGGCGTTCTATGCCCAAGTTGGTCATTACCTCTAAAATCGTAGATATCAGGGCATCCTACGTGTTGTGCGATTTCGCGTTAACTTCACTTTCAACAACGCCCCATAGATAGTAATCAAGGCGATTGGAATCTGGGTTGGACGTTTACCACAAATCTGGCGACCAGTGGTAGTGCAAAGTCTGCATATTTCTGGTCTTCTTGGAATACGTATTCTCTTTCAGCGGCTATCTTAACCATACAGAGCTTAACAACAATATCGTTAGGACATCAATGTAAACATCAGCCTTCATCCTAAAGTCTTTTCAAAAAGTGAGTTGGCATGACAACCTGAACATGAACGCTTTCTGCGAGTCTTTCGATTCGTAGAAACATGCTTATTCTAAGCATCCCGAAATGATAATGGGTTATTTCGTAAACTTAAACTTATTCAAATTCAGATAATTTTATGGATTTAAGGAGTCAAAAGCCTTTCGACATTACTTTAGGGTGATTTGTTACATTTCAGGGAAAAGTAAAATAGTTTTTGTTTTACGTGTAGTTACAAACTAAAAAAGATGTTGTTTCCCCGAGCTCTTTCATTCTATGCTAATTGCAGCTACACCAAGTTTTATTGACCCAAAAAACATCAAGCCGCAGCTACAATTTGAATAGCCCTCCTTTGCTTATAAATAATTTGCGTTTTTCTTTGGGTTTTTTTTACTTGTTCAAGCTTTTTGTAGCTTTACATTTCAATTTAATGCTTTTTGCACGCTTCAGTCCACGATCACTTAATACTAAGAAAAGACTATATTCTAAAACGATACGATAGCACTGAAAATCGGTAAATGAATTGGCCCAAATACTTGTGCTGGTACATTTGACGTGCTTGACGCGATCAGCAATATGATCATGATCATGATCATGATCATCATTATGATGGCCAAGATCATGA
Organism: Chymomyza caudatula; assembly: GCA_035041775.1. Classification (NCBI taxonomy): domain Eukaryota; kingdom Metazoa; phylum Arthropoda; class Insecta; order Diptera; family Drosophilidae; genus Chymomyza; species Chymomyza caudatula. Next base: position 1,552,994 of record JAWNKW010000070.1, read on the forward strand.
AGATTATATATACATATAATGCTAATGCTGCTCACTCGCCTGAAACGACAGCCCCAAACTGAGCCGTGTTTATAGCTGCCTCTGCCCAAATCACGCTCTTTTACGCTCTGCTCCAAGTTTGTTTATTTTTGCCCCTCACACTCCGCTCACAATTGGATCAAAGGCAGGGAAAGATAGAGTAAGAGAGAGAACGCTTCAAGCGGCTGTTGCTCCGTACGCAGCGTAGCTCAAGTCACGGTCACGTTTCTCGTCACGTTCGCTACGTTCCGTTGTTGTTAACGTTGTTGTTCTTAAAGCTGTACATTTCATTTGATTTTTATACCCTGTACACAAATTGTAAAAGTGTATTATAGATTGGTGCAATGTATGTAACAGGCAGAAGGAGGCGTGGCACACCATAAGTTCCAAGGGCAAAAATGTCCGTCTGTCCGTATGAGGGGATAGATCTCCGAGACCAGAAGAGCTAGAGACACAAAATTTTACCAAAAGATGCGCGTAATGTAAGGAAAGATGAAGCTTGTCGAATCAAGTCGATATCTTACCCACTTCCCCCGTGACAGATTTGCGCGGTTTACAACCGCTCCATTGAGTCTATAAACGAAACTCCTCAGAGATGTGCGTCGTGTTAATGAGCATCTATGTTCCAAAAATGATTGAGATCGGATAAATACATCAAAAGTTATAGTCAAAAATATGCTAATTTCACCCCTTCCCCCTACCCCCCCCCCCCCCTCGCCCACAAACTGTGCCGAAATTCTACTACGTGTAGATATGGATACATGTGAGTTAGAGTTACAAAATTTGGTGTGGAGACTTGTGTGACCCTAATCGCTGAAACTGTATCCACCTTTTTTCAATGGAACCCCCCCTTCCCCCGCAATCGATTTACCTTAATTACTGCCACACACACCCCATAAATTTAGTTTGGAAATTGCCACAGAAATTTATAAATGTATTTTTGATCCATATTACAAAATTCAACGACAATTAACCCAAGAATATTGGAGTTATAGGCATAAAAGTAATTTTTGCCCCCATAATAGCCAACTTCCCAATAGGAAAACTTGTCAATTGGAACGTCCCAATAGGAAAATGTTTACAGGCATATCGATCTTATGAAAGGAGATATAAAAGTGGATACTTCCGTCCCCATTTTACCGTATTTAGTGTTTATAAAGAAAAGGGGCACAGGGTATTCCACTGTCGGGCACCGTCCCGACTGCTTTTTTTTGCTTCGTTTGTTTATTTGATTTTGTTTTGCTTGTGTATTTGGCTGATCTTTCTTTCTGCTCCTTATATCTTGCTATATAAACTCTAAACAACTAGAAATTGTAGCCGAGGTACGCCTTACGGATTCGAATACCCGGGTGTTCGTGTTTACGTTTCACAATACTTATTGTGTATTTTCTGAACTATCTTCATTTAACTTATATATAGGTCAGCGCTTATAAAAACTTTGGAAATTTTTGAGTAGGTTCGATGAGCGTTTTGGCACCTAAGAAGTGTTTGTGTTCGCGTTCAAAGAACGGTTCCTCTAAGCGGAGCTTAATTTTTTGCCTAGAGTCCCCTTAGCATTTAGTTAAGTTCGATTTTCTTTGCCCTTTTTTTAAGAGTTCACGAATTAATACAATGTAATACCGATTATTTTTAATAGCCGTAAGCCTCAAGCTGACATTTTAAAAACATGGCAAAATGATTCTACTCAAGGCAAGTTTCAAGATTGCTTGGTGTCGTTTTTCGGCTCAAATGCATGGTGGACAAAGAGCTTTCGGTCATGATAGCTAGAAATGGCTTCACCAGCGACCAGGGTTTATCACTCTTTCTTGTTATTGTAGTAGTAAATATATATGTTAGTCACTACTTGTATTTATTGATACTAATATATAATAAGTTAAGAGATCTCGATACTAATCGATAAGATGTAAGAAGATGTATATACTTATAGTTATCGTAGGTTAAAAAGGATGATAAATTAAATTAATCGTATATTGATCACGAAGGAGGTGAGTTCACACTATCAGCAAGAAATTGAACGAACTCATCAAAGAAAGTTGACGTATCCCTAGGCAGTCTTGCACATTGTGACCGTCACGATACATAACGTTAAGAGAGTGAAAGGACATTTGAAATGAGAACAAGAGTGCGAAAACAGAGTAGGCTGAACTTTTCCATCATTTCTTACAGATCTTGCCTTGACCAATATCTATCCAAGCAATTCTGCTGCGCTTCCAAGAATAATTGACTGTTTGGCAGCTCAACATTGCCTGAAAACCTGGGTGTCCAGAAACCCATTATAGACTAACTTTAATATAATGTGAAATAATGTTGAGTCAGATCTTACTTTTACTACTTATTACTAACTTATTCGCCAGGGCGGCTCTAAGGGCAGCGCTCTCTGACACTAGAGATACCTATAGTTACCCGATGCAGCCGGAAAAGTTGTCAGAGTGCTTAAATCGTTGAAAAACCTAAAATTAGAAATTTTAGTTTATTGGCCAATCCCAATACTTTTTTGCGGAAAAGTAAAAAAAACTTCTGAGCTGGAAAATTCCATTTTTTATGGTTTTATTGCACATCAATTTTGATACATATTTGAACACATATAATTTTGAATTCAATATTAACAATAACAAGTGTTGCCAAAAACGTTATAACCAAACTCCGCTTGGTTGCATTTAACGATTTAATACCTATAGTCGAGATTTGCTATATCAGGCAGCACGTCAAGACCTCTATGTATTTCCAACCATTTCTTAGCATCAACTGACACCTTGCCATAGGTGCGACCAAATTTGTAAAGTTTACCTGGAACATGGCCCGCATAACTTGGCATCAATCCGTCGTTTTGATGATAAACTACAAATTGTCCCACTGGCGGACAGTAATAATCTGGCTTGCATAAATCCTGGCCACAGCACCATTTATCACGCTTGTGTGCAGCCATATAGTTGGAAAATGCGCAGAGTGCGTTATGGGTAAGAACCGCGTTTGATTCGCCGCAACGCACCTCAGCCATGGGTACGTGAGCGCTGTATCCATTCACGATGAATTTGTCCTTGTCGTCATCGTCCAGGAAATGGGGTGTTGTGAATTTGGAATATGTCAATTTCTCCTCTATGTAGGGACATTTATCGCGCTTTACGGCTTTCGATGCACCGACTACCGGTATAAGTGGTGCACGATAATAACTCAATGGTTGCTAAAAAGGGAGATGCAAAATTTATAAGTCGGGCAACGCTGCTGCGCAATACTCACATCACGCTCGCTCGTTTTGTGCTCGTATAGACCAAGGCCGCTCTCTAGCAGATTCAGATGAAGCAAATCATGATTATCGCTACGATATTGTTGCATTAATGTCTCATGTTGCGCCACGCCCACAGCAGCGGCGGCCGTATATCGTTTTCCTTCCTGGCGATATAAATTCGGGACAAAGCCCGTATAGCCCGGTATTACAGGATGCTTGTACAGAGCATCGATTGTGATTTCACGATCATTTACTTTCTGCAGCTGAGCTCGTGTAGGACTGTGCTCGCCGATCACATGTATGGGTGAAGTTATTGGTTCCGGTGAATGATAGAGGCTAGGATCTAAAAACAGTTTGAAAGTCTGCTTGGCAACGGTTTTTCCCACGCGGTACTGGTTCTGCGTAAGATGACCCGTATAGCTGTACAATACGATAACTTTTAGCTGTGCATAACTGATCATGACTATAACTCACCCTGGGATGCAGTGCGGTTCTGGCGTGATTGGCGTATCCATAACGAAAAACTTATTTTTATGTAACAGAGAATTTTTTTTTCAATTTTGTTCAAAGAAAATAATAACTGATAGACTGTATAGCTTTTTAATAACTAGACATTTTTAAAACATTAGAATCTAAAAGAAAAACATACTTTGTTAATTCAATTGTAGCAAAACATTGTATTCGGAAAAGCTGAAAACGATTTTAAGTCGTGCGAAATCACATTTGAAAACAATAATATGTCATAACTTTCATCTTGAGTGCCCTTAACAGCCTGTTAGCGGGTTGTACCCTGATGTAGGGCAGTCCTCAAACTGGTTCTTTCAACATAATACATATATTGGCGCCACCTATGTTCGCTAAGAGCAAACTTTGAGCACTTAGCGGCTGAGTACTAACGAAAAAGGCTTTCCAGCAACAGTAAATATTGTGTCGAACTTGAAGATATGATATCTTCTTCATGACTGGCCATAACAACTTGTTATCGGGTTGTACCCTGTTGTATGGCAGTCCTCTAAATGGTGCTTTTAACACTCCTTAAGCACGTTCTAGCCCCTTTGCCATCTTTCTCCAACAGCCGTATTTGACAATTTAAACCAGAGAGCTTCTTCGCTCCTAAAGACGCGAAGGTACTATTTGTTATATTGCAAGATCCAAACATCTTAAGGATACGCAAAGGTAAAAATTAATTACGCAACCTTTTTGGTTATGGAGAGCGCAATGCCGTTTAATGTCGGGGTTGGACCATCGTCAATGGGCTATGAACTATTTTCATGTTCCAGAAGTAGAAAGTATGCTCAAAGTACACATTCCCAAAATGAGTAAAAGTAGTACGCAAACAAAACCAATTGGATTACAAATATAAACTAAACTGTCTTGGCATAAAGTACTCGTAGAAAAACCTAATCAAAATCGAAGCTCTGATAGAAATAGAATAACTCTCTCAATCTACAAGGGCATCTCACCTTTGCTTCTTTAGCTTTTCTTTCCAATTTTTCTCGTTTTCGCCTCACATATGTTATTTGTTGCCTTCTTAACACGCTACCTTTTGTTAGAATCAGCCTAAACTTGGCCAGCTGCTCAGATCTAAGTTAAGGCACAAACTAGCTGCCAACTCATCTCTATGCGCTACGTAGCACTACAAACAACAAATTGCTGCAACTTACCAACTTCCTCTTTCTATGGCTGGTTGTGCGGCTGCCATTCCGCGGTCTGCGGTCTGAACTTTACCTGGCCTCCGTTGCTGTTGTTTGGCGCGACTTGAGTGACCCCAACATGGTCGGGTCCATAATTGAACTCGCCTCTGTGGCATGCAAATGGGTTCAGGCCAGTGATTTGCGATTGCGGTAAATTTGCTTAGCACAAACCGCATAGTGTGCTATACGATGGAATGTTCCATGGAAATCGCTGACCTGACCACCAGCGGAGCCCGCGCTTGCGCCAAAAGTGACAGGCATCAGGCCAGGCCAACAAGCAGCTGTCAACTTGACTTTGGTGACGGTTGCAACCAGGTCTCGAGTTTGTCTGAGACTCGAGACCCGTCGGTGGTGGCCAACTTGACGATGCCATCATCACAGCAGCTGTCATTGCACTTGAAGTTGCTGTTGCTGTTGTTGTTGTTGTTGCAGCAACTTGTTGCTACATTGGCACAGCAAATACAACATGCAATTTCAGCAGAAAAACGGAAAGAAAAACACAAAACGGAAGTTTTTTACAACTTTTGCTTTTTGGTGGTTTGTCGTTTTGCGGGTTTAAATGGTTGCTTCTTCTTTTCAAGTTTATATAGGGTATATGGTAGGGTATATCAACTATTAAGTTTTTATTTGCCATAGACTTAAGCTACCCAAACGAGTGAATTGCATTTTCAGTTCTTATACTCATTTTTGGCAACATTTCTAATTTTATAACAATAACGATAACATTAATCGAAAAATTATTTCAAATTATGTTTTTCAATGTTTTAAGAGTTCTAAGACATCATTGGTTTTTGTGTTTTGAACTTGCTAACAGTTTTTTTATGCCGACTTGCGAATTTGCTAAGACAATTTTCTTATAACAAAACGTTTCGAGAACGTAGTAGGTGCTAAAAATGTTAACCTTTTTAATTTCGTACAGCTTTTTCCTTAAGCTACTGTCAGACATGCAGACATTTGGCAAAACAAACAAATTTGTAATATTTGCTGCTGACAGATTGTCAGCCAACTTTTTTTGTTTCTTATTTGCTTGCAAGAACCGTCTGGCAGTGTGGCGGTCACACATTCCGATTTTGGGCCGCCAACAATTGGAAAACCGACACAGCTAATACGTTTCGACAAAAGTCGGTGTACAGTTTATTGGGTGGTTCGTCTTCCCGTTTGGTGGCGGATTAGAATACATGTCAAAGTTTGTCGTGTGGGGCGACTAATAATGACAACTTGTTTGATCTCATCCGTTAAGTACGTACGTTTGGTTGTACTTAACAGCTAAAGCGTGCAGTTGTCCTTAAAATGACAAGAAGTTGTACCGAGCCTTCAAACTGTTGGGAATTGCAAAATTGTAGTACCTTCCAATATTAAGCTCTACCTGGAGTTTAAACTGGCTGCTCGCATAGTGCTGACTTTAGTGATTGAGGACCTTCGGGGAGTTTCGTCGTAGCTGTAGCTTAGACTTAAAAGCGAGAAGTATCTTTAGCCGGTATGGTGTTGCATCTAACCAATCGGGTGATAGGACACAGAGACTGGCAGAGGTTTCGGATAGACCTCGGAATAAACCAAGGTTGAAGTGAGATTGCCCAACTCAACTGCTCCATTTGGTACTTATGTTATTATAGTTGAAACATAAGCCATATGGGTCACAGTGTTTATATGGACTTCCTTTTGAAAATCGAATAATAGCTAGAACATATGCCATATGATGCACTGTATTTATAAAATACCATGTGACATCGAGGTAACATCCCCTTTCCTATGTTCCATAAGCTCGTAGATTGTCGAAAACTTTAAGCCATGTTTTATGTGCTTGCATATTCGAACACCTTAAACAAAAACTGTTCGGTTCCTCATATTACAGACCGATTTGCACGGTCGGAACGTCTGAAAGTAACTCCATAGTAAGGATCGTTTTGCTACACAAGTGTATTCCAACTTTGACTTGACAATTTCAAGTTGTCTTGTTTTGCTTATTATTTTTGAATGTTGGTGAAAACGACAGCTTGGCTTTTTTCTTGTTGTGGCTATTTTGGCTGCTCTTGTTGTTGTTGTTGATAAACATTTGATTTGTTACTTAAAGCCCAAAACTATTGAGAGAAAATGCTTTAATATTCACCGCTTATTGCAACAACTTGATGAGCAAAGTGAAGACGTGACGACAAAGGCAAGAGTCGCAATACTAACAATGCTGACAACGACTAAAAGATACTTCCTTTTGCAGAGTTGGCATTTGCACTTTGCAGTTAAGTTTGTAAGTTTGCACATAGCTAATATTCGCCGCTCATTGCACCTACTTAGTGACTCTGGCTCTAAATACCGACGCTGGCAGCCAACAGCCAACAACAAACAGCAATCAAAGCAGCAACAAAAACAACAACATTTGCGGGCACTTTCTTTATAATAAGGCACACAATATAGATTGAGTACACTCAGCAAAAAACATGGTCACAAATTAAGAAAATGTTCATAACAATCAAGTCAAAGCCAGTCTGGCTTTTACAAGTTTAGGTTACGTGCATACAGGACAAGCCAGATACAGAGATGGAATCTATAATCTAATGCAACAAATTTAAACTCAATGTAAGGCCTATGGCTAAAACAATAAATTAAGGGTCGCTGATTTCGAGTCTGCAAACCGTTTTAGATTTTCTAGTACCGTTTTCGAATTATAGCTATTTGTAAAACTCGAGATTTCGAAAATTGCCAAGTCAGCAAATCTCATATTACTCGTCAACCTTACTACCGAGATCGAGATGAACTGTATTTTAAATAAAAGACAATTAAATATCGGCTCAATGTTTCCCAGACAGTTTTGGTCCAACTCGATTCCAATGCGAGTTACCGGATCCGAAATCAGCTACCCCAAATTTACCGGAAATGGTATGTTTTAGACATAGGTTTTTCTTTGTTGCATACTGTTAGAGACAGCTCTCCCCCCTTCTTCGTCGCCGCAGCCAACTAACTAGTGTTCGCCAATGACACACACAATTGTAGACCATCTCCCCCGGTTACGAGAAGAGCTTCACGGTGCGTTTTTTGTTTCATTCATGCCAAGTTTTTTTATGGCTGTACGATAGTTTGCCACATTTTGCAAATTTTGGTTGACTACGATCAAAAAGTACCTTGAAATGGAGTTTGCTTCTACTCTCACAAAGAGAAAGGGAGTGGTAGTGCCTGGTCGGCTATGCAATTGTTTGAGCCATCCTATGTTTTTTTGGCAAGAACTTCCACCTGGAAGTCACTACTGTGGCACTATTCTTCCCTTACATGAAATAACAGTTTTAAAGGGTGTGCTGCAAATTATAACCAAATATAATTACAATCGTCTATGCAACATATGCTCTATATGCGGTCTGATTGGGATCAATGTCTATGTCATGGTCATGGATTCTTTTAATGAAGGCAGCCGGCGTGAATCTCTTACCACTCCTCGATGTGAGCATACCATTAAAAATTCAAACAACGTGTTAATGTCTAAATAAATAGTAATTCAATTTGTTGAAATCGAAAGTAAAAATGTTCGTTCGGGGTGTCTAAAACTCATGAACCGCAGAACCGATTGGACAATATGTTATTTTAGTCTGTTGAAAGATTTAGCGACGGTTTAATCCCGATAGACGGTGCAGTAGTTGTGATCTTTTAATTTTTCGTTTATATGGTACGATTTTGTTAAAAACTCAAATCCCAGTCGATTCCTAGAGTCATAAGGATCCCCGGCCCTTCTGTTCGCATTGACGTTACTTTTCAAAGGTCAGTGTTGAAGTTGTTCTGACTTTGGATTAATATTAAGAGAAAATCCTGAGACTTTCCAGCACTACGTGGGAGATAGACACTGATGCGGTGGGCAGAGGGTATCCCATCGCCCATCCTTCCTTCAAGTGGCTTGCTTCGGTTACCCCCGATGCGACATTGAAGAGACAGTTTGCTGGTTCCTCGCCTAGGCAATGCACTACCAGGTATCCTGGTTTGAAGTGAATTTCAATTAGGCGCAATGCCGCATTCCATCCGTTTGCTGCTTCCAACAGGATGGCCTCCTCCAGCACAGACAGTTCATTGGTTCGTGCAAGCGACGAAGCTCCTTACTCTTTGATAAATAAATAATATGAGTAATTAATAAATTATTAAATTAATAATACAAATAAATTTAGCTGGAACCTCATGTTAAAGCATGGAAGTTGTTACAATAAAAGTGACAGCTATCATAATTTATAGTCAACAGACATTGCGTAAGGAGCCGTCTATATATTACGTCATCACTGATAGGGGGGAGGGTATTACCTAATTGATTATGTTATCGTTGTTCAAATGTTGGTGCTCTCATTTCTAGTATCTTCTACGCCTAGTCTATAATAGTTTATACGGGAAAAAATCCCCATTACGCACCCGCAAAAAATCAAGGTAGAATGGTGCTGGAGCCATTTGAACTTTTAGCCCAAACCGTTCACAAAGTAACTTATGAAAATTTTTGTTTATTATAACCCGATTAACCTTACACTCACAACCCCCTTGCCCCACTCTAGGTAGATCATATTCCTCTTCATCTTTCTAGGCGTTTCCAGACTCTGTGAACATTTTTGGGGGAAAAAAAGTAGGCTTTCAGATTTTATGCCATTTTATGTAGTTTTACGGTTTTTTTGTCCCCCAAAATAAAACTTTGGTAAAAATTTTTAATTGACACAATAAGCCTCATTCCATTAGCTATAAATCAGCGCGATTTACGTATCACTATACCGTTTATGCAAACATCGGCCAAATACAGCATTTTTGATCCCTTTTTATATAATATATATGTATGTATATATAGATTATCTTGCAGTTAAGTTTTTGAAGTAAAAAGTGACAATGCTTGAAACAGTTTCAATAACAAATCAATTCTACCCAAGCATATCTTATGTGTTTTCAAGCTGGAAAATAATGCAAAGCTTGTCGTTTATATTTTAGGTACATCGCATTATGACGGACTTATATATAGAGATGACCCATCGAAGAAATCGTATAAATTAGAATACTTTAATAAAACAATGGTTGGAGTCGATACATTGGTATATACACCTGAAATGACTCGATTCGGTAGTAATCGCATGCAATGCTTATATTCTCTGGTCGTCCATAAATACGTAATGAAATAAAAAAACATTTCGGCCTCAGACATTTCCAGAAGAATTAAGCTCTCAGCTTATGTCTGAGCCAGTTCAACAGCAAAGGTCTGGTCTCTTACAAAATGGGCTTTCAAAACGTACAAAGATGCAAATACCAAAAATGGTCGGTTCTGTTTCTGTCCGATTGTATCAAATAGTACTGAATAAAACACGAATTTCCACAAAATAGTCTCTTACAAAATGGGCTTTCAAAACGTATAAAGCTGCAAATACCAAAAGTGGTCGGTTCTGTTTCTGTCCGATTGTATCAAATAGTACTGATTTTAACATGAATTTCCACAAATGCAATGTTTTTATATGAAAAAAGCATTCTTGGATTTAAAAATACTTTTTCACTATTAATAATCTACATTATAAATAGGCTAAGGAAAATTTGTGGACCCCTTTTTCATTAACTATATGGAAACAAATATTGGTGAAAGTTATTTCATTGTGTAGGGAATTTTCGTAAGAAGTGCAGAATATAAGTTTTATTCATATATTTTGCCATATTAAAGGTAAAAAGAACAAAAAAAACATTTATGTTGAGATGTCGTTACATGTATTGGTAACTGTGCACCAACGTTTTCTCTGTTAACTATTGGCATCTGCAATAATATTTGTGTGACGAAAGACAAGATAGTTGTCAATGTGTTGACCCATGGATTTATTTACTAATGTGCTATGGGCTTCGAAAGAACATGAAATTAAGAAAAAAAAATATTTTTTTCTTGTGTATGCATAGTTTTCTGTGTACATATCATATGCTTTGCGGCAGCAACAACTACACTAAGTGGCAGTGCCATTTCTTAGGCTTACAACCAAGACAACAACACAACTATAAGAAAACTCACCCACTTAAGTCAAATAATTCACATTGCCACTTTGCCACTTTTTGCTACTTTGCCATTGCCCGCTGACCCGAAAAAGCAGCCTACAACACACCATAGAACAACACTAACGCATTCACACAGCAGAAAATATAACTGAAGCCGGCGGCAACTTCAGCTTCTGCACTCTCTCACAAATTGTACACACACGAGGCGTCGTTTTTTTTAGAAATTTCTAACATGGTTGAGCGAGTGGAACAAGCTCTTCAAGTCGTACTACTATATACCTATGTGTGTACTTACCTACTACTTACTTAGACACAACGTCTATGTCTATTTAATGGCTGCATTATGGCTATGGGGGAAGTATTTAGCTATCAAATGCCAGCTGATTGCATTTAATCAACATAAATGCTGTGCCAAATGGGGAGTGTGTCAAGTAGTAGCAAGGTTTGTATCTATGTGTGTATGTGTCTTGACTACAACTGTGCACAAATTGTCGCTTGAGTTATCTTAGATATTTATATCTGGTATGTGGCCACAATAACCAGAGTAACTCAAGCAGCAAGAGCTGCACATTTGCAACACTTTATCAGGTGATTAGCTAAATGATAAATAAACTTGAATTTCGCACGCAACTTTCGGTCGAAAACTGTGCTGAAACTAAGCTTCGAGCACCCTACAAAAGTTGACCCTAAAACGCTGATATCAGTTTTAGCTCACTCGCCTTATCTAATTACTTTTGTCTTTCGCACAGAAAAGATTACAATGATGTAAGGACGTCGTTAGACTTCTCAAGATATATTTTTCACTTCACGTCTTTGTACGACAAGAGCTAGCAGACTGCATAAAAACGGAGTCTGGACAAGCGATTTGGTCACACGCTAATAACCAGCAAGCTAAATAAAGTTTTCCTGCTGTAAGAGTTCTTTCGAATGTGTTCCCCCCACAAGAGAGCTGGAGCGAACCAGGTGTCTTACTGAAGGCGCATCCCCATCGTCTTCGTATCTTGATGAAAATTCAAGCGTAAGGGATATCTACGCAATTCTGCTCCTCCAATATCAGTCCACCCTAATTACATGCTCTTCTTCTCATTTCAACTGTCCTTTCACTCCCCTAAATTTCTCCATCTGGCATGGCACATTGCGCAAGGCTGCCTGAGTACTTAAATGAAATAATGATCTTTTGAATATAGTGTTTAGCGATTTAGATTACCAATTTAAGTGATGAAAAAATCACAAAATAAAGTGGTAAGTATTACTGATCCTCATAGCGTCAGTTGCATACTTTTCGAAAATGAAACGATTTATGCTCTGGCAAAGGATGTTTTTCGCAAGAGACAGATAGGTGATGAATCGATCAATGATCTGTGATCAGGCTAAAAGTAACTTGACAATTGTTTGTTTTGTTATGTAGAGCTGCCAACGATTTTTTTTTATACCCTGTACACAAAGTGTAAAAGGGTATTATAGATTTCTGCATTGTATGTAACAGGCAGAAGGAGGCGTGGCAGACTATATGTTCCATAGGCAAAAATTATCTGGAGCAATAGTCGAGTCGATATAGCCATGTCCGTGAGTACGGGTTGTCGCACCGGTGCCTATTAGAAATTTAAACACAAGATTTGCACCAAAAGATGCTAATTTTCCGTACGTAGGGCAGGCTTTTCGAATTACGACGATATCTTACTCCGTTCTTACTCGATTCATAGGCCAAACAATGTTAACCATTTTCCGAATCATACCCTCTAACCCCGTAGTGCAGTTTCCTTTACCCCTCGACGCACCGACACAAAAATTTGCATAGAAATTTGATTTTCATGGGAAAAATGGGTACAGGGTGTCACACTGTCGGGTACCGTGCCGGTTTAGATAAGTTAGGTACATACAGCCAATACTTTTTTTTTGATGAGGCGACCATTTCACCCATGGTCCGTGTTAATGCGCCCAACTTATAGAAGAAATCAAAGCTGTTTTCTGGCTTGAAAAGATGTCAGAGTCTGAAGTTCACATCGACTTCGAAACAAAATTACATGATTTTCATTTCGTTTCGATACAAACTTGTCAGCTAAAATTCGAACAAGTTACCTTTTTTTATTTCATTGGTTCGCAGTTTGTATTTAAGTACTAATTCCGTGCAATTATGATCAAATACATATAACTAAACGATAATTGAAAAGAAACTATCTCTCTGTAAAGGCTTTCATAACAGTTCGTTAAGTTTCTTTGTTCGCCACACAAAATGGGTTTCAAATCTCTGGGAGCTGCCTAACTAACTGTTGCTGCAGGGTTCCCAGTAACTTTTAAAAGAATTTCAACACTTTGTCACCCACACTTTTCCATTAAGTGACAATTTAAGAGTTTTCAGTGTTGGGATATCCCCACTTTATGGTCTGTTGGGCATCGAATGACATTTGCAGCCCGCTGCCCACATGCTACGAAACGACAATAGTGACAATAAACAGGCATCAAATTGTTTATAAGCCATGAGTCAATGTTAATTTATGCAACATGCCACAGACAACATAACACACAAAAAAAAAAAGAGTTTTACTTTCAACCAACACAATATGGGAGCAAAACTCTCAATTGTTAACATTTTGATGGAACTGCGTTGAACTTGGAACAATAGCGCTGGGTGCCATTCATTCATCCATTCACCACCTGCTGGCAGTGGGTTTTGTTATCCAAAATTTAAGAGCTTTTCTCTGTCGACAACTGCATGCAGCTCACTTTCCCTCTCTCTCTCTACATCGCGGAGTTTTCGTGAGTTTGAATTGAAAATTCAATTTTGTCAAAGACAAAAAAAGGCAACAATTTTTGACGTTTGCACGCATAATATTAAGCCGCTTAGAGCTGTATTTGTGTGTGGTTCATGTGTGTGGTTCGTGTGTGTGGTTCATTTGTGTGGTTCATGTGTGTGTGGTTCATGTGTGTGGGTATTTGTAGCTGTATCTGCAATTGTGCGTTGTGGTTTGTGTCATTGAAATTCATCAGCATGCATTTGGAGCGTTGTCTTGCTACTCTGCAGCGCCACCGCATTATGCAACACGGCAAGGGCCTCACACCCAAGACGTTGGCTCCAATTTCAAGCCGTAGCACCAACCAACTCCATGTCAATCAGTGTTAAATATGTTTCACTCGCAACTGTTTAATGTATCTCGGCGATTGCAACAATTGCATTAGATTTAAGCGGTTTTTGTCGTTCAATTCGAAATGCATCGAAAGTGAATGGCATCGGGCTGGGACTGGGGTTCAGCTTTGGTTCACACATTGTGTGGCCTTGCCAAGATCAGCGATCAGCTGCCATGTCCATTGCCCTCTATCCAAGTCCTCACCCACGCATATATGCCATATGCATGAACGCTGCACGTTTGGACCACACGCAAATACACTGTAAGAAAAAATTGCTGCCATAAGCACTCATAAGCATAATGTGTTTAGTATTCTTTGGTTTTACCGTAACTGGCTTACTTTTATGAACTCCACAAACACTTATACAATTCGAGCCCTTGAAAGACTATAGTAACATCTATTGGCAAGAATGATTCTTCGCTTGATCGCCATGACATCGTTCTTCGCTGTGACGGTCTTGCTCACATTTACAGACCCTTGTAGATCCTTTTCCAATAGCACCAAAGCATCCTGTAATAGCTCGGTTAGTACTACCAATGATTTCAATATTACCTGCGTAGGCGAGCAACTGGACACTAGTAGAATATTGTCCCATTCCAATGTGCCTCGGCCTTTCCTTTTTTAAAGAGTTCGCAGTGGAGGACAACGCTTTGTCTGAAGCCTCGCGCGGTATCAAAAGGTTCGTAGAGTTTCTTTCCTACTTTAACAGAGCTGCGTGTGTTGCTCAACTTCATTACCCAGAGTGGGTGTCGACTTGGTATTCGTGGGTATTTTCCAGCCTTTGGCATAGTAACCAGCCTAAAGCGGAACTTGTGAAAAGAGACATAAAAGTAGATACTTCCGTTCCCATTTCCCCGATTGCTTGATTCAGTGTTTATGGAGAAAAAAAAGGGTAAAGGGTATTCCACTGTCGGTCACCGTCCCGAATGTCTGCATCAAATTTTTTTTAGCATATTGCATAGGAAAAAACTTTCATGCAATGATAAGCCATAAAAACTCCGTATACAAAGGTATTCAAAGCCTACATTCATTGGTTTAATCGACAATTAAAAAGTTATTAAGCGATATTCAGATAAGAAACAAAGAATATTTAATTAAATTTTGATTTTATTTCATTTTAGAAGTAAAATGTGCATTACATAAATTTGAATAGGTCCAAACGGTCATGAAGTTCGCGAATTATGAGCGTTTCGGTAATCCGTTGACGTGCGAAACTACGATGTTTCGAAAACCGATGGCAAGATTAAGATTCAGCAAATTGAAATTCGGAAAGGGTTTATTTTAGCCGAGTCATAGAAAACTTTTAATATTACAAAACTGAACCATTATTTAGGGGATGAACAGTGCTACTCCCTACTAATTTCTTGTTGGGATCAACCAGAAACTTTTGCCTAAAAGCACGATATTCAAGCAGGAAGTCAGTGTGAATCCATAACACAGGTCTACAAATAACGGAGTCATGTCAGTTGTTGGAAATCTAAGGGTCATTTCCGTAGTAATTCGCTGCGTAGAATACGAATCTAGAATCAAAATTGGCCTATCACGTCAGGATTTTGAGACATTTGAGGTTATGTAAGCGAAAAACGGCGATATTTTCCTACATTTGCGGTTATGGATTCAGATTATACGCAGCAAATTACTTCGGAAATGACCCTTAGCTTTCCAACAACTAAACCATATTCACCAATGTAATGTTAAGGAATGAGTGTGCTGCCAAATTTGCCAAGATTTGTCCTGCATTATGCGCTGCGTCAAAACCAGTTAGTTTCCCCTTTGTAATTTTGCTTGACTACCTTTTTTTGCACAGTGTACGAAGACTGTCATATGTACAACAGCAGCGATTCATTAGCTGCTGGTCTTGGCCACCTTTGTTTGAGTAATCCGAGCCTGTCCTCATCTGGTTTACGTTGGGGGAACGCACTTCCTGAGCTCAAATTACGCTGTCAGTTGAGGTGCGTGCCTCTGCCTGCACTCTCTTTCTATCTCGCGCTTATAATGCCCTCAAACTTGTCTGCTTAATTTACTTAGCCCACTTACTGACTTTTTTTTGTGTTGTGTTTTTTACAGAAAATCGATCCCTTGACACGCATTCAAGAGGAAATTAAGGAAGTGGTGCGACGCGAGGAGGAATACCGTCAGCTGGCCACGGTGCTGTCTACCACTCCAACACCAACACCGCCACCCATACAAGTAGAGTTTGAAAACTATACCATCAACAATGGCAATGGCAATGGCAATGCCAACGATGCGGAGCAAGTGGACAACGGATTGCTGGTCAATGTCCAAGCGACTGCCTTACAGAGCACAACCAACGGTGTCGGCACACTGCTGGTGCCCAATGAGAATTCGCCTTCGAATACTCCATCGTTGGCCTCGAGTGTCAATAGCAATAGCAAGGAAGAGAGCCTAGATGAGCATCATTCGGATGATTCGGGCATATCGGCTTCATCCCTGAGTCTCAAAAGCAACATTCTCAATAACAACAACGCTAATGCAAAATCAAAGCACATTAACAACAACAACGAGCCACTGAAGCTTAACATTATGTCGGCAGCACGCCAGGAGCAGCGTTATATTGGTCCCAATTGCTACAATATGACGCCGGAGCCGCCACATCAAAAACTCATGACACGCACTATATCCACGCCGCAGCTCAAGAAGCGTCAGTTTGCCTTTAACAGCTCCACAAAGGGCGTCATGCAACGTTTTATTGCCTCCCATGGCAAGATGCAACTAGGCAGCGGCAATGGCAACGCTGGCGCTGCTTTGGGTCTGGGCACCATACAGCTGAGCAATGGTCTGGCTACGCCGCCAGTGAATGGCAACAGCCAAACGCTTAAGCTAAACACACGCAATGCCTTGGCCTTTTTGGAGAACGGTGGCGTAGGATCACCCGCGGGCATGCCCACGGTCAGCTTGTCGCCGGCAGCCATTGAGCGAGATTCAGAAGGTAGACCACTGCGTCGTGGTTATGTGCCTGTGGAGCAGAAGATACAGCGTGAGCTGCAGGATCTAAAGTCGCGCGAGTCAGAGCTGAAGCGTCTGCGCAAGATTAATAGACAGAATACGCTGAAACAGTCACTGGACAAGCTGTAAGTTGTAGCAATTACGTAAGGTTAAGACTTTTCGTTTTCGTTAGAAGTCTTTATACAACTATGTTGCGAACATTTTCGAATCCTTCATTAACTGATATCTGATATCAGCCCGTTTTCTAAATACAAATAAGCTTATGGAATATGTAGTTGCACGAACTCTTAAGGCGCTATTCATAAATGACGTCACCGAAATTTTGAAGATTATAAAATCCCCCTCGCCCTTTGTCACAAATAGTCACATTTAGGCACACCGCCAAGAGACAACTGTGAGCATTCCTAGAAACTTGAAAGAGAATATCAACTGAACAATCAGATAGGATGCACAGATATTTGAAGAGTCAATAATTTCAAATTGGATGCAAGGTCTTTGATGGATATGATTGAATTCGAAAGAAAAGTAAACATAACATGAAAAAGTAAAGATTTTTTCAGATTTCATTAGCATTTTGCTTGCGACTTCACGTTTTCGGAATACCCCTCCTTTCCCATCGTCACAAAATGTCACAATTCGATGAAGCCCTCTCCCGCCCCCAAGGTGGTTACGTCATTTATGAACAGCCCCTAAGAGGATTTAAGGTCATAGATTTTACATGCATTATGGGCGCAATGCTGAAAATACTCAGGGACACTTAAAGCAGATTTAAAAGCGAATATTTATTGTGAGCTCTTTAGAAGATTCTTTTAAGACAATAAAAAAACCTTTATTTTTCAATGTTTAACCCTAGAACGTCATGCTTCGTCAAAATGACTACGCGGGCAGTAAGACGTTAGTGTTTAAAACAAAAGGATGACGTTCCAGGGTTAAGCATGGAATAACAGTACATTGTCAATATCTATTGTGTACAGGCGTTAAATGACATCAACAAGTTTTGTAAGCTCCCCCTAGTTAAAAATAGTCACATTAAGCTAAGTCGTCTACCCCTAATGTGACGTCACAATTACCTATAGCAGAGAGAACAACCTATGTTCAATGGCAGTTTTAGACTTTGTAATAGTGACGTCACTTTTTCGGAACACCTCCTGATATTGGTGATGTTATTTCAACCGTTATTTTAATAGTGTCAAAGACTTAATATTATGCCTAAACCTTTGAAGAGAAACCACAATTTAAAGCGAATTTCTTCTGCAAACGAACCAAATAAACCGAAATTCAAGCCGCAGTATACAAATTTTACACTGAGAAAAACACGTCGTGCTAAAACTAAGAAGAAACTTAAATGTCGGTTTAAACTTTAGAACCCACAAAGATGCAATGTTTTTACATTAAGAAATTGCGCTCTTAAGTTGGTAACTCCTAAAACGTTTTTAAAACTTGGGTTATACTATGCTATGTAGAAGCAAAAGTCTTAAGTGAACTCAAACGCTTACGAAATTGAATATACCTCTCTCTTTGCAGGCAGCTAAGCACAGACGATGAGGCTGACGCCGATAATGATGACGATGACTCCGAGGTGGAGCACTGCTATGGACCGGGAAAATTGCGTAATGCGCAATCCACATGCGAGTTGGACAGGTAAGCATAGTGCGTACCCCACAAACTGAGCTTAAAACGACTTTATTTTGCAGTGGTGAGCTGGAGTTTAACTACAAGAACTGCGGTAATCGCAGCCTAACCATTGGTCTGTCCAATGGCAGTGGATCAGCGCTGGGCAGCGGCATGCGACCGGCCATGTCATTGGCTCAGCTCTGTGACTTGACACCAGAGGAGGCGCCGTCTTCGCATCGTCTAATTGCACAGTGGGAGAGCCTGATCAAGAAGAATGCGGAGAATGGCAGCATCGAGGCGGCTATCTAGAGCCTTCCGAGAGGCAGCATAAGCGAGCACACCAAATTATTATTGTAATGTCCACTAAATGTCTTTAATGCTAAATGTAGTATGTTCCACTTATTTGTGTGTTGTATCCAAAGTCAGTCGAAGTGAACTAAGCGAACGATATCAGCTGATCGAACAGCTGTTTAGTGAATGAACTATACAGTTGAATTTCATGTTTTTTTTTTTTTTGTGTTTCTTAAATTCTTTTTTTAGGGCTTACTTAATTATCAACGAAATATTGTTAAAAATGAAAGGCAATTTTTGCATGTATTTGTATGTACTTAAACACATTGTGCATTTGTGTATTAAACGATGTTTGAACTCTGTTGTATATAATAATGTTTCCATTTCAATTGCAAGTTTAACAAACTTGCTTATAATTTATTAAAATCAAAAATATGTACGATAAATATATTCTATATATAAACATATATAAATGTATACTTTATATTTGTCGACAAATCGACATATCAAATATGCGAAAAAGATTTAAATACGAAATATATTATCAAAAAATATATCTGTACTATATATTGTGTAACTCTAACTCACTTAACGTCCTTAAATCATTGCACCAAAACGAAAAACGAAATTCAGACTATTTGTTTGTATTTGTTAATCAAATGAACCGATGCGATGTTCAACGAGATTTTGATATAAATGTTTAACTCTTTGGCCCATGAATCATGATATGTAGTGCCATTTTAATACCCTATTAGCTGATTATTCTTCCCGTTCCTCTTCCTTCTCTTTCTCACTCTCTTCTTCATACTAAGTCAAGCTGCGGATATTGGTACCAATATATTTATATCCTCTACCTCTACGAATTGTTTAGTCCTAGTCAAAGTTGTGAATGTTAACGGAATTTTGTAAAATTCTTGGCTAAGTAGAAACACATTTAGTATGTTTTATATGGAAAATTGTTTTGCAATATCTCCGGAACCCGTAAGTCGATTTTGTTCAAACTTAGATAAGAACACTCTCCAACATAATGGGAAGCTATTCTAAAAATTTCATCAAAATCTGTACAGTAGTTTTTGGCGAGAAGAGTCACAAAAAACAACTACAGTTTTTTTTTACTTTTCCGCAAAAAAGTATTGGGATTGGCAAAAAAATAAACGACGATTTTTGAACGATTTAAGCACTCTGACAACTTTTTCGGCGATTTGATGACGTTTTTGTATACGTGCGTTGTCGTTGTCGTAATCGTAGTCATTGTCGATGTTGTGTGTTATTCAAATAACTTCAGTAAATTCGGCTTTAGCAAGCTAAATGTTTTTCTATCGTGTTGGGCATGTCTTCAAAGAGTTTCCTATTGAATTTGAGCACTCTAGTCGCTATAGTTGGGTCGCAAGAAGAATAATAAGGGTTCTAGCTAATTTCGGTTGTTTTGACAAACGTGCAGAAAAGCTTTAGTTGGTTACCAACTGTTACTTTTCCACAAAAAAGTATTGGGATTGGCCAAAAAAACTAAAATCTCTAATTTTATGTTTTTCGACGATTCAGCTCAAAATAGAATCAGAATGACATCCATCACCCATAAAACTTGTGGTTCCCAATGCGCTCAGCATAAATATAAGTGATTCAGGTATCTCCTAGATAATTGCATTTTTTTATAAGCTGGTAGAAAATGTAAAAATATTGTTATGTGACAGAAAGAAGATTAATACCGACTATAATATACCCTGTACCTTGAAACATAATAACATAGTGTTTATAGCGCCTCCGTTGAAAGATTGAATCTCAAAGGGTATAAAACTCTTGCGTGGTATTGGGAGCTTGTATACCCAAAAACTAAGAGGTATTTGCTTTACGCCGAGTCTATTTATTGATTTTGGCGACTGTAGCGAGATTTACAATCGATTATTATATTGCTCAAATGCTCACGGGTCATGGGTGCTTTAAGACCTACCTATACAGGTTTAAGCACGAAGATGGCCCCTTCTGCGATCACTGTGGAAGCGGGAGCGAAGGGAGAACCTCTGCCGGTTGCCACTTTACTGCGAAAAACATTGTGGATCACATGCTGGAAAGCGTAAGGATGTGGCAGGCGGTTGCTAACACGGCGGCTAGAATAGTGAAGGAGCTGCGCCGCCGAGATGTAATCTTTAACCCCCTTCGTTTAAAAGCCTCTTGTTGTTGTTAAAGCCAAATCGGTTGCCTTATGAGAGCTTGAAAATAAAAACTCTTTAATTTTTGGGTATACCTTCCCCACCTATGTTGCAACATCGGCTAAGAACTGTGGATATTATCTACATTAAAGATAGCAACTTTCTTTTACGTAGCCAACAAACTTAAAATCGAAAATATAGAGTAATAAGCATAAAATGTAAACCCAAAGAATTAATTTGGGTTTTTTTTTAGCACAATTTCACAATTCGATGGCATCATTTTTCGTAGTCAATTGCCTTTCCAGCGATTCATTGGTTATCAGTTTCGGAAGAGTTTTACCGAAGATGTGGACGACAATATGAGGCTATAAACGAAAAATATATAAAAACGACATACAAAAGTTTGTCCTAAGAATGCGAAAAGCTTTGCGGATTTTACTATGCTTCATCCCGCTCCCATTTTGGCTGTTGTACAGTGTAATTTAACAATGAGTGTGCTGTGGAAACAGGGCCACTTGGTAACAAAACCCACGTCATCCGCTATATTCTTTTATGTTCTTACCGATGGATACAAATGTTATCCATTGATTTTAAGATTTCACATATTTTGATTTTTGTTTCGTAACCTAAGCTGAAAAAAGCTATATGTAAAAAAATGCTATTAAAAAAAAAGCTAATGTTATCCCGCAATCGGGTATTAAAAAAAACCTAAATTGGCTACACTGATACACATAAATAGTTATATTTTGCTACAGGGCGCAAAAACTCGTCAACAAATACGAATTACACGCAAAGCAGAACTTGTATACTCCAATTTAGACCCCATGGGAGAGGAACGGCTGACAAATTTAACGGTAACGGTTGCCACTCTATAAGAATCGATACTCTTTGAGTACAATCGGCATTCTTAGAGGCCATATCGATATCGATACTTTCGATATATATAGTCGCAGAGGTTGTCAGCTCCGCAAAATTTCAGTCAAAAGTTAGCAGTTCCATTAAAATAAATGTAAACAAAACATAATCGAAGTTGCGCGCGTTTGTTAAAAGTTGCAAAATATAAAAATTAATAGCTTCAGAGACTTGATATTCCACTTTAAGTTAACTTCTAAAATTGCAGCCTTGTAGCACACTATCTAACAGTTGCTTAAAATTTGAACACACAAAATTATGAGTTTAAAAGATTCAATAAATAAATGCACGAACTTTTATTTATAATTATTGACCGACGTTTTTTTTAAATGCTGTTTTGCTGCGCGTATTTATATATAGTATATATGTACATATAACCTTCAACGTAAACGTTCTTTTAATTGTTGTTTTTATTGCTTTTGTTGCTACATTTCGATTTCGGTTTCTACATTCTTACATTGCAATTATACAACAATATTTATATCATAAATCATAA
This sequence comes from Chymomyza caudatula, assembly GCA_035041775.1. Lineage (NCBI taxonomy): Eukaryota > Metazoa > Arthropoda > Insecta > Diptera > Drosophilidae > Chymomyza > Chymomyza caudatula. The sequence goes on from JAWNKW010000070.1 coordinate 1,575,452, forward strand.
ATTGTTTATAAATGTAAATTTGAATTCTATTTAATAGAATATTAAATATTTTTCCCAGAGTTCATGCCGTTCACATGCCGTCCAGCGGCGTGAAAAGAATTGCTAACTTCGTCGTAGGAAGCCGTGTCCTGAACTGAGTTGGGCGCACTTAGTGGTTTGGAGTCTGTAGACAAACGTCGGAACTCAAAGGCACTTGGCGAAGGATCGTTGTGCCATCCAGTTTCTTAAAAGAGCCGCCTGCACTGATAGCGTAGCCTTTCATTAAACCCGACATGCCGCTGGGATGCGCATCCATGCCTCCAGGCGTTCCAGCTACGCTATTTATGTTTCAGCTCTATTGCAATTAAGTGATTTCATGGGTACCACATAGTTTAAATCCGCCCAAACTACCATCACCACTTGCTTGTTCTTTTTTAAAGGATTGCCCAATATATCTTGTCGCACATTAGTGGTTCAGCCTTGTTCTTCAAATACTCCTGATAGTAGGCAATTTTTTTAATTGTTGTTTTTATTGATTTTGTTTCTACATTTCGCTTTCGGTTTTTACGTCTTTACATTACAATCATACAAGAATATTTATAAGTATGTTTAAAAATTGCATATAAAGTAAAATTTGAATTCTATTTAATAGCATATTAAATATTTTTCTGTCTTTTCAATTGTTGTTTTTACTGCTTTTCTTTCTCATTGCATTCAAACAACAATATTTATAAGTAGTGTAACATAAAGTGTATATAAATATAAATTTTAATTCTATTTAATAGAATATTAAATATAATTCTCAGAGTTAACACAATGTAAACTCTACCCAACTGCACTTCTGCCAGCAAAGCTTTTTAATGTTGCGATTGGCAGTACTTCCGATAATACTGGTCTGGGAGTTGTGCTAGTTATTGCCGTTCGCCTGCCATCCAGAGGCATGAGAAGAATTGCTATCTTCGTCGTAGGAAGCCGTGTCCTGAACTGAGTTGGGCGAACTGGGCGCACTTAGTGAATTGGAGTCTGTAGACAAACGTCGGAACTCAAAGGCACTTGGCAAAGGACCCACCTTGCGTTTTCTGTCACGCGTTGTGCCATCCATTTTCTTGGGAGAGCCGCCTGCACTGAAAGCGCAACCCAACATGCCACTGGGACCAGCATCCATGCCTCCAGCCATTCCAGCTACGGTATTATTGTTTCCAGAACCGCTAGCACCGTCATTACCATTGGGTGATTTCATGGGCGCCACATCGCTCAAATCAGCCTCATCTATCATCACCACTTGCTTGTTCTTTTTAAAAGGATTACCAAATATATCTTTACGCACATTGGTTGGCTCGATTTCGCGTAGTGGTTCATCCTTGTTCTTCGAATACTCTTGAAAGTTGCCCATTTCGGCGATAGGTAGGCAGTAGCCCAAATCCTTAGCAACCAATGTGTCTGGACGCAGAAAAGCCTCACGCATTCGCGCAATTTCTCCAAGCAAATCACGACGCGGTATGTCATACGGATTGCTATATGATTTCGCCGGTGCCTGAGGAGTTAGCTGCGGTACTACAACTGTATGATTCTCGACGGGGTCAACCTGTGCATGAATATCGGCAAACCTTTCGCGCAGCAACGGGTTGCGCACTAAATCTCGTGGGAGCTCTGTGCCTGTACAAAGTTTGGCCGTCTCCACCTGCTGATAAGGCGGTTTGGGCTGTTTTGCCTGCTTGCGCACAGTCATGCATAGATTCTCCTGATCTTTCTTGGCTGTAATCTTGATGTGCTTCAGTTGATTAACAATAGTGTGCGATAAATGAATATCCACATTTTCGGGCAACAAAAATTTCAGCATCTGATGAGGCATATTTATGCTGATCAAGGCCTTGCGCAAAAATGGATAGTAATAGGGCGGTATGGAGCGCACATAGTCATTGAGCTTGTACATGAGCTCATTGGGGGGGCTCATATCGTATATGTCTATTAACTCATGCAGCAGCGGCAGCAATGCGGGATAGTTATACGCTAGTACATATAGATGTACCTGCGTAAAGCTGGGCGAGGCCTTAAGGTATCCAAAAGGCTTTTCAAAACCTTCCATGCCATTGGAAACAATCACTTGCCAGCATTTGTTCATCTCACGCTTGCTGAGAATTTGCAGCGTAAGCGGACACGCTTCAATTTCGTACTTGTCTACTGGAAAAATATGCACAAACTGTGGCTCATCAACGGCTGGCGATATGATCTTTAGCTTGGGATGGGCGTCTCGCGGTGGCAGCGTTATAGCTTTGGAGTCAGGCCAATATGGCTCTGGCAGCGGCCAATTGCCAATGGGAAAGGTCTTTTGTGTTATATGCTTCTGCACATAGATCATTTTTTTAATCGGCTGGAAGACAATGTCCTGCACTGGTTCGTTATTGCCGCTCCCAGAATTGCTGTTTGTGTCTTTGGGCAGCAGCGGTTCGAACTGCAAGACCACGCCCGGTTGAATCTTCCGCACCAGACTCTCAATGCTTTGATTGAGCACATATTGGGAACGTATGCGGTACGAACGACCACCAGTTACCTCGCACATGAGTTCAATGGGCGATTCATCGCGTGGCACTTTTTCCTCAAAACGTTCGTCTATTTTATGCCCAGGTATGCGCAGTACCAGTGAGAATAGGCGTTGATCCCAGCGAAAAGGCTCTTTGGAAAACTTGTTAAAGGGTATTTTATTACTCATCGGCAATCTGATTTCCTTATACACGCCATTGCGACACGTGTAGCGCCCACCATCGGTAATTACGATAATTACTGAGGGCTCCAAATAAAAGGGACAACGACCCTGACCATAGGTATCTATGCCCGATCGCATGCGATTTAGATTCAGCAAATCAAAAGCGTTGCTCAGTGATTCGCTCATGCTGGTAAACGAGTAAAATTGCAAATTCTTAAGCTCTTTCATGAAGGTGTCAAAATTCTCCTTCCAGCCGGCTTTGATATGCGCTGGAGGATCGTCAAAAGTTAAGAGCATATAGCGATCGCCCAGAGAGTCTTGTGTGAGCTGACGATATTTCAAAAAGGTCTCAACAGCTTCTTTGGCTATATCCAAATATTTTTTGGGTACACCATTCACTAACGCCCTCTGGTGCATGGTGGCTGAGGTGTCCACCAGGAAAAGTATGATTGTCATAACGGCAGCGTACTTTCAGTTGTTTCTCCAATTTAAGGCTTTTCTGATGCTCGATAGTTGCGATTTTTCTTTGCGTTTCCGCACACACGCATTTACGCCATAAGCATGCGTACGCACCTTCACACTCACACAATCGCACACACGGCCTTAAGTGAGACGCTGTTATTATTTTTTTTTCGAGGAATATTTGGAATTTAACAAAAGAAAAAAAGGAGTTGTAGCAAGCGCTCTGAAAACGAAAAACTAACTATATTACTGTTTATTTCGTGAATATCAAGCAGCAAGTGCTAAATGTTGCGTAGTTTTAGTAATAGGTTACCTTTGTGCAGTTGGGGAAAACCGGAGTCCGTTTTGTCTTCTACTCTTGCGTTCGGTTCCTGTTAAAGTAGTAACTTACAGTATTGAGAATTTAAAAATTTAATTTATATTGTTTACTATTTTAGACTTTTAGCTACGCCACGTTTATTAAAGAAATTCCTTCAACAACAGACATTAAAGCCATGTCATTTGAAATTGGAGGCAACGACGTACTGTCACGCGTTCGATAGTCGATAAGCAAACAAAATGTTGGAGCTATCGAACTACACACTCCATTCACGGCTCCTTATGGTGGGTTTACACTGTATGATACTATGACACATATTGTTATCCAACATGCTCCAACGACTGTTCAACTGACTACTTGTGTTCACACTGAAAAATTATGCGTTTGGGGCAACTGGGGCGCCAGCGTAAACGCGGCATTACCCTAATAAACCTAGTATTTCCAAAGAGCATGAAAATTTATAGAGTGAAATGTGCGAAATGCAATCATTTCAAAGAAAGTGCATACAAGTACGTTTTTTTTTTCTTGTCCAGGATTCCAATCTATTAAATTTCATATTTTTAAACTTATAGCATGATTCCACTGTGTCGCTTTTCGCATTTTCATTTGCCCCATACAAATTGTACTGTATTGTTGTTGCCCTCGCTAAATAAGTGTGCCCCAAATCTCTAGACGGTTTTGGCCAAATTTTCAACTCAATTTTCTTAAAAATTCCATCGATCAGATGCTTGTTTGTTAGATTTTCCATACTCTCAAAGATATTTCTGGCACATTGGCGAATTGCTTTTTGATTGAGATTCTGTATAGACAGATATATTGCATATCAAAAAAATGCTTTGGGTTGAAGTTCGGTTGAAAGATATGTGACTTTAAAAAATGCAGTCGCATTTTCGATGTCACTAGTTCATTTGTGAAGTTTTTGCCTATCGCAGCATTTACCATCTCAATGTAAACAAGAAAGAAGAAGACAAAAGCGCCATGAATTAGCCGCCAAGGTTAAGATAATTATACCAAATATATATATTTAAAATGTAAAATAATAATATTTATTGATTTTGTATGCTAAAATTATTTAATATATATATACATATATATAAACAAAGTGCTTCCAGCCACGATGAGCACGAATAAGCTAAGCTAAATGCGAATGTGGATAGTACGCTATTGGATTTGTACAAGGCATGTTATGGCGAGAAGAAGGCGTGGCAAAAGTAAGTTTTAATATTCTAGAGGAAAAAGCCATGTACGTATCAAGTTTTCGGTAACCAAAAGAGTCAGGTACATCTAACTTAATCAAGAGTTGTGCGTTGTTGTTGAACTTTGTTGAAGCGTGTCAATATCTTACTAGCAATAAAAGCCCGTTACCGAGTAATGATCTAATAAAGGGCGCTTCCACCTCTGTCCAGCGCGCGCTTTCTTAGCCTTAATACCAAAGGCAGAAATTCTGATCTGTACTTGGTCGTTCCAACGGAGGCACGGCCCAACCACTCGTCGACCTTCTTCAACAGCCGCATTGAAGACTTTTCTTCCGGTAGCATCTTCGTCCATATGCATCCGCTGACTATATCAATTAACGAAAATTATTGACATCGAAAGGAAACCTCCATAAATATATGAGCGATAACGTACATAGTTTAGATCCCCTCATTTTATAAACTGCAATTCCAATTTTCATTGTAGATATCACCAAAGTAGTCACCAAATTTGGTATGTGGACTTATTCAAACTTAGAAAAAACAATGTGGAGCTTTCTTAGCTTTAATACAAAAGGTACAAATTCGGATCTGTAACTTGGTCCTTCCAACGGAGACACTGCCCAACCACTCGTTGAACTTCTTCAACAGCCCCATTGACGAATTTTCTTCCAGTAGCGTCTTCGTCCATACGCACAGAATGATCGAGCCGCTGACTATATCAATTAACGAAAATTATTAACATCGAAAGGAAACCTCCATAAGTAATAAAAATAAGCAATAACGCACTTATTTTAGACCCCCTCATTTTATAAACTGCATTTCCAATTTTCATTGTAGATATCACCAAAGTAGTCACCAAATTTGGTATGTGGACTTATTTAAACCTAGAAACAACAATGTGGAGCTTTCTTAGCCTTAATACCAAACGTAGAAATGCGGATCTGTACTTGGTTGTTCCAACGGAGACACTGCCCAACCTTTCGTTAACCTTCTTCAACAGCCCCATTGAAGAATTTTCTTCCAGTAGCGTCTTCGTCCATACGCACAGAATGATCGAGCCGCTGACTATATCAGTTAACGAAAATTATTGACATCGAAAGGAAACCTCCATAAGTAATAAAAATAAGCAATAACGCACTTATTTTAGACCCCCTCATTTCATAAACTGCAATTCCAATTTTCATTGTAGATATCACCAAAGTAGTCACCAAATTTGGTATGTGGACTTATTTAAACCTAGAAACAACAATATGGAGCTTTCTTAGCCTTAATACCAAAGGTAGAAATGCGGATCTGTACTTGGTTGTTCCAACGGAGACATTGCCCAACCTTTCGTTAACCTTCTTCAACAGCCCCATTGACGAATTTTCTTCCAGTAGCGTCTTCGTCCATACGCACAGGATGATCGAGCCGCTGACTATATCAATTAACGAAAATTATTGACATCGAAAGGAAACCTCCATAAGTAATAAAAATAAGCAATAACGCACGTATTTTAGACCCCCTCATTTTATAAACTGCATTTCCAATTTTCATTGTAGATATCACCAAAGAAGTCACCAAATTTGGTATGTGGACTTATTTAAACCTAGAAACAACAATGTGGAGCTTTCTTAGCCTTAATACCAAACGTAGAAATGCGGATCTGTACTTGGTTGTTCCAACGGAGACACTGCCCAACCTTTCGTTAACCTTCTTCAACAGCCCCATTGACGAATTTTCTTCCAGTAGCGTCTTCGTCCATACGCACAGAATGATCGAGCCGCTGACTATATCAGTTAACGAAAATTATTGACATCGAAAGGAAACCTCCATAAGTAATAAAAATAAGCAATAACGCACTTATTTTAGACCCCCTCATTTCATAAACTGCAATTCCAATTTTCATTGTAGATATCACCAAAGTAGTCACCAAATTTGGTATGTGGACTTATTGAAACCTAGAAACAACAATGTGGAGCTTTCTTAGCCTTAATACCAAAGGTAGAAATGCGGATCTGTACTTGGTTGTTCCAACGGAGACATTGCCCAACCTTTCGTTAACCTTCTTCAACAGCCCCATTGACGAATTTTCTTCCAGTAGCGTCTTCGTCCATACGCACAGAATGATCGAGCCGCTGACTATATCAATTAACGAAAATTATTGACATCGAAAGGAAACCTCCATAAGTAATAAAAATAAGCAATAACGCACGTATTTTAGACCCCCTCATTTTATAAACTGCATTTCCAATTTTCATTGTAGATATCACCAAAGAAGTCACCAAATTTGGTATGTGGACTTATTTAAACCTAGAAACAACAATGTGGAGCTTTCTTAGCCTTAATACCAAACGTAGAAATGCGGATCTGTACTTGGTTGTTCCAACGGAGACACTGCCCAACCTTTCGTTAACCTTCTTCAACAGCCCCATTGAAGAATTTTCTTCCAGTAGCGTCTTCGTCCATACGCACAGAATGATCGAGCCGCTGACTATATCAATTAACGAAAATTATTAACATCGAAAGGAGACCTCCATAAGTAATAAAAATAAGCAATAACGCACGTATTTTAGACCCCCTCATTTTATAAACTGCATTTCCAATTTTCATTGTAGATATCAAAAAGAAATCACCAAATTTGGTATGTGGACTTATTGAAACCTAGAAACAACAATGTGGAGCTTTCTTAGCCTTAATACCAAACGTAGAAATGCGGATCTGTACTTGGTTGTTCCAACGGAGACACTGCCCAACCTTTCGTTGACCTTCTTCAACAGCCCCATTGACGAATTTTCTTCCAGTAGCGTCTTCGTCCATACGCACAGGATGATCGAGCCGCTGACTATATCAATTAACGAAAATTATTGACATCGAAAGGAAACCTCCATAAGTAATAAAAATAAGCAATAACGCACGTATTTTAGACCCCCTCATTTTATAAACTGCATTTCCAATTTTCATTGTAGATATCACCAAAGAAGTCACCAAATTTGGTATGTGGACTTATTTAAACCTAGAAACAACAATGTGGAGCTTTCTTAGCCTTAATACCAAACGTAGAAATGCGGATCTGTACTTGGTTGTTCCAACGGAGACACTGCCCAACCTTTCGTTAACCTTCTTCAACAGCCCCATTGACGAATTTTCTTCCAGTAGCGTCTTCGTCCATACGCACAGAATGATCGAGCCGCTGACTATATCAATTAATGAAAATTATTAACATCGAAAGGAAACCTCCATAAGTAATAAAAATAAGCAATAACGCACGTATTTTAGACCCCCTCATTTTATAAACTGCATTTCCAATTTTCATTGTAGATATCACCAAAGAAGTCACCAAATTTGGTATGTGGACTTATTTAAACCTAGAAACAACAATGTGGAGCTTTCTTAGCCTTAATACCAAACGTAGAAATGCGGATCTGTACTTGGTTGTTCCAACGGAGACACTGCCCAACCTTTCGTTAACCTTCTTCAACAGCCCCATTGACGAATTTTCTTCCAGTAGCGTCTTCGTCCATACGCACAGAATGATCGAGCCGCTGACTATATCAATTAATGAAAATTATTAACATCGAAAGGAAACCTCCATAAGTAATAAAAATAAGCAATAACGCACGTATTTTAGACCCCCTCATTTTATAAACTGCATTTCCAATTTTCATTGTAGATATCACCAAAGAAGTCACCAAATTTGGTATGTGGACTTATTTAAACCTAGAAACAACAATGTGGAGCTTTCTTAGCCTTAATACCAAACGTAGAAATGCGGATCTGTACTTGGTTGTTGCAACGGAGACACTGCCCAACCTTTCGTTAACCTTCTTCAACAGCCCCATTGACGAATTTTCTTCCAGTAGCGTCTTCGTCCATACGCACAGAATGATCGAGCCGCTGACTATATCAGTTAACGAAAATTATTGACACCGAACTGAAACCTCCATAAGTAATAAAAATAAGCAATAACGCACGTATTTTAGACCCCCTCATTTTATAAACTGCATTTCCAATTTTCATTGTAGATATCACCAAAGTAGTCACCAAATTTGGTATGTGGACATATTTAAACCTAGAAACAACAATGTGGAGCTTTCTTAGCCTTAATACCAAAGGTAGAAATTCGGATCTGTACTTGGTCGTTCCGACGGAGACACTGCCCAACCTTTCCTTTCTTAATAATTTTATAAACTGCATTTCCAATTTTCATTGTAGATATCACCAAAGGAGTCACCAAATTTGGTATGTGGACATATTTAAACCTAGAAACAACAATGTGGAGCTTTCGTAGCCTGAATACCAAAGGTAGAAATTCGGATTTGTACTTGGTTGTTCCAACGGAGACACTGCCCAACCTTTCCTTTTTTAATCATTTTATAAACTGCATTTCCAATTTTCATTGTAGATATCACCAAAGTAGTCACCAAATTTGGTATGTGGACTTATTTAAACCTAGAAACAACAATGTGGAGCTTTCTTAGCCTTAATACCAAAGGTAGAAATGCGGATCTGTACTTGGTTGTTCCAACGGAGACACTGCCCAACCTTTCGTTAACCTTCTTCAACAGCCCCATTGACGAATTTTCTTCCAGTAGCGTCTTCGTCCATACGCACAGAATGATCGAGCCGCTGACTATATCAATTAACGAAAATTATTAACATCGAAAGGAAACCTCCATTTATATATAAGCAATAACTTACGTATTTTAGACCCCCTCATTTCATAAACTGCAATTCCAATTTTCATTGTAGATATCACCAAAGTTGTCACCAAATTTGTTATGTGGACTTATTTAAACCTAGAAACAACAACAATGTGGAGCTTTCTTAGCCTTAATACCAAAGAAAGAAATTCGGGTCTGTACTTGGTCGTTCCAATGGAGACACTGCCCAACCTTTCGTTGACCTCTTTCAACAGCCGCATTGAAGACTTTTCTTCCGGTAGCATCTTCGTCCATATGCATCCGCTGACTATATCAATTAACGAAAATTATTGACAACGAAAGGAAACCTCCATAAATATATAAGCAATAACGTACGTATTTTAGACCCCCTCATTTCATAAACTGCAATTCCAATTTTCATTGTAGATATCACCAAAGTTGTCACCAAATTTGTTATGTGGACTTATTTAAACCTAGAAACAACAACAATGTGGAGCTTTCTTAGCCTTAATACCAAAGAAAGAAATTCGGGTCTGTACTTGGTCGTTCCAATGGAGACACTGCCCAACCTTTCGTTGACCTCTTTCAACAGCCGCATTGAAGACTTTTCTTCCGGTAGCATCTTCGTCCATATGCATCCGCTGACTATATCAATTAACGAAAATTATTGACAACGAAAGGAAACCTCCATAAATATATAAGCAATAACGTACGTATTTTAGACCCCCTCATTTCATAAACTGCAATTCCAATTTTCATTGTAGATATCACCAAAGTTGTCACCAAATTTGTTATGTGGACTTATTTAAACCTAGAAACAATGTGGAGCTTTAGCAGATCATTCCTGTGAAAACCGTATTATTGATCATAGTTCTATTTTCTGCTGTAGCCGATGCTCAGATTTATCCCGCAATGTTTTTAAACGCCGAACAATGAACTTTTTACGTCCTTCACATGCCATTTCATGCTTTTTCTGCATTCAATGTCATTAGGCACATAATCTCAATAAAAATTGAATTAGTTATATTGCACACTCTCAAGGTATACGTACACTTCGTTCCAGAATTGTGCGTACAGTGCATTATAATGCTCTATCGGGTTGGGATCTGGAGATGGGGTGGTGAATTTAGTTTTACCCAACGTTGCACAGAAGCCAGAGCTTCGAAATATGCGCCGTATGCTTCGGCTCGTTGTCTTTTTGGAACCAGAAATCGTCCTCTAGGCACATCTAATGTACACTTTGGATGAAATTATCTTCTTAAATTTGGATAAAGACCATGTAGTTCTTTGTTGACTTAATAAATGCAAATTTTTTTTTCCAGAGCCACGATCAGCGCCATTGCAATTGGGTGATTTCATTACAATCATACAACAATATTTATAAGTATATAAAGTTAAATTTGAATTTAATTTAATAGAATATGAAATATTTTTCTTTTTTTTTAATTGTTGATTTTACTGCTTTCGTGCCTCATTGCATTCATACAACAATATTTATAAGTATGTATAAAAATCTCTTATATATTTTGGATAAACTGCTAAACAACTGCGCTCTTTCCTTTACAGTATTCGAAAATCATAGTTTTTTAAGCTTATTAAAATAAATTTAATAATAAAAATAAAGTTGCAAATCCAATAAAGTTAAACAATTACAAAAATTAAGCTGAGCTAGACAAAATCGGGACGTGGGCTGAGAGATGGAACATACAGCTTAATGGTGAAAAATCAAGCTGCGCCCTTTTTTCCCTGAAGGCTGGACAGTGGCCCACCTTTTTAATGAATGGTTCTCCAATACCAATAAAAAGATCGCAGCCTTATTTGGGAATTCATCTCGATTCAAAGCTACGGTGGAGCGACCATATTCGCGCTATTACATCGAGGTGCACAACAAAAATATCCAAATTGGACTGGCTTATAGGCAGCAGTAGTAAGCTCCCGACCCGCAACAAAACCACCTTGTACAAAAGTCTTGTGGTGCCCACTTGGATCTATGGCATCCAGATTTGGGGTACTGCCGCCAGATGCCACATGCTAAAAATCCAAATCATGCAAAACAAAGCACATCGAACAATTGCGAACGCCCCTTGGTACATTCGAATCCGGATCATACACCGCGACCTCGGCTCAGTAGCCGCTATGCAGAGCGGCTTGGGTCGCATCCAAATTCGCTTGCTCATGCTCTAGCTGGGCATCAACCGAGAAGACGGCTGAAACGCCTGCACCCAGCTGATCTGCCTAGCAGAAAAATAATTGATAATGCAGCATATAATAAATATCTATGTTAAGATTTTTGTGTTTTGTATTTTTTTTTTTTGTGGTTTTTAGCGATATTTAAGTTCACATATTTTGTTAAACTAAACTGTGAATATATAATCATAAGAGCAAAGCAAAAATGTTAAATTATTACATCTTATGCTTGTAACATATAACGTAGTATTGATATTGGAGCAGATGGTCGTAGACGCTGGCGGGGTACGCGCTGGTTTTCCGGCTCGCCTGATCGGCTGTGGGGGTTCTCCTAAGTTGGGTGGCCGCCACGTCCAAGTGCTCTTATGACACGATAGAACATTATGTACCAGATCGCGTACGTGAATTAAGGACAGGGCTAGGACAGGTACAAAAAACTAACTAGAACAGAACAGAAAAGAGAATTAAATGTGGCAACCCCAGTCTGGCTGTCTTCGGTGACCCTACCCTCATCAATGTTTGGTAGCTCCTATTCCTAATAATAATTTTCGCGCTACGCAATTAAGAACCTTTTTTTTGCCCAGGAATCCATAGTATACTTTTGGGCTGGGCTCCAATGCGTATGGCTATAACCATTAACTAGCGGCAAAGTCCCAGGTTTATGGACTATACCAGCCAATACCAGAAATGCCTGCATCAAGCGGTGAGCTGCCACTTAAATTGCTACTGTAGGCTGCATGTGTGGTGAATAGTAGATCTTGCGGTCCATACAGCACGCCGCCATGGTTGTTGTTACTGGAGATCGCAGAGTGGCTGCTGTTGCTAGCATTTAAAGATGATGATGCGAAATTCTCCAAGCTGCTGCTTGTAAGGCCATTGCTGACTGAGCTACTGCTGGCAACGCTGTTTAATGTTGTGACTGGCAGTGCTGCCGATGCTACTGGGCTTGGAGCTGAGGAGCTAGTTGTTGCCGTTGTAATGCCATTTACCGTTAAATCGGCATCCACAGCATTACCATCATCACTAATGCCATTAATAAAATTGTGCACATAGACATTTAAGGCGGATTCCTGTTCGCTACTTTCCTCCTCATTAAAATCAAAGGCCAGTCTATCGCTGCTATGCAATGACGTGCCCGAATCACTGGCCGCCGCGTCATCAGCTGTTGAGTTGTGTGCATCTGCGCTAGCACTGCCAATGAGCGAGCTGGAGTTGCTACTAGAGCCGTTGCCATTGTGGCATGTTTGCAGTACACGTGAGATCTCCGATGCATCGTTTATGTCATCATGACTAAAGTAGGCAGATGAAGAGCTTGAGCTGGGCGAACTGCTGTTAGTTTCACTACTAGACCCCACTGCTGATGCATTGGCCACTGCTACGCCGCCAGCTGCCACTCCCGTTGTGGCTCCAAATGCTGTGTTAACACCCGTGGGTAAACTGACCGCTCCACTGACGTTCACCTGTGCTTGCGTTGTCGTGCCCTGAGTTGATGTCAGCGTGCCATGTAAAAGGCCTGCATCAAGTGCTGAACTGCCACTTGAATTGATACTGTAGGCTGCATGTGTGGTGAATAGTAGATCTTGCGGTCCATACAGCACGCCGCCATGGTTGTTGTTACTGGAGATCGCAGAGTGGCTGCTGTTGCTAGCATTTAAAGATGATGATGCGAAATTCTCCAAGCTACTGCTTGTAAGGCCATTGCTGACTGAGCTACTGCTGGCAACGCTGTTTAATGTTGTGACTGGCAGTGCTGCCGATGCTACTGGGCTTGGAGCTGAGGAGCTAGTTGTTGCCGTTGTAATGCCATTTACCGTTAAATCGGCATCCACAGCATTACCATCATCACTAATGCCATTAATAAAATTGTGCACATAGACATTTAAGGCGGATTCCTGTTCGCTACTTTCCTCCTCATTAAAATCAAAGGCCAGTCTATCGCTGCTATGTAATGACGTGCCCGAATCACTGCCTGCCGCGTCATCAGCTGTTGAGTTGTCTGCATCTGCGCTAGGACTGCCATTGAGCGAGCTGGAGTTGCTACTAGAGCCGTTGCCATTGTGGCATGTTTGCAGTACACGTGAGATCTCCGATGCATCGTTTATGTCATCATGACTAAAGTAGGCAGATGAAGAGCTTGAGCTGGGCGAACTGCTGTTAGTTTCATTACTAGACACCCCTGCTGATGATGCATTGGCCACTGCTGCGCCGCCAGCTGCCACGCCCGTTGTGACACCAATTGCTGTGTTAAAACCCGTGGGTGAAATGACCGCTCCACTGACGTTCACCTGTGCTTGCGTTGTCGTGCCCTGAGTTGAGGTCAGCGTGCCATGTAAAAGGCCTGCATCAAGTGCTGAACTGCCACTTGAATTGATACTGTAGGCTGCATGTGTGGTAAATAGTAGATCTTGCGGCCCATACAGCACGCCGCCATGGTTGTTGTTACTGGAGATCGCAGAGTGGCTGCTGTTGCTTGCATTTAAAGATGACGTTGTAATGCACTTTACCGTTAAATCGGCATCCACGGCATCCTCATTAAAATCAAAGGCCAGTCTATCGCTGCTATGCAATGACATGCCCGAATCACTGGCTCTGTCGGAACATATTGAAGAAGCGTAAGAGGAATTACTATCTTGATCATAGGAAACTGTGCCCGAGTTGAGCGAATTGGGCGCACTTAGTGGCCTGGAGGCTGTAGACAGCCGCCGGAAAGGACCCGCCTTGCGTTTTCTGCCACGCGTTGTGCCATCCAGTTTCTTGGAAGAGCCGCCTGCAGTAATTGCGCCGCCTATCATTAAGCCCGTCATGCCGCAGGGCTCAGCTCTCATGCCTGAAATACCTCCGCCCGATCCACCTACGCTATTATTGTTTCCGAAGCCACGAGCAGCGCCATTGCCATTAGGTGATTTGATGGGCGCCACATCGCTCAAATCAGCCTCATCTACCATCACGACTTGCTTGTGCTTTTTAAAAGGATTGCCAAATATATTCCACGCACACGTATACACGGTAAGCTTGGGCACGCACCTTCACACTCACACAATCCGACACACGGCCTTTCGTGAGGCGGCGTATATCTTTTTTTTCGTAATATTTGTGGAATTCAAAAAGAGAAAAAATAAGTTTTTATCATTAGCAAGCGATATAAAAACGAAAAACTAAGAATATTACCTTTTATTTCGTGAATATCAAGCAGCAAGTGCGAAATGGTATGTAGTTTTAGAAATAGGTAAGCTACGGTATGTTAGTTACGTTACAAACGTAGAGGAAAGATGGAGTCCGTTTTGTCTTCTACTCTTGCGTTCGGTTCCTGTTAAAGTAGTTACTTGAAGTATCGAGAATTTAAAAGTTAGTTTATACTTTTTTCACTATTTTAGACTCGTTATTAAAAAATTTGTTCAACAACCGACATTAAAGCCATGTCATTTAAAATGAAAGGAAACGACGAACTGTCACGCGTTCGATAGTCGATAGGCAAACAAAATGTTGGAGCTATCGAACTACACACTCCATTCACGACTCCTTATGGTGGGTTTACACTGTATGATACTATGACACATATTGTCATCCAACATGCACCAACGACTGTTCAACTGACTACTTGTGTTCACACTGAAAAATTATGCGTTTGTGTGACATTTAGTAACTGTTCAAACGGGGCAACTGGGGCGCCAGCGTAAACGCGGCATTACCCTAATAAACCTAGTATTTCCAAAGAGCATGAAAATTTATAGAGTGAAATGTGCGAAATGCAATCATTTCAAAGAAAGTGCATACAAGTACGTTTTTTTTTTCTTGTCCAGGATTCCAATCTATTAAATTTCATATTTTTAAACTTATAGCATGATTCCACTGTGTCGCTTTTCGCATTTTCATTTGCCCCATACAAATTGTACTGTATTGTTGTTGCCCTCGCTAAATAAGTGTGCCACAAATCTCTAGACGGTTTTGGCCAAATTTTCAACTCAATTTTCTTAAAAATTCCATCGATCAGATGCTTGTTTGTTAGATTTTCCATACTCTCAAAGATATTTCTGGCACATTGGCGAATTGCTTTTTGATTGAGATTCTGTATAGACAGATATATTGCATATCAAAAAAATGCTTTGGGTTGAAGTTCGGTTGAAAGATATGTGACTTTAAAAAATGCAGTCGCATTTTCGATGTCACTAGTTCATTTGTGAAGTTTTTGCCTATCGCAGCATTTACCATCTCAATGTAAACAAGAAAGAAGAAGACAAAAGCGCCATGATTTAGCCGCCAAGGTTAAGATAATTATACCAAATATATATATTTAAAATGTAAAATAATAATATTTATTGATTTTGTATGCTAAAATTATTTAATATATATATACATATATATAAACAAAGTGCTTCCAGCCACGATGAGCACGAATAAGCTAAGCTAAATGCGAATGTGGATAGTACGCTATTGGATTTGTACAAGGCATGTTATGGCGAGAAGAAGGCGTGGCAAAAGTAAGTTTTAATATTCTAGAGGAAAAAGCCATGTACGTATCAAGTTTTCGGTAACCAAAAGAGTCAGGTACATCTAACTTAATCAAGAGTTGTGCGTTGTTGTTGAACTTTGTTGAAGCATGTCAATATCTTACTAGCAATAAAAGCCCGTTACCGAGTAATGATCTAATAAAGGGCGCTTCCGCCTCTGTCCAGCGCGCGCTTTCTTAGCCTTAATACCAAAGGTAAAAATTCGGATCTGTACTTGGTCGTTCCAACGGAGGCACGGCCCAACCACTCGTCGACCTTCTTCAACAGCCGCATTGAAGACTTTTCTTCCGGTAGCATCTTCGTCCATATGCATCCGCTGACTATATCAATTAACGAAAATTATTGACATCGAAAGGAAACCTCTATAAATATATAAGCGATAACGTACGTAGTTTAGACCCCCTCATTTTATAAACTGCAATTCCAATTTTCATTGTAGATATCACCAAAGTAGTCACCAAATTTGGTATGTGGACTTATTTAAACCTAGAAACAACAACAATGTGGAGCTTTCTTAGCCTTAATACCAAAGGTAGAAATTCGTATTTGTACTTGGTCGTTCCAACGGAGACACTGCCCAACCTTTCGTTGACCTTCTTCAACAGCCCCATTGAAGACTTTTCTCCCGGTAGCATCTTCGTCCATATGCATCTGCTGACTATATCAATTAATGAAACTTATTGAGATCGAAAGGAAACCTCAATAAATATATAAGCAATAACGTACGTATTTTAGACTCCCTCATTTCCTAAATGCATTTATTCCCACTTATAGTGTAGGTATAGCAATATATATATATTTTTTATTTTGTAAGGGGATCAATTTCCTTTTTAAAACTGCTTATTCTAAAACTCAATTCCATTAAGTTTTCTTATAATTAACCTTTTACTATAACTATCTTAAAGCATGCACTTTACTTTAATATTTAATATAGATTACCTAGTAGCTTGTAGGATATCCATCTCGATGTGACACCCTTAAGTTGCTTTGGCATCAAGTCCACTAGATTTTTTGTTTCTCCTGCCGTAATTTTGCCCCAATTTTCCACAATCTTCTCCTTGGGCATATTTTTGCGCGTAATGGTGTGTTGCCGGATCCTGCGTTCGAATAGGCCCCACTAATGCTCTATCGGGTTGACATCCGGAGATTGGGGTTAGCTTTATCCAACGTTGCATACAAGCCAGAGCTTCGAAATATGCGCCGTATGCTTCGGGTCGTTGTCTTTTTGGAACCAGAAATCGTCCTCTAGGCACATCTAATGTACACTTTGGGTGAAATTATCTTCTAAAATTTGGACCATATAGTTCTTTGTTGACTCAATAAATGCAAACTTTCCGACGCCGCAAGCTGTCATACAGCTCCAAACCTTAACGCAGCCTTCTCTATAATTTATAGTTGGTATTTAAAGATACCTATTCACCGCTGTACGCTAGTTCCGCGACATAAATTTCTTTCCTTTTATTTCCAAAATCCAAAATTTACTCTTATAAGAGAAAATAACTTTGCCCCAAAGCTCGGGCGGCTTGGTACATTATGTACATTATAATTGCCGTGGATATTAGACGCTTTTTAAAGGCTACATGGCTTTAATAGACAGTTTCCTTTAAAATTATTGTTATGCTATCATCGGATGTTGTTTTAGCAAAGCGATCCGTAACCTCCAACATCAGTAGATCGGTGGTAATCCTTGGGATTAACGTGTCCACGTCAACGACCTATTTTTTTTTCTTGCTTCGTGAGTAGGAATGGACGGCCAGACCGGGGCTCCCACAAGATGGAACCCGATGAAACATAGTTTGTTATGACTCTTTGAACTCATGAGTGGGCTCTGCCCACCGTTTGTCCAATTTCTCTGTAGGATTTACCTTCCAGATAGTTTTATAGTAATTTTTCTTTTCGCAACACAAATTTCTACTCCTTTCTTATCCATGGCAGACACATTAATTTTTATGTACAAGCAAGCTAAAATATGCAACGGGACTTAGAAACGGAATTTTATTTCCATAATTTTACAAATTTTAATTGGTGGACGCAGAATTTTGGCAGTGCATATTTTAAGATAGTTATAGTAAAAGGTTAATTATAAGAAAACTTTGTGGAATTGAGTTTTAGAATAAGCAGTTTTATATTAACAGATTATAATATTGTTGTTCTTCGCAGGTAAACAGCTCGGCCTTCCGGTGTTCTTCATTGTCCCACGAGCGGCAGTCATTAAGCCTCAACTAAATCTAACTACGGCGCTTTGAAATGATTCATGTTTCAAGTAATCCTTGAATTGCTGTTTAACCTTCGTAATCATGGAAAGAATCATATCGAGTTTCGCAGCTCATTTTTAAAACATAACCATCAAATTGTGTAAGGATCGCGCGGGTACGTTGCGGCCAGCTTGAGAAACACCAAATGGTAGGATGTAACCGATTGGGTCAACTCGTTAGGGCGCAGCAACCTAACCTGCGACCTCGCTGTGACAAAACAGCTTTATTATTACTTTTTTTTTTAACAACTAAAAAGGATGGCAAATTTCGTTCGGCGATCTTATCGCCTTGTTTTTGCGTCGTCTTGGTCGTCCTGCATCTGCATTCTTGGAGTCATCGGCAACGCTGACGGCTTGATATCGATATGTCAAAAGTTGGCAGCTCCACAAAAATAATTGCAAACAGAATCGAAATGGCGCGCGTTTTTCAAAAGTAGCAAACTATAAAAACTTATAGTTTTGAATAATTTTTTTTCAGCTCAAGCGAAGCTGAGGCCAGTGGTCACAAAGAAAAAAAGATTTCTTTCTACCAATTTTAGTTGATTACTTATAATCTTTTAGTTGAAACAATGAAAAAAAAAGAAAGAAAGAATTCACATTTAAATTCAAGAAAATCAATATTTATTGGATTTAAAAATAAAATCTATATATAAATACGCTTAGCGAAAATTCAGTGTTCTCAATAAGATTCTCAATAACGGAACGTACTCAGGTGAAACCTATACCATTCGAAAGATAAAGTGCTTGCGGTTTGTAGAATATAAGTTTCACCTGGGATACCTTGCGTTTTAGACAGGGTAAAATTGATTTGATGTAAAAAATGTACTTTATACGTTAAATAAAGTTATTACATGTTTCTTCGTAATGAGCTGTTATGAGAGCGTGTATTAAGTCGTCGAATGTCAACGACAAGGCAAACACTAGTATTTGTTAAAATAAGACGAGTTCAAAGACTTCATCAAACAGATTGTAAAAACTTTTATAAGCACGGATCTATGAGCACTACCCTAAAATATTATCAGCATGATGATACAAAAAGATTATTGATAGATGCAAAGAAACAGTGCCGTAGGTAGCTTTTTGGGAAGCGGTCAAAAAATTCGTTGAGAATGGTCACTGGAAACGGACTGGACCAATTTGATCATTGATAGCAAAATATCGCTACAAATATAATGTAATTGCGTAAACCTTTGCTGTTATTCATAGCTAGGACATAATCTAAATCAATTTTTTAAAATACTTGTCTAAAAGGCAACAAAATTATTAAAAGATATTTCAAATTGGCTAACTAAGTCACTGCGAAAACGTGAGCAATTTACGAGTCTCTTCTTAACTATGTCATTTGATCAATTTCTTTGGACATTCCGCAAATACGCAATCCCGCGCAGTCAGAACGCTAAAATGACATCGAATGACGTCACATGGTCGCAGTTTTAACGCTTTTGCTACTAAATGTCGGGCCTGCGCAATGCTATATAGAGATTGCATCTCTTTGCTTCAGGGAAATGAAAAAAATTGCTGCATTTCCACTAATTGCATAACTCTCTTTATTCTTCTTCTTCTTAACTGGCCATAACAACCCGCTATCGGGTTACGGCCGATATCTTTATTAGAAACTTTTAATATATGTACCACTAAAGATTCCGTAGTTGCAAGGCATGGGGCTTTTGCCCACAAATAAGCTTACTTACACGTTCGCTTGGCTTCTTCAGGAACCCATAGAAGGATACCTGCAATGGGACTAACTTGTAACCAGGGGAGGAGGGACATTGCGTTATAGATTAGGGAAGGGGCACATTCATGGGTCGCATACATTGAGCGCTGTGTTAACAGACGCCGCAGTTTAAGTCGCGCATAACAATGCTTAATTTCATTGGGAACAGCTGTTGCCTGAACCTGAAAACAAGAAATTATGATTTTAATAGTTGCAATAAATTAAATGCGTAACCTTTTACTTTCTCTTTATACTTATTGGAAAACAAATTGTTGTTTTTGTTTTGATTTTCTTGTTATTTTTCATCTTCTTTTTAACACTTTCTGGGATTGCTTCGCATTAGTTTTTCATTTGTTGTCTTTGTCATTATTAACCGATGATTCTTTAAATCGCTGTATCCATATATATATATATGGTATATATATATATATATATATGTACATATATAAACTTTACTTAGTCGAATGCAAATTGCTTAGATTTCTAATTTACATATGAATACATTTACTGCTTTTTCTTTAATTGCTGTTATTATTGTTTTTGTTGGTGTTTTTCGACTCGATTTCGGTTGCTATTGTTGATTCTAAAAAATCATTTACATGCGCTCATACAACAATATTTATAAGTATGTATAAAAATCTCTTATATATCATTTAATAAAAATTTGAATTCTATTTAATAGTTAAATTTGATTTAATTGTTCTTTTTTTTTCATTTATATTATTTTCTGCATTCAGCTTTCTTGCTATCATATCTAATGATAGCATATTATTGTATTTGATTTAAAATTCCATTAAATACAAGCATTTTGGCTAAACTGCTAAACAACTGCGCTCTTGCCTATACAGTATTCAAAAATCATAATATTTTAAGCTTATTTAAATAAATTAGAAAAATTAATAAAACGCTGTTGGCGCTTAAAAAATAAGTATGAGCATTGTGTGTTTCTTTACGCAGTTATAAAATGTTCGAAAACATTGCTTTAAGAAAATTACAATGCGGCATATAATAAATATGTTTTATGCAGTTAAGATTTTTGTGTTTTGTATTTTTTGTTTTTTTTTTTTTTTTTTTTGTGTTGTTTTTAGCGATATTTAAGTTCACATATATTGTTAAACTAAACTGTGAATAATTAATCAATAAGAGCAAAGCAAAAATGTTAAATTATTTTTACGTTTAATGTACAGCTCACTAAATTTGATGTTAAATTAAAAACAAAGCCCAACTTGTAATGGGGCTTTTAAGAAATACTAAGTACTACATAAACAAAATTCATTAACTGGTTTCTTACATCTAATGCTGTCTCTCAAATTAACTGCTTTACATTTACAGAATTAAATTTAATTTGCGTAAAAAAAAACTTAGATTATTTTCAAGAAATTAAAGTTAAGGCTTAAGTCTACATATTTACCCCAACTATAAGTGGGTTTATTTTTTATTTTGAGAGTTTTACGTGTAAATGTTACAAATTTGTTTATGTACAGAGGCGTCGCCTGGCAACACACCTCATATTGGAGTCCTAACACTGCACAAAATCTGCTAATGGAAACATAAATTGACAAGAATTCTTGTTATTGGCTTGATTCAGTTGCTGCCTCTGCTGTTGTTGTTGTTGTTGCTGCTGTTGTTTTTGTAGACATCACAGACATATTGCGACATTTTGTTGCCAATCAGGCGCACGCTCAGTTCCACAGCAGCAAACGTTAACTCTTTGTACTCTCAAATTGTTGCTTCTTACTGTCCCACCAGTCTTCTATACTTTTTACCATTTGTTTGCGGCGAAAACGTGTAGATTCCGCAATGCACCTGGTGATAAGATCCGTTTTCATTTCCTGATCCCCCATAACCGAGTTCAAATGCTCAAAAAGCTGGCTGTAGTCGCGACCAGGTCTGCGTATATCCTTAAAGATTTCAATACGCAACTGTGTGTTATGAACACGCGCAACTTCACGCTCTTCCTCGGTTAAAGTGTTTAAATTGGTATCCCCGTTGGTGCTATAGGTGGGCGAAGCACTCTTTCTTTCGAGCTTGATACTGTGATTAGTGGGTGCAACACCATTGTTGGCATTCGCACGACTATTATTGTTGCTACTGCTGTGATTGCTGCTGGCGTTTGTACCTGCTGCATTACCACTATTATGATTCAAACCGCTTCCCCAAAAGAAATGTGGCGTGGTGGTGGCGTTAACAGCACCTGTGCTCAGTTTGCCCTTTTCTCGCTTAAGCGTATCGAAACTGTTAGTGGCTGTTAGTACTGCCGCGTCATCAGCTGTTGAGTTGTTGTCTGCATCTGCGCTAGCACTGCCATTGAGCGAGCTGGAGTTGCTACTAGAGCCGTTGCCATTGTGGCATGTTTGCAGTATACGTGAGATCTCCGATGCATCGTTTATGTCATTATGACTAAAGTAGGCAGATGAAGAGCTTGAACTGGACGAACTGCTGTTAGTTGCACTACTTGACCCCGCTGCTGATGCGTTTGCCATTGCTGCGCCGCCAGCTGCCACGCCCGCTGTGACACCAATTGCTGTGTTAACACCCGTGGGTGAACTGATCGCTCCACTGACGTTCAACTGTGCTTGCGCTGTCGTGCCCTGAGTTGATGTCAGCGTGCCATGTAAATGCAAATGCGTATGGCTATAACCATTAACTAGCGGCAAAATCGCAGGTTTATGGGATATACCAGCCAATCCAGCAATACCAGAAATGCCTGCATCAAGCGGTGAGCTGCCACTTAAATTGCTACTGTAGGCTGCATGTGTGGTGGTTAGTCCATTTTGCGGCACATACAGCACGCCGCCATGGTTGTTGTTACTGGAGATCGCAGAGTGGCTGCTGTTGCTTGCATTTAAAGATGATGATGCGAAATTCTCCAAGCTACTGCTTGTAAGGCCATTGCTGACTGAGCTACTGCTGGCAACGCTGTTTAATGTTGTGACTGGCAGTGCTGCCGATGCTACTGGGCTTGGAGCTGAGGAGCTAGTTGTTGCCGTTGTAATGCCATTTACCGTTAAATCGGCATCCACAGCATTACCATCATCACTAATGCCATTAATAAAATTGTGCACATAGCCATTTAAGGCGGATTCCTGTTCGCTACTTTCCTCCTCATTAAAATCAAAGGCCAGTCTATCGCTGCTATGCAATGACATGCCCGAATCACTGGCTCTGTCGGAACATATTGAAGAAGCGTAAGAGGAATTACTATCTTCGTCATAGGAAACTGTGCCCGAATCCGAGTTAGGCGAACTGGGCGCACTTAGTGGTCTGGAGTCTGTAGACAGCCGCCGGAACTCAAAAGCACGCGGCAAAGGACCCGCCTTTCGTTTTCTGCCACGCGATGTGCCATCTAGTTTCTTGGAAGAGCCGCCTGCATTAATTGCGCCGCCTATCATTAAGCCCGGCATGCCGCTGGGCCCAGCGCCCATGCCTGAAATACCTCCGACTGATCCTCCTACGCTATTACTGTTTCCAGAACCGCTAGCACCGCCGTTACCATTTGGTGATTTCATGGGCGCCACATCGCTCAAATCAGCTTCATCCACCATAACCATATGCTTGTCCTTTTTATAAGGATTGCCAAACATGTGTTGTCGCACATTGGTGGGCTCGATTTCGCGCAGTGGATTATCCTTGTTTTTCAAATACTCCTGATAGTTGCCCATTTCGGCGATTGGTAGACAGTGACCCGAATCCTTGGCTACCAAACTGGCTGGACGCAGAAAAGTCTCACGCATGCGCGCGATTTCTTCAACCAAATCACGACGCGGTATGTCAAATGGGTTGCGATATGATTTCGCCGAGGTCTGATGCGTTAGCTGTGGGACTACAATTGTATAATTCTCGACGGGCTCAATTTCTGCATGCAACTTGGCAAACGTATCGCGCAGCAACGGATGACGCACTAAATCTCGACGCAGCGCTGTGCCCGTACATAGCTTGGCTGTCTCCACCTGGCGATAAGGCGGTTTAGGCTGTTTTAGCTGCTTGTACACCTTTATGCATAGATTCTCCTGATCCTGTTTGGCTGTGTTCTTGATGTGCTTCAGTTGATTGGCAATGGTGGGCGATAAATAGTTATCCACATTTTCGGGCAACAAAAACTGCAGCAGCTGATAAGGCACGTTAATGTTGACCAAGGCTTTGCGCAAAAACGGGCAGTAATAGGGCGGTATGGAACGCACATAGGCATTGAACTTGTACATGAGGTCATTGGGCGGGCTCATATTGTATTTGTGTATTAAATCGTGCAGCAGCGGCAGCAATGCGGGATAGTTATACGCTAGTACATATAAATGTACCTGCGTAAAGTTGGGCGAGGCCTTAAGGTAACCAAAAGGCAGTTCAAAGCCGTGCATGCCATTGGTAACAATCACTTGCCAGCATTTGTTCATCTCACGCTTGTTGAGAATTTGCAGCGTAAGCGGGCACGCTTCAATTTCATACTTGTCTACTGGAAAACTACGCACCAGCTGTGGCTCATCAACGGCTGGCGATATGATCTTTAGCTTGGGATGGGCGTCTCGCGGTGGCAGCGTTATAGCTTTGGAGTCAGGCCAATATGGCTCTGGCAGCGGCCAATAGCCAATGGGAAAGGTCTTTTGTGTTATATGCTTCTGCACATAGATCATTTTTTTAATCGGCTGGAAGACAATGTCCTGCACTGGTTCGTTATTGCCGCTTCCAGAACTGCTGCTTGTGTCTTTGGGCAGCAGCGGTTCAAACTGCAAGACGACGCCCGGTTGTACCTTCTGCACCAGACTTTCGATGCATTGATTGAGCACATAATGGGAACGTACGCGATACGAGCGACCACCAGTTACCTCGCACATGCGTTCAATGGGCGAATCATCGTGTGGCACTTTGCCCTCAACACGTTCGTCTATTTTATTACCCGGCATGCGCAGTACCAGTGAGAATAGTCGTTGATCCCAGCGAAAAGGCTCTTTGGTAAACTTGGTACCGGGTATTTGATTACTCAGCGGCAATATAATTTCTTGATGCACGCCATTGCGATACGAGTAGCGTCCACCATCGGTAATTACAATAATTACTGAGGGTTCCAAATAAAATGGACAACGACCCTGACCATAGGTATCTATGCCCGATTGCATGCGATTCAGATTCAGCAAATCAAAAGCGTTGCGCAGTGATTCGCCCATGGAAGTGAGCCCGTGACTTTGCAAATTCTTAAGCTCGTTCATAAAGGTGGCATGATTCTCCTTCCAGCCGGCTTTGACATTTGCTGGAGGCTCCTCAAAAGTTAGAAGCATATAGCGATCGCCCAAACAGTCTTGTGTGCGCTGACGATATTTTAGAAATGTTTCCACAGCGCCTTTGGCTATATCCAAATATGTTTTTTGTACACCATTCACATACGCCTTCTGGCACATGGACGAGGATGTGTCCACCAGGAAGAGTATGATTGTCATGACAGCGTACGTTCAATTGTTTCTCCAATTTAAGGCTTTTCTGGTGATGCTCTCTAGTAAAGGAGCGGCCCTGTTCCGATTGTGTTCTTTACGTTTCCGTACACACGCATTTACGCCGTAAGCATGCGCACGCACATTCACACTCACAATCGCACACACGACCTTAAGTGAGTGAGAGCGGCATATTGTTTATCGTGGAATATTATGGAATATTTAAAAAGAGAGGGGAAAAAAAAGACAAAAGTTTTTATCATTATTAGCAAGCGTTTAAAAAACGAAAAATCTTACAATATTACCGTTTTGTTTTCTGAACATCAAGCAGCAAGAGAGCGAGATGTTGTTGGGTTTGAGAGATAGATAATCTTTGTACAGTAGAAGAAAGATGGAGCGCGTTTCTCTCGCGTTCGATGATTCCTCCTGAAGTAGCTGCTTGCTGCTATCTGTGATGCTGCACTTTGCTGATCTGTTGCTAGCAGCACAGTTGTTCTTGTTGTTGCTGTTGTTGTTGTTGGTGATTTCTACGATTTGCTCGTTTTCTACGCGTAGCTATGCCACATTTAATGAACATGTTGCTTGAAACAGCTGACATTTATATCAAGGCATTTAGACTGTAATGACATAAATATATACGCACACACTTTAGTCGATATATACAAATATAAGATAAACAACTATCGCCCTTCAATATCTTCTGTACACGACTAGCAATACACAATGCTAAACTTTCGGACGCTAGATGGCGCTGCTAAACACTTAAAGTGCACACAACATACAAAAATCACACTCGAATTAGCATACATATAAACAAACTAATATTGTAATATTACTGATAATACACAACATTCACAAGATTTGATATGGATTGGCTTGACTGACACAAATAATTGGCTAATTGAGCGTAAAAAGCTGCAGCGAATAGGCTAACAATAAATGTGTTGTTACCTCTTGACAGCCAAATTTTCCACAACATTTTTAAGTACAACTATAATCCAGAAGCTATAAATTATGGAACAACTAGCTAACAGCTGTTAATACGTGCCCCCGAAACTCTTTCTTGACTAGTTTTAAGTTTTGTTTTTATGCGCTTGAAGCGTTTATATCAAATGGCAGAAATGATTGAAGACATTTTTTCTTAAAGCACAGTTGCATGGAGTGCTGCAAAAACACTCTTGAATTACATCTCATATAAATTTAAAAAAAAATGCTGTTATTGATTTTGAAATCAATTAAAAATGTAATCTCTAGCAAGGCGGGCGCACACCGATGGATTTTTCTAGAAAATTCAAAGTCAATATAGAGAAAAAACGTCTAGAAATTGAAGCGTTTGCTTTAATGCCTGAAACTAAGATATAAACTTCTGATAATTTACTAGTAACGATCGGCCATTGGGAATTGAAAGGGTGTGCGAAATTCCACGCCCGCCAATGTGTTTCTGGTATGTTTTTATACCCTGCACACTGTGTAAAAGAGTGTTATAGATTTGAGCAATATATGCAACAGGCAGAAGCAGACTTTGCAGACCATAAGTTTCATGAACAAAGATGATCGGACGCAATAGTCGAGTCAATATAGTCGCATAAGTCTGCCCACCTAGATCACGTAGACTGCAAGAGTTAGAGGAACATCGACAGATGAAGTTTGTTGCATCATGTTGATATCTTAGCCCCATTCCTCTTGAGCAATTGTTTGCTTAACACCCACACTATAAAAG
This sequence comes from Chymomyza caudatula, assembly GCA_035041775.1. Classification (NCBI taxonomy): domain Eukaryota; kingdom Metazoa; phylum Arthropoda; class Insecta; order Diptera; family Drosophilidae; genus Chymomyza; species Chymomyza caudatula. The sequence goes on from JAWNKW010000070.1 coordinate 1,602,558, forward strand.
CTATCCGATTGAAACTTTGTAGATTGATTGTGATGACTTCAACTTCAAAAGAAAAAGCCAACATTGCGCCAACAAATTTTGTTATATACCAAAGAATGTTGACCTTTTGCCGAATCAACCCCACTCATCTCCCACGCAATACAATTACCATGATTACGAACATACCCTTCAACGCAACTGATTTTCATAAGAAATATAGGATGTAACTGCATTGAATTTCTATTTACATATTTTTCAATTGATGTTTACAAGAATTTAGGCTGAAAAAGTTAATGATTTTTAACCCTCCTCACTTTTTGTTGGAAATTGTCAAGTGCCACTTTGAATTGCTCTTCTACGAAGTCGTTACAAACAAAATTCATCGCTGTCAATTTGTTGGCTGAATTCGAGTGAAAAATAAAACATATCACTCGTTTTGTATTTAATAAGAGAGTGGTAATACTGACCTTTATTGAAAAAAATTCCAGAGAATTCATTTCAATTTGAAATAAAGTCAGGCACTGATTGCAGAAGGTTAGTAAGCCATTTCTCTTTGGAAAGCTTATTGAGTCGTGTTTTTGCGAAATACATTTATTTTTTGCCACGTTTCATTTCAGTTTAAATAATAAAATATGATTTCAATCAAATATTTTAATTTCCCAGAAGGCTAGAAAAAACAATTTATTTTAATCGCATAAATCAATGCTCAAAACTGGCAATAACAATCCGTGATACCAACTCTCTGCCGGTCAATATGCTCAAATCTTATTTGGTAAAATTTACCATTCTTCATTTCTTACATCCATTTTGTTAATTAAAGTATCTTACAAGCGACTGCTAAGCATGTTAAAATAAATTAAATATTTAATCAACTACCGAAACGGCATCCTAGCCACCCACACAATGAGAGTTTGGTTCAACACACAGTGGCTCCCGTGGGCATTCCGACTGAAACAGCGCGTAGTCACAATAGAGAATGACTGCGAATGAATGGATAACTATAAGGTTATGTATTTTTTTTTTTGTTTTCATCGACAACAGCTGCAACGCCAAATTAAAGTAGTGAAAATATTTTAGAATTGTATTATATTCTGTCTTTAACAATTTGCAAACTGGTTAAAATTGATTTTAGTTCAGCTGTGGCGGTTCGCCCAGTGGAAACGCTATTGCTGCGACGCTTAGTAGCGCCCCCTTGCGACGCCTGTGTGCGTATGCAGTAAAGTGGCAACGCCACAACGTCAACAAAGGTAAAAATACAATAAAAAAGATGGCACAAAAACCTTGCTTAACCAATTCCAATTGGGCTTAAAGTTTTACTAGCATGGTTATAATAAATAAGCGTAAATTTAAGCTAAAAACTGCATCGTCAAAGCAACAAATGTTCAACGACCTTGTCAAGCAGCACGGGGGGAGGACTGTGAGAACTGTGAGGTGGTGCGTCTATCACGTATGTAGATAAATATATAATCAGTTGAAAAGCAGCGCTGCTACAACTACTCTTAATTCCTTATATTTAAGAAATTTGCGATGAAAAGAATGCGTTTTCTGACCTTAATTTAAAACACGAAACGAGCGTTAATTATTATGGCGGGGGTGGGATCAAGAGTGTGCACAATTGCCGTGTAAATCGGCAAATACATTGTTTATCGACAACGATGATAGCAGCGGTTACAATTTGGCGCGCATTAGCACACGATGATGTACTTATATGCAATTGCGAATATTCATATTTGCAACAGTTGTAAACAATAATGAGTGTACCGCGGTGATTGCAAGTTTGTTGTTTCGATAAGAATAAGAAAAAAAAAAGTGAAGTTTTCAAAAACTGTAGCAAACTTCCAATTGATCATAATAATACAACATTTACAACAAAAAAAAGAGACCCACACCGTCGTTTGCTTATAAACGTAACAAAACACACAACAACAAAAAAATAAAAAATAAAAATAAAAAACGCTGCTGCATGTCGTGACGGAGTCACGGCACACACAAGTGCCACACAGACACACCATAGAAAACACACAGACGACGACACACACAGCATCAGCAAACTGGCACACAAGCACTTTGAGTGAGAGTTAAACTGGCACCGCCACCACGGGCTGTCACTGCAACACACACAAGAGTCACATAATTATGATGATGGCAAATTAACAAATTAAAAAAAATAATAAATAATAAATAAAAAATATCAACAAAACAATAATTTAAAGTTGAAACTTCAACTTCTTAACATCTCAGTTATTTGTTTTATACTTGAAATGCTTTTGCTTTAACTTGTACTGCGCCACGGCTCAGTCGTTTTGAACGATTTTTTTTTTATTCTGTTATATTTTTACTTATGTGCCAACAAAAATTTATCACCACCGCACACACACACACACACACACACACACACACACGCACACACACATCAACGACCAAACAGCGCCACACACACAAAAGTACTCTCTTACACTCTCTCTCTCTATTTTTTTGTCGTTCGCTCACCAACTGACCGACAGTCGCAGCGGCGGCAGTGACAAAACGACAACACGACAACCGAAAGTCATACTATGTATGTGGGTATATGTTTACTTGTAGTACCTCAACGGCAGGCGGGAGCGGGTTAGTTTCTTTCACGCACATACACACGCACACTTAAGCACTGACGGTATTTATTCTTTTATTTTACTCGTTTTGTATTTTATGCCGAGGTAGAGCTGCTCGCGACTTCTGTTGCTTACGGTTTGAAACGAAAAAAAAGAATGATTGAATTAGGGTTGTTGATATGATACCGATATACCGACTTATCGATATACTCTCAACTATTATGCGATATTTCGATATTTTTATTAAAACTATATAATTGATGCTATCTTTATATCGTTATATTATAAAGTATAAAAGTAGATTTGATTTACTATAGAAGACTTTATACAATAATTGAATATAGCTAAATGCCAGCTTTGTACAAATATATAAGCGCGTAGAGGCGTAAGCATACTGACTTTTAAACACCCTTTAGATTTTTATTAAGGCGTCAGCGTAGCTGTTTCAGCATAGGCTTCAAACTCACCATTCATTCACCTTTTCAAGCACTTTATCCAAATTAAATTCATACATATCTGTGGTCATATGGAAGAATAGCTTAACGCTGTGAAACTTTATAGAAGTTATTACAAGTCACCGTTCCTTTTCTAAGTTTGTGGAAGTAGACATGTACAAGTTTTAAATATATATTGGTGACTTGAAATGACTTCTATAAAGCTTCAGAACGCAATAACTCAACATTTCCTTATGCCGACTTAAGCGACTCTTCCATATGACCACAGATATTCTTTATAACAATGTTTATATTAAATACATTACGCCAAAGCCGATCACAGCTTTAAGTATTTTACTAAACTCAACTTGCTTCTAGTGTTCAAGTTCGTTGTGTTTGTTCAAAATGTATTGACTCTATCAATGATTGTCTATAGTTTATGTTGTCGGGTATAGTACTCAAGTTATTTCCATATCTAATAAAAGTATAAAATTATCGAAACAGCTGTTGCATCGATTACGATTTCGTGGTTTGTGCTAACTATAGATGGCGCAAATCCGGCAATCAGCTGTTGATAAGCATTTTAAGTATTTCGTTCTTAGTTCGACTATATGATAGTTGTGCTTTGAATATTAATATATGCATCTATACATGTTGCTAAAACTAAATTCTGTGTAATTACTAAAGTGAAAATTGTTTACCGCATCATTTGAGACTACCATGCTGCCAGGGCTGTCGCCCATCATTAGCAAGTGTGCTGCAATCTTCGCAATACTACAAATTTGTATTAGACCATTTAACTTATTTGAAATTTTGGACTCAGTTTTTACTTAAATATATATAATATACGCAATATAAAAAAATATTTTAACAAAGGCAAAGTGTTAATGTGTAACGTGCCTGTGCTTAAGACAGGGTCGCTTGCACGCAACACATGTTTATTTGGCGCGCGAAAACGCAAATACAACAAAGCGCCACAGTTCACCATTTGCATTTAAACATTTAAATATTAGTCCATTCATTAAATTTGAAATATGCCGGAAACAATGATTGCCGGCATTCCGGTGCACTTTCCCTTTGAGCCGTACGATGTGCAACGCGCCTACATGGAAAAGGTAATTACTTGTCTAAAAGACGGCACGAACGGAGTTCTAGAATCCCCTACAGGAACAGGAAAAACTTTAAGCCTGCTCTGCGCATCGCTGGCGTGGATACGCACACGTCAATCTGATCTGCAGCAGCAAACGCATAAAATGCGTGAACAAAACATTAAAACTGAAGCTGATATGCTGGCTGCAAGCTCAGCCGCAGCAGCTGGCATTGGCGCCTTGGGCAAGACCAACAACTGGGGAGTACCCAAAGTCATTTATGCCTCACGAACACACTCACAGCTGACGCAGGCCATGCGTGAGCTAAAGCGCACCGCATATGCCTCTATGCGTGCGGTAGTGCTTGGATCCCGTGATCAGCTATGTATACATACGGATGTTATGCGTGAGCAAGGTAATTCTAATAAAGTGAGCATGTGTAAGCTGCGCGTGCAGTCCAGGACCTGCTCATTTTATTTGCGCGTGGAATCGAAGAAGGATCATCCAGAATTCCGTGGTCCCAGCATTATGGATATTGAGGATTTAATTAAAGTGGGACAGAAATTGAAAATGTGTCCCTATTATGCCTCCAAGGAGCTGGTGCAAGATGCGGATATCACCTTTATGCCCTACAATTATCTGCTCGATCCAAAGGCGCGCAAAGCTAACAAAGTCAATTTGAGCAACACAATTGTCATATTGGATGAAGCGCATAATATAGAGAAAATCTGCGAAGAATCTGCCTCCGTGCAGGTGCGCTCTTCCGATGTGGCGATGGCTATCGAGGATGTTACGCACATTATGAAAGCTTTTACGAGCGCGGATTCACAAGATTTCAGCGGCGGCAGCGAAGAGACTAAAGATTTTAGCGTTGAAGATTTGGCCTTGCTTAAAGAAATGCTGTTAGAACTGGAAAAAGTCTTCGACAACATTATAGTAGAGAATCCAAGTGAGGGTGCTACCTTCCCTGCTTCCTATATGTACGAGCTGTTGGCTCAAGCCAATGTAAGTAATTCCCATCTTATGCCGGCTATATCCTAATTCCCAACTCTACCCAGTAGTTTGACTACAAAAACTGTGCTACAATTACGGCTCTACTAGACAAGCTAGTGCAGTATCTCATGGTGTCCTCACAAAATACAACGATGCGTAAGGGCGGCAGTTTTCTGGTGCTTAGCGATTTATTAAACATTGTGTTTGCCAACAAAGAAGCTGTTATGGCTAAGGTACATAACAGCTTTAAAGTGCATGTCGAGGTAGAGGAGTTAAAGAACACCAACAAAGCAAAACCCAAGCAAGGCGGCTGGCTCTCCAAGGGTTCAAATACGACAACAACAACGAAGGCGGCTAAAATTGTTAACTTCTGGTGCTTCAACCCGGGTTTTGGGTAAGTGTATATCATTTTCCAAGAAAGAAACGGTTAAGAGTCGTACAATTTTGAATGTTTATTTTTTATGCCGTTCAGAGATTGAAAAAAACCCAATTAAGCCATAGCAGATGACTTCTTTTTTGAACTGCAACTGTAATACTTTTGGAGCAGTAATACTTTTTTCATTTTGCACTTCGCAGCCGAAACTGTACCAGGAACGTTCTCTTATATGATTCTAACAGAGATTACGGCTTTGTATTTTATTGAGATAAGGTTTTAAATTATTTTTGGGCCATATGTGAATATTCTTCAGATCAAATCGGTTGAGCTTTTTTTTTAATTTGTTCAAAGACTCAAGCTAAAATTTTTTTTAATTTTTAGCATGGAACAGTTGATGAATACGCAAGTGCGCAGTATTATACTCACCAGTGGCACATTGGCTCCTCTGAAGCCTCTTATTGCAGAACTAGCCATACCCGTGGCACAGCACTTGGAGAATCCACACATAGTCAGTCAATCGCAGGTCTATGTCAAAATTATAGGCACAGGACCTGATCGCGAGCAGCTTATATCAAACTATAAAAATCGGTGGGTGCTTCATTATATATTTTCTGTAATATTTATGTAATAGTTAACAAACCTCCCACAGCGATAACCCCAACTATTTACGCTCGCTGGGCCAAACTATACTGAATGTGGCGCGCATTGTTCCGGATGGTCTGTTAGTCTTTTTTCCTTCATATCCTATGCTAAACCACTCCGTAGATGCCTGGCAAGCTAGTGGTCTGTGGGCAGATATATCACGACATAAGCCTATTTTCTTGGAGCCCCGCGGCAAAGAACAGTTTACCACAACAATGGAAGAATTCTATCAGGCCATACGTGACTCGAAGGGCGCTGTATTTATGGCTGTGTGTCGCGGCAAGGTCTCAGAAGGTCTGGATTTTGCTGATCGTAATGGACGCGCCGTTATTATAACAGGCCTACCCTTTCCGCCTTTGAAGGATCCCAAGGTCATACTTAAGCGACGTTATTTGGAAAACAATCGCACCAAGCAGAATCAGCTGCTCAGTGGCCAAGAATGGTACAATTTAGATGCCACACGTGCCGTAAATCAGGCCATTGGGCGTGTCATACGTCATCGCAATGACTATGGCGCTATTTTGTTGTGTGACGCACGCTTTCAAGATGCCTCCCAAGTGCAACAACTGTCCAAGTGGATACGCGGTCATTTAGGCCCACAACCCAGAAGTTCGCCATTTGGTCCGATTGTGCGAGAGCTGCGTCAATTCTTCAAGAATGCAGAGAGCACGGTACTTTAACAATTTTATAGTTTTTGTCTGTTTATAAATACGCATATGATTGCATAAAAGCAATTCAGAAATACAGCGAGTAGTGTTAACAATGTTGGGACAGTTGTAATTATTAACTTATATTTTTAGATGGCACAGCCGGATGAACGCGCCTATGAACCTCTAACGCCAGCAATTATCAAAGAGGAAGAAGCTTTGCCGAACATAGGCAAAATCAAACGGGATCCTGATCAGGCTACGAACTCGCAGGTGGCCAAGCAAATCTTCAACAGCCAAGTAGAGCGCACCAATTCCATTAAGAGCTGGACACCTGATGATTATGTTAGTGCCGCTGGACGTTCCCACAGTCAAGCTGCGCCCAAGGCTATTGATTTTATGAGCAGACTAGAATCTAATGTTTCGGTAGGTGATAACAAGCTCTAGCGTTCTCGCTCGTTCTTATGTACTGTTTAATCTCTAGAGCATTGATTTTAACTACACGGCAAGTAGTGGAAGTAAGGGCTATAGCACGGGCCTCGTCAAAATACACAAACGTGAGCGAAGTTCACCTACAAGCTGTGATGCAACGCAGGTATCGAGCAGCAAAAAGCGTTATAAGCTTGTGGATACTTTGCCAAGCCAAAAACCGCTTGATAGTCCTGCGCCAAGTGGTACAGAAATGAAGAAAGCGCCTGAATCGCGTGCAGAGTTTCTGCGATTGGTAAGCATATTCTAATAGCTGCTCGGTAATGTAATGTAATCATTTGGTTTATTTTACAGGTGCGCAGTGTCGTAGGCATTGATAAGTTCCAGTGCTTCGGCAAGGCAGTACTATCCTATAAAACCGGCGGCGATGATAGCTTTGAAGAGCTAATGAACCTTTTGTTAGAAATTTTGAACAAACCAGGATTACGTTATCTACTGCATGGCATGCGTCGCTTTTTAAAAAATGAACACAAAACTGAATTCGATGTGCGTCTATCCAGCCTGGAGTTATTATAATAGACCTAGTTATAGACTGCAAGGACGAATTATGCATACATATACAGTCAAACCTGCTTAAGTTGGCCACTTACGGTTCAAGAATTTTTGGCCAACTTATGAGGGTGTAAGTTTTATAGTGATTTTATGTTGTTTCTTTATATTATGGATTATGATTTTTTTTAACATAAAAGTTTGTTTAATCGTGTAAATTTGTACATACATAAATTAAAGTTTAAAATCATAGTTGCAAAGCAGTCGAAGTTTGTTTCAAGAGTACTGTAAATTTAATAAAATTCAAAATTGCAATTAAAATCTAATGTAACTTAAGAAAATCTTTTAAATTTGCTTATTTATAAGCTTTTGACTTCTTTTTTTTTTGATTTTCAACAAATGAATTGTTCCATTTGGAAGGATTTCATTCAAATTTCTATAAGCAACGAGTTTACTGCAACCAATTTCGTTCAGTTGTAAATTTTGCATTTATTTGGATTATTTTTATGCTTCGATGTTATGTTATGCCAACTTTTCCAGGTTCAATTGCATTGACAAAATTCAAAAATCGTTGAAAAATTGGTTGATTGATTTTTTGTACTAATATATTTTGATTTCTCTCCAACTTAAGGAGGTGGCCAAATTTGCAGGTTTGACTGCATATGTAAAAAACATTGTTTAGCTATTTTTGTTTATTATTGTAATCAAAAATAACCAAAAGAGTTTACTAGTTTTGGAGTTTAATAGGTTTGTGCAAAAGCATGATTAAGTGAGTAAAAAAAACTGATATCTTTTAAGAAACCAATTTGCTTAAACGCTCCGCCTTGGGTTCACAATAGCTAGAAACATCAATTTGTTGTACATATATTTAAGTTTGTAGCGAATAGAATTAATTTTGCTAATGCTCAATTTGATATCTGCCAATAAATGATAACGTAGGTCAAGCTTACTTATAATTATCTTTACAAAAGTTTTTAGGATATTCATTCAGTTATAATCATGTTATTCTATAAGTGGAATTTCTGCTTGCTTACTTTTAACTTTTACAAATATATCGTTCGGGGTACAGGTTTCTTAAATTCGAGAACCACTGAACCAAATGACTCATATTTAGACCATATATTCGTTGGGTCTGCAGGAAGGTTTCTGTTCAGTTTGTGTCCGGTAGGTGGAAAGTGACGTAATAAATACATATTTTTTATAGCTAGTTTTTAACGTCTTTTAAACGAAGAATTTACCATATATGTTTATTATTACTACGGGGTAAACAATTACTTGTATGTTCGCAAAACAAAGTTTATGTTTTCTTCGAATAGATAGACTCAGTTTAATGTTGAAAACTATACTCGTGATGGTATCAAGGATCTCGTCAACCGTCACAAAGAGAAACCATGTCAGCATGGCGATCAACCGGAAATGTGCAGTAGGGACCAAACTAACGCGCTATAAGACGCTCATCCTTTTCGTTTTGCTTTATGGCGCTGAAGCATCTGATGAAAATGCCTTTGGAGTGTTTGAGCGGAAAATACACCGTAAGACCTTGGCCCCTTTACGCGTTGGGAACGACTACCGCATTCGATGGAGCTCTACGACAACATTGATATAGTCAAACAAATTAACATACAGCGGCCCGCTGGCTTTTTCATGTTGTACATATGAATGAAGAAGCTCTTTCAGGTCAACAGACTTTAGAGTGTAGTCGTAAATCAGATAATTCTACCGGGGATCAAATATCAAACCAATTTTTGGCCATGAAACTCAAGGTCCGACACGCCTCCTTCTGCCTGTTACATACGTTGCACAAATCCATAATACCCTTTACTCTATGTGTACAGTGTATAAATATGATCGAATTTTCTTGTACAACATAGATTTTTATACACTGTGCTTATAATATCTCAGGTACTTTAGATCCGTGGCATATCATATGTTCCTTTTGCAAAAATGTTCAGCAAGTCAATAAAAAAATATAGATTTCAGTCCAAATTGCATACCTTCGTTTCGAAACTTTGTATAGTTAATCACCAATCCAGATCGAATGAAAACTATAGAATTTGGCAATAAGGTACCTATTTCAGACCTCTCTTCCTACAAACTCCTACAAAATATCGCTATTTGTAGATATATTTATAAGGTGCTTAACATAACTATACGATATGTTTACTTTTTTTTGCCAAAAAGTGTTTTTGATAAGTTTAAACATGAATTTGTAGTTTCTTTTTATTAATACTATGAAAGAAACTTTCTATTTCGAGCTCATGCTTATTAAGCTTATTTTTTTTAAGTTATAGCACTAATTTACTATACTGCATTTTTTGTATATACATATTTCATTATTAATATTCATTTATAGTTTTAATAACAAGGAAATACTTCTAAAAAGTTCCGCCTTGTACCTTCCCCATATCAAAGAAAATCTTTCTTATTCGGTTTAACGAGTTTTCTTACAATAGAGAATAGTTTGCATATGGAAAAGGTTATGTTAGGCACCTTATAAGCAAAAGCCACTAAATTTGGTATGCAGACTCATGAGAGCCTAGTAAATACAAAAAAACCGACCTTTTGTTAAAAACAATCAAAAAACCTCGAACCTGGAGCCCTTACCTCCCGGTATATCGAATCTTGGCTAATATTTCGTTTTAGAAAAAGCTTACAGGGTATCCCGCTGCCTGTGTATCACATATTCTGAGCAAACTTTTTGGTAAATGTACCATCTGTATAAATAGAAAGAGAAACCGCCATGCCTAATAATTCAGCAGTTATCGATTTCAAAATTTAAATGCCTCAAAAAAAGCGGTCCTTTCCGTACATCATAAAGGGTAGTTTCCGCACAAGCTAATATACTATATGGCTTTTTATTTGACCCCTCGGCAACCCTACGCCAGCTGCATTAGAAATGCATTGCAGCTGACCCCCACATTCAGCCCCACTCCATCACGCCCGACACCTTAAATAACAGTTGGCCAATAAGTGCAGCGACGCGCTGGCGAAGAATTCAACTCACTCGGTTTTCGACTTGCAGCGACCACGCACTCGCTCCTCAACAATCGTCCTGGCAAGGTGCCTGTGTGGTGCAACTGTGTGTTTGTTTCAGTGTGGGAGAGGGAGCGAAAGTTGTTGTTGTTTATAAATTGCAGTTTTAAACTTTAACTATGCAAATAAGCTAGATAAACTAACTAAGTTTACACACAATCAAAAGTCCAGGCACCGAAAATCGAAGGCCTGCCGCAACAAGTCAGAATCGTTAGTATAGCTATAGCCAATTCCGCCTGACCTTGGCCCAGTTAAGGACGCGCACAGCAACAGAGCCAATAAATATATATATATAAAAGGAGCTCTACCCCCGCCCCTGTCATATGGTTGAGCAGGTCGGCTGCCTTAGACAAACTGGCGGCATTGTGACCGTTGCCATGCCCAGTCAGAGTACGCCGCATGCAGGCAATGCAAATACTAATGTTGTCACTTCTGGAGTTAACTCCAACAGTGCAGTAGCCGCACAGCAGCAGCATCAACTGGCCAGTAATATGAGTTTGCTAAGTTGCAAGGGCGGACGTTATATATGGACCGATCGGGAACTGCTAATGCATCTGCAGAACTATACGCCGCTCATACTGCTCATTGATTTTGTGGAAAAAACGCGCACCAAGCGTTTCTATGAGAGTTCTGAACGTTATGAGATTCTAATGTTGGTGTTTATCATGCGCAAGGGTGCACCATTCTGTGAAAACAAGCGATTTCCAGCGGAATACTGGGTGAATCTATCGGTGGGTCCCATTGCCGAGGCCTTTGATAGACTGCAGGCAGCCATTGATATACCTGATCCACAGCTGCCCATACATATGAGCGTAACGGATTTGACCAGCTGGAAGCAAATGTTTGATCTGGCCATGTTGGATATTAGACGTTATGCCTATTACACGGATCCAATGCAGCTGGCCGATATGGGCGTATATAATCGTATAACTTTCGAGCAACGCTTTGGTATGCAATGGCAGGAGTAGTGGCAAAAAATGCACAGCCAAAATATGTAGTAAAACATTGCCGTTTCTCAACCGGCTGGCTCGCAGTAGACTTAAGAAAATACATATAATCAACAGTTTAAAAATTAGAAAATGTTAGCGACTTGCTGTATTGTATTGCTACGCGGTACCTACACACACACACACAGACACACCTGACAGAGTTAATTGTTGTTTCATAGTGGAATTTATAACCTGTGCCTTCCAAGTCACATAACTTCAAAGAACCAGGCACATAATATATGTATGTATGTATCACAACTGTTGCCCTTAACTAAAACCTAACTAAACTATGTAATAAACTTTAAGCTCCAATATAATGTTGTATACAAAACAAATTGTTTATTTTCTTCAATGATCGATTAAACATACTTCAATATCCATTCAATTAAATAATAATAAAAAAAAATAGTTGTGTATTCAATACAAATTATTTCCTTCATTGGAAATGCCTCATTAGCTTTTAACTTAAAGTTAACTACATGCATGTTTACACATTATATGTTAAACAAAAATTTATCCTTCAATGGAAGTTTTTCAATATCACTTAAATTATCTTTACTTACATATGTAAGTTTTTTGTACTTGCGTTGCGATTTTAAATTAACTTGTACATTCATTTCATGAATTCAAAATTAAGCGCTCTATTTTGAACTACATAGCTAAGCGCAAAGTCAAATGAGCTTTAAATATTATTTAAATATTTGTATTGACGTCGTCGTTTTGTTTGAAAGGAATATGTTTTAAAATACCCAACTGTTTGCCACGAGTTATTTCTTTGGCCTCCCATTCGCCCAACTGATAGATTTCGTCGTACATTAACTTGATCTTCTCTTGTAGCTGATTAGGCGTCATTTTAGCAAATTCTATTGGGTAAAAAGGCGACATTTGTATTTATTTTATTTTTTTTTTTTAACTCACCGTTCATTTTGGCAATGTCCGCTTGGATCCGATCCTCTTTTGATTGCTGTTCTATTGGCTTTGGGGTCTTGGTTGTAAAATCATCAATTCCGGGAACTGCATGGCAAGAAAGATTTGCATTTTTTTTATGTCGTTTTTAAGACTTTAGTAATTGTCTGCTTACTTGTCTCTGGCTTCTGTTCTTCATGTGAGCTACGCAAGGAATCCAAAGACTTTAAACGTTCCTCATGCGACTCAAAAGCGTGGTGAATGTGTAAGTTCTCTTCATTGAAGTCATAGTAAATATCATCGTCCAAGTGCCGCATTTCTGCAATGTATCAAATACATTTATGTTAAAGCGTGTATATAGTTATAGCTATGTACACGTTTACCTGGCTTAAGTGAATTAGGTTTTGAATCACTTTTGCTCATTGTTAAGTAATTTTTGTAGAATGAAGACAATTAATTAAATTATTTGTTATTGACTCCTTCAACGCCTCTAAGCAAAAGGACGCTCGAATGCAACTAGCGAAGATCCGGCAGCATTTTGTATTTATCTGGCAACGTTTACGTAAGTGCAGTGCTGTTAAAGAATAAAAGGTTTTGCATTTTGTGCATTTAAATAAATAATACGTAGGCTACAAGCAAAGTTTGAATAATCTGGCAAGGCTCACATCATTCCAGTCAAGCTGATATTGCCACTGTAAAGTTTGACAGTTTCTATCGTAAAGTGACGTTTAACGTTTCGAAATAAGCGCGCTATTTGTTTGTTTACATTGACTTGAAAAATTTACAGTGCGATCGCCTTTATTTGGCCATTATTATGTAAAAATGGTTTGATTCCCACATAATTTGACGATTGCTCAAAAGAAAGATCGTGTCGTTTGGTGTAAATAAATGCTCAGGAAATACAATCGCGTTGTTTCCAAAGACGTGTATAAAATCATCACAGGTGACGAATCATGGATCTATGCGTATGAGCTTGAGAGTAAGAACTGTTCAACAATATGAGAAAAAAAAAACAATCGCCGGCGCATCATTCTTCATTACGACAATGCGAGCTCTTACACATCTTGTCAAATAAATGAATTTTTGGACACTCAAAACATCGATTTGATGGGTCATCCGCGGTACAGGCCTGATTTGGCACCCAATGCATTCTTCTTGTTCCTAAACATCAAAGATAAACTGCAAAGTCAACGATTTGCGAGCGCCAAAGAAGCTGTTTATGCGTTCAAGAAACATGTTTTGTAGGTGTCTTCCGCCGAGTGGGAAAAAATTTCGCCAAATGGTTTGAACGCATGCAAAAGTGTATAAATCTTCATGGAGTTTTTTTTTTTGAAAAGTAAAAAATAAAGCAATTTTCATTGATAAATTAGCGTGTCTTCACATTTTGAATTCATGTTTTTCGAACAGCTATAAATTTCGACAAATACAAAAATATTGTGTTCCTTTTATGCTATGTCTCTTCGAGAAGCTTAAAATGATCATATATACGTTCATTTTCTGCTCAAAATTGACTGTTCTGGCCGGGGAAAACTTTTCTTGGCTTTTGCCTCTTTTCTGAAGATTTGTTTATGCCTCTTCTTAGAGAATCGTTTATGCCTCTTCTTACCTAACAAAATTATTTTTAAAGTTTTCTTTGTTTGGTGCCATCTGTTCTTATAATTAATTTATTTGAATTAATTATTGTTTTTTTGTGGTAACAATAATTTTGTTGGTGTCTATTTTGGCATATCGTTTCATTTGTTTAGCTGTTATTTTCTTCTTTAAACACAGCTATTATTTTAACACAGAAAAATGTAAATAACTGTACCCATTTTATTCACACGAATACACTAATTATACTAGACTACAAAATTCATACTTTTCTAATATTTAAGAACTCTGATGGATGATCATGTTTAAACTAAATTCCCTCAATATCGCCACTTGCTCAGTATTTTCCGATCACCCTCGAGTTTCGACAATTTCACGAATATCGGTATTTTTGGAGGTTCCACTTAAGCCGCTAAATCTCTATTGTTAAATGAAGTATTACCTTATTTAAAGTTAATAAAAGCCACTACAATCCTTTTATAGCCCACTTTTCGATTTAACACATGAAATTTTGGCCACAGGACTCAAAAGTCGCTCGTTCCTGAAATTTAGAAAAAAAGAGCTAAAGTTATGTCTTTATCTATGCACGTTGGCCTGTTGCTAAAATATTTTTTAAAAAGACTTCTTAATTTTTATATGTGTGTCGTGTAGATTATCTATCTTCTCACCAAGCAAAAACTTTGTTATGGATGTTTTCAATCTAAAACACGTGTTTGAAATGCTCTTTTCAGGGCGTTTATAGACTTATTGTCTTTAACCGTTTTTAAGTTTATGAGTTTTTTATATTTCTCTTAGAGACTTCTAGCTTGCAAGCCGTGTGGTGAGCGGGTTAGAGACTACCACCTCAGCAGGCCAAAGCTTGTCGTATGAGGCGACTTATAAAGACACTGGATTCTGTCGAGACCAGTAGAGCCACCCCAGGCCTTAAAAGGGTTTTGTGGACCCATCATGTGAAACCCCAATTCCAGTGAAAGAAATACATGAGGCCGTAACCCGGTAAAGGGTTGTTAGGGCCAGTTAAGAAGAAGACTTCTAGCTTGCACTTTCATTGGTAAGCATATTTCTAACAAATAGAAGAATAGGTGGTATAATTTCACTTATAAACAATTCAAGCAAGTTCGGTTTTCTGTTTCTGCTATATGAACAAGTTTATCCATGTTGCATGCCCCTTTTGCCGTAACCCGGTAAAGGGTTGTTAGGGCCAGTTAAGAAGAAGACTTCTAGCTTGCACTTTCATTGGTAAGCATATTTCTAACAAATAGAAGAATAGGTGGTATAATTTCACTTATAAACAATTCAAGCAAGTTCGATTTTCTGTTTCTGCTATATCAACAAGTTTATCCATGTTGCATGCCCCTTTTTAAGTTCTAAGCGATAATTGTTCGTTCATATTACAATCTATTATTATAATTTTAGTTTAACTCATTACTCTACTATTTAAAACATACACTATGACAAACATTAGTCAATTTCAAGAATTATCTTTATTTTATTAGTCTTATTTACATTAATTTGTACACATATGTATGTGAACCTAAAGTCTTGGGCTTTTCTAAGCAACGAATCACTTGTACGTGTTCCTAGCATTTCTCATTCTTATGACATTCTCACTTCGCAGCACAAATCGCGCTTTATTTTGTGTATTTAATATATAAAGCTAAATTGCATATTTGTAGTCAAGTTGAAATCAGCGCCTTGTTCGTCTTTAAGGTGTTTATTTTAAGATCAATACATAAAGTTGATCGAGGGAACTAACTGACACTTTAAATACGCAATTTAGCCTTAAACGTTATAAACACATAAAATCGTATTGAAGGCCTTGCTTGATTTACAGCTTACGCTTGGAAGGCCCACGATCGAAGATTCCCAGCAGTTTGCCGCGTGTCATTTCTTTGGACTCACGCACGCCCAATTGATAGATTTCATCGTGCAAGGACTTGATCTTCTCAATAAGCTGATCAGGCGTCATTTGCCCAAATTCTGTGGGGTAAATATAGCATAAATATATATATAAGACATTTTGTAATTCGTTCATTTGACTTACTATTTATCTTGGCCATATCCTCGCTAGTTGTTTGGTGAGAATAGTCATGACTGGAAGTGTGTATTGGTGTATCGCTCATTGTTAAAAATTCATCTATTCCGGGAACTGCACAAAGAATAAAGGTATTTGGTTAATTAAGCTTTTGAATTTTAATGTAACTATAGAGTAAAAGTGTATTGTAGATTTGTGCAATGCATGTAAAAGGAAGAATAATTCGCAGACCGTAAGTTCCATGCAGTATTATTGCTACTAACAGTAGCAATAGTCGAGTCAAGATGCGCATTTTGTCAAACCACGTTAATATCAGAATCCCTTCTGTTATGCTCCTTTGCACCTCCTATTTTTAGACGCTCCTACAAACTCCAACAAATTCCATGTGTACACTCAGCTAGCATAATGCAATGTTGAATCTTTGTCGAAACAAACCCAATACACCAACTATTATTAATTTGATTATTTTCTTTTTTAAGAATTGGGTACTGGGCATTGTTCCGGCTGTCTGTATAACATATTTAAATACTTACAACGCTCCGGCCATTGTACAGGCGACTCACGCAAGGTCTCCATAGACATTAAGTCGTCCTCTTGCGCATCCAGATCGTTCTCGGTGTCAGCATTCTTGGAAACAGCGAAATTTTCTTCCGTGTTTAAGATGGTTTCTGCAATATATCAAATACATTTGTTTTAAAGGCTTACAATTAGATGCAGCGAGCGAAATTTACCTGGCGCAAATAAATCAAGTTTTGGATCGGTCTTGCTCATTCTTTTGCTTTATGTTTGGTACAAACAACACGACAATTTAATATGTCTAAATTCATTTAATGCTTGCTAGGGATGTAAATAGGCGTCGATGTATTAACCCGATGTGTTGATAGTTATACGATATTTTTTTATGCACGATGTATTGTCACAGACCTGGTCTGGTGTTATTAATTTTGAGATCATAATACAATTTTAAGTTTATCTTAATTGTGTTTTTTATGTAAATTCCAGTAAATGTTTTTCAGAATAAGATCAAAATATTCAAAACATAAAAACCATCGAACTGTCATCTCTAATGAAGTCTGCAATTTCTTGAAGATCCGGCAACATTGGCACTGGTAATCTGGCAACGTTTAAGTTAATTTAGTTTTTTGAAAGACCAAAAAAGTGCAGAATAGTGGGCATTAATATTATAAGCATTTTAGACACGAATAGCTGCTACTAACACAAATACAAAGTATAAATTTCTAAATGCTATGTCTGCTTATTTCATGCTTTAATTCTGTTGGTCTGGCATGCAAATGCTGCCCCATCACTAATTAAAGTTGAGAGACATTTTTGCTTGCTATCTTGCTCTTTCTAACATGTTGCTAGCATAGCGGAGAACTCAAACAATATCATGACGCACTGCTTGCACCCACGCAAGCTTAACGAAGGGTCATCTACGTCTCTCAAAATAGTCAAACATGACACTGAGTTGCTTAAGTATGTGTATTTATTCATTGTATATATTTTTATTTTTATTTTAAAGTAAATCAGTAAACACTTAAAGCGTTGCATATATATATATATTACATTTATGATAACTCGAAAGATTATGCCTTTGATGCATACAAACGATAACAGCGCTCTTATCATGAGCGATAACAAAATGCGTTTAAACAAAATTGCCAAATGCCATGCACAGATACTTCGTACACTGTATGCGCGTGCACTTTCTTTCAGTCATTGCTTTGCTCTTACTTGGGTCGCACATTCACCTGTTCCCCCTTTTAACTCTAGTACAAAGTTTGATTAGATTTAGTTGCTGTTTAACTTTGAAACGTATCTATTAACATTGCATATAACTAATTGCGCGCCAGTTTTAAAAACTATAGTTTTACGTCTCTCTCTCTATATTATAATATATGAAATACGTAACACCATTAAAGTGTGTGGTGGCAAAAACTCATGGCAGCAAACAAATTTGCAACAGCGGCAGCAACAACAACAACCACGATCGGAATTAAACAAACAACACAGTTTGATGGCATATGTGCAAAAATTTCAGCTTTTTATTTTGATTTTGATAATACGCTGATACCCACAAGAAGCGGTGACTCCAAAGCAATACGTAAGGTAATTAACCCATATCAGTTCATATGTGCCCCTGTGTCTCTGTGTGCGTGGAGTGAAAGTGCGCGCGCATTGTCATGCCTAGAAATTCTCAAAAATTTTCCACTGCAATGATATAAGGCTGATACCCATATTATATGCTATTAGCACAAACGACACGCTCGCGCATATATGTGCCTGTGTGTGTGTGTTTGTTTAGTGCTGTTGCATTTTTATTTGATCAATGCTTTAAAGGTCAAACTGATTGCAGCCAAAAATAAAAGCACACATTTTCTATTACTTTTGCCACGCAGCTATCCGACGTACTCGAAACACAATATAACTTTTCCAAAGATGATGCAACGTTGGCCACACAAAACTTCTTAAAATCCTTCCGCCGTTGCCCGGATAACTCACAAACCTCGCTCGATTCCTGGCGCACACATTTGTGGCGTGAGTCCTTACAGCAAAAGCACAAACACCTGGCCGAAGCCATCTATCCACAATGGCTGAAATTACGCTATCGCTATCTAGCCGTGCCACAGGATTATGTAAAGCTGCTGCAATGCATGCGAAGAGCTGGCTATGCCTTGGCGCTCATCACCAATGGCCCCTCAAAGGCGCAGTGGGAAAAGATACAAAAACTTCATGTACGTGAGTACTTTGATTGCGTGCTGGTCTCTTCGGATTTACCTTGGGAAAAGCCACATCCGGAAATCTTTTATGCGGCCTGCAATTTTCTTAATGTCAAGCCTTTTGAGTGTGCCATGATCGGTGACAAGTTGGAGACGGACATTAAGGTAAGACTATTAAATATTAATTGCCGCCTATAAGTGACTCATTACGATTACAAGCGAAAACTAATTGAGCAAAAATTGCTGAAAGTATATGAGCGCGCTATGAATTACATCATCCCGATCCTGCTTTAAATGTTTTGTATACAAAAGTGTTCCGTCCTAATTGCATATCCAATTGTTTATTCCAAGCACTTCCTTGATGCCTTTCCCGTCCTTACTAAAATCACATTTTGGTGCCTATCCTCCCAAAGCTAAACAATTTTAAACTTGTCTACTCTACAGGCGGAGGTGTCTCGATTTAGTACGCACGACAGTTAAAATAAGATTCGGGATCTGAAATCCAAAATAGTGCGTAACTATATCTAAAGCCATAAGAGCATTAAGCAGTCCAGTCAGGCTGGTATCTCTGGTATATATATTTTTAAAATTTTTTATTGAACTCAATACACAAGGTACAAGCATATGATGAATATATGATTATGTACTTAGTTATATTTAGTTAACATGCAAAGTAAACGTTGGGGTTCCCTTGAAGTTTAACGTTTTCGTCTTGAGACTTATTCATTTACAAACGGGTTTTCAGCCTGCTTATGTACATATATACACTGCTACCATCAAGGGCAATTTGCCGTTTTGTCTGTTGATATCTGATCTATTTGCCTCATCGATTCATTATAGGTTTAAATTTGTAACGAAAAGATTTCGTAGCACCTGTGTATCAGTGAAAACGTGAGCTCTGCCACGCGCTTTATCCAAATTCAGTTCGAAAATTGAATAGAATTGAGTTGAAGCTCATTTGCTGTCTTGTGATAACAATTTTGGGTTTTATTAAGTGTACCGAAATCCGCAGTTTTGCAAGGGGACTCCAACTGTTACCATGGCTGACAAAACGGTCTAATATTTTAAATATTTTCATCTAACTACATAATAGAATAGATAAATAGCGGGTCTATAGGTAGATAAGTTTAGAAATAGATAGCGATATGTATAAGTAAATAGATAAATCGACCACTAACAACAGATAAGAGCTTAAGTTTAAAATGGTTTCAATAGATAAAG
This sequence comes from Chymomyza caudatula, assembly GCA_035041775.1. Lineage (NCBI taxonomy): Eukaryota > Metazoa > Arthropoda > Insecta > Diptera > Drosophilidae > Chymomyza > Chymomyza caudatula. The sequence goes on from JAWNKW010000070.1 coordinate 1,622,780, forward strand.
AAAGCATACAAGCATTTGAACAAATATTTAACTAGGACAGAACTAGATAAGCTGATAATTATGTAAGTAATGAGCTAGTTTCCATAGTATACAGATTAAAATGGACGGTTTCTCGTTTATAAAGTACTAGCATGCCAGCCTCGTAAATGGATTTATTTGCTTCAGTTTATATATATGTATATGTCTAGGCCCTTATTGTATAGCGTATACCTGTAATTACTAGCTACAGTCTACATAACTAATTAACTATATCCTGCCTATTAAAAGACAAAGTTTAGGCATATGTCTAAATCAATTAACACGTTATATTAATGCTTACACGATTTCATTACAGGGCGGCCATCTGGCACAGCTGGGCCTTACATTTTGGACACCATTAAGTAGCAGCAGCAGCGCCGCTCAATGTCTCAACGACGTCGAGTACAAGCCGCACATTAGGCTAAATAATCTGCTGGATATATACAAATGTTTTCCGCAGCTAAGTGGCGTTGCCGCTGGCTCGAATGCAGCTGGAGCAGCGCCAATTATGAATGGTGGAGCTAGACGCCGTGGCAGCCACTTGAGTGGCAACAGCAGCGGCAACAGTTCCAGCAGCAGCAGCAGCAGTACCAGCTCTGGCAGTAGTACAGCGAGCAGCTCCAGCGGCTGCGAAATTGATAGAACGCAATATCACCATCATCATCAGCATCAGCGGCATGTCTATCAGAGGCAGTTGGCCTATAGACGAGGTGGCTCATTGCCGGCCATTGAGTACTCCAATAGCGAGACCGAGAATAGCTGTGACAGTTTTCTCTAAGCGCAACTAGTTTCGGCAATGATTAATAAGCAAAATGATAAACAAGTACCTTCAGTTTACAAAACGAAACCGATACACATGCAAGCATCACACAGATACACAGGGATCATATACACACACAGATAACACAATATGGAATTGCAAGATCGATGAAACTTCAAAGTTCAATTTATAGTGTACAAGCTATAAGACAGCAATCATCAGGTGAATCTCGTTATGTATAGTATATATTTATATGAGCCATATAATGTATATATGTAGCTGCATAGGTGCATCAATGTTACAGCAATACGGAACAGATACGATAATGGTATTTTTCTAAGCAACAGTTTTCTTCCCTTTTTATAGAGTATATATTATATAGTATGTATGTAAAAATAAAAAAGTTTTATGAAACAATGTGAAAACTGCGCAGCAGCCGCAAATTAAAACTAATACAAAGCTGAATGTGCGATATTTAAATTGATTTAAATACCAAAACCCACACACAAATAAACAAACACAGAGATAAATACAACACCATATACATACAAACATGTGAATTGTTAACTATTGTCTTAGTAGCTGTTAGTACGATTAAGTACCATTAATCTTATGAGAAAAACAAAAAAAACTTATTACAAAAAGTGTAAACAAATGTAGCATTAGATGAGATAAAAGAAAGCAGTAGAAAACAGCGAGAAATCATAGGCGTTATTTTCAAATTGAAAGTGTTATTTTGCAATACAAATTTATTGTGTAATGTAGTATGCATCAACTGCACTGTTATACATGCATATATAAATAAAAGATACAATATTAAAATGCCAACTTAAATGTGTACTTTTACTTTTGCCGTCTTAAAATGTAAAAATCGGTGGTGTGCCACAAAATATCTTTCAAAAGAAGTTCAAACCAATGCCATTTTTCGTTATGTCAGCTAACTTTTTAAGCCGAATTTTAGCCAAAAAGCAATTTGTCAATGTGCCAGATAAATCCTAAGGAAATCTAACAAGAAAGCATCTCAACGCTGCGTTTTTGAAGAGAATTCATATGAAACTTTAGGCGAAACAGTTTAGAGATTTTCCGCAAAACTCTGAATGACTAATTGACATATTCTCCACTTTTCGTTCATTTCGTTAAAGCTACATTATTGCTTTAAGCACCCTCTAAAAAAACTGGAAATACCAAAACTAAGTGATGTGTATATTTCTTCTACAATAGCAAACAAAACTGTTGCAATAGTCAACAATTTCAGATTGACTCTTGACAGAAGGATTCATGAATTGGAATTGAAAATCGAAGATTTTTTCTGGTAACTCTTTAAATCATCTTTATATGCTTCAAGCTAGAGAATACTCTCCGATACCAGTAATGAATAGAATGAATAAATTTCTCGCTTTTAAGTTGATATTGCCTTTACAAATCAAACAACTTTGCCACAGTTTTCCCTAAATGACAGCAAACGGTCCTGAGGTACGAAATTTTGCATTAAACTTGTCTGTTGGCGATTTCAAATGAATAAAGCGCCGAAAATTCTGTCTTCTTTCTTTTTTGTTGGTTTTAGTAGGATCTACAAAATGCATTGAACATCTTCACACAAAATCTTCCATATTTTGGATACGATTCTCAATATTTCTTCTAATTTGAGTTGTCCCCTTAATATTTCATGGATGAGAAGAAATAAATAAAACGTTTTAGTGTCATAAGGCCAAACGAGCGTCCTGCCATATCAGCTGATACCAGAATAGTCAGAACGAGTATTGAAATGCTTGCTAAAGATTCGACGAAATCGGGACAAACTTCTGGGCGAGGGTTGAATTGAAGACTCGGCAACATCATTATCAGTTGATTCTGGAACTCCATTTTTTCGAGTCTATCTATTTATTTTATTTAAATTCATCAGAAAATGGTTCGAATAATTGTCAAACATCCTTTGATTCTGCAATTTACGTACGCTTTCGAGTCTATCTATTATTTTTTATTTGGTGGATCATAAGGTCAAGCATTTTGAAATGATTTTTTCTTAGAACCGTTTTGCCATCAAGTACTACAGATGGAATGGCATTTGGCGTGTGTTCCCAGTTGTTTTTTGTTCTAGATGTGTCCGGGCATTCCAAAACTAGTATCGCTCCAGTTTCGTAAACTTTTTCAAACACTTTCGATGTGCTAGTTATCTCCAATAAGGAAATCAACATAGTGAAGCTTTTTTAACGGCACATATTGTTCATAAATATAATGTTGGTGAAAATTTTAAATACAATTTCCCAATAAAATTTATTAACCAAATGATGTTAAATTGATAGGATATTTCATGAAAATGAAAATATATTTGAATACACTCATAAAAAATTGTACACAAAATGTAAAAGGGCAGAAGGAGGCGTGGCAGACCACATGTTCCATGGGCGAAAATGATCAGGAGCAATGGTCGAGTCGATATAGACATGTCTGTCTGTCTGTCCTTCTATATGAACGTCGAGATATCAGACACTAAAAAAGGTAGATGCACAAAAATTTAACAAAAAATACGCGTTTACACCGAAAAGATGAAGTTTGTCGAATCACGTCAATATCTTGCCCCCTTCCCCTGTGACAGATTTTACACGGTTTACAGCCCCTTCGTTCAATCTACCATCTCGAAACTCAACAGGTGTTGAGGTGTGCGTCGTGTTTATTTGCTTCTATGTTTCAAAAATGATCGAGATCGGTGTGTTTTTGATCTATATTTCAACGACATTGACCCAAGAATATTGGAGTTATGGGCATAAAAGTAATTTTGGCCACCATAATAACCAACTTCCCAATAGGAAAACTTGTCAATTGGAACTTCCCAAAAGGAAAACACTTCAAATACTTTCGTTCTCATTTTACCGTATGCTGGATTTAGGAATGAGAAAAAAGGGTACAGGGTATTCCACTGTCGGGCACCGTCCTGACAGTCTGCATCAAATTTTCGCAACTAAAATTGTGAAAATAAATGTTTTATGCAGTGTGTTTTGAATTGAACAATCAAATTTTGATGGGTGAGCTTCGCCCAATGTGCATTGTCTTGTTTGAAATAATCATTGTACCTCACTTATTTTTTCATTGAAGGAAAGAAGTTTGTTGAGCGGAGCTCGATTTCTGAAACTAGGTGCACCAACTTTCTTCATCCGGTTCTATAGACGATCCATTAGTCTAGGCATACATGTATTTGGTTAATTTAGAGGTATTCGAGCCTAAGTCCCCACTAAGCACACAGCAAATACAAGCGCTCTAATATATTTCCATTACTACTTACTTCTGCTTCTTCTTCATTACATTCCATCGAAGAGCATGAAAGTAATAAGGAGAATCCTTGGCCCGCGACTTGCTGCAATGCGTCCATTCCCAGGACCGTGGTCATGCGATGCTACTTGTGTTGCTAGCTCTCTCTTTTAGAGAGAAAGCACAAAAAAAAACGCAAATGTATGCAAAAATTGTAAATTTTTTAACGGCCCAGGATTTTACTGTATTACTTGCGTGCGTTTTGCTCTTTGACATTCCATGTTACAGACTATCGATGAGTTTATCGATTAGTGGCTCAGAAAAATAATGCTTTACATCGATTAATTCATTAAATTTACATATCGATTTTAGAAACAATAATTATAAATGGCGCCGTTAAAAGATTTCGAAAGCAAAACTGTTAAGGACATTTTGTTAATTATGATTAGCTTTACCTTTATTAGCGATGGCGCAATATTTTTGGGGTAAGAAAATTAATACCAATATTTCAATATTCCAATATTTTGAAAAAAAAACCAATCAATTAAAAGAGTTGTAGGAGTATAACTTTAAATATTTTGCATTTGTATTATTCCAAAGACACCCAAAAAAAAGTCACATCATTTATTTTTTTAAAAAGCTGCTCGCATTTCAATTTATTTTTGCTGCTGGTCTTTAAAATCTATAAATACTTTATGTATATATGATTAATTGTATAGTTTTGCATAGTAGGCCCAAAAGCAAACAAATAAAAAATTTAATTTAATATTAAACCTTGTTTGGCAGCAGCATAATTTAAACATTAGCAATAAACAATTGACATATTTACTAACTGGCTTGTCTTACATATTTCAAACATACATTACAAAAAATATATGTACACATAAGTACATACATACATTCACATGTGCATACAAATTACAAATTATAATTCAAAGTATAAAACGAGCTCGATTTGTATGTTTTTTAAGTTGTTCAACTGCAAATGTTGCTTGGCGTTAGCTACTAAATATTATTAGCTAGATTTTATGTTGGCCTTTTCAAGTTACACTTTTTTAGGTTTTAAGGATTTTTTTTGTAAATGTTTTTTTTTTATAAAAGAGCACTTGTCAGACTAAATATAACACTATAACCTTTACTGGAAATGAATTATACAAACATACACACAGAAATGCACAAAAAAAGTAGTAAATTAGGGGGAAAAAAAAAACAACATTGGGAAACATTGGGAACAGGTTGTAGATATACACTTAATGCAGGAATCTTTTAACAGGAGTTCATCTCCCGGGGATCTTTTATCGAAAAGCTTGCTCTCGGCATTGGACTTGTTCTGGTTTTTCTTCTTGTAGACGCATTTATTTCTTCTGAGACGCATATCTTTCCTCGATCTTTTTCCTGCGCTTTGTAAGCAATGAATTATTGGACTTGTCCAATGCCTTTATTTCCGTCTGCAATTTTAAGTTTATTAGTATTTTGACTTTTTTTATATCTTTATTTAATTTAAAGTATTAGATGTAATATTTTTGGCCTCCTAATAACAACGTGCTACTCTTTTTTGCAGTGAGTGATCGCTGACGTCAACATAGACTTTTTTTTGTGGCTTAAGGATCTAATAAATCTTGCGATTCTGATTTAAATATTTCGTACAAGGGCTGTTTGCTTAGCCCTTAGGCTGTTAGCCATTGAAATCAGACAATCCCCAGAATTTCGAAGAAAAATGTTGAAACCAGTGGATTTCGTGGGTTCAGCAGACAGTTTAAGGAAACCAGGAAATGGCTTGACCCGGCACCATCAATTTAAATGGCTAAATCGTGGTTTACTGCCACTGGTTTACGATGCCAGAAAACTTTTATAAAAGTGAGTGAGATATGTGAGCCTGTAGGCAGCACAACGGAGCGGGTACATCACACTTTACAAGAATATCTGGACAAACATATTCACACGATGGGTGCTTGCACTCTACAATAAGCACAAGCGTGTGTTTAAGACGAACTTCGCAAGATTTAGGCATCTCAGAGTTTACGCGAAAGCTTCAAACAATGAAATTTTCATTGGTAAAAATTAATTTTAAATTATATACCCTTAAGATTTTAGTGCATAAGGCATAAACGGATTCGAATTGGATAAAAAAAAATTGTGAAAATTGCAATAGCCATTATGCGTTCTTCTATTGTAAGACTATTTTAACCTCTCCTTAGATTTAAATTCTATTTTTCTTTGAACAAACTATTGAGTAGAAGCAACTAAAAAAGCTTTCTTTTTCACTCTCAAATCACGCAACAAAGAAAGGCCAATAAATATTTCCAATGCAATGTAGTTGAAACCTACCCGATCGTAGTCCACACGCATGGTGGCCAAAGAGCGCGTCATTTCCTCCTGCACCTCTGGCCAGGTCTCTTCGCCCTCTTTAAGCATTCTGCCAGTGCAAAGTGGCGTTTGCGGCACTGCACTGTATTGTGCTATCCACTTATTGCGCATAACATCCTCGATACGCAAACGTTTTGCTGGATCCACATTCAACATACCCTTAATAAGATCTTTTGCCGATTGACTAACATTCGTCCACTCCGGATCGGGAAAATCATACTGGCCCGTGCGTATGCGTTTTTTCATGCCCGGCGATATGGCCAGTCCATTGTTGCTGTAGAACGGTGGAAAGCCGCACATGATAATGTACATGACCACACCAAGCGACCAAATGTCGCAGCTTTTATCATACTTTTCGGGGCCGAGAACCTCGGGTGCTGTAATAGAGAAAACATTAATGTCAGTTGTCACTAATTAAACGTTTTCACTTAAGTATTTATTTAGAGTGCAAATCTTTCAAGAACTTTATAGTGATTAAAAGGAGTCACAGTAATTAGTTTCCTGAACTTTTTGGCATCCTGTACATGTTATGGCTGCTGAGCACTACATAGCTTAAAGTTTCACTATATTGACGATTGGTTTTTTTTTCCAAAAAATATCAACAGAATTTTAACGTCCTTATGCCACTTATTGATAGTCACTTACCCACATAGTATGGCGTATAGCAAGGCGTTTGTAGCGTATCGTTACTTAATGTCTCCTTGGCAAAGCCAAAATCTGTCAGCTTAAGTATAGCATTTGGATGTGGTGTGGTATACAATAAATTTTCCGGTTTAAGATCTCGATGCGCTATGTCGCGACTGTGCAAATAATGTATGGCCACGCAAATCTCATGCATAATCTGTGCCGCCTCCCGTTCCGTAAAAGCGCCGTCTGCTTTGTCCTGAATGCGTTGAAACAGCTCGCCGCCCTCCATGCTGCAAATGACCAAAAAGGTTTTAGTTCATAAATCAAGTTTGGATTTAATTTAACATACCATTCCATGACCACCAGCAAACATTTACGTCCACTGTAGGTGTTCTCGTAAACATCAATAATATTTACGATGTGCTTGCAACCGCTGACTCGCCAATGTAAATCGACTTCACGACGCGCCTTCTCATTGTCTAATAGCACTTTGAGTGCATAGTTCTGTTTGGTGCGTCGATTTGTGCATTGAACCACCTTGCCATTGATGCCTAAGCCAAGCACAGTATCAGAGATTTCGTAGTCGTCCACCAAAGGCGTGGTCTTCGGTAGGCGTTGATTTTGCAGCGAAAGCATTTTGTAGAGCTCTGGAACTGGGCTGGGAGTGTGCTAAGGAATAAAATAAGACAGATTGCTTATAAGTGAGCTTTTCTTTTAACCGCTTTACTATTAGCTTATGTTTCTTAATTTCATAGTTTGCGGGTGTGTTTGAGTTCATTACTATTAGGTAATTGAGATGGCGAAACAAACTATTTCGTTCAGTTTATATCCATCTTAGTATAAGTATTAGTATAATTTATTAATTTTTTATAGAAGATGCTAAAATTTGATTATTACATATTTGTGCAGATGAGGCGTAAAAGACCATTACTCATGTACACCAATATGATCGGCAACGATTCCGATAAGAACCATGGACTCTATGTCTAAGATTGATTGATATTATGGATACCCTAGGCGTAATTGTGTGTCCTAAAATGTTGTTACCCCCGTGTGGTGAGCGGGTTGGAGAAAACTACCTCAGCAGGTTAAAGCTTGTCGTATGAGGCGACTAACAATGACACTGGGTTCTTTCGAGACCAGTAGAGTAGGGTTTGGGACCCACCACGTAAAACCACAAGTTTAATGAAGGAATGTATTTACATCAGGCCGTAGCACGGGCCAGTTAAAAAGAAGAAGAAGAAAATGGTATCATATAGGACATATGTTCATTTAGTTAACAGGTACCGTGGACTTCTTGGGCTAAGTAAACTACACTGCAAGGCTTGACCACAGAATGTCGCCTAGTGTTTACAGTCTGTTACGTGTGTTATTGTGCCTGATTGGAATGCATCGCAATATGAGCATTTAATCTTAAGACCTAAAACATTTAAGATTGATTTCTTATTGAACTCTTTTGGCCTAACGTTGCTTTAATTGTGTACGGATGCAAGTTATAAGCTACTGACATAGGAATTTACAACAAATAAAATTTACAATGCGCAATTCACTTAAATATGGGTACATTGCATAAACACTGTCTATGCTATAAGTATGTACATAAATTTAAAACAAATAACCAAACAATGACGTCACATTTACCGACCGACACACATGAACATATGCATTATACATTAACACACAACCACACACACATTTTGGACATGGTTCTGATCAATACAGCTTTTTAGGTGCAGTTTCAAAAAGACACAAATTATTTAAAGCTAGGTCTGTTGATTTAATTTTAGGCACGAAATCTGCATAGGTGCAGATTACGATAAACAAATATGCCATATGTATGTATATAAAAGCAGCGTAGCGACCATTAAAAAGTTGTTAACCAAAAACCGTATTCTAAATACATATGCATGAATGTGTATCTGTGCGGGGGATTCACTTAAGGTGCTTAAAAAACACTTACAGCTTGTTGTGTTGAGATATTTTTTACGATTTGTTTATAAGATTTTATGCTAAGCGTGGAAATGTGTGCTGCTTGCGTGTTTCTGTTGCGATTGAATTTAAGACAATAATATTAAATAGAAATTGTATGGCAAGTAATTAACTTGTGACATGATATTTATCTTATGATGTAAAAAAAGCGCAACAACAATTACACAATTTACATGAAATAATACAAAATACAGTTCGCAACGCATGCAGACAAGTTGACAGCTCTTCGGTTACTGAATGATAGTAACAAAAGCGCGTTGGCAGCTCAGCATAGTCATATGTACTTGTACTTGTATTGTAGGCAAATGTGCGTATGTGTGTGTTTCTCATAATATAAACGTGCACAGGCAAAACCCAATGCTGTTGTTGTTGTTATTATTATAGATACTTTCATCATCAACTTCCAAGTGCAAAAGCAAAATCAAACTGGGGAATTTTCTGTAGTGTTTTTAAATAGTAGTTGGCGCGAACGCCAAACTATGCATGTAATAAGGACGCGCGCGCACACACACACATTTACACTCACTCTCACTTATATGTATATACGTACACCTTAGTTAATGCGTCATGGTTTTTTTTTTCTTCTCACTAATACTGATTCTTATTTATTTAGTTCAACATTTTTTTTATCAGCTGCCACAGTTTCACTTAAAATACCTACATATCGTGTCTGCCCTAATGTCAACGCGCCTTCGACGTCGTCGCATTACCGATTTTTATTATTATTTTCTGTTCTGCTTCAATTAACATTTAAAATTAGCACTTTTGGCTGACTGTTTATTGTGCCGTTTTCATTAACATACCTTTAAGTATTTGTTTCTTTAGCGTGCCTACGTAACGAAAAATAAGAACAAGCTGCCTACTTTTATTTACAAGTCGCTGTGCGAGCGAAAACAACAACTGAAAAAAAGATACATCCACTAACAATTTGCGGTGTAGTGCAGCGTTGCCAGCTGCAAGCGGCGGCGTTGCCAGCTGCTATAAATTCCATTGCGTTGGCAACACCAATTGGCGCGGGCAATTTTTTGTGCACTTTGGTCTGGAAATGCAACATTATTGTATATAACAATAACTTGTTGTACTGACTACATTGCCTTAACTAAGCAAGCGCTTGAGTGGCCCACTTAAATGAGTGGAAAATAGTATTTAATATTTAATACCTGCGCATATAATTTATTTAATGGAAAACATCTTTTAAACAACTGCACAATTGAATGCATTATATTAATTCATTTATTATATCTCACTTTAATGCTATTTCGTTAACTTGTGTGCTATCTTGCATTAGGTTCATACTTGAAACGAAGCTCTCTCGCTACAAAAAAAAGAAAATCTTATTCTGAGTATTGCACTGATCGATATCTTAACTTTCAACTTAAAGTTTATTGTTAAACAACTCGCGTCATTCGTTTAAACGCTTTATACAATTCCGACTTAATTTCAATACAAAATGTTTATATCTTAAGGCGCTAATATGCTCTATTTTTGAAATCTATTCGTAAGCTATAGTAAGACGTGACATAATTATATAACAAGGTTTGAATTAGTTAAAAAAAAAAAAAAACTATGCTTTGCAGTAAACAATACTAAAGTTTTGCTTTAACACTCAATTGAATTTTACAATATAGTTTTGTTACTCCAAATTGAAATTTGAAATTTAACATGATTTAAACCGCGTACAACAACGGCTTATATTGCTTTAATTTTGAAAACCTACTTAATAGTGGCAGCTGTGGACAACTGCCTATTGCTAAAAAAAAAAAACACTGAAAATTTCGGGAAGTTGGATGGTTAAGTTTGCATGGTTCCTAGTTGCTGCGTAGTTGGTGGTGGTGGTCTTGGCATTAATTCCTCAGTCGCATTTTATGTTGGTAATCCGAGCGTTTTGCGCACTAATCGTTGTGCGATTTTATTAAACTCTTCCCGATGCTCGCGCCACATAATAGCAGCGTCAACATTTGCACCAGATTCATCATTAGGTTCTAGTGGCCAGTTATGACAATATTTAGGAAAGGTTATTTAGCGACAGCGTGCAAAACTTACCTGCCAGCATGCTAACAACACTTAGAAGTATTTTTTCAACACTTTGAACGGGACTCCAGCGTTCGGCGGAAAGTTCGTATCCCATAGGATCATCGCCAGGTGCATGCAATATTGATATGCAAACGCGGCCATCCGAAAAGATGTTTGGATGAAATATATCACAAGTAAATTTCATTTTAGGCGGACTCAGTGGATAGTCTGGAGGAAAAATGAGTCGCGCTGCAAAAACGCCGCCCTCAAAACAAGTGCCCTCCGGTCCACTACAAAGTACACAATACAAATACAGTTGTTACAGTCTATGGTGTGCTAGTTCGATTACTTACGCTATGAGTGCCTCCCATTCAAAGAAGTTATCTTCGCTGATTGGACCTGCGACTATGCCTTCAGGTGGATCAAGTGTAAGCTCTGTAATAAATAAAAAAATTCAACTAATTAACATCACAATAACCGTGTAGGGGAACAGTGTGCACAACGCAGCAGGCGCAGTATGTCTTCACTTACGTTTGTACTCCGCCATCAGGCGACGCAGTGCTGAGCCAGCCATCTGTCGAACTTCAGTTTATTAATATGCAAAGAAAACAGCTCGATGCCGATTTAAATAATAACAAATATTGTCTTTTTCAAAATAAAATTATTAGTGTTTATTTATATAAAATGTAACATAAGTGTGTGTATTTTTTGTCGTATGTCTTCGCTGTGTCTGTCAACTTGAAAAAAAAGAAACTAAGCTCTAGGGCTGTCAGGTTGACGCGGCTTGTACCACTTATAATTACTGAATGCCACGTAAAATATTATTGGGCATTTGCATATGAGCCGAATAAGTTAATTAAACAATTATTGAAACGCTTAAATAGTTTTGCGCTTTATTTTATGGTTTTTCGGCAGACGTAAATAATTTTAAGCTTTTTTGTGTGCGTTGGCAACTCTAACAGCTGCACTTTGTGTAAGAGGTTGAAATACAACACAATGTATACCAAACGCATATTTGCATAGACGGGTTATTTATTTTTTTTAACGCATTTGTGTACGCAGCTAAAGCTAAATAATAATATTGTCTGTTTATTGGTACATTTTCAAATACAAACTTGCAGCAGCTTGTTCCTGCATATTCATTAAAATATGTATATGTATGATGCGTGCTGCCACTATGCGAAAAAACAACATATTTTTTCGTGTCTGGCAATATTGTTGCGTTACGTTTTTGCACAGTCTGGCAATTAAGCGTGTCAGCCAACAAACTCAATTTAAATTACTAACGTTTTTTAAAATGTTACAATGCGATTTATTAATTTACAGCTCATAATGCAAATGTGAGCACTCTCCCGTCGGCAAGTGCGGTTTCAAATTATGCCAAAAGTCAGCACGATGCTGCAACAGCTCCGCCTCATGCCTAAGCAATGCTACTTCTTCCTTTGCATTGCTATCCTCCCTGGTGCCAATGCGCATATAGGTAGCTGGATAGCGTGTTGTGGGCAACCAACTTGGCAAGTCATTTGTTCCCTCCAATGAGTTTGGATTGCTTATAACAGAAGTTGTGTCATTCAATGTGTTTGTTTGCATTTATAAACCTACATATACTAAACTTACCCAGTCCGCGCAAAGTTGACCCATAGACGCAACATAAGCTGACGCAGCTGCAGATCTTGTTTTGTAGGCACAGCGCTAACAAATAGCTCCCGACCAATGGGAAATAGATACTGCAGTTCCTCGGCATGACAGGCACCGTAAAATTCATTGCGACCGCCCTTAAAAATCTCCGAGAAACTGGCGGCACCCTTATGATCAAATAGATAGACAAAGGTTGGTCCCACTGCTTCGCCTGCTTCATGATGTGCCATCCGCTGCCGCAAATACTCATCTATGCCGGCTATAAACCAACCATCCGAAATAAGCTGTAAATTAAGTGAAATGGAAATTTATTTTTGATGCGCTGAAGCTTACATCTAATTTGTAAGCCATTTGTAAGGTCTTATTTTTTTGAGAACTTCATCTCGTTTGCAGCTTCTGTATTTCGTTTCTTTGATTTGAGAGATTGTAAGAAATTAAGATTTGGCTTACTTAGAAAGATTTGAATTTTAGCTGCAAAACTGAGTTTTGAACCACAAATTGGTATGTGAAGCACATGGTTAAATGAGAGATTTATGTGTTCTCTACTGTCACTGGACTCATTTATAGCATGTTATGCATTCTTACTACCCGGAAAAGTATAAAATTATCTGTAACTGACTCAACTTACGTCTGTTAGATTCTGATGATTGGTTTTGTTATACTCATGTCCAGCCTCAAAGTAAAAACGTTCGATTCTCTTGGTTATCTGGCGCTGCACCTCATCTTCATGATGATCATAGTTCAGCACAACAGGCAGCACTTCTTCAAACTGCGTCTTAAACTCATGCAGCAATTCTGGCGTATTCAATAGTGCTGCGGTCTTCAATACACCCTCCTCGGAGGTAGCACCGATCATAAGCGGCAATTCAAAACCATGCGGTCTGCCTGCCAAACGCGGCGCCTGCGTTAGAAAAGCATCCTTATGCGGTGGTTCCAATACGGGCGGAAATGGTATCATTGGATCAAAGTCCCAGACCTGTTAAATACAAAATTAAAGCATAGAGTTGTAGCTCTATGGCTTTCATACGCTGGCACTTACAAACATGTCATATAAGGTGGCTACAATCTGTTCTGCGTCCTTTTTGCGTAAGCAATCGAGTTTGCTGGACCAAGTTGCACCAGGCTGCGCACAGCCCACCAGCTGCGTCAACTTCTCCGCACGCTGTGCAGCTACGCCTCTGTGTGCCGGCTGTGCCCAGGGATTATAATATGTGCCTGATTGTGCTATGCCATGATGTAGTAGTCCACGAGATTTCTCGGATAGCATGTGATAGGTAACACTGGCACCACCAGCGCTTTCGCCAAATACTGTAACGCGCTGCGGATTGCCACCAAAGTTGGCAATATTAGCGCGCACCCAGCGTAGTACCTCCAGCTGATCCTTAAGACCATTATTGCCGGGGCAATCAAGTGTTTCGGTGCTGAGAAAACCCAGCGGACCCAGGCGAAAATTGGCCGATACCAGCACAATGTCATGGTCCAGCAAAAAGTCCGGTCCGTAAAAGCTGCTAATACCTGCGCCGCATTGCCAGCCGCCACCATGAAACCAGATCATAACTGGCAAAGAAGCATTGCTGTTGGCCAGCTGCAATGAGTTTTACTGTGTTACAAACCCTTGGTTACACATTTATGCAATATAAACCCACCTCTGGCGTATACACATTAAGATACAGGCAATCCTCAGAGCCTTCAATAGTCATATCACGTCTAAATGGATCCCTTTGCATGCATATTTGCGCATCCTTAATCGCCTCACGCTCGCCCTGCCAGCTGGGCTGTGGCACGGGAGGCTTAAAGCGCAGCTCAGCTAGCGGTGGCAGCGCATAGGGCACACCCATAAAAGCGCGCATATGTCGCCCACTGTGCGTGGTTAAATGGCGTCCAATTAGCCAGCCGCCATGTGGCAGCTGCAAGCGCAAACTATCCGAAACTCGTCCACCCACCCAGTCTGGAGCACTGAGCAGCAATACTAGTGGCACCAGCGCCGTCAACGTTGCAGTCGATATGGCCGTCGTCATTCTCTGTGATCCACTGTCAAGTAATTTTGGGCATAAACTGATCTGGCCGTGCCAATGTCTAGCCAGTTTTAATATAAGAAAACATTTATCCATTCATTGATAGTAGTTTTGAGTCGGCTTTTACGACCTGTTTTATGCTCTAGCTTTTAGCTCTTAGCTGCTCTGCAGCGCAGCTTCTCGTCGAGACGGCAGGGCCGTTAAACAGTCTTTTATAAAGCTGCTTACATTTGGATCATTAATTAATGTAAAATTCGATTTTATATTTGCCTCGCATCGTCAGCACAACTTTGAAGTGTGTGAATGGTTTTAGCTGTTGGCGCAGCAATTTTTGGACTCAATCGTGCTCAAATATGGCTGCTAAAACTTTAAACAAGGAGGTCATATGGCATTTGTCAAGCTGTATGAAACAGTCTGGCCGATATGCCTAAGTTGAATGTTAGGATTCGGATTAAGTTTCTATTTCTTCCAAAGCTGGCTTTAAACCATAGACCATACAAAAAGCCGATTCTATAAAACCGACATGTATGCCGAGTATATGCCGTGACGGTAGCACATCAATGAGCTTGTGATGGAGCAAGCATAGACCACGTAAAGCTCAGGCTCGCTATTTCTTGTTCATCGGAATGAGCTATGAAATGAGAGAACATGCCGACACTGATTTACATGTTATACAGGCGGGGCTCACATTTTATGCATAGTTCTTATTTTTGGTCTATCAAAGTACAAAGGTGGCTTTTAACCGTAGACCATACAAAAAGCCGAGTCTATAACACCGACACGTATGCCGCGTATATACCGTGACGCTAGCACATCAATGCGATTGATTTTCTAATGAAAAGGCTGTGTTAACTGTGTGTGTGCCTGCTTGAATCTTGAAAAAAACGGTGCTACTTTGAGGAAAATAAGACTGACCCATACAAGTACACATTCAAAACTGAACTGAAGAAATCGAGACAGTAAGTAGACTAGTAATATATGGTGGTAACGTTCTAATCTTTCTCTTTTTTATAGCAGTTTTTTGCCGATTCAAGGTTCGCTTTTTCAGCACACTTTTGAAATCTCTCCAGCTGATAAGAGGAATCGTGTTTTAGGGCTCAGAAAATACGGATTGAAATCAGTTGAAAAAATCAAAATTATCCAGTTTGAAATGAGTAATAAACCAGCTACTTTTGATGAAAATCCATGGATAAAAGAAAAATCACATTAAGACGTACAATTGGAGTCCACTGTTTACCGAAATGTTTTCTTATTATATGAAAAAAGATAAATCGCTGAATTCTGGAATTTCATCTCACAGCTATGGTAACTACTCAATGACCCTTACATGCACGCTCTCAAAGATTAATAGATTGATTTTTTTTTAGGTTTTCGGACACACCCGCCAAGGAATTTACGTTTCGAAACACTTGGTAGCCACTTTCCTTGAGCCGATGATCAAAACGTGTTTTCTGGTAACTGTTCTTCAAAGAAAAGAGTATTTAAGTCACGAGCTGAATCAGTATTGAATCGAAAAATAAAGCAAAGCAACGGACGGACAATCTGCAAGCCAACTCCTGCGCTGGGTCGGTTTAAAACATATGTCTGCAGTGTGTTTTTCACACATTCTGATTTTAGGCTGCCGGCAACCGGCGAAACGACACAGCTGATTCGTTCAGACGTTAGCGTTCTGGTTAGCTGGTAGTCAAACATGTTGTGACGGCATGCTGATTGTCGGTCCGTATCAGCTGTTCAAAAAACAATGAACAAGTTCCTTCCTGGTTTGGGGCTGCCCTTAACCTCCCTCTCCCCACTAGTTACAAAGCGTCACAATTTGATGACCTTCAATTGTAATTTTTGAGTATCTTATTATGACGTCACTTATCCGGAGCACCCCACTACGCCATAGTACCAATTTTATAAACGCCCCCTCTCCACCTCAGTGGTGACGTCATTTAGAAGCAGCCCCTTTAGAATTTTTGGCTTGTTTTGACGATTTTTATTAAACTTCTCTAGCTTTCACATTGTATTCAAATTGCAGCGAAGAGCTGCAAAACTATCGATAGTGGCATCATTCGGTATATTCAATAGAAAAAGATTCGACACTATCGATAGTACTATAGGTTCGAAAAGTTTTGATACTATCTATAGTACTATCGCTACTTTTGAATTCCTACCTCTCTAAACTTAGTAGTTTTGCAGCTACGTATTTTCCCTTGTGTTTTTAAGCTACTCATTTAGGTGTAAATAATCAAAATTTTCGATATTGATCATCTGATAATGATGGGCAAGATATCGCTAACAAGACAATCGAATATTCTTAACAAATTTGTTCCACTTACTGAAAGGTTCGCCTGCTTAAGAGTTTCATAAAACTGTCATTCATTTGAAGCTTATATCGACAGCATCTCAAAAAAGGGAAATGTGAAAGAACTGCGAAATGTTTTTTTGCAGATATTATTTACCTCAGAAGTCACATTTTACCATCGAAGTATTGTACTTGCAAGTCTACGCCCACAATTACGGTTTTATTTTACTTAAAATGAAATCGCTCAAGAAACGATTGAATTCATGCAAATCAAGTAAAGCAAGAATCAATAGATTAAAAAGCAAAGAATTAACAATCACATGCAATTTTTTTTGTCTTGTTAGGAGATACTTCAGATAAAAGCTTTAAAATAAGGTGCTGTTTTTAAAATTTTTTTTAATGGATATTGACCCACACTTTAGCTCAGTTGTTACATCTTTTTTCGTAAAATGGCTCATATGAGCTGCTTTCCAAATGAGCTGCTCACAAAATGAGCGGAAACGCACCTTTTTGTGTGAGCCGAACATAATGCTCTTTTCGTACACAGCTCATGCTCATGAGCCGGAGCTTCTCACGACGCACGCTCATTTCGAACACATTGGCACTTATGAGGTGCTCTCCAAATGAGCTGCCCTCCAAATGAGCAGAAAAAGGCTCCTTTTGTGTGAGCCGAACCGATTCCTCTTTTTGTACACATTTCATGTTCATGAGCCCCAGCTACACACGACGCACGCTCGTTTCGAACACATTGGCACTTATGAGCTGCTCACAAAATGAGCAGAAACGGCTCTTTGTGAGTGAGCACAACATAACGCTCTTTTCGTACACTGCTCATGCTCATGAGCACGAGCTACTCGCGACCCACGCTCATTTTAAATACAGCTCATGCTCATGAGCACGAGCGGCATGCATGTGAAAGCAGCGTGAGCATAAACTTTGTTAAAAATGAACGTTAGCCGTATACGGTTTCTGCTGAAACTCTGAGGAAGAGCCAAAAATGAATAAAAAGAGCGCTAATGAGCTATTTCTTAGGAACCATGTTTTGAATTCGCAAACTCTCTAATATTATATGACTTTTTTTTACAAAACTACAACAAAATCAAAAACTTAAAAAAAAGTGAAATATTTGGACGCTTTTAAGCTTTATTTTTCTTCTTCTTCTACAGAGTATACAGCTGGCGATCATTGATGCGTCAAGTTTTCGCTAGTTATTCTATAATTTGTTTTTTTTTTGTTGATGTCAAGAGCTTCCATGACTTGTACATTGGTTTTGTATGGGTTTAAATGGTCTCCTTTCGTTCTGCCAATGCAAGCGCCTTGCACAGCGACCATGGCCTACTCTTTAAACGCTTAATCTTAGTAAGTAGCTAAGTTGGTTAGTTAACGCTCAATTCTGAGAATTGCCGTTTTGGGAAGCTCATGAATACAAATGACAACATCTATGCGCAATTAGTTATCGAAACCGTCTAGAGACTCGGGAATGTGTTTATTATTGAGTCTTTTCTTGAAACCCGCTCAACTAGTTTCGTATATTGTTTGGGATACTTAAAAAACTAAACTTGAAATACGTAAGGTACCATCGCGACCTCTGAGAACGCACACACATATGCGTATGAGTCGCTGTGTGTGTGTGTGTGTGCTGACGTACTTTGTTGTTGTTATTAAATATGAAACACAAAATTGTTATTTTAATAATGTGTAATCTTTGAACAAAGTCGAAAATTAACGGTTTGTTGTTGTTCTTTTTTTTTCAACGAGTCTTTTTTGTTTTGAACTTGAAACTTTTGCACCAAACCAGAAAAAAGGGAAGTACCAAGCGCACTTATGTGAAAAATGCCTTTGCATTCCAAAATGTTGGCAAGTCTAATAAGCGCCATGTCTGAGGCCTTTGAAGTTGCTCGCTCTCTCTGACTACCTGTCTCTCGCTCATGATTTCATTTATGGTTTGGTTTTTATAATCTTGCATACCTTGCTAGCTAAACTAATATATATGGATATACAGTCAAGCCTGCAAAGTTGCAGACCTTTTTAAGTTCGAGAATTTTCAGCGAAACCAAAATATATTGGTACAAAAACTCAACTCACCTGCCTAACTCGCACCTGCATATCGTGTAAATTGGCCACACTTTGAGCGATTTTTGAATTTTTGCAATTGAACCTGGAAAAATTGGCCACCTTAAAACCATAGAAATACGAAGGCTGCATTTTCGAATCATAAAAAAATTCAAAATTTAAAACTGAATGAAATTGGTTGCAGTAAACTCGTTGCTAATAGAAATTTGAATGAAATCCTTTCAGATGGAAGAATTCATTTGTTGAAAATCAAAAGAAAGAAAGTCAAAAGCTTATGAATAAGCATATTTAAAAGAATCTGTTATGTTTGAATTTAAAAGAATGTACAGTACTCTTGAAACAAACTCCGACTGTTTTGCAACTATGAATTTAAACTTTAATTTATGTATGTACATATTATTAGCTATTTACACGATTAAACACATTTTTATGTTAAAAACCATCATAATCCATAATATAAAGTTTAAAACATTAAAGAAACAACATAAAATCACCATAAAACTTACACCCTCACAAGTTGGCCACCTGCATAAATTGGCCAAAAATTCTAGAACCGTGAGTGGCCAACTTAAGCAGGTTTGACTGTACATACATATATATGAGGCAGACATCGGCATCCCTGCAATCCCGTCACTGCTTTCAAACAAAAAAACGCAGGCTTTCGGACTAACGGTACTTGCGATGGCCGACGAAGTCAACGCTGGCGACTTTTGACAAATGTCCTAGCCGCAGATTTATTTAGTTACAACCATTTTTAATCCACTTGAGTGGCAATTTATCAAGGAACAAACAAAAAACAATATTTTGGCAGTGACCAAGACAAAGCATTGGATTGCTTGATTCGAGTGGTCAGCTATCTAGATGCTATTTTTTATTTCATAACCAAAGTTATGAGAAGAGTCAAAGTTTATGGTGGATGTGTCCAACGGATTGGGAGTACAAAATAGTTTGTTCTATTGAATGAACAGATCAACTTAAGCCTTGTTCCTCGCTGGCTGCTACTCTTCTTATCTCTCAGTAAACTTTCGAATTTCATCTCGGAAAATAACACTATGCAACAAATTTAACCTCAATGAAAGGTCTATGACTAAAACATACCTTTTCCAATAAATTTAGATATCTGATTTCGAATCCGGAAACCATTTTGGGTTTTCTAGCAACGTTTTCGAATTCGAGATTGCGAAAGTTGCGAAGTCAGCAAATCTAATGTATCTTGAAAACCCTACTACCAAGCGAATTAAAAGTTATTTTGGTCTTACTTGATTCGATTGTGGATTACAAGGCACTGAACTCAAATAATAAAAAAAAAAACAATAAATTTTAATTTCGAAAATACTTTTGGAATCTGTTACCTTGTTACTTACAATTGAATCCAGGTGCACCTGCAAATTATAAGAAACGGATTTAATCAATAGCTAATTAACTTCAATTAAATTTATAGTTTATCTATGAGAGAGATATGTGAGATTAGCTGACTTTACAACTTTCGAAAACTCGAATTTTTTGAACAGTGATAATTCGAAAACCGTTCTAGATACCACAACACAGTTCCCGGATCTAAAATCAGCAACCCTTAATTTTCCGGAAAAGGTATGTTTTACTCCAGGGTTGTTGTATAATTTTTTTTTTTCGTTATTTCTAAATAACTTCTCAATTTGGCTACCGATTTTGCTCAAATTGTTGTTGAAATGTTCGAAATGAATCAATTTTGGATTTAATTCCGATTTAATTGGAGTAAAAACAAGCAGAATTTTCAATTTTCGAAAAACAAATTTTGAGTTAATTGCCCTGTAACTTACAAGTAAAGCAAGTTAAACCAAAACCGTCTGAGGGACATTGATTTGATAATAAAAAGTGAGTCGTATTTCATCTCGATCGGTATTAAGGTTCCCAAGATATATAAGCTTTTCTGACAACTTTCGAAATCTCGAATTTTTTGAAAAACCGATAGTTTGAATGGTGCTAGAAAAATAAAAAATGGTTTCCGGCTTCGAAATTAGCGACCAAACATTAACCCGAAAAGGTATGTTTCAGACATAGGCTTTTTTTGTTGCATAGTGTAATTGGGCTCTGGGACGATCCAAGTTCGGAGGCAAGTTTCGTTAACCTGCCAGATGATTTATGTCACCGTTATACCTTATGTTCGCAGGATTTGAGAAGCACTTTGAACGAGTCAACGGCGAGTGAATTTGGTTATCCTTAGATAGGAGACGGGTTGCCCCGATGATTCTTGCTTTTATAGACGAAGTGTGACAGGGCGGATATTCTGTCGCCGATCCTCTTTTTGACGGCGATAGACGATGTACTAACTGGCGTTTGAGAGGCAAAGCCTAACTCTTGCCAATAGATGTTACTTTGGTCTTAGTTGGCAAATGAGTAGTAGAGAACACTCCCGCCAGACGAAACTAACACTATATAAGACGCTTATTCTTACCGTTTTGCTTTATGGCGCTTAAGCATGGGTGGGGATGCCCTTGGAGTGTTTGAACGGAAGGTACTCCGTAAGATCTTTGGCAAGGGAAATAAAACCCAGCGACTATGCTGGTTAGATCATGTTGTGCGTATGAATGAAGAAGCTCCTGCCAGAAAAGTCTTCAATGCGAATGTGGTAGGGAAGCGACGAAGGGGCAGACCATGGCTCCGTTGGAAGGCCCAGGTAGAGAGTACACTTGCTACCTTTGGTATCACCAATTGGAGAAGGCGCGCTCAAAGCAGAGACGCGTGGAGGAGAGCTTTGGATCATGCCATAACCCGGTAATGGGTTGTTATGGCCAGTCAAAAAGAGGAAGAATAGCGTTTCTGTTCAATGCGGTGATGCTGACATATAGGGGTCCAAAGTAATCGAAACTATGGTTCCTAAGGCCCGTCTCCCACTGGAACGACAAAAATCGATTGCTAGCATTGTTGTTTTTGTTTTCAATACATTTTTGGCTAGCAACTTTCGTGCAATTTTCATTGGGGAAAGGCTATAATAGAGCTGCAAAAATATCGATAGTACTATCGGGGTATCAAAAATTGTCCTTTGTGTCTCACTTTTAAGGTTTGTTTTCACTATCGATAGTTGAAACACAAGCTAAGCTAAGGAAGGAAAAAACCGAATCTTTTCGAAACGATGGTACTATTGAAATATACACAATGTCATTAGTTCCTAATGTTAACTTACAGTGCAGATACAAATCGAATTTGCTAATTTTTTTCAAATCATTGTTGGTGTGCCAATGATATACAGTAATTTGTCACTGAAAACCGAATATATTCGAGGCCAAACTAGCCTCGAGCTTTGCTCTAGAACCTTGCCGCATATTTGCTACTCTGTCACAGCTCAATTCTCTCTCAACTATACAATAAAGCTACAAAGCATATACGGCAACTAATTGATATTCGGTAAGCAACCGAATATTCGGCATGCTAGTATTAGAGGCTGAGCGCTAAAAGTTTGCATAGTCTGACCACGACGGATTTTAATCGGGTCATCCACATATATCAGCTTATTGTTCGAGTTTTGTATGAGTTACGAACTAAAGTTGACAGTAAACTCATAAAAGTTTGCATAGTAGCGGTTTTATGACACAAAAACCATTGCAGAAAAGTATATAAATTAAAAAAAATTAGCATATACAACTTTTTTGTGGCAAATTAGGTGAACGCTTGCCATAGATTTTACTGATGTCTGTTTCTATAGATAAATGAGCATGAATGAAACCTGCACCAAAGCGATAAACGCTTTATTTTTAATTTTTTTTTATAGGAAAATTAGTTGAATGGCCTTGGGATATAACCACCAAGCTTTGGTTTTGGCATGTTGTATGTGCTCTAGAAACTACATTTGAGTACAATTTGTGAATAAGAGCTTATATCTTATACCTGTTCTTGAAGTTCTCCACACAGACTAGCTATTTATTTTTTTTTTGAAAAAACATATTTTAACAAGAAGTACGCACTTAAGGTGTACAAAAGTGAACATTTCATTTAGACTTCAATGCTGATCTAGTTGCTTTCTCAGGCAATCCTCGTAAGTTCGTTACTTACTTAAAACCTTGAGCGGTCTTTCGTTTGATTCTCCCTAATAGCGCTGAGTGAAAGCTTCTGATCGCCATTCCCCGCGAAATTGCCAGGGTGATACCTGTGTCTTACTGTACCAAGTTGACGCACAACCTCCACGTGGTGGCCCCTGGATAGCTGCTCTAATCGCCACCCGGTGTTGGAGTAGTGAGCTAATGTGCGCGACGAAGCCTTCCCTGGGCTCTGACGATACTCCCTGTAATAAAAACACATCGATGCATCAAAAACATCGATGGTTGGCCTGCAATTTTCCAATGTTTCCCGATGTTCTCGTACATACGATGCATCGGCAAAATATCGATGTTTTTAAAACCATCGAACATTTCACCATCTCTTACGCTAACCTTGTGGACCATATTATTATCAAAAGTCAAATTATTTCAAGATTATGTCAAAGTAAATCTTATTTTCAGTTTTGCAAATAATATAGAAATTTGCAGAATTGAGAGTGCCATCTTAAAGGTTATGCTCATAGACTCCTGCCGGAAGGCTTATCAAAACTTTTATACTTACACAATTTAGGCGTAGACCTATTTTGTCTGTATTATATAGTACATAGAAGTCTTCTTTTGTTCACATAGCTCTAGTTTCACAAATTTTGTATTTGTATAATATAAGTTTCATTCTAAAATTTTCAAATACCATCGATGCATCGATGTTTTTAGTCCTATGCATCGACCTAGAATGCTCTTACAACTTTTGGATTTTCTAGCAACTTTACTTCGTAACAATTTGTGATACTCTTACAAATCTCTTCTAATTGCAGCTTTTCACTCACCAAGTTTAAACGCTTTGTCCAGCTCATCCACAGCCAGCAGCCGGAGTAGCCATCAAAATCCCAATCATATCCAGCGATTTGCTACAACCCTTAGAAGTCGTGACACTCCTTTTGGACTCAGAGCTCTGCCCTGGAGGGCGGCAAAAAGCCAAAATAACATGATTTATTGAAGGTGAAATATTTATTGTTATTTTTCAAGGCAAATTCTTGTTGTAAAACATTTTTTAAATAAACAATAGACTATAAACAATGGTCGCAGGGCATCTTTTAAATTCTTGGGCAACTCCTTTCCAGCGAAAAAAAAAACATCGAATGAGAAAAATGAAATAATTATTAATAAAACAGGCCGACAACAACAACAAAAACGCCAACAATTCCAACCGCTTAGTGAAAACTCTCGACCTTTTAGAACTTCCAAGCCAAGCTGCTACCCCGCGCCACACCCCTAACTTAGCACTGAGCGCCCCCTTTGGACTCTGGCTCTGCCTAGTATTTATTTATTTTGCATTTTGGGTCAATTCCTCCGGTTTCATTTAATTAAAAAGAAAAACGCGCCCGCGACGCATAATAAAAATATCTACATACATCTGTGTGTGTGTGTGGGAGCCCGCTGCGTTTTGTCCTTTTGCGTGCCGTTGTTGTGCTCGTTGTCATCCTTGTATTTACTTAGGATCAGGTGAGCAAGCCATCCGTTTAGAACCAAATAAGCAGCGTAAACAATGCCAAGAAGCTGCGGCAGCGGCAGCGGCGGACACTGCGACTGCGACTTCAATTGCGGCGGAGTTTGTTGCTGCGGTTGCCACTGAAGCCAAATTTCAATTTCGCGGTTACTGCATATTTTTCTAGCCTTTTTTCATACGCTGCATGCCATGAGTTGGTGCGAGCATATTAGCTAAGAGCACTTAAATGATAACTAGAAAGAGAAAAGCGATCATTTGTTTGGTTAAGAACGACTCGTATGCCGTCACACATTGCTTTTCAACAGTTTTATGAAAAGTTTACTTCGCTTGAGCTAGTTCAAAAACTGTTCTTTCTTTGCAAGTTGGCACACGCCGCGCTTTGTTGGTAAAACCAACTTGTACGCCGCGTACATGCCGTGATTGTAGCACTTCAATAAACTTGAAATGAAGCTACCATGCTAGATGGTGCCAGCTATTCGTTTTGCAAAACGAGAGCGTGACGACACCAACTCACATATAGATAATTTGTATGATATAGTAGAGCGATTTTATTCAAACTTGGCCAAATGTCGTGTAGTCTAGGAAAAAACTGAACAGACACACATTTTTTAACTATGAATTCTTTCAATAGGCGCGACGTTGGGCCGACATCAAAACGTATGCCATCACAACTTACTTTTTAACGATTCAGAGCTATTTATTTTTTGTAGGTTGACTCGTACCGGGGCTGGTGATAAAACCGACTCATATGCCGCGTGCATGCCGTGATTGTAGCAAACGTGTTAAAAAATGAGAGCGACTCACATTTTCACACACAGTTTTTGACTTCTTTCAAAAACGAAATGTTTTGATGTTTCACATGCATCTGAGGAGCGCTACGTGACGACAAAAGTTTTTTAGACCAATTTTATCTTTAGAGAAACTATTGTTTTTGAAAAGAAATGCGGCGGTTCGAAATAAAGTGCGGATTTGCGTGCTCGAAACAGTTCAACTGTAAATGACAATCGGTCTATACATTGCGATTCGCCGTGTCTGTGCTTGCTTGGCAGAGTATGCAATAGTTGCCAACAGTCAATTACAAAATTCTTATTTGTTTGGCTTTGGATGTGATTTAGACTTTGAAGTTTCAGGCAAATTTGTTTTTTTTTTTGCGCATTTTTGCTTGTGGTCTTCTTGGCAGCTTGTGAACAATGAAATTTACAAGCAAATTTTTGTTAAACAGATGCAAAACACGCAATCAAGGACCACATTGGCTGGCTTAAGTGATAATTGGTCACTAGGATAAGGCGGCAAATCGAAGCCAAGGCCAATTCCATAAACTGAAAGTCTATAGACAAGCCTCAAAACGCTAAAATGAATGCCAATTCAAAAATGGAAATTGCCAAGTTGCTGCGGCAGCTTAGAGTCTAAGAACTTGACGTGGGCAGGGGAGCAGGAAGCGTAGCTTGGCCAGCTGGCTGGCAAGTATTTTGACAAGATAATCGAAGTTAGGTCGCCTTTAGGGTCCCACATGCTATATATATTAAAATGCTGCGCAGCTTTGACCAAAAGCGGCTAAGATGGGGGTGTGGCGCGGTGGCAGGCGTGGTGGCAAGACAAACAAATTGATATGCAGCAGCTGTTGCGTATGGGTATTATGCAGCAGCAGCTGATGGACAGAGCCTTGAAGTCAGCGGTTACATGTTTAATAGTAATAATAATAAAAATAAATAAATAAATAGCAGAAAGGCGGCATGGATCAGTGCGACGCTGCGACACTGTCTGCATAAGTTGTCCAGATACATCCATAGAGGCATCGGGCAAAAGTCAAAGCCAACGACAGTGCTGAGGATTAGTGTGCTTGATTGGACACGATGTGATTAACTTGTTGTTGTTATAATGTTGTAGATGTTGGCACGTTGTCAGTGTCAGCATGAGGATACCACGCAGCTTGGCGACTTTTGGGCCGATTGGAGGATGGAGGATGGTGTCTTGTCAATGTCATGCCATTCATAAGGAAAATAACTAAATTGCAGTGCGCGCTCGGAATAACGAACATAATCAGTTTATGAGCACAAACGAAACGTGTTTTTATAATTCCTATCTCGAAAGGGCAGTGACTTAAGCCACGAAATCCATATCATTTGCAGTTTCAGCTGCTGTTTGTAGGTTTTTGCCAGATTGAATGACGTCATGACATCATTTAGCATTCACATAAATTCGCCGTAAAATGACGCTAGTTGCCAACATTTTGAGCCAGAGATGCAAACATACTTTTTTTGATATAGTTGGTCATGCTTCGTCTTAACGGGCCATAACAACTCGTTACCTGGTTGCGGCCTTATGTATAGCTCCGCCTCGAGCGGAGATCGAGATGTGCAGGAGCAGGCAATGGCGTTAGGAAGTTCTGCCAAAGAGTCAAGCGTCTGCCTGAAAGAATTAGTATCGGAGCGTCTTCCTTTAGGGTTGCAGAGGGTAGTGGATGCACAGGTTTGTGGAGGAAACCCTTCTCTGGATTACTAACGAGCGATGATGGGTATAATGCCGCTCCCGGCATTGATGATGGCTCATCAACTCAAGACAACTCAAGAGTTGGTAAGATGCATGCACCAGCTTTTGCAGAACATGGCTAGATGAGAGCTTGCCCGATGATTGGAATCTTTGTGTCCTCTGCCCTGTCCTCAACAGGGTTGCTCTGTGCACTTGTTGGGACATGCCATGTCTTTTGTGGAATTTGAATTGGTGACGCGGGCAAAAGGTTGCCACATTTGTATTTTTCAGTATTCTTCCTAACTTTTTTTCTTTTAGATTTATAAATTTATTACTTTTTTTTTACAATTATAAATTAAAATATTACCATAGAACACACTACTTAATATATGTTGTGTAGTGATTAAGTTTATGTTTGGATTATAGCTTTAGTATATGCAGACTGATTGCCAATAACGAAATTTGATTGAGCGAAGTTAACTCCTCTTGTTCCTCGTCGTCCTTAGCCTTGGTATCCACAGGAATGAAAAAGTTATAAAAACTCAATTTTGGGTGAATGCCACGCTTCAAGTTAAAACATACATTGAGGCATTTACCAACATTGATCTTATTATTCCAAACATTTATCGAATCTTCAAGACGCCATAAAAATATTTGGAGTTCCAAGGAAGAACAAAGAAGAAGGCGAAGAACAAAAAAACAGCTTCATCATCAGCATAAGTACACATAACAAAGCTAGAATCACTTGTAAAATCATCATATGTGTAAAATCTGAACAGCAAAAGACCCAAAACACTTCCCTACGGAACACCAGCAAGCACAGCCTTGGAATTAGAAATAGCATTTTTAGTCTTAATACTAAAACTTCTGCTTCCTAAATACAATTTTAAGAGAGGGAAGTAAACAGAAGGTATAGATTGTTTAACTATATATAGGAATACGTCATGCCAAATTGCATCGAAAACTTGTTCCATATCAAGAAACAATGCAGTGCAATAATGACGAGCATTAAATGCCTTCAGGACATGATCAGTGGCGCGATGAAGTAACTCAACAGTCCCATGGGATTTTTCCCAAACTTGGCTAATTGAACTCAGAAGATTTATAGGCCTATAAGATTCAGGGTTTTAAAATCATAGACACAATGGCAAACTTCCATGCACAAGGGAAATAGCAAAACAAAAGGATTGCATTAAAAATATCCAAAACGAATTCCAAGGCCTTATCTATAGATCTTTAAGCGTACGATTAGAAATGCTATCTGCAGCAGTGGCTTTCTTATTGTTTAAATTCTTAATTGTACCTTGCAATTCAAGGTATTCCAGGAGAACTTGGCCGATCGATAATATCACGCGCCTCCAACATAACAGAAGATGAAACTAAGTTAAAAGGCTTAAACCTCGTCTCAAGGTGCGTCGCCAAAGTCTCAGCTGACTATCTGTACGACACCATTCATCATTGTCCTTCATCAGAGGAATTTGTCGTACAGGTTGCCTCTTAATACATTTAGTCCAACGCCAAAGCGAAAACTCTGCATCATTACGAAAATCAGTATTACCTATTAGATGATTAAAATGATCACACCTCATTTGAGCCAGAGCCTTGCTATCTTAAGACGAGAAGCAGCAGCATGGTTCACCCCCTTCTGTCAGGAGAATGCGCATCGTATGAGGCGACTTATAATGACTCTGGATTCTTTCGAGATCAGTAGAGCCACTCCGAGGCCTTAAAAGGTTTCACGTAGGTTTTGGCACCCACTATGTAAAACCCCAATTGCAATGAAAGAAATACATCAGGCTGTAACGCGGTACCGGGTTGTTATGGCCAGTTAAGAAGAAGAAGTTATTCTCTTATCTCTAAGAAGTCAGTTAACATCAGAATTCAACTTATAGGTTACCTTATATAATGTAACTGATCTGCGCTGGGCTTGATTTGATTCATAAGCACGAATAGCAGCACCTTATTAGCACTATTAAGTGCTTCAACAGCAACATCAATGTCCTCTGTTGAGCTAATCAAAAGAGCCTCATCCAAATTAGTAGTAATTCCCTTCTGGAACTCATCAATATTGGTATCATTCCCAAGAAGCCGTTTAATTTATAACAAAAGCAGCTACATTGCTGCTAATCCAGAGTTCTAGTCTTTGAATTTGGTTGACAGCATCTAAACGTGGGTCAACTTTCGTAATAGCAGCGTCCTTACTACCAGCGAACAACTCTAAGAGAAGTTTGAATATTCGTAGAAACTAGCTGTACACTAAAAACGATCATTTTCTTGTAATTAGAAAAGAAATTTATGGAGACAGTCGGGACGGTGCCCGATAGTGGAATACTCTGTACCAATTTTTCCATGAAAATCAAATTTCTGTGTAAATTTTTGTATCGACGAGTTGAGTGATATGTGCTTAATAACGGTAACTGTTCTACGGTGGGAGGGAGGATGATCAGGAAAAAAAATAAACATTGTTTGGTTTATAACCCTAACGTATCACATTAGGTTAACATGAATGTTAACTTTAACATTTCTGTAAAAAGTGAAATTCTGTTGCAGTTCATTGGAGAGGGGCCCTAAAATTGGCACATTATTAGCTATATCTTCTGAAGTTCTTATCCGATATAAATCATTTTTAGACTACAGATGCAAAGTAATAGTGTGCATAACTGTACCAAGTTTCAATTGGATAGCTTTAATGGTGTGCGGTTAAAACCGCGAAAATTTGTCACGAAGGAAGGGGGTGATTTATCGACATAATTCGATAAACTCGTATTTTTCCAGGTATATGCGCATCTTCTGGTAAAAAAATGTTTGCTCTAGCACTTATAGTCTACGAGAACGGTGCGATAACAAGGACAGACGGATATGTCTATATTCACTCGACTATTGCTTCTGACCATTTTTGCCCATGGAACATATAGTCTGCCACGCCTCCTTCTGCCTGTTTCAAACATTGCACAAATCTATAATACCCTTTAACCAGGGATCGCAAATAAGAGTTATGAAGTTTAAAAAAATCGTTGCGAAAAAAGTGCCCTAGATGAATTTGAAAGCACTAAAAAACTTATTTTTGAATGGGCTATCCATAAAAACGATAAATTTGTATTAGTAATTTATTTGAAATAAATTGAATGCTAAGACTTATTTGCTGACCTAAAAAA
This sequence comes from Chymomyza caudatula, assembly GCA_035041775.1. Lineage (NCBI taxonomy): Eukaryota > Metazoa > Arthropoda > Insecta > Diptera > Drosophilidae > Chymomyza > Chymomyza caudatula. The sequence continues at coordinate 1,652,957 of JAWNKW010000070.1, forward strand.
AAAAATTATAATATAAAAATTAAATTTCAATTTGTTTTTAAAAATTGGGAAATAACTCTAAAAGGCTTTAACACTTTGTGTACAGGGTATAACTATAGTTTTTTTTTTTGTAATTGGTTTACATTTTGGAATTTGCACTGTAACTTTATCTTATATGAACTGAAGTAGTACTATGTATTTATTTCTGTACACAATTATTTTGGAGTGCGCGCGAAAGTATGCAACAGAAAATTGTAAGGAGCGCAACGCAGCTGTAAGCCAAAATTAACCCATTACGCACTCCATTAAGGCAGCTGCGTGTGCCAATGCCAGCACGTTGCTGCTAATTAGATGTGGCAGATGCTCTCTCTTTCAGAGGGAGAGAGAGAGATACACCCACACACACCCACACACACACACACACACCCACACACACTCACACTCATATATATGTATATGTAGTAATATAATTACAGCCTTGACAGGCAGCGAGCAAAGACAAAGCCTCGCACATTGGCCATGTTGAAAGCTGACTTAATGTGGCAAATTTAGTTATTCAGCACGATTTAATACAAATCGAATCTAGCGCACACACACACACACATGCACTCAAACACACACACACTCACACATACACACATCCACTAGTAACAGCTTCAACTGGTTGTAATTGCAGTTGTAGTCAAGTAGTAGCGGACTGGTTCAAAAAAGTATTATGGCGGGATAGAAGCCCTGCAGGAAATCGGTCTTCTAGTAAAAGCTACAACTGGTTGTAATTGCAGTTGTAGTCAAGTAGTAGCGGACTGGTTCAAAAAAGTATTATGGCGGTATAGGAGCCCTGCAGGAAATCGGTCTTCTAGTAACAGCTTCAACTGGTTGTAATTGCAGTTGTAGTCAAGTTGTAGCGGACTGGTTCAAAAAAGTATTATGGCGGGATAGGAGCCCTGCAGGAAATCGGTCTTCTAGTAACAGCTTCAACTGGTTGTAATTGCAGTTGTAGTCAAGTAGTAGCGGACTGGTTCAAAAAAGTATTATGGTGGGATAGAAGCCCTGCAGGAAATCGGTTTTCTAGTAACAGCTTCAACTGGTTGTAATTGCAGTTGTAGTCAAGTAGTAGCGGACTGGTTCAAAAAATTATTATGGCGATATAGGAGCCCTGCAAGAAATCGGTCTTCTAGTAACAGCTTCAACTGGTTGTAATTGCAGTTGTAGTCAAGTAGTAGCGGACTGGTTTGAAAAAGTATTATGGCGGGATAGGAGAAAACAGTTACGGAGAGCGCGCTGTACTCGGCGTTCATTTGTGTTCGCTCAATTTCTCTGAAAGAGTCTTTGGGTTGTGTTTTTCAGCACTTTGCCTGTTGTTGTTTGTGTAAATTGAAGAAAATTGTGTATACACAAGAAAAAAAATAATAAAATGAATGCCGCTGCACAAAATATGCGTCATTAGGCGTCAAAGTGCAAAGTGTGAAGTTGTGCGAAATTGGTAAGTGCTGGTAGTATTTTGTGTTTTTAGCTCAACATTAATTTATTATATAATTTACTAAAGCAATTTTATTTTATGCAGATGAATTTGGAAAGCTCGAGTTTTTTTAGAAAAAAATGTAAGCTACTAATACATACATATGTACAAACTAAGTACATTACAATTGTTTTAAATGCTGACTCTTCCATTTAGTAAGTAAATGGTGTCTATATATTATTTATTCTTTTTTACAATCCATTTGTATGTAAAAAGTATATTTCAAATTTGCTTGTTTTTTATTTTCAGTGCTTCAAGTCAAGGTGCCGAGTAAACCGTAAGTGATAAGAAAAAAAAAACACAATAAAATTTTAAACAATTAAAACATAAAATGTTTTGAATAAAGTCAAAATAAATGGATAAAATATAATTTTAAAAGAACACTGTAATTGTTTTATTCACAGGCGGAACACACTTAATTCCTACCGATATGAAAGATATTTGGAGCATTCCACAAGTACCTGTAGTGGTTTGCAACAATACACACCGAACTGGTATTTAGCCATTGCCCATTTACTAGTTTCATACCACTCGCAACCAGTTCCTATGACAGTTCCGTGTTAAACATACCACTTGGCTTCAAACAAAAATACTAGCTATGGACCTTAAAATCATACTTTTTTTCTGGTTCAAAAGTGGTCCCTAACTGGTATACTTTCCTGCAGGGTATGGACCTCAAAATCATCCCATTTTTCTGGTTCAAAAGTGGTCCCTAACTAGTATACTTTCCTGCAGGGTACTTACACACACATGCATGCACTCACACACACTTACATTTTGCGCATCTTGATTTATTTTGATATATTTTTTGCTCTTTTTATTCGAAATTTATTTGTTTGCTTGGAGTTTTTTTTATAAATTTTTTTGTTTGCTTCTTTCTTTTATTTCGTCAAGTGCATTTGAAGCATTTTCAGCAGGTTGCTAGTCATCTCTCTTGCCCCTTGTCTGCCTCTCTTTCTGCCTCATTGCGGCATGGCGAATACTCGTACTTCATTTTGATTACACTTGCAGCGGGCATATGCAGTTTGCCAGTAGAAATGATGCCATTTTAAAAGGTTTCGTGTGTCACATCCTTTTAGGAAATAAGTTTCCAAAACACTTGGAAACATGGAAGACGCTCTAACCTTGTTAACTGGCATATCCACACTTGTCAGCCAGCTTAGAAGTTACCTGCATAATATGTTACACATTTCTATTGAGTAAACTTTGGAGGCTGTGTTGTAAAACTTGTTGAACTTGTTGTACATGGTGTTGCAGGCAATAGTCAGGAGTGTGCTGGAAATCTGTAGACGATTTGGCTAAATTTTCTTTTAAATTCCCTTTAAAAATCGTTGGGCCAAATGTCTTCTTGTTAGATTTTCCACACCCTCCAAGATATTTATTTCGTTTTTTTTTTGCTGAAAATCGGTTTAAATTGATATCAGGCATACTGACAAATTGCAATTGGGTTGAAATTTGGTTGAACGCGATTTTCGCACACTCCTGAGTAATTGGTTTTCCTAAACATTGACAAATTCGTTTTTCGATTATTTAATAACGCACTTAGAGGAAAAAACCGGTCTAAAATTTGGAACAATTATTTTATAAAACATTGTATAAACGAAAATGTAGCGCTCTTAAATTTCGAACGTTTTTAGAGTTCTTATGTTCGTTCTTTATGTACTATGTCGCGATGACAGTCGCGATATCCCGAAAAAAAAGCATCGTATCGGAACGGATCGGAAGCTATAATCGCCATTTGTTTATTTTACGTTACGTTCATTTAATTAAGTCAGTTGTCGAAATGTTCGGAAGTATCGATTTTTTCGATGTGCTAAAAAAATTTTTCATTATCCTTGGATTGTAAAGCTTATATTCAATCGCAGAAAATAATCGGTGTGTTTTTAGCTATTTAAAACTTGCTAAAACGAATAGTGCTAGCGATTTTTATGATAAAATAATGATTGACCGAGTTGTGCCAACTTATTGATAAGATACCGGCTTGTGGCTAAATTGGACACATTTCGATGGGGTTAAGCCGTATACGCCATTTGTCAATATAGACTCAAATAAAGAAAAAACACATCTTCAAGGTAAACAATGACAATAAATGACATAGTTTGTGTAACGAAAAAATTGCAGCGTATATTGGATTATTATTCATTGATAATAGAATTAGAAAGCACATATGTATAGGTTCTTGTCAATTATTTTTAAAAAAATTGGAATGAAATTCTAAGTTCAATGCACCCTTTACTTTTTGGAAGTGCCGTTCAATGAAGATTCAAATAATTTGTAATTTAATAAAGTTGGTAAAACAAAAAATGATATTAAATGAATGCAACTTAGTTTTTGATGCTCACGCACACTATTAAAGAAAAATAACAGCGTTAGGGGCTTAATTTTAAACGATGAACAATCGAGATTGTTTTTAAATTAATATATCTCATCAATTAATGAACCGTTCTATGAAGATTTGAATGGATAATAAATTAAAGCAATACAAAAAAACTGGTAAAGCAAATAATAATCATACAATTATTTTATAATATTGCATTATTTTACTCATAGCGTTGAAATTCCCCCCTTGGAAAGTGAAGGGAAAACTACAGAAAAAACGTTTTTTAGTTATCAATGTACTAAATGTGTACAAAATTTTAGAGCGCTACGATAAAAAATGTCACGATAAACAGACAAACAATTTTTGGCATTTTAGGATGCGCCAAAATTTTTAAAAGGATATTACTTCTGTACAGCATAAGCGGTTTACTTAATTCAAGTCTTGTTGGGCTTGTATTCACACCTAGTTAATTTATCTGCATTTATTGGGGCTTTTAGTCCTCCCGGCACACCGCTAGAGCTAAGCGCCATTTCCACTTAAACCCCTATATCTTCCAAACAAATAGCTAAATTCAAAAACTGTATATTAAAAGGTTAATCTACGCTTTAATACATTTACAATAATATACGGCTTGAGCGGATCGGAAGCTCCAGTTAAAAGTACAAAACTTCGCGTAATTATATGGTTGTAAGCTGCAGTACTGCTTAGTCGCATGCTTTGCGTCACAACTGCAGAGCTACCCCTCTAAGTGATACATATGTTAAAGAAGCGACATTCGAAATATTCGCACTGATAGTTTTCAATTACAATAAGATTTCGAATTTACGAAACACTTCGAAACTTACCAATAAATGTTCAAACATTCGTAGCTGTACGGCTTAGCTCCACCCTTTTTGAGACTTTCGTTTTTGAGGTTGGTGCAGTCTGAACCATAGTCCGCCAAACTGAGTGTTTATTTTAAAATGTAAAAAGCGGCGTTGCTTCTTTGAAACTATATAAAAGTTCACCACTAACAAGAAAATTAGTTTATAGATCGGAATTAACAAGCTCAGAATATGTGATTTTTTTAATACCGTATACGACTACTCGAAATAAAAGCACTGCTTTGCATTAAGGCCCCGCGCACATGGAGAGCGGAACTGAGCTGATACGAATTTATGCGTGATGACAAAGTTAACACTGAGAAATCGTGTTTCCGCTCCGCTTTTAGTGCAGATAATGTGCTTAACTTCTCAGCGCTGACACGTTCAGCTCAGTTCAGTTAAGTTCCGCCCTCTGTGTGCTCGGGGACTAATAGCGGGGAAGCAGCAAAACTAGCGTTCGAATTCGTTAATAAGCTAAAATAGTACGGTAAACAAATTGGTACAATCTCAAAATGGTATCAACCCGAACCTGATTTGAGAAATGGCGAAATACAATGTTACACAAAAAAAAAACTTAAATTACACTCTTTTCATGTGTCATAGAAAGCTCGCCACAATTGCTAGCTCAGCCAATTTCGAAGTTCAATTTTCGGACTTGTTATGTAGAGCGTCAGTACTGTTTCGAAGCTTCATTGATCTCAGCAGCTTTTCGCGCATTAAACTAACTTTTTTTTTCCTTTTTGGTTTAATTTGTCGACTTTAACATAATTCTGTAACTTTTTTCGTCTGCTCGAAAGGGTATCTACGCTTCGACAGCTCAAAGTTGTCAGTTTTTTTTTGCGTTTTTGATTGCCCGCTGCGCATTTGATTGCGGGCTGCTTACGCTCCAATGCATGTGAATGCCTGGGAATTGCAAGAACAACAATAACAAAGAATGCCAATGTAAAGGGCGTGGGGCGTGGCAAGGTATGAGCTGGTGCAGGCGCTGCGCCTTGTTGGTTGCCCAACAAGCCGCTAACAATTAAGTGCACAATTGCCATATATGCGAGCTTCAAGTATCTAGACATAAACACACACACACACACCCTGTTGGAAACCATACTAGTATGGAACTAGTTCATAAACAGAGCAAGTGATTTGCTATGCGGATTTGCTTGAAGCAATTAGCAATTGATGTGGGACTATTATACTTGCTTTAGTAACCGATATCGACGTTTTTATACGGACGGATGCACGGTACTGACGGATATGGCTATATCAACTTGACTATTGCCACTGACCATAATGGTCAACATGGAACTTGTGGTCTGCTGTGGCTACTTCTGTGACAGCAGGTGTTTACAATGGCATGGAGTTTTCAGTATTTGGAATGCAGTTGTGTTGCTGGATAAAGAGTTTCTGCTCCTTGCGCGACATCGCAAAGCTCCAAAAGCTGCAAATATTCGCAGCAAACGCTTCTTTCCTTTTCAGTTAAAAGTTCGCACGGATTTGTATTTTTGCATCACAACGTGTGATAGGTATATTTGTGGAGAAGCCAATTGGGGAATGTTGGCTTATCAACTTCAAGTGGCTATATCTCGGAACTAGAAGAGAAAAACTAAAACTAAACAAAGATTTGAATCACTCGAATCACAATGTGTAATTGGCGAAGCCAATCGGAGAAAGCTGATTATTCCAACTTGGTGGCTGTATCTCGGGGACTATTAAGATATAGACCAAAACTAAGTACGGATATTAATCACTGGAATCACAATGTGTGATTGAAACTTAGGGGAAGCCAATCGGAGAAAGTTGCTATTTCCAACTTCATGTCGCTATATCTCGGAAACTATAAGAGAAAGAGTAAAATTAATTGTATGACCGTCTCCCCTAGAACATTGTAGGGCAAAAAAGTGGGTTTTCGATGAAATCGTTAATGTTTAACCGTAACCGTACCGTAACCGAAATAAAGTTTTTTAGAAAAGCCGATAACCGTTATAGTTTTTCCGAAATAACCGCAATGAAACCGATATTTTTATACCGTTACGATTTCGGTTTTTTATCTTTGCAAGCACACATTTATTTTCATGTTGTGTTTAACATTCCTTCGTCCTGTAAAGCATTTTCATCTACGTCGCACAGTGGGGCCATCGGCTCTTTAGTTTTCGATTGTTCACTTTCTTTAGGATCTCTAGACAATTGCATGAATTTTTGGAACTGTTTAGTGCGGTGATCAAGCAATCCAAGCGTGGAATTAAAAGCGATCTCCTTGAAAAGTATACTGACTGTTCGTTAATTTTAGGTCTTCGAAGTTCAAAAGAGTTTTCTCTTGCAATTAACTAAGCACCGTCAGCAAGCTCTTTGATTTTGGAATCTACAACTTGTTCATGATCTTTCTTTCCCAGATTGGATGCACGTGTTTCGTCTCGAAAAGAGATTGAACTTTTGTGACTGTTCATACACGATTGGCAAAATATGAAGAAGGTTGTTGGTGAGTGGATATTGAAGTGCTTTTGGAAAATAAAAATTCTTTTGTATTCTGCCGACCAATCACTTTTGTAAGAAACAGGAATCAGCTCTGCCGATAGAAAATTGGGGACCGCGGCGGATGTAACCTACGGACGCGTCGCCCTATTTTATAAACGTAATGCATGTTTAACTTTTGCCGGATTTCAAGATTTCGATTGTAGCAATCATTGGGTGGGTGCAACGACCGCTCCTTGCCCCAAACTGTGTATGTGCCCCTGCTGCCTGTTCATGTGCCCCACACTGTCTGCTGTCCAGTTCTAACTGACATTTAACACTAAATAAGCGGCTTATAACGATGTTTTGTTGCTTTGACAATGCAGCGACTTTCAATTTATTTTTCTTCTATTCTTTAATAATAAATGCTTATACATATTGTAAAGTATGTAAAGCAGCTAAGAGAGAGGCAGTATTCGGCCAAGAGAGCGCAACTTTAAGGAAGTTAGGAAATCAAACAGCTGACATAAATAACGTTTTAATTTGAATACAGCAGCAAGCGAAGCAGACATCAAGCGAGAACAATAACAAGAGCTTTATGTTAACTTGATGTACCCTCAAAGCGGGCATATGGCTTTTGTCGTACAGCTTGGCATAGCACAGAAGAGGCGAGCTCAAACGTTTAAAATTGGCCATAACAACGCGTTACCGGCTTGCGATCTGACATGGAGAACCCTTCCGACCTACTACCTTTGGTGTCAAGGAGTGACACGGCAAAGGGTTGTTATGGCCAGTCAATAAGAATACGAAGGGTACAGCGTGTATAGAGCACCACGAGGTTTCTGAAAAAGTTATCAAGGCTGACAAACAGCAACCAGTCCCGGGCATTTTGCCAAAACTGGCAGGGTATCCCAAATCCGAGCCTGTCGATGATAAAAGGGAAGGGCCAACCGAGCTCTTAATTTCGGTACCACGTGTTGAGCTGCTCATTGAGGTCATCCCCCTTGTAGTAGTATCGTGATGGCAGTGGTTGACACCTAAATCGCGTGTACAACCTTGTCTTCGGCGTGGAGCTGCGTTTCAACTGGGTGCAGCTGCCCACAAAGCAGATGAGGTGATAGATACCCTTAGTCCCATATCGGTAATGAAGAGGCAACAACTTTGGCTGATGTTCTTGGATGGGCGTATCATGGTAGCTGTGGTTGACACCTAAATCGCGTTTAGAACCTTGTCTTCGGCGTGGAGTTGCGTTTCAACCGTGTGCTGCTGTCCATAAAGCAGAAAGGTGATAGAAACACTTCACCATGATGCTGCTGTAAAATCAGTGTCTAAATCTGCCACCTTTACTGTGACTCCTATCGGTGAAAAGGATATTTTAAGTGTGATCCACTGCTACCTACGCTCTCAGATATCAGATAGCTGGGCAGCATTCAAACACAAGTAAAAAAAGACTTTAACGCGGAAACCCGGAAACCTTTCAATTCCCTATAAACTGCCATCGAAAAAGATGCCCCATTTTTCCTGCGCCTCAGTAGCGCCACACATGCCCACCTTCTAAATTGAGACTCGCTCGTGGCCAAAATTTGTTTTATTTTATTAAAAAACTGACAAAAATAATGCTGTCACAAAAATTCTTAAAAGGTAACAATATAAAAAATGAAAAAAAGAGTGTTGAAATTGAAAATAGAAGAAAAATGACTTTAACTAACTTTACAAAGTTAGAACCAAAATAAAGCAATAGTACTAGCGACAATATCGAATATTTTTGCCTGAAACTATTGTATATATCGAATGGCATCCCTATCGATATTTTTGCAGCTCTAACTCATGGTACAAGGGGGCCTAATGCTTAATGCTTTTTCCAACACACGCTATGCGGCAAAGGTCGAACCAAAAAAATCGATAGTACAAACGATAGTATCGAATCTTTTTTCATAAAACTATCGTTTATATCGAACGGTTTTGGTGATAGGACAAAAATTGCTTTTTCTGATTTCAAGGCAGTGCTTGCTGCTATTACGCTCGGAAGTGTTCTGGTTGCTTTGGTAGATTGCAAGGGGGCTCCGTACCCTGCTCGCTAAGCTTGACGAAAAATAAAAGAGAGTAGAGCGTACAGAGAGAAGAAGAGTGTGAGGAAAAGGAACAGGAATATGATTTAACGCGAGAGAGGCATAGGGGGTTGGGCGAGCGGAGCAAGCAGGGCGCAGGGACCCCTAGTCAATGTTAATAAAAAACATTTCTTCTTTCAATTGGCCTCTAAGCCTCTCGTCTCGGCTTTTTAAGGGCATATAGAAGTCGGCTCGCTGTCTCAATTACAGGCTGTTTGTTGTAGTTTTTTTTCTCCTCTCATTGCTATTAAGGTAAGCAGAAGGTACAAGAAAAAATATTTAAACAGCGACAACGCAAAAAAGCAAACAAAATTAAACGCAACAACAACAACAACAATCGCAATGCCAATGCCAGCAGCAACAGTGGGGAAGTAAATTTTATTTAAAATAAATTTATCGCCTTATCCGTTGTCCACGGCAGCAGCAGTTGTGCCCCAGTGTGTTGGCCACGTAACAACTAAAGTCAAGTATTTTTTTTGGTTTTCGGTTTTGTTACGGAGCGCCGGATGGGATTGGGGTGTAGCGTTCCTGTGCTGTCCATAGCGCCAATTGCGCGCGCGACAACAAAGCACAGCAGTAGCATTGGCAGCACATGCTATTCGGACGGACAACCCCCGTCCGCCAGCATCAGAGAGCCGGTGCCGGAGCCCCCACTCCAGATTAGAATTGGACTTTGCCTGGACACAGCAACCGCCATGACAGTGTCCCAGCACGAGCGTTTCATTTGAACGAAATGAAATCATAATGAGATTTTTGCGTTCGTTTTTCTTACTGCTATATGCGATATAATTTTGTACACTTTATAAACAGTTTTTGAGCATTACAGATTTTGCAGGCAGTTTTTCGCGCTTCTAACTTAAGATATTTTATAGAAAGACCAAAGTAACTTTTGAGCTTTCATCAAAAATGTGTCGGGCAAGAACTGTCGATTTAGTTTTAAACTTTTTTGAAAGACATATTTTTGGTACTGTTACCCGAGTGTCTTGTCTATCCTTATATGCAGTTCGAACGCAACCCAAAGAGATTTAAACAAAATTTCTTAATTCTGTTAAAGCATTCTCTGCGAAATCGAAGCTATTCAAAACATTTAAGAAAAAACTAACATAAAGGCACACATTCACATCGGGTAAAGGTCCTGTGGATTATTACCACTAGACTATTCTTTGTAGGGAGCTTTGAAATCGTTGTTCTACGCTGACAAGCCATTAACGTTTCAAAAGCTGAAGGTCAACTCGGCTCGCAGTTCTCGAACAAGTGAACCCAAATTGGTGCCTTTCTTTTCAGCTATACAAGACATAGTCGCAGAGTTCATATGATGAAATCATGTACAAAGATTAACAGGTGTGTGCCAAAAAACTCTTTCAACCGACCTCAAACCAAAAGCAATTGGTCAATATGGCAGATATCATTTTGAACCGATTTGCCGCCAAAAAGCAATTCGTCCATATGGCAAAAATATATCCGAGAGCTTGGCAAATCCATTAAGAAAGAAGAAAACTGAAACTTTAGGCCAAACCGTCTAGATTTACCCAGCACAACCCTATCAATGTCATATTTATGTGAAACTAAAACGATTTTAACCCTCTAAAGAACAGTAACGAAAAACAAGTGAAACAATTAGGAACTCCTAGAACTCGATAAGATTTCACTCTAAGAGCATGCAAGCTTTTAACCCTCTAAAGAACAGTAACGAAAATCAAGTGAAACTAAATTAGGAACTCCTAGAGCTCGATAAGCTTTCACTCCAAGAGCATGCAAGCTTTTAACCCTCTAAAGAACAGTAACGGAAATCAAGTGAAACAATTAAGAACTCGATAAGCTTTCACTCTAAGAGCATGCAAGCTCTTAACCCTCTAAAGAACAGTAACGGAAATCAAGTGAAACAATTAGGAACTCCTAGAACTCGATAAGCTTTCACTCTAAGAGCATGCAAGCTTCGGCACTTGCAAGTTAGTTTTCCGCTTTCCTTTTCTCTCTCTTCATTTTACTCTGTTTGTTTTGGCCTTGCCATTCGCCATTGCCATGGCGTAATGACAAAAATTCATAATTGGATAAAGATGCGACCGTTTGCTGGTTTGTTTCAGTGTGTTTGCATAAATCTATAAAAAAAGACACTACAGGGAGCAGAACCAGCAACAACAGCATCAAATTGAAGTACTTTTTAAACAACTTAAACAGGTGCGTTAAAACAACACAAACTGGCAAATCAGTTGAATATTATCGAGAGTTCTTGACTAAAAGATACGCAGGAGATTGTTTAGACACACATTAGTTGGCTTGTGATGTTTATATTTAGTTGGAATGCATAACTGCGAATGTAGCAACTAAAGCAGGGATTGGCATTGTCGCTGTAATAGTATAAGTGTTTGAGCAGAGAAAAGTTGTCAATGTGTTGAGTACATTCACATGTCAGTCAACTTTTCTGCTGTCGTTGCCGTTGACTGAGCGTTGCCGATGCCTGAGTTCGGGTTGAAATTCGGTTGAAAGAGATTTCTGGCCTGATATGTATTGGTGGAGCGGTAAGGATAATGATGAAGCAATTAATTAACTTTTTTCCACATTTTTAAGGGTAAAGTATTCGGTATTTCAATGACTTATCATATTGAGAATTGGCTGGAAATGCCAATCGAAGAAACAAAAGAACTGAATAGATTGAAATTTCACTATTTTCATTTGAGCTGCGTGTTGAGATCTTTGTCAGAAGTTTGCTGTTGTTACATACTAAACAAAACGTTGGGTGTTCCTAATTATGAACAAATTTTGGTTTACTTCCTTTCATTCTAGTTACTTTTTTAAATTTCGACACATGATGATGACGCTTGATGGCAAAGGCACGTGGCGGGGCAAGTGTTCGAATATGGCCAAAACGGGTTTTTGCGATATATATGGACAGCATCTAAGGTCTCACTTCAGGGAACTCAGTTAGAAGCAACTTCATCAAAAACCAAATCCTGTATATGTACGAAAGGAAAAATGAGAGCCTGTCCCATGGTGCCTTTGGAAGTTCTTAAACGGCTTCATATAGTCATAGAGCTTTTAAAGAGAGCAGCAGTACTAAAAATACTTGCAGAAGGAATTAAGACGAGACGCTAACAAACTAGCATGACGATTCACATGAAATTTCAGCACTAGTACCAGCAACAAACGAGCATGGAGAGGAAAATCATTCTTTTAAAAATCATTCCATAGTTTAATACACGGACAAGTCTTTGGCAAATGAAGAAAGCGGTGAACGCATCTATCGAGAACTCTTTGGCCAGCGGCTTCAAAAGGCCATAGGTCGATATGCACATATAAACCTGAAGAGAAATTACCAGAAAAGGGTAATTAGAGTAGGTAACATTAGGAGCTAGAATAAACTCTAAACTGGTTTGTGTAACACCAACTGTAGTGAGTGTACATGTAAGCCATTCCTTGGTTTTATCGATGTTAAATGCTTAAACAGTTAAGAGATCTCGATACTTATCGATAGAATGTAAATGTAATCATTGTATATAGATATAGTTATCGTTGGTTAAGAAGAATGATAAGTAAAGAATGGTATATTGACCACGAAGGAGGCCAGCCTATACAACCTTCTCGGAATTGAACTAATAGTCAAACTAGCGAAACGGTGCTGCAAACGCCTTGATTGGCCCAGCGTATTTGGAAGACACTCCATTAAGTAGCTACTAAGGGAAGAGCAAAGATTGAGACCTTTCTTGTGAGAGCTTCTTCATTCACACACACCACATGATCAAGCCAGCGGACACTTCGTTAAGTAGCTACTAAGGAAAGAGCAAAGGTTGAGACGAAGCACAAACTTCAACAGCTGCATTGAAGACCATCCATACACACTACATGACCAAGCCAGCGGAGCAGCTGGATGTTAATTCATTTGACTAAGCCAATGTCGTCATTGAGCTCATCGATTCGTTCGTTCCATCGAATGCTGTCAACGCGCAAAGTGTCAAAGGTCCTACGTAGCACTTTCCGCTTGAACACACCAAGGACATCTGCATCAGATTGCGCCATAATGCATGCTCCAGCGCCATGAAGCAAAAAAGGAAGTTTGAGCGTCTTATAGATGGAGAGTGGTCCATATTACTCATTTGCCTATTGAGCTCAAGGTAACATCTATTGACAAGAGTCATTCTTCGCCTTGATCTTCATGCTGAAAATGTTGTTTATTGTGTGAATGTTGCCAAGGTAGACGCAATCCTTGACATACTCGAAGTAAACATATACTTTGTCTTGATCTCATTTACAGACAGACCCATCTTAACTGATTATCCTTCAATAGGCGCAAGGGCTCCGGTAACAGCACGCTTAGTACGGGCGACGATATCGTTATAATCCGCATATGCAAGCAACTGGACACCCTTATAGGACACAGTCCCGTTTCAATGTACTTCGGCATTTCACAACACATTCTCCATCACAAGGTTGAAGAGGTCGCAGGAGAGGGCATCGCCTTTACTGAAGCCTTGCTGGGCATCAAAAGGCTCGGAGAGGTTCTTCAACGTCATTCTGCAAAGCTGCACTATTTTTGCCGAGTTACCGAGCTTAGACGATCAATCAACAGCCTATCAAATGCTACAAAGAAATGGTGTGTGTCTATTTGGTATTCGTGGGTCTTCTTCAGAATATTACGTAGTGTGGATATGTGCTTAATGGTGGTCTTGACAGGCCTAAAGCAGCACCGATAAGCTGTGAACATAGATTTCGCGAATCTAATCTAACTTTATGAAATAGCAAAAGTAGTAGCTTTATCTAGCTAAAAAATATGCCAAATACTAAGCACTTATGTTTAACATACGCCTTAAGCTGCCACGCCTTCTTCGGCTTGTGTGTTGGCAAACATTGTGACAGAACGAATGTGCCGCGCACTTTAAGAGCACAAAACTGAAGCGAAAAAATCATTGCATACTTTTCGGCGGCGCCTTCTAAATGCTAAGCCCAAATATACATATGGCATTGGTTATGGCCTTTTCTTTGTGACGCATAACAATAAAATTTATGTTTGTGTGTGTGAGTGTGTGTGTGTGTGTGTGTGTGAGTGCGGACTGACGGGCAGGGATGTGTTTGGCTCATTTGTCAGTTAGTTCGTTTGGATAATTGTCCTGCGATAAACAAAATTAGCAGCAATTTACGCGAAAATAGCAAATGCCTACAATGAAAGGATCACACACACATACACACAAAGGCGACAGACGGCGTCGGCGATGCCAACAAGAACAAATGGCACCATCATTGTCATCAACACCCACAGAGGGTTAGCCAGCGTCGCGTCCTGCCATATTTGTAGCGGCATATATGCATGTGTCTCTGCGTATCCTGCCCCAATGCCTGCCACTGCTGCCAATGTATGAATCGTGCCTTTCCACATTAGTTATAGTTTTGATGAGTGGCATTAATGAGTCGTCTCTGTGTCTCTGACTGTCTAACTGTCTCCGTGTGTCTTTTTCTGCTTATATGTGTAGTGGGGTTGACATTAATGACACACACACACACACACACACACACACACACACACACACACACACACACACACACACACACACACACACACACACACACACACACACACACACACACACACACACACACACACACACACACACACACACACACACACACACACACACACACACACACACACACACACACACACACACACACACACACACACACACACACACACACACACACACACACACACACACACACACATGGCATGCAATTTGACAGCCAACATGGCCAAATTAGTTCAATCACAACGCACGCACTAAAAGCAACTAAGGGGCAAAGGGTATGAGGCTGTCGTATTGCTAGGGCAGTGTTTTTTTTCCACATTAAAGTCACAAAGGATTCTTCCATTTTTTAAGAACAAGCTGGAACTCTGGGAATCATGCATGAGAACAGTTAATTTATCGCATTTGTTAAATTAAGCCAAGTTTTCAAACTGATTTAGCCTAAAATCGCGTTTTATCTCAGGATTCCTTTACACAATTTATAATTTAGCTTTTTCTTCCCGGCTCAAGGTCCAACAAAGAAGCTAAAACTCCAGAGTTTGATGTTATTTTACTACTTTCGTATATTTCTGACCCACTGCGGAGTCCGTCTTCAGAGCTATACAACAACATAGAAAACTTAAGATATAACGAACATTTTTGATACATACATTTTTACACAACTATTAGCTGTGGAGCTTAAATTTAAACAAATGTGAATGTCTTTAAAGGTGCGCACAGTTCTCAGTGTCGGTTTTATAGTTCAGTCGTATGTTTGTTGGTGTGTTTATAATGTGTAACATTTCTAGAGTAAATCTCTTCGCATAGTGCTTTTCTCTTTATAAAATGGTTGTTGCGTCAAAATCCGGAGAGTGGTTGTTGTCCGCACAGTGGGCTTATCCTTGCGCTTCTGTTCTTTATGTCCAGTTAGTCTGGTCTTAAGTTTAGATTTTGTTGTTTCAACATATATTTTGTTACATAAGTTGGATCCGTCCCCAGCACATGGTATGCTGTAAATAAAGTTGTTGTTATCCAACTTGTCAATCCTGCTTTTCGTGTTACTATATAATACTGATATAGTGTTAAGTGGTTTGTGTGCTATTGTTGTGTTGTCTTTGTCATATATATCTGTTTTTTTAAGTCTACCTGAAAATTTTGGTATATAAATAACCGACCTATATGACTTCTCGTTTTGAATTGTAGTCATTCTAGCATTTTGTCCGATATTGTTAATAATTGTTTTTATAATGTTATTCGGAGTCATTTTTATGTAGTACTTTACGGATAATTTTTTTGTTTTCGTTGAGCAAGATTGTAAGCGGTGTTCATGATCATGCTCCTTCATAATTTAGCAATGAAAAATTCACAACATTACAAATGCTTTCAAGGAGCTTTCGAAGAGAACAAAAAAATTGCAACAATTCAAATTATTATTTACGTTTTTTACTGTGTATTTCATGTAGTTCCATTATCTAAAGGCAGTTTTGAACACCTTCTTTGCAGGCACAGCTTTATTATGAGTGTGTTTCTAATCGTCCTTAAATTATATTTAATGATTCTCTTTTTGTAAATTTTGATCTAGTGTTTTGAGTTTTTGTATTAACTTTGGCTGTTTTGTCAGAAAACCTTGACAACATTGTATGCAAATCTTGCATATTTCTAGCAGCACAGTTTTCTATGGACTAATTTTGGGTGTTAAACCGGTACATATAAGCCGCCAAGACGAACATCACAGTGTTTGAGCTTAACCTCGGGCTACTTTCTATTCGAAAACCTGACTAGATGGTTCAGTGGTGAAGGTATGGTCAACAATGAGGAGCTATGAGAATGCCAAAACCAAATTGTTCGTGATTTCTTTGTTAGATTGACAAACTCTGAGACAACTCTCATACTTCTGACTGAACTATAACTTGCTTCTGTAAGTTACACTTTTATTATCGGACAGTCAACAAGAAGCCTTAAGAGCGGTTGCAGGAACTAGAATAAAGTCCAAGTTGGTTCGGGGAATCCGAGACAAACTGGAGCTTCTTGGAAGACGAAACAAACTTTCACTCAGATGGGTCCCGGGTCACATCAACAATCCAGGAAATGAACTCGCGGATGTGGCATTGGGAAACATACCATTAAGCACCTGAGTGGAGTTGGGTCAACAACGAGACCCATATTGAACAGATGTTGGCCAAGGCCAAACACTTTACTCCAGGTGCCAAGTCGTGCTGCTTAATATTCATTTTATAGCAGTATTTTCCATAGTTGTTCGAATACAGTTAGGAGGCGCTTGGAGGATTGCTTTAGATCAGGCCGTAACTCGGTAACGGGTTGTTATGGCCAGCTAACTTAAGTAAGCGTTGGGATATAAAGAAATGCTTGAATCTCTTCACCTTTAACCTCTATTTGTCAATCAATCCATGGAATTTGCCATTGAATTTTCGCCTTTTACTGAGAGGCTTTATGAGATGCGAAACAACAAAGGCAAAAAAAAAACAACAGTATCAAACAGGTAACAGCTTTTCTTCCTGCCTAAATAACGGCAATAGTTTTGGTTTGACGCTGAAAACGGCGAGACAGTAGTACAGCGAGTTCCAAAAAACCATAGGATTCGAACACGTGCTCTCTTTGTCAGGCTGAGGTATAGCGTACCGAGCATCAATCGACCATGTGAATCTAGCGAAGCGGACATTTTTACAATTCTCAAAAGAGCGTAAGGTGGAAACACCCTGGTTATTGGAATCAAGGGAATTATCTAGACACTGAATCAACCGGGCAGGCCAATGTCAGACCGAAAGCTTAACACACGTGGAACTTATAAGGGAAGGGAATTTTGGAATCCGAATGACTGTTGTTCCAGCAAAGCGAGAGGCAATCCTAAAGAGATTCCGTAAGATGTAAACAGTATCTGAGACTTACAAGGTTTATGGTATTCTTGAGGGGATTTCCTATTACTTCCGTCATCACAGAAGGCAAAATTACTGGCTGCGGCAATAATTTTAATCAATTCAAAATATAAGTCTTAAAACCTGTAGATATTGAGCCTTTTAGCTGCTTTCAACGGGTGTGCAGTCTACCTCTAGGCCGTCTTCCGTTCTAAGTATTCAACGCTTTACCAAAACCTCGCAACATGTCTTACAATAAGCTCTTCCGCTTTTCATTATAACTTGACTGTCAGATGGTAAACCCGTGGCACTTTTATATTTCATTGTCCTTCACTTAATATGACTTACTCACACACATTTCATGCCTTAGCCATATTACTGGTTAAGTTTTGGAATCAAGTGGCAATCACTGCCTGAAATCGCAGTCAAAACTCAATTTGTTAGCGCTATACATTTGGCATTTTGGCTTGACCTCTGACCCACCTCTGCTTTTACTTTTACCAAAGCAATGCACAGCATATCTCAGAGCACCCTAACTCGAACTGGGAACTCTATTAAAAATTCTTACAAATGCGCTTAACAAGCGAATACTGCAAATAAATCTCCATATGTAAGATGACAGCTACCCCATACACTCGCACACACTCGTACGTTAAGGCGGCCCCCCTTGTTGTTGCCGTTATTTTTTGCGCCCTTGAAGCTGCTCTTGTTGCTGTTGTTGTAGTTGTCAGATTTCAGCTGTAGCTGTCGCTTAAAAGCCATAAATAACTCATGCTATCGAGCTCGTTTCGGCTGCCGTCGATAGTTATCGGCACGGTTGGACGGAGCAGCATCAGCTTGCCCAAGACGATAGGCTTTTCCTTTGGTCAGCAGCTGCCGCATCTCACAGAGACTCGCTTTAACTTTACTTTTTTATGGCCCGTAAACGTAAAATGCTGCAGAGGTTATGTGCTGTTTAAGGCACATATTTAAAGTCGCCTTTAGGAGTTAACGCCAATTTCCTGTTATAGATATTGATCCCGTTACGTACTTAAGCCTATGTTTGCTGCACAACGATGTCTACATGGAGCCCAAGCGGTTGATCCACTCTAGGCAATCGATTAAACAGTTGAGTGTTAGTAGATACAAACTCGTGATTCTTCGTCTGGTTTTCCCATTACGCGTCCGACACCAGTGTTATCCGTCCCAAATCCATTTTTGGGGGCACTGTTGTATACCGAGAGTATACCGGTCTACCATCTACATCTACTTCATCATTTTTAGGTGTACAGCGTTGAATTTCTGGCCTGGCAGTGAAATCGCGGCGTTATAATTCCGAAATATTTCCAAAAACGGCTTGCTGCAGATGAGACTGCGTCTCGCTTTTCCGATTAACAAGATGACACCCTCTCTCTCTTCTTCGCCTGAATACATCATTGTTCTAAGCACCGAGTAAAAATGTACTAGTTTCTTGCTGTCCACTTGATTTCTCTAATACCTAAAATGTTGATATTATCGGACGTTCCCAGATTCTACTACTTCTGAACGTTTTCGGTAGCAAAAATTTCCATCCGCAGGAAGGGAAAAAAGGGAAGGAGGAATAGGAAGAGAAATATGATCTACCTAGAGAGACGCAAGGGGGTTGTGAACGAAGCGAGGAGGGGGCGGAGTGAAACGTAGATTGGGTTGTTTCATCTTAAAGCTTTGGATATGTAAGAGGATAAAATTGGGAAGAAGAAAAAAAGAGGAAGAGGAAGTGAAACGGGAAGAGGAATATGCTCTACCTCAAAAGTGGCATGTAGCTTGGCGAACGAGAGGGGGCGGAGCCCCCTAGTATATATATAAAGACACAACTTTTGCCACACAAAGTTAAAAGTTTGTGCATCGACTATTGGAGGGTTTAAGTGAAGACTAGTTCATAATACCTTTTGTTCTTTTTGATAGACGACACAATTGATAATAACTAAGATTCAGGAAAAGACGAACTATGGCTAGATACTATCTCTGTTGGAGATTCGCCTTAAATCTTGCTCAAATCGCAAAGCTAGTTTTATTGTGTTTGAATATGTTTAATGTTTTTTCGATATTTCTGACTCGATCTGAGCACGTCGAGAGGATTTTTTCTTGACGCAACTTTCGTTTGTTGCGGAGCTTATGGGGGTTGACGCAGCGGGTACCAAACCCTGTGCACTGCCCATTTGGAGCCCAGGGATGGCTTCGCTGCGCACATTAGGTCACTTCTCTAGCACATTGTGGCGATTAGAGCAGCTATCCAGGTTGTGCGTCAACTTGGTTTAGTTAGAGACAGGTATCACCCTGGACATTGCCCGGTGAATGGCGATCAGCAACCAGGTCCACCATAGTTAAGAGTAACTACTTACATCTATATATTAAAACAATGGGCTATATTTTGAGCTGCACTAAGTGACTTTCGTTTTGCATTTAGATGTGTTTCAAAGGTAGTTTTATGTATACTATACGAACAATGCTAGACGAATAGCGTATACGAATAAAGCGAAAAAACCGTTTAGTCTATTGCTTCTTGAGTCAATGTAAATGATAAGAGCATTTTGTGCAACGGCATGGAATGAGAAAGAAGATTCGCTGATTCAAAAGTGTTACCATTTAAAAGTGCTCTTACTTTGGATTGTTTATACATTAAGCATCAGGTGCGAACCCAGGATGTTGTTTCTGGAGAAGTGCATGTTGATGATATAATTTTTGATTTACTTTCCAGCTGTGATGTTACTTTAACATTTGGCGACCAAGCATAGTGATAATGATGAGTCCTTTCCAGTGACATTGTTTTGCAATTTGGCTATTTTCGTAAAGAACTTGGTTAATATTTCGCATATCTAGATACCTTTATATAAATACTTTAGCTGTTCCTCTCTAATAAAGATAAGATGTATTGTGTCATCTTATGCACCATATGCCTCTTACCAATACACGCACACACACACACACACACACACACACACACATACACATGTGGTTAGTTGCATCAAAGGCTTTAGTCAAATTACTTAATTTTGGCCACAGAAGCGAACATACGATCTTTGGCTTAAAGCATACAAAAACTGCCAGACAGCATCAGCAGAAGAGGTTGCGTCGGTGTTGTTGGTATTTTTGTTGGTATTATTGTTGGTATATATGTATCTATGTATGGATATGTGTCTGAACATGAAACATATGGCAAAGCTCACGCTGACTGCAGAAACAGCAGCAACAACAACAAAAACAAAACCAACGATGACGACGCGAAGTGCTAACTACACACAACAATAAAATGTATGAGCGAGTGAGAAAATAAAATAAAATTAAACAAAAAAAAATTTGATGCAGACAATCGGTACGGTGCCCGACAGTGGAATACCCTGTAAACTTTTTCTTTATAAACACTAAATTCGGTGATATGGGAACGGAAGTATCCACTTTTATATCTCTTTTCATAAAATCGATATGCCTGTAAACATTTTCCTATTGGGAAGTTCCAATTGACAAGTTTTCCTATTGGGAAGTTGGCTATGATGGTGGCAAAAATTACTTTTATACCCATAACTCCAGTATTCCTGGGCCAATGTGGTTGCATTTTGTAACATAGATCAAAAATACATTTAGAAATGTCTGTGACAATTTTCAAATCAATATATTGGGGGTGTGGCAGTAATTAAGGTAAATCGATTGCATGGGAAGGAGGGGTTTTCGATTGAAAAAAGATGGATGCAATTTTAACGATTAGGGTCTCCACACCAAATTTTGTAACTCTAGCTCACATGTATCCATATCTACATGTAGTGGAATTTTGAAGCAGTTTAAAGGCAAGGGGGGTGAAATCACACCTCTGTCGAGCTTCAAAATGACAGATTGAACGGAGCGGTTGTAAGCCGCGCAAATCTGTCACGGGGAAGGGGGTGAGACATCGACACAATTCGACAAACTTGTACAGAATAGGTATAATGCGCATCTTTTGGTAAAATTTTGCTCTTACTCTTATACAGACAGACGGACATGTCTATATCGACTCGACTATTGCTCCTGATCATTTTTGCCCATGGAGCTTATGGTTTGCCACGCCTTCTTCTGCCTGTTACATTCATTGCACAAATCTATAATACCCTTTTATACTTCGTGTACAGGGTATAATAAGAGAGAGCACAATATGCACTAGGGCTTTGTATTGTATGTACGTATGCAAGTGTGTGTGTGTGTGTGTGTGTGTGTGTGTGTGTGTGTGTGTGTGTGTGTGTGTGCCGTGAGCTGTGTAGAGTATACAATGCTTTTAGCTGGGTTTCTAACACTTGGTAATAGAGTTTTTAAGCCGAATTTGCCAGTAAATGCGAAAATTAAGATACATTATTTTGTTATGGCATGGAACGCAGTGTTGGTAGCCAACGCATAAAAAGGCCAAAGATCTTACGGGAAGGGAATCTGCAACAAATTGCATCATAAGCGTCTTAGTTTCGTGTGGCGAAAATGGTCTTTACTACTCATTTACCTTCTAAGATCTCCAAGGTGACATCAGTCTTTGTTATGACGGTGGTGTCAAGTTGTGTCTGGTGTTCCAGGAGGGCAAAGAACGTGGCTAGAACGAAGAACGTTCTGGTCACACTTCTTCTCAACTGACCACAACAACCCGTTACCTGGTTACGGCCTGATGTATATCGCCTTCTCCAATCGATGATACCTAAGGCTACCTACCTTCGACACTCGCATTAAAGACCTTTCTCGCAGTAGCTTCTTCATCCAAACGCTCAAAATGACCTAGCCGACGGAGCCGCTGGATCTTACTTGGCTTGACTATGTCAAAGTCGTCGTAGAGCTCATAGAGTTCGTCGTTCCTTCGTATACGGTAGTCGTTGCCAACGCTTATAGGTCCATAAATCTTACGGAGTACTTTCCGCTCAAACACTCCAATGGAACTTTCATCAGACCGCGTCATCACCCATGTTTCAGCGCCATAAAGCAAAATGGGAAGGATGATCGTCTTGTAGAGTGTTAGATTCTTCTGACGGGATTGGTCTTTACTACTCATTTGCCTACTGAGACCAAAGTAACATCTATTGGTAAGAGTGATTGAGCTTCAGACATAGTTTTGTAGACGAAATCCTTTGCCATATCAAAAGTATAGTTTTCAGCAATTTGAGAATCCAACCACTGTGACTCTGGTGACACATTAACTTAAATTACCGATTACAATGTGAAGATAGTGGAGGAAATGTGTTCAACAACTGATTGTTAGAACGCTGCCAGATTAGTGCCCTTCAACTATAAAAGCATTGGTGTTCTTGTATAGATCTATTTAAAGGGTGAACTCGTTCCATATTTAAGTTCAGCATTCTTGGTATAAGACTTTTAGCGCTGATTAAAGATATATATTAATGTCGGACTGCTCAGACAAATTAGTATCTCTTAGAGAAGATGTATTTTGTTAGCCTGGGCCAACTTATACGACATGAGCCAAATATGTCAAATTGTTACGTTGTAAGCGCTTAGCGGCTGTTCATAAATGACGTCACCAGACGTCAAAAACTGCAATTGAATATGGCTTTTTGTGTGTTTGCTTTATCGATTTGTGACGTGACAGTTCCTCTGTGTGGTGAGCGGGCTAGAGAATACCACCTCAGCAGGTCAAAGCTTGTCGCATGAGGCGGCTAACAATGACACTGGGCTCTTTTCGAGACCAGTAGAGCCACCTCAGGCCTTAAAAGGTTTGTGCGTAGGGTTTGGGATCCACCACGTAAAACCAATTCCAATGAAAGAATGTATTTACATCAGGACGTAACCCGATAACGGGTTGCTATGGCCAGTTAAGAAGAAGAAGACGACGTGACAGTCGAGGGGGGGGGGGGGGTGTGGTAGTTGCCATTATGTTGTTTTGTTCAAAATTTTACACTTTGCTTATAACTTTCTTATTTACTATTATCTTTGTAATTATATGTTTGCTTTGTGGAAAATTTTCGGATCCCTTTTCCACCAACTATATGGAAACAAATATGGTCGAAATTTATATCATTGTGTAGGGAATTTTCATAAGAAGTGCAGAATATACGTTTTATTTATATATTTTAAAATTAATAAAAAACATTTATGTTGCGGTGTCTTTACATGTATTGGTAACTGTTCACGAACGTTTTCTCTGTTAGCTATTGGCATCTGCAATAGTATTTGTGTGACGACAGAGAAAAGTTGCCAGTTTTCTCAGTTGCTCTTGACATTACTCTCGCAAAAGCAGTGAGCGACGGCCTGAGCTTGCACTTCGGCTTTGTCTGTGTAAATAGCCGACAAGTGTTCGGACCCGTGCATGAAAGAACATGACTGACTCATATAGATCATAGTTAGAGATAGAGAGAGAGAGAAAAAGAGAAAGATAGAAAGAGAGAGAGACGAAGAGAGATAGAGAAAGGGAGATTGAGAGAGATAGAGAAAGAGAGAGACAAAGAAGAGAGAGAGAGAGAGAGAGAGAGAGAGAGAGAGAGAGAGAGAGAGAGAGAGACAGAAGTGCGTAATGATTTTGGATTAAAAAATGTATGGATTTTAGATTGCTGTCGGGATCCAAAGGTTGGCGGTTACCAAGGTTTAAAAGTAAAATTGGTTTGCGAAAATGTCAATACGGCCGATATTAAGTATTTACAGTGTATAATACGAGTGTAGGAAAGTTTTCCGGAACATAGCGTTTCCACTTATTTCATTATAAAATGCAGCAAACAAGCAACCAAAAATGCCAAATACCCGCCAACACCGTTGCCACACGCTGATAAGCTAGCAACGTCTTGTGATTTTGACTTTAATGACTGGATTTATAGGTCCTTGGAGATAATCTCGGGTAGCGCGCTGTCGCTGTCGCTGCTGCTCCTGTTTTGTTTGCCAGCGTCATCAGCGGCGACTGCACTGTGTGTGTGTGTGTGTGTCTGGGAGCTACTTACAATAGCGCGACGCGAAAGACTAGAACGACTACGAGGACGTTCTTACAGGGTAATTAACATCAAAGCCCGACAAAGCTCATAAAAAGAAGCAGCGTACAAGCAAGATAAACACAGACATAGATACACACACACACAGATACACACACAGATACACACACATATCTATATATGGGGGTAGGTGGTGGGGTGGTCCTTGATATTGTGTGGTTGGGTCAACTTGTCTGCGAGACGTGAGCACACCGAGCAGCTGTCCGCCCAATGACTTGGGCTAAAACAAAACGTTCAACGTGAAATAATGTTGACAGCGCCAAAAAGGATGCCTCACACACACTCCCACACACACACACTTACACACACACACACTCGCACACAAACGATGTGTGGGAGACAGTGCCTTACATAAAACAACAACTACGAAACAATGATGTGCACGCACATGTTTGAAGCAATTAAAATCAGATAAGTTATAGAAAATGGCCTGTCGTCGACATTTAGACATGAGCAGCGGCATATATCCTTACAACTCACTCTCTACACACTTTTACCGCTACGTTCTTCTAGCTTTTTGAAATGCTACAGTGGGTCGCAGTTGTACTTTGGCGCAGAAAAATTGCTTTATACCAACGGGTTGAGTACTATGGCCAAAGTCAAATCTAAAATCCAGTACAGCCACAGATGCGCATTGAGAAGAATCAAGAAAAGTAAAGAAACAGAAGATAGCGTTAATTAGAGCATAGAATTCGAAAGGTATCATGCGAATTAAAAATTTAGACCTGTTAGTGTAACACTAACTGAAGGAACAGAATATCGAACTGTGCCAAGAAGATGAGCAGAATCATTAAGACCAAGTATAAGTTTTGGTAGAGATCAAACACCTTACCGGATTTTACGTTTCATTAGAAAAAGCACTTTTAGCGGATAATTTGGATACAAATTTAAGCTGCGAAGTGCAAATAGAAGGTCGTGGTACGCCTAGACATACGAGTTAAGCTGTAATAGAGTAGAATACTCTTAAAAATCGCCAGTTTTTATGAATTTTCTGAAAAAGACCATCTTCTGATAATTGCGTATATCATATAAATCGCTTTATAAAATCTACAAGGAAAAAGTAATTGAATAAGATTAATATTTTAGTTGTAAACATCGTAATTTATAGTAAGTGTTATACACACAGATCGCAACCAAATCCATAGTACATTTTATACCAGCGTACTTGGACATTAAACAAGCTTTCGACACTGTTTGGCACAATGATCTCCTCTGTAAAGTCAAGTTTCGGGTGCCGCCTCAACTGCTCTGGATAGTGCGTAGTTACTTGAGTGATTGTTCCGATTATTCCGAGCTGTGGTTCCACAGGGAAGTGTTTTGGGGCCACGCTTTACACACTCTTCACACACTTGCTCCGAAATCACAGGACCTTCTCATCACCACTTGTGCTGACGACACGGCCATCCTGGCCAGAAACAGTTGTGTATATGAAGTAACGGATGTTCTACAGCAGTATTTGCTAAGCTTTGATGTGGGCTAAGCGCTGGAAGCAAGTACGCCAATGTGACTTACGCATTGCGTAATGATCTCTACTATGGCTATCTTTGGCATCACCGTTTGGAGAAGGCGCGCGCAAAGCAGAGACGCCTGCGGGAAAGCTTTACATAACGGGTTGTTATAGCCAGTTAAGAAGAAGTTATGTTGAAAGCCTAACGTAATAAAGTTAAACGGCCTTCGGATTCGGTTTCAGCGACTCAAAAACATATGATAAACATGGTCTCAACTACAGATCCGAAAGTTACCTAATCAATTCTGGACTAAATATGCATTTGTTTCGCTTTTATTGGTTTGGAAAAATTCGAAAAATGTATAAGAAAAACACATTCAAAGCATTTGTTAAGAAGAAATTGCACCGTTTGTGGAAAAATTGCAGTTGACATCTTGAATAGATTCATCACGAAACGAAGAAAGAGCTCATACGGCGTGTTATGACGAATGTAGCTTAGAACTGCAAAAACAAAAGATGCCGAGGATCTCAACGCGATCTTTCAATATATGTTCCAGGATAGTTGTTTTTCTACAAATCGGATGACTCCAGGGGAGGATTGCCAACTCAATTGCAATGTGCAATTGTTAGCAGATTCTGTGCTCATTATGTTGCTAGCCAAGTCTGCCTTTGAACAACGTCATCAAGGCGATAACTGGCTATTAGGAAGTGTAAAAATGCCAATTCTAGAAGGACGCACAAATCGATAGAAAGCTAAGCTTGAAAATAAAGTGGAATTGTAAAGAAAGGAAAATCAGATTTTTGCCAGCTAATTGATGTTAATGTGCCACTGTGCGTTGTCTGATGCTGTCTGCTGTCTTCCGTTACGTTTTGTCACGCTGCCATTTTGTATGTGTGTGTGTGTGTGTGTGTGTGTGTGTGTGTGTGCGTGCGTGAGTAGTGTGTGTCTTTTTCAGCTTCCGCTCTGCTATTTTGCCGTTTTGCGTAATGAATTTCAACGAGTGCCGGCGAAATGACAAGCAACAACCAAACGAGCAGTGACACAACAACAACAACGACAACAACATTCGCATTCGCATTCTTATTCACATTCGCATTTGGATTCGCATAAGTGTGAAATATTTTTGGGTTCAAATAAAGGCAAACATAGAAACTTCCCCCGCCGCTGCCTAACTACGGCATTACAATCCGCAAAACAGCCGTAACCGTCAGCCAGCCACGCCTCCACTTTGCAACACCCGGGCCCACACCCAACACGCCCACATGCAACGACAGAGCGCAGCATCGGCTGCTGATGTATTCATGGCCTTGACGTTAACGGAGTGACAAAATTCGCACCCTTCACTGGAGTGTGCAGCCACGTTGAAATATTCGCACGCGTGTTATAGACCTGTGTTTTACCCCTCAGCTCCTCCTGCCGTGTGAGCGTATTGTCGAGAGTTAAGGGCGGTGTAAAAAAATGCAAAACGCGGCCAAAAAGCTGCGTACTTAAGACACTTGGCATGCCAAACGCGCCATTTGGACAATATGGAGACACTTTGAATGTCTGGCCACAATAACTTTTGCCCCAATCTCTGCTCACTCTACTTGGGGCTACTTTACTTGATGATGTTTTAGAATGGCACACGTTGTCCGGAATGAGCAGTTTATATACGTACTCTATGTATGTTGGTATGTTTCTTTGTTTAGAATGACAGCTTGAGCACTGTCAACAGTTTTAGAAGCTCTGATGTGTGTAACTAGATTAACATCGGCTTGTTTTGTGCATATATGTTGATATTTCTTTGAAAAATAATGTCGCTCAGTATTGAAAGCTCCCACAAATTTGATAAACTGAAATTAAAACCAACAGCCAATAAAGTTATAGGCGTCAAGGGGCAGAAGATGTGAAACTGCTGACGAAATTTATGGTTATTGAAGGAACTTCAAATGTGGTTTAATTATTTTACGAAATCGCATCGAATACCCATACGATACGAAACTCTTTAATTGGAAAACCTTTTATTATTAACATAAACACATGGATTAGCTAACGATGCTAACTGGAAGAAACTCGTCACGGCATATGAGCTTCACCTCCAAGGCGGGTCAATAGATGCTTCACTTCAAAAATCAAACTGGAAATAGGTATTCAGATCTAAGAGTCTATACTAGCGCCATCTAGCATGCGTCTATACCGTCACGGCATATAAGCCAGTCTTTCCTCCAAAATGAGACAATAGATGTTTCAGTTCTAAGAGTCTATGTTAACGCCATTTAGCATGCGTCTAGGCCGTCACGGCATATAAGCGTCATATTCAAGCCAGTCTTACCTCCAAGGCTGTTAAATAGATTTTACATTTCAAAAATCAAACCGAAAATAGGTATTCAGCTCTAAGAGTCTATGCTAACGCCATCTTGCATGCGTCTATGCCGTCACGGCATATGAGCGTCACATTCGAAGTTTATACGTATAAGAAGGCAAGCGGATGTTTGGAAACCAATTTAAGCTACGAAGCGCGAACAAAAGTAACTGTTTTTGAACTGACTCTATCATATCTTGATAGAGGCCATACTGGGGACTCCAGACACAGGAGCAATATTCAATATTAGGGCGGACGAGAGCAATGTATAGTTAGTGTTAAACTCTTTGGAACAACGTTTAACAAATGCAACAACCCTTCTAGCTTTGTTAACAATAATGCCAATGTGCTTACCAAATTTAAGCCTATGATCAAATAAAACGCCAAGAACAGAAACTGTGGAAATACGTTTAAATATAAAGGAGTCTAATCATAGTGATTTATTTGTGGGCTGAATGCCCAAATGTCAACACCCATGAAAACTGTTCAAGAAGTCCAACAAATTACTCAATTAGAGGAGTCCGATATCTATCGTCGATGTGCGAGCTGAGTGGCACACTCGGCAGTTTGATACTCATGACTTGATGACGTCCAACAAAATTAAGTGGGTATAAAGCCTAAATGCAACTAGACAGAGTTTGGGACAAAAATAGAAAGCCGCGATGCTGCTCCACATCGTTCCAAGGATACCAAACCAAGCCTAACAGAGCAGTACAAAAATGAGCGAATTACAGCTTATGAGAAGTTCCAGTTTTAGGTCTTGGAATTTGGAATTGTTATATTAAGCGATGAAAAAAGTTTAATTAAGAAGGAAAAAAGTTGAACTTGGATGATTCAGATGGCTACTACCAAAAATTAAGAGAGTTGGCATATCCTTTTCAAATACTAGACCATGGCAGAAAGTCCCTTATGGTATGGTATGTGTTCAGTGCTATGTCTAACTACCCAATATAAGCTTCCCGGGCCGAAATTCTTCAATGAGCTAGTCCTATTTAGAGACGTTTTCCCTGGCCAAAACTGGATATTTCGGTAAAACAACGTCGTACTCTTAGTTCCTTCCTATCGTGGCCGAATCTGGGAGATAATTTCTGTAATTTTTTTTCCAAGTATAGTCAGGTCGAAACTTAAAAGATGCTTTAAAGAGGAGGAATCAGTGCCATCGCACCGGAATGGAAAAAATGAACTTAGCCCCGTACGCTAAAACGAATTCGATGGACTAAACGATAGCCCAATATTTTATGCACATATAATTATTTTACAGGATGTATCTTCTATAAAGTAGAAGAAGAGATGACCCGAGGAAGGTCATTGATAAATAAGACAAAAAGGAGTGAACCTAGATGGCTACCTTGAAGTACACCAGATGGGACAAGAATTTAGATTCAAATCGCTTTAGCACACGGTTCGATAGGTAGTAAGAGTTGCATTTTAGAAGACATGAAGGAAATCCCGAACGGGAAAGTTTAAAAGAAGATTATGGTTAAAAGAATGAAATGATGAACTGAGGGAGGTCAAAAAGGAGAGGACCTAGATGGCTACTTTGAAGTACACCAGATGTAACATGGATTAAGACTCGAATCGCCTAAAAATAACCTTTAGCACACGGTTCGATAGGTAGGAAGAGTTGCATTTTAGAAGACATGAAGAAAAAACCCAAACGGGAATGTTCAAAAAAAGATTATGATGAACAGAATCAAATGCCTTATTGAAGTCAGCATAAATGACATTAGTTTGCATTTTGTTAATGAATATTGCTAGAATCATGCCAATCGAGCTGGTTTTCCTTGAAACCATGTTAACTGAAAGCTTTATAGAGTTATATAGAAGATTCCTTAAGTGATGTTAACTTTAAGCTTAAGGTTTTTGGAGTTAAACCGCAGCCAAAACCCAGTTAAAGAGGCATACAACAAATACGTTAGAGTTGCAAAGATACAGCACTTAGCAGGTCATTGAACAAAGCGCCACGTAACATATATGCAACAAAAAAAAAAATCATATATGCAAAGGATTAAAGGGATTTCGACTATCGCAGAGGAAAGTCGCTTTGTATGTACATTATTTTCACATATGAAATTGTGCATTCGTATGCACATGTTGAAAGTATGTGTGTTTGTAGCATTTTCGTCGCTCGTTGCACATAGAACAGCTTTTTGTTTTTCTATTTCCATATATCTATGTTGATTTTTCCAGATGCTAAACAATTTTCATTTCGTTTCGTACTTTATTCCTCTTGGCAGGCTTTTGTTGATTTCTAGCTGACTGCCTCTGAACCTCCCTGCTACATGTGCCCAAAAACTGAAGGCTCCACTTCCCTTGGTGCACTGTGTGTGTGTGTGATTTCCCAACTTGTTTTCTGGTATTAGTTCTCTTTATATATATATTTTTTTCATGTTGTTGCTTTTGTCACTGTGTCCCCAACTCATAGTCTGTTATAGATACACCTACACGCATACTGGCACATGTTGGGGCCAGTGAGAGACACAAACGTTGTGTCTTATATGTCTTGTTTCTGATTGGACACATCAGCTTCTTCGTGCACCCATCTGGCCCCACTCACGCCCACACACTCACACACAACTACATACAAGTGCTACACATGTGTGGCTGTGTGTGTGTGTATGCGCAGCAGGCGACACACAGCTTATGGCCATTCGGAGGCTCCACCCACACACGCACACACACACACACACACACACACACACACACACACAGACACACAGAATCATGCGAGCATCGGAGCTCTTATGTACACGCGTGGTACATAAGTGCGCGGGCAGCGCCATCATGTGCACACCCATATGACAGCCATGTGTGTGTGTGTGTGTGCGTGTGTGCGTGTGTGTGTGTGTGTGTGTGTGTGTGAGTAGGCGATGCTTTTGGGGCCCTCACTGATACAACAGATAAATCGATTTCATTTGGTTTTTCTTTCTTTTTTTTTTTGTCTTTTGTTTTTTTGGGACATGGCGCGTGTATCTCTCGCTACATAAATATATAAATAGAGCATAGGTATGTGTGAATTGGCGATATGCGCGTGAGTGCTTTGATCGTGAGCATGACGAGATGCTAACAAAAAAGTCGAACTTGCATGTCGCTGACTTGAGTCATCTAAGTTTCACAGAAAACTGG
Source organism: Chymomyza caudatula (assembly GCA_035041775.1). NCBI lineage: Eukaryota > Metazoa > Arthropoda > Insecta > Diptera > Drosophilidae > Chymomyza > Chymomyza caudatula. The sequence continues at coordinate 1,684,421 of JAWNKW010000070.1, forward strand.
ATGTTAGACCATTATGAGCATGTGTGTTAGATTCCAACAAGCGCTTTATAACAGTCTTCTTAAAACTTTTTTTGTGAACACGACAATAGTTACTAGATTAGGCAAGAAAAAACTCAGCTGACTTTTCAGAACTTAATCAAGGGTGTATGCCACAAATCTCTTTCAACCCAATTGCAATATCTGGGTATGCTAGATATCAATACAAGCTGATTTTAAGCCAAAAAGCCATTCGTCAGTGCTGGAAGTAACTTGGAAGGATGCGGGAAATCTAACAAGAAAAACTTCTGACATTTGCCATTTGTGTATTTTTGTGTTAAAAATTATGTCCGGTTATAAAATAATTATTTAAGTATTTTGAAAAAAAAGTATTATCGTGAAAAGTTTGGTTCCAGAAATATTTAGAAGTTTAGTCGCAATTATTCATATAGTACAAAACTGTTTTTTTTAAATTAAGCGGTAACGCGTTAGTTTTTCGATCTGGAATTTTTTGTAGAATTTCTTTTTGAGCAGCATCATTAAAAATTGCTCGGTGCACTTTTTGGTAGCTTAAGCGGCTATACCCTCTACCGGGAGTTAATTTTTTTCTTGCTTTTTTTTCCCGTTTTTATCGGAAATTCAATAAAATTATCGATGCTGACATTTTTTCGATTTTCCCTAAAAACTTCACTATTGATTATGCTCTAATTAGTGTTGAAATGTTCGCAATGAATTAATTTATCGAATCCAAAAGGAAAATGAGACAAACTTTTTGTAATTTATAATCTAATTACTTTAGAATTTACCAAAAAAAAGGAAAATTTTAAATTTCGAAAAATAAATGTTTAGTTTATTGCACTGTAAGTCGCTATTGAATCGTCTGGGGAACATTTAACCGATGCTTAATAAACTGTAATTCGAATTATAGTTCATCCGAAGCGGTAGCAAGGTTCCTGAGTAACATAAGATTTGCTAATTTCGAAACTCTTGAAATATAGCATTTTTTTAAATAGCCATAATTCTTAAACGCTGCTAGAAATAGGTGTTTTTTTTTTTTATAGTTTGGTGCAGTTTTTGGGTGAGTGGTGAAGTGCAGCAGTGTTTAAAAAGCAGTCTGCGAGAAACGTGAAAGATGGGTTCAACGTTTGGTGCAATGCTCATTGGTTCATCGGTTTCGTGCTTCTTTTGTTAAGCTAAATGTCACGCGCACATCTCTAACACTACAACTATTTGTACAAACACAAACACACACGTCCATGCCTGTTTTAACGGCACTTGCTTTGCAGTCGTTCTATTGCCACGGCTCACAAATTACACTTTTCAATTTATTTATATACTGTACATATTTGTTTTATTGGGTTTTACGAAAAACATTTATCATTGCAGAACACAGTGAACCGCATTGAAACATTTTTCGAACCATTTCGACCATTTGTTGGTTTTAAGCACCAGAAATTAGACAAGTCCAAGTCTTTGCTTTAACTCGCACCTTTCACGCTAATTTGGCATTCCACAGGCAACGCCATGGCAAGTAGCAAGTGGCAAGTGGCAAGTGGGGCAACAGCACCCACATAATAGCATCATGCACCAAGCGTAGCCTAAGCTAACTACTATGAGTACCAGGAGGCGCAGCCGTAGCCAATAATCCCGGCTAAAGACAAAAGGCGAGGCGAAACCACAAGGTTTTCCAGCCAAAACGCAAAAACTTCAAAGAGCAAAGGAAATGATTTCATTACTGAGCACGTTCGTTGGCCACTCCAAGGCAATAGTACAAACAACTGGAAGATGGCTGCATGTTGATGTTGGCGCCTTTGGCTGGTTGAGAAGTGTGTGAGTACACTGGAAAAAAAAACGAAGAAAGTCTAACGCGCACAATTTATACGCGCTTTGGGGGGAGTAGTGCACTGCGACCCTAAGGTTCTATTGTGCCCCCTGCCTAGCTTATGGCTCCCCCAGTAGTCCTATCTATGATATTTGGTTCATAATCTGGTTAGGAGGTTCAGTGTTCTTCTTGTTAGTGCATCACACTCAGCGAGCACGTGTCGCGACGACTCCTTCTCCTGATCGCAAAACCTACAGCTGTTAGAGCTGGTGATGCCCAGCTTAATTAAGTGTCTGCAGTGTCCGGTAAGTAGTCCTGTCAGTACTCTTAGGTTGTTCTTCTTCAGTTAAACAATTTCCTTCAATCTTTTGGAGCAGATAAGGAGCTGTTTAGCCTGATGCCCCTGTCCAATTAGCGGTTCACCTGCTGCTATGCTCTTCTCTTAATAATTTCTCAATCGTATTGGGGTCTTGCGGCTCCAACTTCCCAAAATATCCAGTTTGACTCGGGTTTCCCTAAACAGCTTGGATTTTATTCTGGTTGCTGCAACCGCCTTTATAGCGGCCTGACTTGTCCGAAAGTATAGTTATATCCCTATGTTGATAGGTAGATGCGTGTTCGGATTGTCAGGGATCCATCCGTATACCAAACTATGGTATGCCTTTTCATAGGATGCATCTCCTCTAAGGCTGATCATGCCCTTTTGTTACTTGTAATGCTACTAAAGTTACGCGTAAAATGGTTGGGTTGAAGCGGCGGAATTGTCTTTCTCATTCACAGCAGTCTGCTTTCATTTGTAGTTCAATGATTACATGGTGTCAGTTCCATAATGACTTCTAGTGCCGCTCTGGGGCACATTCTCATTGCACCTGTTATGCATACACATGCAATTGTATCTTCGTGAGGTTACTTTTAACACTCTTGTTCACCAGGAGATTGCTTTGAAGGTGAGCATCGGGTTTATCACCATTAAGTAAAGCCATTGAATAAATTTTGTAGCTGTTTCCCATGATTTATCCTATCCTACCGTACATAAACACACAACATGGTTGCCAAATTTGAGTTTACTATCAATAAAAAATCCCCTGCGATGAAGTTGCCTCATTTGCGGAAGTTTATATCTTCTAGTAAATGGGACTACTACGATTTTTGCAGGGTTTAGGTTGAGGCCAACTTCCCTGTACCAGGCGTAGGTTATGTTTAGTCCTCTTTGAATTATGTCACAAAGAGTGTCTTCAATTTTTCCCAAAGCAATGATAGACAATGTCATTAGCATAACCTTGGCATTGTATCCACTCATTTTCAAGTCTATTCAGGAGTTCGTCTATAAGGTGGCTTTATAGTAGTGTAGATAGTACGCCTCCTTGTGGATAGCCACGAGTTGTGGCAACACTGACATTGCTGTTGCCTTCTTTCGATGTGGCTAGCCTTGTGTCTAGTAGAGAGCGAGGCTGCGTGCACGCCTTGAGAGTGCTAGGTTCACAGCATCTTTATCAGAATAATGGGACATATTTCATGTTTCTCAATTATATGAAATTTCACATACTCTACGTAGTGCATTATCAGCATGACAGCTTTTGCAGTCCACACTCTTGGGAAATGTCAGAATTCTGGCATTCAGAGTTATATGTCAACTCAAGCTTATCGAGTCCCAAGTAAGTAAGTTTTATATGCAGTACACTTCGAACATTGCTTGGGCAGAAGTGCTATCCTATACCGAAAAAACCTAAACCTATCAATGCGAAGGTTATTCCATAAAGCAAAAGATCAGGGCGAGATATTTGCGCTCTTAATGCACTCAGCAGTGCAACCTACTCGCCACCTGAATCAGGCCATTCAAGTCAGGCCACACGAATCAGGCCACTCGAAGACTATACATACTGTTTCACCCCCAAGGCGCTGCTACAGAAACCGCTTTTTTTCTAAGTGTATCGAGTACTGGCCGGCGTCACGTACGCCAGGTCCGCGTCCAGCATTGATTACCAATTCAACGGTCATCTAATCAACCACACACACACATAGATACTTACACAAAGACATGCACGACTACGTGGCATGCTACAGAGTGATGCGAGTGGCAAGCTAATTAAAACGCACTAAAACTGCGTGCTAAAATATGTCAGTCGATGACAACGCCGTCTTTTAGGTAATAGGTGGCATACTTTGAGGCGCCACAGTAAGTTGCATGCATTCATTCATTCATTCATCTTTAGACGAAATTCGTGTGTCGTCCTGCCGGTGGCGGGGGTGGATTGATATAAAGTCTGGCTGCTTGCAGCCCATGCGCGAGTTATGAGCCATAATTTCTAAAAGCACCGAGTGTCGCACGAGTCGCTTATGTTCCCCCTCCGGGCCCCATCCTTCTTAGCCAGGACGATATATAGTACAACAGTCTTATAAAAGGACTTGTATTCGTTGGCAGCGGGCGCGAGTTTAGCGTTGAACGACAAATGCGGCGGCAATTTAGTTAATTGCCTGCAATTATCCTAATGAGCGCCTTGCCGCTGCCACCGCTGCTCGACTTGGCTTTAGTTGTCGTTGTTGTTGTTGTTGTTGTTGCGGCATGGCGTCGCACAGTTTTGGCATATACATACATATATCTTAGAAGTTGACTTATGGTATTTATGACCTTATGGCGTTTTGCCATGCATAAAACAATTAGTGCAACAGCAAAACAAATGAATTACAACAATAACAAGAACTAGAAAATCATAGCTACCATTAAACTGTCACGTTTTTGAGATTCTTACAAATTTTTAAGATATATTAATTATAGAATCGCAGGTATTTATGCGGCGACGCATTAAGCTCAGAAATGTGTTTCACTTTGATTTCCGTTACTAGCTTGTTGGGGTCACTACTTTGCTAAGCATGTTTTGTAGCGCGTTATGTCACAATTAAATTGGTTTTTGTCAAGCGTCGTACACATAGAAAACCCCGCTTCCGGAGTCAATTTCCCAAGATTCCCAAAGTTAGGCTCGCAATCAAGCGGTTCGGGAACAACAATGCCACTGACGCAGGCGGCTAGAATGAGAGCATGATCAATGACTGAAACTTTGATGTACTCTGGACGAATGTTGATTGGTAGCTTGGCTATACGATGCGCACCTTGAACAGAGCAAAGGTAGTCTTCCTTCTCAAGGTTGGAAAGAAGCAAATCATCTGTCCAAAATCCTTTAGACCTATCAGCTTAACATCGTTTTTACTTAAAATGCTAGAAAAGCTGTTAGATAATCCCATCATAAATACGCTACTCACCTACCTTCTAGGATGACGAAACATGCGCTCGCTGCGTTGGTGCCCTGGTGCTCGGGCAAGAATTGTTGCAGCAACCCTTTTGGCGCGTCCTTTAGCGGAGTTGGAAAGCACACTGTTAAGCAGCTGCTCTGAAGAGAGAAGGAAAGATCGCGATGAACTATAGACTGAATCTGTGTCTCTGGCCTCAGACAGGCAAATCCACTCCTCTTCTTCTTAACTGGCCATAACAACCCGTTTTTGGGTTACGGCCTGATATAAATACATTCTTTCATTGGAATTGTGATTTTACGTGGTGGATCCCAAACCCTATGGCGTCTCCACTGGATTCGAAAGAACCCAGTGTCATTGTTAGTGGCCTCATACGACAAGCTTTGACCTGCTGAGGTGGTGTTCTCTTACCCGTTTACCACACGGGGGAAAGCAACTCCTCGGCTCCTTTAACTTAAATAGGGCCATGAAACTATCACAGATGAAAAGAGTTCTGTTAAGATTCTGACAGGTCTACTTACTCGACACTGTAGGTAAAGTACAGTTGTTGTGAACTTAGGGAGCACTACTCGCAGTGCATATTATTTGAAGAAGATTCTGCATCATAAGCGATTACAGAATCTCGATATGCGGTTGGACCAGCCCAGATAATTACATTTATCTCAGAGTTAGGACTGGCGTTGTAGCCAGAGTGCTTAGTAGGGTGCAAAATAGTTTTTGAAGGTCGCTGAACGAGTCCTTTAAACAGCAAAAACCAAAGAAGATTCGATTTCTTGTTCGAACTTAAAGCGCAAAATGAATATCTGCGGCTGCTAAACAGTTGGTTTCATGCAGGAATGCAAACCGTAATCGTAACCGTAACTGTTATCCAAAACAAAAGAGAGTAACACAAAAAAATTAACCCGTGTGGTGAGCGGGTTAGAGAATACTACCTCAGCAGTTCAAAGATTGTCGTCTGAGGCAACTAACAATGACACTAAGTTCTTTCGAGACTAGTAGAGCCAACCCAGGCCTTAAAAGGGTAAAGCGTAGGTAAAACCACAACTCCAATGAAAGTATGTATTTACATCAGGCCGCAACCCGATAACGGGTTGTTATGGCCAGTTAAGAAGAAGACGTGACAGTAAGGGGTGTGGTAGTTGTCATTATATTGTCTTGTTCAAAATTTTAGACTTTATTTATAGCTTTCTTATATTCCATTATCATTATTCCATTATTAGTTAAGTATGAACTTACTTCGAATACGATTACGATAACGGTATTACCAGTACTACTAATCCGGCAAACTGTTTTATTTCCCGCTGAATCTTACTGCGCTTGACTAAGTCAATGTCGTCGTAGAGCTCATAGAGTGCGTCGTTCCATGGGTTGCCACACGTAGAGAGCCAAAGATCTTACGGAGTAAGGTCATGCACATTGTGTGTTTTAGTAAATGCCGCTTTTAAACTTAAATTACAAATCGTTCGGAAAACTCTAACACATTTTCCAGCTTTACATTTGTGTAATTTTCTTTTTTCGTTATTATATAATTTTGAGCATTACTTGAGGCCCATTTGTCCAACTTCCAATATGTCAATTCACATGTGCCACATCAAGCTAAGCACCAATGCGGTCTGTTTATTTGCGTGTGTGTGCGTGTGTGTGTGTGTGTGTGTGTGTGTGTGTGTGTGTGTGAGATTCGAAATATTGCATGACATGCCGTTATTCAAGTTGGCGTTGTTGTTCCGGCCAAATGACATGCCATTTAATGTTAAACTTTAATGTTTTCTTGTAAGTGAAGTCATAATTTTGTCGAGCGGTGCGCCGCTTTGTCGCCGCCAAAGTCGCAGCACAGGTGGCATTATTTACGCAGCTCAGATACACGTAGACGCACACAGATACGCACACACACACACAGATACACACACACACACAGATACAAACGCTGCTGCTGTTGTTATTTATAAGTCCATTGGCGGCGCGGCGCAGCGCGTTGACTGTAACGACCTCATGAAATAATGCGCCAAGTGGCGTCGCCTTTGCCGCCAAAGTGTTTTATGCCATAATATTTATCTGCGGTGTATGTGTGTTTGTGTGTGTGTATCTGTGTGTGTGGCAGACATTTACCGCCTAGCAACCGCCTGTCGCTCATTATGGAAATCGTGGATTTGCCAAATGTTTGCACGATCATTTGTCATTCTTTTTTACAGTTACTGTCTGAGCCTGTTGACGGCGCACAGTGGATCCAACTGACTTCTTTTTGGGCAAAAATCATAACTTTTGAGCATATAACAGAGAATTGCTTCAGCATCTGCGTTAAATATGCTGTGAAGCGAGGGAGCTTCAAAAAACGGTAGTAAAGTTCGATATTATATATACCAAAAGTCTCATCCTTGCACCTATAAAATGTGCTTATTGCTTAATAAATCGTTAAAATTTTGAAAATCTGTTGGCAAGATGTTTGCAGTCTATTTTGATCTTAGTGTACACACGTTCGCCAGATAGACGAACTTTCGACGAGCACGAAGCGAGAAATTGCCAAAAAAGGCCTCAAATGATAAGCATCCAGCTTATTCGCCAGATTTGGCACCATCTGACTTTTTCCTATTCTCTGAACTCAAATGAATGCTCGCCGGGAAGAAATTTAAGACCAACGAAGAAGTAATTGCCGAAACTGAAGCATTTTTCGAGGGTAAAGACACCGAGTACTATAAAAATGGTATTGAAAAGTTGGAAGACCGCTATAATCGCTGTATCGCCATTGAAGGAAACTATCTTGAATAAAAAAAACTAATTTTGCCAAAATAATGTGTTTTACTATGTTAGCCTACGAACTTTTCAGCCCAACTGTTAAATCGTTAAAATTTTGAAAATCTGTTGGCAAGATGTTTGCAGTCTATTTTGATTTTAGTGTACACACGTTCACCAGATAGACGAGTACGATTTGTTGAAAAATAAGCACAACTTGGAACATGGAATTTTTCCATCACATGCAAGGATAAGACATTTGCAGTATATAATATCAAACTTTACTGCCGTTTTTTAAAGCTCACTTTATACACAGCTTATTTGTCGCAGTGTATTGCAGAAGCTTAATGGCTTCTCTGTTATATGCATTTTAAATTTTGAAAATATCTTTATATCGTCCTCAAAAGTTATGATTTTCGCCAAAAAAGAAGTGAGTTGGACCCACTGTGCGGCGGCTGCAAGCACACACTTGCGCTTGTAAATTATTGAAAATTGTGAGTGTGAGTTGCGTATCATGAATGATATATAAGTTAAGCCACAGCCTGTCATAAAGCCTTAGCTGTTAAGTGTTGCGCTTGTTCTCGGGGATTTACACTGCTTGCCGTTAGTCTCCTGATGTATTGTATTTGTGTTTATGACTGAGTGACTGTGCGTGTGTGTGTGTTTGAGTGGTATTGAAAGTTAAGCTAAAACTACAGGTATCAATGCTTAAGACTGAGCCTGGCATCAAATAAGCGTATGTGGTGGAATTTTTTTAACGCCTCACAAGAGTTGCCTTTAATATTTGGGAAATAGAGCACAGGTGCATAGATATTTTATCCTTAATGGTTGTGTTGTTTTTCCAGAAAATTAACCACGAAAATCAATGCACTTTCATTTTCAGCTGTTCAAAAACGTTAAACTTGCAACTATTTACTAATGCGCGATAACAGAAAAAGGAAAAATCATTGTTTGCCAAATCGGAACTATACGCCGTTATAGATACGAAGTTATAGGTGCTCTTTGTTTGCACTCGCATTGTTGTTTTTAAGCATGAATCGTTTTTTGGCGTTTGTTTTTTCTTAATTCTCCGCTAACACTATTGAACAAGTTTGACCTCAATGAAAGCTGATCGCTGATTTCTATTGCGGAAACCATTTTGGATTTTCTAGACCCCAAATTTACCGAAAAAGGTATGTTTTACTCCAGGTCTTTTTATTATTTTTTTTTTGTACTGAAATTCAACAAAATGTTTGATGACATTTTCGCCAATAACTTTTTCATTTCGCTACCGATTTTGCTCAAATCGGTGTTGAAATGTTCGCAAAAATCAATTTATCGAAAAATTAACCATTAAACATTTTTTTTAGTTTTTGATTTAGTTCATTTGGAGTAAAAAAAAAGAGAAGAATTTTCAATTTTCGAAAACAAAATTTGAGTTCATTGCCTTGTAACTTGCAATCAAATCAAGTTAGAACAAAACTATCTGCTAAACTTTGATTTTATATTAAATTAGCTTTAATTCGTGTCCCAATTCATCTCGATCGGTAATATGGGATATCAATTTTCAAATTATGTGTTATTTCTAGCGAGAGTTGGTGCTGCGAACCCATTATTAGAACCCAAGGCTTTTTGTGGCATTGGCAGACACACCATCAAGCAACTTCTAAGTGAAGACGAAAGACTAGAACGAGCCGCGAACTGGATAAACACTGCAGGCCTTAGACAATAACTATTCTCTGTCGTCACACGAATACTATTGCATCTCAACATAAACCTTTTTTTTTTATTAATTTTATTTATAATTTGGCAAAATATATGAATAAAACTTCTAATCAAAATTTCCTACACAGTGATATAAGTTTCACCCATATTTGTTTCCATATAGTTGGCGAAAAAGGGGTCAAAAATTTTCCTTGGCCTATTTATATAAAAGATAGTCTTCACTACTGCAACTTTTTCTTCTTCTTAACTTGCCAATGAATAAATGCATTCTTTGATTGGAATTAGGGTTCCCTACGCACAACCCTTTTAAGGCCTGTGGCCTACTGCAACTAGTACAAAAATGTGGCTTTTTATTAAATTGTTTCTTTAAAATCTAACTAAAATATAAATTAGATGCTTAAACAGAAGTCAAAAATCAATATCGATATTAGCTTTTATATCCAACTTTATGATACTGTTTTATTGTATTTGCGTCAAATTGCGCCCTTAAATGTATGCAACAGCTTAAAGTATTCCCATAGAGCGACAACTTTTACGCACTTGCCCCAAACGAAAGCGTTGACTTCTATTGATTTTTTGCTAAAAATCTACAGAACCCGCTCCCCTTTATACAGTTAAAACACATTAAACAACTTTTCAAAAACACAAACACAAAATTTTCCTGAGGTCTATAAAAGCTGCCGCTGACGTTAGTGTTGTTCTTGTTCTTGTTGTTGCAGAGAAGTTGCAAAAACAAAAAAAAAAAAACGACGACGCACTAAATGTTATCATTTTTGTTGTGGTTCTTCTTGTTCTTGTTGGCAGCGGCGGCAAAGTCTAAGCAATGGCAAAGTAAGAAAAATGGGCCAAACTAACAGCTGCCGCTGCCGTTGCCGCTGCCGCTGCAGAATCGACGCACAACTCTTTAAAACGCAGTGGAATCCGCTACGCGGCTCATCAGGAACAGCCCAACAAATACTCTACCCACAGCGAGAGGGTATTGCTCCCTTTTTCCCCACATTTGCGGCAGTAAAAAAAGGCAAAAGCGGCGAAGTTGGTCGACGCGATATCAAAAAGTTTGCAATTAGGTATTGTCAAAAGTTTTGTTATTGTTGTTGTTGTTGTTGTTGTGTCTTGCAACTTTGGCGACGGCCTAAAAATATGTATATGTAAGTTAAAGTTTTTAAAGCAGACAACAAAATGAATGAATGAATGAAATGGAAATCAGCTGATCGCAACAGCTGAGCTGAGCTGAGCAACAACAACAACAACGACGGCAAAAGGTAGACAAAACTTTGTCTCAAACAAAGTTTGTCGCCGGCCCAGTAGCAAAAGCAACAAAACCAACAACAACAACAATAATCCAACAAAAAGTTGAATCCTTTCGCTCGCTTTTGTTTCTGTTGTTTTTGTAGTTGTTGATATTACCCTTGCAGCGAGCATATTTAGTTTGAGTTGTTGCATAAAAAGACTAGACAGATTCTACCAGGGACGTCGAGCTAAATCCGAAATATCTCGCACAGTGGGGCCATCTGACTTTTCATCGGCAAAATTGATAAAAGTTGTTGATATTACCCTTGCAGCGAGCATATTTAGTTTGAGTTGTTTCATAAAAAGACTAGACTGATTCTACCAGGGACGTCGGGCTAAATCCGAAATATCTCGCACAGTGGGGCCATCTGAATTTTCATCGGCAAAATTGATAAAAGTTGTTGATATTACCCTTGCAGCGAGCATATTTAGTTTGAGTTGTTGCATAAAAAGACTAGACAGATTCTACCAGGGACGTCGGGCTAAATCCGAAATATCTCGCACAGTGGGGCCATCTGACTTTTCATCGGCAAAATTGATAAAAGTTGTTGATATTACCCTTGCAGCGAGCATATTTAGTTTGAGTTGTTGCATAAAAGGCTAGACTAATTCTACCAGGAACGTCGAGCTAAATCCGAAATATCTCGCACAGTGGGGCCATCTGACTTTTCATCGGCAAAATTGATAAAAGTTGTTGATATTACCCTTGCAGCGAGCATATTTAGTTTGAGTTGTTGCATAAAAAGACTAGACTGATTCTACCAGGGACGTCGAGCTAAATTCGAAATATCTCGCACAGTGGGGCCATCTGATTTTTCGTCGGCAAAATTGATAAAAGTTGTTGATATTACCCTTGCAGCGAGCATATTTAGTTTGAGTTGTTGCATAAAAAGACTAGACAGATTCTACCAGGGACGTCGAGCTAAATCCGAAATATCTCGCACAGTGGGGCCATCTGAATTTTCATCGGCAAAATTGATAAAAGTTGTTGATATTACTATATTTAGTTCAAGTTGTTGCATAAAAAGTCTAGACAGATTCTACCAGGGACGTCGAGCTAAATACGGAATATCTTGCACAGTGGGGCCATCTGATTTTTCAACGTCAAAATTGATAAAAGGACGTCGCGCTTAATCAGAAATATCTCACAAAGTGTGGCCATTTGACTATTCAGCGGCAAAATGGCTAACTTTTGAAATAGTAGAGATATTTTCAAAATTTGAAATGCATGTAATGGAATTTATTAAGCGAAACCTTGCGATCTTCTGTGCATATAGAAAACTTCGAAAAATGTACAAATGTGATATGGAGAAATCCCATATACACTGATAACTGTCTAATCTGCACACTGTTCACATTGGGCAAACTATGTGAATTGGACACTTTACAAGAAAAGCTCCGCAGCTTAATGTTGTGTAAAAATCGCCTGAAGACGGTTTCCGTAGAGAGTCAAAAGTATCGGTAAATAATAAATGTATACTCTTCTTTGGTATATTTTTAGTGCATTTTCTTAGTAAAACGTTTGTTTGGACTCTGAAAACGTGAAAAACCGATCTCGAATTGTAAAAGAGTTACAAATTAATAGCTCTTCCACACGTAATTATTGCGTCACCACATGGTTTTGAAAACGCTTTGGAGAGATCCAAGAGAGAACCTAAAAACATAGAAAAACAAATATCTTTAAATTTCTCAACATTGACGAACTGTCTAAAGTGTTCGAACCAAGTGTGTCCCATGTAGACAGTATTTTAAATTTTTTTATACTAAATTGTGCTAATGTTTCAATTAATTGTGCTCCTCGAAAGTTCTTCCAACTCGTGGAAGTGTCTATGCTAGCTTCGAAATAAACTCAAACATCTTCTCAATAGATTTTCAAAGTTTTAACTATTCATTAAGCAATAAGCACAATTTCGAGTTGAAGAATAAGACATTTGGAGCAACTATACTTGAACTTTGGTGGGCTTGGGCTCTGGTGGAACAGGGTGAAAGCCAGGGTAATACCTGTCTCTACCTTTGACGGACAATCTCCAATTAGTGCCCCCTGGATAGCTGCTCTAATCGGCACTCGGTGTTAGAGCTAATGTGCGTAGCGAAGCCCTCCCTGGGCTCTAAATAGGTTGGCGTAGGGTAGATCTAAAAGTTGCCTCGAAAAGGATCAACCCCAAAATTGACGACCCACCACGCAAACTTATATAACACTATGAGATGAGGGTATGCATCTGAAATGTTCGGACCCTTAATAGGGATGGTGCATCTACCCAATTGGCGGCTGCTCTCAGGATGTGCAGAGCAGATATAACCGCTATCCAGGAGATGCGACGGAAAGGGCAAGGCTGCTGCGAGGAAGCAGACTGTGCCATTGACTACAGCTGGATGCACAGGGTGCACTGAGTTTGGGGAGGCAACACTATTCTGGCTTACTATCTGGCGATGATGAAGACAATGCCGCTTCCGGAGTCAACTTTCCGACATCCCCAATTATAGATGACGGCGTGGATATAGCGCTATATTCACACTACGCCAAATCATGGAAAAGACCCACGAACATCAAATCGACATTCATCATCTCTTTATCGATTATGAAGCAGCATTTGATAGCCCGTTGAGGGATCCCTAGTGGTGATAGAGCTGATAACCACGGGGCACCCCATGAAGGTTGTGCGTCAACTTGGTAAAGGTATAGACACCGATCAGGAAGGTTCACCCTGCCTTATTTTTATAGAAATACGCTTGAAGAATATACTTGCTACACGGCCCTTTAAGACATTGGGTATACCAGCGCCAGAAATCTCGATAAAAACACAAATCCCGATATTAGCCAAAAGAGCCAACTGCAGCGTATTCAAACTTCGATCTTGTATGCGTGCAGCATAGTTTTCCTAATGAAAATCATGCGTGGCGCCTCAACATAGACACCAAGCAGCCAATGTCAGGCATTGGCTTCATTTTCGGTTTTCTGGCTTAGAGAGACTTTCATCGGGTTCAAAGTTCAGCGCCCCCGTCTCTTATAGGCATAACATTTTACCCGCTAACTTCTACACTTTTTGTTACTTATTTTATATGTATAAATTTTTGCTTAAAATTGGCGCAAGTTTAATTTTTGTTGTTTTTTTCTTGGCCAAGTTTTCCAAGTAAACTTTTGTATGTCGAGGAAGTCATTCCAGGCAAGTTCTTAAGTTGGCAGTGGGGGCAGCGCAGCGGAGGGCATAAATGCGTGTTGCGGGTGTGTGTGTGGCGTCGGCGGCTTTAAAGTTTAGTCGCTGATGGTCGCTTTCAGTGTCAAGGTCATCGTAAAGTTTGTTCTTGTTGTTGTTGTTCATCGTCTTGTTGCTGCCGCTGCGGGAGATTCATTAAGCGCGTGCAGCGCTAAAAACAACTAAAAAGAAGTTGCGGCCCCGTAAAACGTGCAACAATTTTTGCAAGTCGTTATAAAGCAACAACCAGTGAAACTTTGTAGAACAACAACAAGCACTGCAATAACAATTACAAAAACGATTGGAAAAACAGCCTCTAACTATAGAACTGAGACACCTTTGAGATTGACAGATAGCGAAGGTAATAAGAAGAAGAACTACCTTTTTTCATATACGAAATCATAAATATATTGTTATTTGAACGATATTTTTGAAGTAAACATGGTACAAAGCTGGAAATTGTGGAACAGGTTGAAACCTTGGTGTCCCCTGCCCCTCTAGAAGGGTGACTCCATGGTGTGCGCTAACTTCCGTGGTATCAGCCTTCTTTCTGTCACATATAAAGCCCTAACTTACGTATTGTGTAAAAGCCTAAAGCCATTCGAGAAAGAGTTGATCGGACCTTATCAGTATGCCTGTGGGCTTGGTGGCTGCACCATTGATCACATATTCTCATTACGTCAAATCCTGGAACAGACCCACGAGCACCAAATCGACACCCAACATCTCTTTGTCGATTATAAAGCAACATTTGATAGCCCGTTGAGGGATCGCGTATATGCCGCACTGTCTGAGTTTGGAATCCCTGCAAAGTTGGTACGACTATGCAGCATGACGTTGAGCAACACATGCAGATACGTCAAGGTTGGAAAGAGATTATCCGAGCTATTTGACACAAAGCGAGGCTACATACAAGGCGATGCCCTCTTCTGCGACCTCTTCAACCTCTTGATGGAGAATGTGTTGCGAAAGGCCGTAGTACATCGAAACGGGACTGTATTCTATAAGGGTGTCCAGTTGCTTGCACACGCAGATCATATCGATATCGTCGGGCGTACTAAGCGAGCAGTTACCGGAGTCTTTGCGGCTATTGAAAGAGAATCTGCTTGGGTGGGATTGGTGGTAAATGAGAGTAAGACGAAGTATATGCTTTCATCGGATAGAGATACACAGCGGTTGGACTCTCAGATTGAGAATTATACTTTTTATGTTGTCAAGCATTTCGTCCACCTTGGCACCACCGTCACAATGAAGAGCGATGTCAGCATGGGGATCAAGCGGATAATCACTCTTGCCAATTGCGGTTGCTTTGGTCGCAGAAGGCAAATGAGTTGTAGAGACCACTCCCGCCAGGCGAAACTTACATTCTATTAGACGCTTATCCTACCCATTTTGTTTTATGGCGCTGAAACATGGGTAGATGCCCTTGAAGTGTTTAAGTAAGTAAGAAAGGCTACCGCATCCGACGAAACGCCGAACTTTACGAGCTTTATGACGCCATTGACAAAGTCAAGTGAATTAATATCCAGTGACTACGCTGACTTGGTCATGTTGTGCGTATGCATGAAAAAGCAACGAAGGGTTAGTCCTTGTTTTCTTCGGATTGACCAGGTAGAGAGCGCTCTAACTGCCTTTTGGTATCACCGTTTGGAAAAGGCGCCTGGAGAAGTGCCCTACAGCAGGCCGCAATTCGATAACGGGTTGTTATAGTCGGTATAGAAGAAGTAATGAACTAGTGTGCGAAGTGTTTCACTGTTATATAGATGATTACTAAGTTTACGTATTGGTTCGTCCTTGAGCCGCAGTAAACATCTATATAAGAAGAAGATCAGTTCGCTTATTTCATATATCCGAAAACGTGTTGTCACAATCAAAATTTTACTGAAATCTGAAAAAATCTTTATACTTTCATGCAATGTTTACTTTGCTTTCGAATTCAAACATGTCCATCAAAGATCTTGCATAAAATTTAAAACTGTTGACTCTTCAAATATATTCCTTTCGCTTTTATAACAACAGCGAATACTCTGTGCATTCTAAAGGCAATGATGCATTTGATGTTCTATTCCAAGTTTCTAGGACTGCTCACAGTTGTTTTTTGGTTGTACGGTTTGTGACGTCACAATAGGGGGTGGGGATTGCCTAAATGAGACTTTTTGTGATAAGGAAGGAGGGGGCGGGGTTCACAATCTTCAAAATTTTGGTGTTGTCATATATGAACAGCCCCTATATTGTTTTTCACTGTTTATATCAGGAGTGCAAGCAAAAGAGATTTTTTGTAAAGTTCCGTTCTCATATGATGTTTTCGGCGTTTAGGTTGAAGAACTGGTTTAAGGCGCCAAATGAGCTCATCAAGTATGTATGCAGCTATTTTGTTTTTCTTCAGTGTACACAGCGAGCGCGCGAACTTCGGTTTCAGATCGGCAAGCATTGATGTCGCCATTTTGAAAAATTTCCCTTCAAAATCTGATGCGGTTCAGCGTTTTGTGCTGCAGAAACAAAAGAAGGTTCTGTTTGTAACAACACAAAGGTTCGGTTCAAAAACGTTTTTTCTTAAGTGAACTACCCAAATTAGGCAGCAAGTGAGTCAGTTTTGTTGGCTATTTGGAGCCCCTTCTGCATGATAAAAGCTGCCTTGCTCCGCAATTTGCATTGTTGTTGTCGCTCAACAAGTTCAACTCTGCAACAATAACAACAAAAGCCCAAAACATCAACAACAACAAGAGCAACAAGAGCAACAAAGCACGGCAACATAATCAAGAGAAGATTATGTAATTAGTCTGCAGCTGATTGATGAGTGCTGGCAGCTGTGTGTGTGTGTGTGTATCTGTGTGTGTGTAAATGTATCTGTGTGTGTGTAAGTGTATCTGTGTGTGTGTGTGTGACGGTAAGCTAAAAGTGTCCTGTCGTTGATGTTGAGCTGGCAGCAATCAGGCGGCCTGCGATAAAATTTGAATATTTCCACAAAGACGCCGCCGCCGCGCCTCCTGCAACCCCTCAACACACACACACACACACACACACACACACACACACACAGCTATAACTGTATATGCGTTCATTTTGTGGACGGTAAACAAACAAATAAAAACAAGATTTTCCCCAATCTACATGGAAGCAGTTCGAGTGAAGGAAGCCAAGGCTCATCAGCAGCATCAACCACCAAGAGCTGACGCTGATGATGAGAGCACTACGTGGACTACGTGGACTATGAGGACTCATCCACTTGTCTGCTTATGGCGAGTAAAATGTCACAAAAGCAGCTAGCTGTCCTGGAGCAGGGGCAGCTACAACAACAACAACAGCCTAGCCCGTCCATTGTGGCGCTTTGTCCGGTGCGCCCCGGTAAACTTTATTAAGGATATGCAAATATCCTTAATTCGAAAATGATTTTTAATAGGATCGAATGGAATTAGTTTATTACTTTTAATGAATTTTTTATGTCGCTGTCGACTCCAAGCAGCGCTCGTTTTTGTTCATTCGTTCATTTCGTTGCTGCGCCTTTGTTGCGCATTGAACATAATGAATTTCATTTGGGTCCTTCCTGCCGTGGTCCTTCGGCCAGTCGCATCCAAAAGCCAATCACATGGCTAAGCCAAGGCGTCGAAGCGTTGGACCGCTCGACTGCCCGTGTCCAAAGAAGACTAATGGCCAGTCTTCAGCTTCCTTCAGCCAAAGGACATACTTGCTCTGTGTGTGCGACTAATTTGCTTGCAGATGATTTATTGATTTAACGAGTGGCTCGTGGCCATTCCAAGCTAGCTCCTTACACTCCGGCCTTGTTTATTTTTTATTTTTATATATATATGTATGTATATATTTTGATTTTTTTGTACTTTTACTTCATTTTAAGGCTAATTGATTTTTTGCAGCCAGCTAATTTAGCTCAAAGAGTTTGGCCAGCATTTCTTTTGGGCAGCCGAGTGTTTTTTGTTGTTGGCAAGTAATTAAAAATTGTCGTTAATCAACTTCGACGCTGCGAATTGGCAGACTTTAAAATGCTCAACGCTTTAAGCGAGTAACTGAAAATAAGCAACGGTTTTTGGGATTTTTAAAACAGTTAAAGAACTTGAGCGTTTTGTGGCAAATAAATTGAAGAGTTCAATAAAAACCCCGGTTGGAGCACAGGATTGAGGTAAGCTTCTGCCATCGCTCTTGATCTGCGGACCACGATGAATCGTGAAGTCACGCACATAAGAACCCGGTTTTGTATCACTTGGACCCCAGCGATGTTGGAAGCGGCCGCAACTCCGCAAATTGGCAGAACAAGTAGGCACAACTATTGACTTGTAAACAACTTGTTGCTAAGACTCAACTGGCTCCTAGGACGCAAGAGCCAGTTGAGCTTTATAAGCTTAGAGTACCAAGCAGCTGTGGTCATTGCTATATGCTTACGCCAGGTAAGACGCTTGCCCAAATGCGTACCCAGAAATCGGACACCAGAACCCTGCGGGGTAAACGCCTTGCCTGAGCGTAAACACGCAGTGCTGACTCCAAGTGACTGCAAAGTTCCACCTGCAGCACCGCCTGCCAAATTCATTCAGGAAATGCTGCGTGAGTGCCGCCGCTTCATTGGGGCAAGTCGAGCTGGACACAAAGACAGTGTCATCAGCAAATCATCGAATTTGGTGCATCCAGCACCGGTATCCAGTAACTCAAGCATAAAACAACGCCTCTGAAGGCACGACCTCAAAAGATGATTATTTAACATTAAAGAGCAAACCCTCATGCTAGACGCGGTCAAACGCTTGCTGGATATCTAAGAAGACGGCATAGGTGTAGAGCTTTTTTTTTTAACCCTGAATGTACCTGTTCAGGAGTACCATGATGCTGCCTGAACCCGCACAGATGGTTAGGAATGACAGCCTGAATACCCAAAGCTGCCGACACTCTACCAAGAAATATTCACTCAAATATTTTGGAGCAAGTAGGCAGCAAGCTAATTGGGCGATTAGACGATCCAAAGATCTCCGGCTTCCCAAGTTTCGGCACCATTTTAACTAACGCACACTGCCTCTGAGAAGGAAAGCGCTGGAAACGCAACATGGCATTAAAAATGAACAGCAGGAAAAGAAACCCCTTGCTAGGAAGGGACTTAACCACTTTGCCGTCAATCCCGTCATACCCAGGAGCCTTCTTCTTTTTTAGCCTACTGATCTGAAGGCGCACCTCATACAGCGTGACTGGCAGGTTTCTTTGCAAAACAGGCATTTCCTTCCAAAGAAAAGCATGAGTGTCAAGCACTTCACCTGGCTCTGCAAGCTCAAGGGCGTGAACCGGGCCTGCCTCAGCTATCTCACCATCCAAACGGCACCAGGAGTAGTCTGGACGCTGGATGGGAATATAACAGTACCAACTGGCCGTGTCCTTGAGGTGGTAATTCAAAGCACTGCTTTACGATGTTGTCGTTTGGTCTCCTCCACATTTCAACGTTCAACACTTTTTGATCCCTTATATGCCACAATTCTTGGTTCAATATAAATTGCGTCTAACAGGTGTGTCTCAGACAGCGGCTTAAGCATTCTTCCCGAGATGGGCGTAGCACCTTTCTAGTTTAGCTAGTTAGTTTAGTGATTGGATTCCGAGAGCCTTAACTTGATGTCTAGGGAAATTTGACTGTAATTCAATACTGTGCACAACAATCCGAAGGCGCTGCGGACTTTACTTATTGCAGTGATTGACAAATCTTGTTCTTTCCGTTGTTGGTATTATCGTCGTAACTCTCAAGCGGTCTCCATTGGATACCTTATCTCTCAGATGTGCCTATGTGGTAGTCAGTACATCGTCTATCGCCAGTAAAAAGAGGACCGGCGACAGAGTAACCCCTTGTCTCACTCCCTCTCACACTTCGAAAGAGTCGACAGGCTGTCCATTCTGTAGAATCAAACACTTTGCGGCGCTATAGGACTCCCTTATAACATCAACAACAATAGCAGAATCACCGACTTCGAGTAAGCACACCTTAGTTTCGATCCATCATGCTCGAAACCAGCTCACCGATGGCAAGCAGTCTCTTCTTCAGTTGCATTAGGATTTGAATGAGTTTTTGAAGAGATATTTGTGTTTCTCGATCTTTCATCATACGGTCTTCCCAAGGTCGGGGTAAGGCGACAGAGAAAACTCAAGAATTTTGTACTCAAATGTTTTTTTTTTGTATTAAAGTTATTTTATGTCTTTTCCAACCTCAGATGCACTCATTTCTAGTATTCTGAAACCAATTTGCATATTTGCAAACTCAGATGCCTTTTTTCTGTGTAGTAGTAGGAATTTGTTGGTTCTTTGAATTTGCTGCGGTGACCCAATTTATACTTTTTCTATGCAGTTGACCGTTCCGTTACCGTAGTAAATGGTGCATACTTATTTGTATGTTTAATATCAATCTGCCGAGGATGCCAACACGTTTTAACCCCTTCGCCGAAATTGGCGATTTCAAAATTCATTTGAAGAAATTACAAAATTTATTATGCACATGCATAAAGCCAACGAAATTAGTCCAAACTGAACGTACAGACGAGGGATATATGAATGGCTAAAGAGTTGCGGAGCTGTTTGGGATGCAGAAATGGACAAACCGCCCCGGCGACCGACCAAAGCCACTAAGTGTCTCATTGCTGTTGTCAAGAAAATGACGCCGTCCGCAAAAACCCAAACACGTATTTTCAATTATTTCCGTGCCAATGTTGTAGACATTAAGGTAAATGTCACCACGTTTCAGAGTGCTGCCCGGCCTTAGTTGTAGTTGCTATCGATGAAATATAAGCAGAAATAAATTTTCAACAAATTTTGTATGCAAGACATAAGAAACAAAAGCCAATGCAATCGTCTTAGCCGTCACAGCAGTCCAAGCAGACGATAGTCCAATTGGAACCAGGAACCAGCCGCCAGGAGGTGTAGCAGCGCAGGGCATCACCATCAGCCGTTGCCTGCTGTTGTCGTCGACGTTGTTGGGCAAAATTTAGTCACTGCAATCTACTTAATCATTTTGCTATATGGAATACTACAAACGATAGTTGTCGTCGACATCGTCGTCTTCATCGGATGGCAGCGGTTGGTCCGCGTGGTGTGCCATTTGTAATTGGTAGCATTTACTGGCGGGCGGGTGTTCAGGGGAAACCAAGCGGTAGCGTCAGTCGGCACATTCTGCAAAATTCCTTAATTGTTCCGGTTACCCGCACAATCCATTCTATGCATTTTACATTTTAACCTCAAAACCAAACCTACGACAGGCAAAAACCAAGTCCAGGTGCCACTGACACGGGACTAACAGCCGCAGCCTAGCCAGCAACTTCCAGCTACAACTATTACAACTAACTGCAGCACAACTGACGACTCCCGAGTCTGGCCCCGCACCCGTGCACCCGTACACCCGCACACTCGGCAAAAGGTAAACCACAGAAATACAAATCAAATTTTGTTGTGCGGCTAAAAAGCGTTGCGGCGTTTTTGACTCTTTCTCATCCTGGCTTATATTGTCGTTCTTCTTCTGTTGTCGACTGTCTGTTGTTCCCTTGGATTCAGCTGGAGTAGTTGCTGTGGTTTTCTGTTATTTATTTGTATACACCCCAAAGTTGGCATATTGATGATGTCAAGCAGTTTGCTAATCACGTGCGATTCTTAAGTGCCAAAAAAGAACTTTGTTTTTGCATATACAAGTATCTTTCTTAGATAAGGCATCTATGGCGTTCACCTTGTCGTCAGCATTCGATGACTGAAAACACGCTCTCATAGCCGCTGAGATTACGAAGAGTAGAAATGGAAACACAAAATAACAACTTTTGTGTGTAAAATGTATTTTGTTGTTGTTTTTTTTTTTTACTTCAAATCAATTTTTTGACTAAAACACAACGCATCCAGGTGAAACTTATATTCTGCAAACCGCAATCTTTGTATCTTTCGAATGGTATAGGTTGCACCTGAAAACGTTGAGTTATGGCGAAGTTATCGGTACCACACTGAATTTTCTCTTAGCGCATTCAAATATAAATATATATATATATTATATAGATAGTGAATTGATGGAAATTTCACAAAATTGTCTTTGCACTCGATACAGAGAGAGAGAGAGAGAGAGAGAGTGACAGCGAGAGCGAGAGTGAACACCATTGTCGATTCTTTATTGAACCAAAACATTAACCATTACCGTATTTATATATAGATAGAGAATTGATGCGAATTTCAGACTATTAACCAGCAAATGAAGAGATTTGTTCGAGCTGAAACTACCTCCATTGGTGTCCAATTCGGTTTAAATTCTTAAAAAAGTCTGCAAAAACGAAGACGAGCTGTTGAAAACCAAAAGCCATCTATAGAGTGACCCTGCTGGTGAAACAATATGCAAATATTCGTACTCTGAGCCGGAACAGTGTTTTGCCAAAGCGTTCGGCTTCATGTTAAAAAATATGCGAAGCCGTAAATTGCCAAACTAAGTGGTGTTCCAGAAATCTCTAGACGGTTTCGCTTGCATTTTCATTTAAAATCTAATAAAAAGAGTTTTAATAACAGATTTGCCACAAGTTTAAAGTGTTTCTTTCTTTCAAGTTTCTGATTGCCTTCGATTGAAAGCGATGCCTGGTACATAGAAGGATTGCTGTTGGGTTCAAAGATAACTCTGGCACACCAATGAATAACTTTGCATGACAAAACCTTAAATTGGAGTTCCAGAGTTCATCTGAAATTGGCTTGAGAACTTAAATCCTCTGTGCTCGAAAGAAAGAATCATCAGTTGGAAGAAGTGGGAAAAATGGGCTACGGGGCTGTTCCTAAATGACTCTTATATATATCTTCTTCTACTTAACTGGCCATAAGAACCCGTTATCGGGTTACGGCCTGTTGTTAATAAATTCTTTCACTGGAATTTTGGTTTTACGTGGTGGGTCTCAATCGCTACGCACAACCCTTTTAAGGCCTGGGGTGGCTCTACTGGTCTCGAAAGAATCCAGTGTCATTGTTAGTTGCCTCATACTATCTCATCTCTATCCCGCTCACCACACGGGGGATATCGCTTATATGCAATTGTGAAAATGCAGCGCACATGTTACGTATATAAAATATAAATATAATAAGCAATAACCGCTTATATGCAAACTATTTACCACTGAAAGTTTCACGTCAATTGCTAGTCAAAATTGCCTTGATTATTATGCCATACAAATGTTGTTGTTATCGGCTAGCAGTTGTCGTGCAAGTGCCAGTGGGAGAAGTGTACAAATTAATCAATCGATTAAATGTAATGCAATTTAATGCGAAATTTCAATAGTTAAGCAGTGCTGGAAAGTTTGCGTGTAACCGATTGCATATGTACCGAATTAATCGCTGTGGTAGCCTCATCTGGAGCTCATTGATGGGCTAGCATCACGTCATATACGCGGCAAGCGAGTGCGTTTTACAACGTTTTATCATTTCATCCACTCAAATGGATTTTCCATTCAATATGTCATACAAATGCTTTACAAAATATCGGAAAATGTAAGGCATACCTGTATAAAGTGTGAATCATTGTCGTCACGCTAAATGCAGTATATGCATCACGTCGTATACGCGGCATACGAGTGCGTTTTACAACGTTTTTTCAAAATCCATTCAACATGTCCTACAACTGCCTTACAAAATATAGGAAACGGTAAGTTATACCTGTACAAATTGTGAATAATTGTCGTCACGGTCACTCATTTTTTAAACAAACTCAAAGAAATGGGCCTTCTTACGCATTGCGTTACCACCTCGGCAATGAAAGTGGTTCTGAGCTGAAGTGCTACCACCACATCATATTCGCGGAAAGCGAGTGCGTTTAACTCCGTTTCACCAAAATCCATTCAACATGTCATACAACTGCTTTACATAATATCGAAAAATGTAAGTTATACCTGTATAAAATGTGAATCATTGTCGTCACGCTTACTCATTTTTGTACAAGCTAAGAAACGGGCCTATCTAAGCATTGCGTAACCGCCTCGCCAACTAGCGCGCGTCTGTGCTGCTGCCATCTCAAGCTCATTAAAGTTCATATAGGCATCACGGCATATACGCGGTATACGAGTGCGTTTTACTCCCAAGACGTTGGTGTATAGGTGTTTAACTCCTGCAAGAGCATGCACAATTCGGCATATACAGCTTAAGCTTTTTCTATATAACTAGCTTAATATTGTATGTGTGTAATATTTGGCAAATATGTTTTACAGCTGCATATTTTGAATCTTTTAGAAGAGGGAAATGATGTTGACTATTCTATGCGGCTTTGGCGTTGTTTAGCTCTAGCTACGCTTCGTCACTCCTGGGGCCCTTTGGGTACTGACACTACTACACACACACACGCACATAGATATAAATATACACATTGACAAATGCACGCGTGCATGCATGGCATGACGCACAGGTGTGCGTCCAGCTGTGGCGCCAAGAGGCGGCAGCCGGGTGTGGCAGTTGGAAACCCGACAAAAACGCCAGGCTGACAGTAACTGACTTATGCGCTGACAGACAGCAGCAAAACTACAATATGCCAATACCCAAGCCAAAAAGCAGTTCGCAGTGACAGCAACAGCCACAACATGTGGAACTAACGTATGCCCTATAAGACATCCTTAGCTGTCTTGTCCTTACAAACCTCAACCTTAATTGTGCGGCGTGCATTCAGCGGTTAGTTGAACGCAATTCAATTTTGGTTGCTCCAAAATGCGTAAAACTTAAATTGGCAGATACTGAAAATTCAAAACCGAAATTCAAAATTCAAACTTTAACGGTTTGTTGTTCGCGAGCGTTGACAGCTGGCTTTGGTTTTAAAGTGCGCCAAAAACGCTTAAGTGTTTAGCTGCTGTTTAAAGCAAGAAGCATAATTAAAAGTGCTTAAGGGTTAAAGGGTTGGGCGCTGGGGTTTGATGGAATGACGGTTTGGCGGGTTAAGGTTTTGTGCTTTACTTTGGCTTGGCCGCGGGCAATTGAAATGCTTCCGTTTAAGACTGGACGCTGCTGCCAAAATATACAACTCCAAAGTTTAAAAAGGTCAGATAACTGTAAAATATTATTAAAAACCGAGCAACAGCAGCAGCAGAAGCTGCTGAATGAGAGTTTTGACTGCATCTAAGGCGCCAATTTGCTTGGCTTATCCCTGAGGAGTTTTATGCTCGACAACAAAAAGGCGGCCACTTGGCTCGCACTCGCTCACTCGCTCCCACTCTCTGTGTGTGTGTGTAAAAAAAGCACTCGAGGCACATTAGCACAGAGGACGCACTTGGCTTGGCCTATCCACAAATGAATTAAATTTCAGTTTTATTATTAAATTAACTTGGCATGAACACCTAAAAATCCAACAACAACAACAGCAACAAGAACATCTTTAGCTACAAATTTAACCCCATCAATGGCAGAGCCAGCCAAGTCAATCCCTCACTGACTACACTGGTCCTTGACTGGATAGTGTGCCATCCCAAAAATGAATTTTCCAGCCAGCAGCATTTTCAACATCCTACCTCCCGTACCCCCTCTTGCCATAGTTGCTCTATAGTGCTCATGCCTGTGCCCATACCTCTGCCCGCTATCCGCTTGTGCCAGCTCGTCGTCAGCGTCATCGTCATCGTCGTTCGCTCAGCTGTAAAGTGGAATGAAATGTAAATTTTTAATAAGCGTTTTCGCTAATGGCTATTTAAAACTCCAACCCATTCTCGTAGTACGACTTGTCCATGCTTTATAGTGTATATTATATACGGACAGTGGCGTAGTAAAGGGGTATCAACCTAAAAGCTCATGATAAGCTCAGCACTAACTGAACCTACACTGATAGAGCAAAGTGGTCTAAAACCATCGAAATCATGCACATTTGTTGACAATACTGTGCTTTTTCTTGATCCATCGGTCTCAAATTAAGCACGAAATAATGAAGACTGCCGTTCTGGTTATCAGAACATTTTGGTCTTAATGTCAGAACATATTGTTCATGATATAAGAACATTGCATTAAGAAGATTTGAGCAAATAATGTTTGTGTAAGTACAAAAAAGATTGTAAACACCTAAGAAAAACTTCCAAGGGACGGTGTTCTTCCAATGCATGGAACTTAGGGAGAGATTTACTGCTCAAGCAAATGTATGGAAAGAACTTTCGACACTATTCCCATTTGACACACTCGAAATTGACTAAACGGCTTATAAATTGACACAAAACCGTCGACAAATATGCATTTTTTGCTGCTCTAGTCGATTTAAAGCAGTGATCGGTACTATTTGAGCCACCAACGAGTATTAAAGCTAGCATATTCAGAAAGAGAGCACTATAAAATGAGCATGTGTTAGTGTAGTGAGCGACTTTAACATGCAGCAATGCTCTTTGTCTCTTACAATCGGTGATTCGTGCATTCGGCTAGCACTTCGGCTTTTAAGCTATGGCTTAAAGTTAACTTGTCTCTGTTAAAGCTTTGCTTTGAACGTTCTCTGACTAACAACTCAGTCAGGGACAACTTCGCTAAATCTATAAAACAATCGAACTCTTCAATTATTGCCATCTATGAAGTAAAATAGAACTTAGTACTAAGGGATAACGTCTCCCAGCGCATAAGGTTAACTACGTCACTGCATACAGAATACTATTATATACTTGGAGTCTGCATATTGAAGGCCAGCGTAGCGCAGTCCAATATGATGAGCCGGTTGGCTGGCTGTTGATGCGTTGTTGCGTTCCTGTTGTCGTTGTTGTTGGTGTTGTTGGTGTTGTCATCGTCGTTGTTGCCCTGTGAGTACTAGCTGGTGGGCCAACCCTTGCGCTTACACATCGCCGCCCAAGAACTATAAGAAAGCAATTTTCTCATTTTGCGCATTGTTGAATTGAAAAACGGTTGAAAATCGTTAATGTTAAAGCAAGTAGTAGCTGCGGGTCACAGGCAATAGAGGGTTAAATGCGTTTTAGGATTTGTAGATACGCCAAACTATAGCATGATCTAGCCTGGGCTATCGTACTGACAACTTTGCTGGACTAATTAACTTTGCTTGGCAATGACGCAATGAGTTGTCAAATGGTTTTTTTCGGTGCTATCAGTGGTTCCACACCTTTTGTAGCAAACTCGATTCGATTTTAGCTTTTCAATCGCGCTGCACAGCTGCGCGCAGACTAGCGTGTTTTCCGGGGGTTGAGTGTAGGGTGTTTGTACTTGCAAGCTCATTTTCGCTTTTGACTTTGCTCTTGGATAATTTTAAATCTTTTGCAACATTTTTCATCATTTATCATTTCATCGAGCAGTCGCAAGGAGAAAAGAACACAAGAAACCAAGAACTGAGCAGGCCCAGCTCTAAATGACTGACAACGAGCGTCTGTCATGGAGCTGTGGCAGTGGCAGGGGCTAAACCAAGTTGTGGCATTTGTGCCAAATTGTGGTTAGCTTTACAGCGGGCGCGTATAAGCCGCAGATGGTAGCTATCTTGGTTGTTGCTCTTTTCCGATACACTGTTTATTTAAAATGAGTAAAAGGGCATATTGGGTTTGTGGCAATACCATTGCAAAGACTTAAAGAACTTAAGACAGAAGCGCTTTTAAAACATCAAGCAGTAGCTATAAAAAGTTACAATTAGAACTGTGATCGGCACTCTTACAGCATATAGTGATCGCTTCAAAGCTGGAGCAGTAAATTTGCTGCATTGCACGGCTCTCTGCGATGCTCACCACCAAACTGTTTGAGTTTCACTCTCATTTCCGTTTCAGTTTTTCTTTGATAAAAGTGATACGCTTCAATAATGTTTGCCTCTGAAAGCTATTTAAAATAGGTTTTCTAAAATTTTAGAAGATTATAGTTGTGCGTATTTGAGTTAAGGTACAGAATAAACACCTAACGAATTAATTCTGTCAATATTTTTGCAGTAGTGAAACGAAAATGCCGCGACTAATCGCTGTTCGGCCATTTTTTCCAACCCATACAATATGCGAACGAATAGAACGCCTAACTCTAGGAATATACTGGCCAAAGTTACCAAATAAACCGTGTATCGAAGACAACACAATTTGGTTCTACTGCCTTCTGTTCAGCCAAACTCCGAATACTAGCTACCAACTATCCAAAGAGCAATAATTCTACTTGGTGCATCTATATCAAGTATTTCATATTGACACTCATCTGCTTTTCAACAAAAGTTATTAAGCCAAAACTTGCAAAGTTTTAGTACTAAACGCAGCCAGACGCTTTGATCTACTGCATGTTTGAAGGGCATAATTTATTCGGTATATTTTGGCTATACCATTGCTCAGTTGTTGTTGTTGTTGTTGTTACTGCTGACTGCGTCAAGTGACTGGCAATGACTGACGATGAGTTTTGTGCTACGCGAAAAATGTCGCGTATATGCCGCTGGTTGCCTTGCCAATTGCCAGCGCCTGTTGCGGGCATGGATGAGGGTCGGAGCAAGTGCGGTCTCACAGCGAGATAAATTACCAAACACTTAAGTTGGATTTTCGAGATTTTTATCACGGCATGGATTAAGTGACTATGCGCCACCACCAGAGTTGCCACCTTTGTTGCTTTTTTGTGTGTTGTTGTGTCGCCCAGCGGCCTCTAACAGATGCCATCGCATTTGAATTGCTCAACGTGGCTGCTCATTTAACTCTGCGGGGGAAGGCCAATCAAAGCAAAGCAAAACCAACTCAAGAAAAATCAAAAAAAAAAAAAAAGTGAAAAATGTGCCAATTCATTTGGTTTGAATTAGCGACCTCCGTTGCGGCGCAACAGTCAGTTCCGTTTTGACTTTGATAGCGCGGCACGGTTGCGGCTGCTTATTTATGCTACGGTTTCCGGGGTACGCCATTTGATAACTGTGCGAAATTCTAGTTGATTAATGTGCGCTGATAAGCGCGATAAATTTCATTAAAAATTGCATGGCAATTCATAAAATACCTTCAAATGAGTTGCAAATTATTTATGGGTGGGTTTGGCGCTAAGGCTAATTTAAAACAGCAACAATAACAACTACTACTTTTACAGCAATCGGGTCTACGTCCCGGAGTCGACACAGGTGCCACGAACCTGCTCAAGGATTGCTACATCCCGGATCAACTAAAGCTGCAGACGCCATTTTGGTGGAAAGCGCAGTGACCAATGCTGCTGCGCTCATGAAACAAATCAAATTTAAAGCGCGCATACAGCTAACTGTATAACTGCAAGCGAAATGAAATGAAACGAAATGAAATGAAACACAAACAAAAAAAAAAAAAAAATACCAAATACCAAATACCGTTGCACAGACAGAGAGCGAGAGTCAGTGTGCATTCAGCTGCTGAGCGCGTTAGTGTGTGTGCGTGCGGTCGTCGCTGGGGGCAGCGGAAGGAGCTGGCAAAATGAAATGCAGCTACAGCAGTCGGCGAGCAAGTGAGAGACATAGAGTGAAAGCTTTGCTTGCGCTCTCGCTTGGTCTGATTGCAGCTGGCCGTTGCCATTGCCATTTTGCCGTTATGCCGTTTCTCTTGCCAACGTCATCATCGTGTGCCAACGTCCGTTGCGATAGGTGAAGCCTGCAAAAGAAGGCGGGTCCATTGCCACGGCAACCATAAAATGCACAAAAGCAATGCAAAAAAAAAGAAGGAAGGAAGGAAAGAAAGAAAGAAAGAAAGCAGAAAGCACAAGTTGCAAAAAAGGCAAACGCAAAAAAATGTTGTGTTCAAAATTTACGATGCGTCCGTTACTTTTTTTTTGGATATCGCTCTTCTTCTTCTTCTTCTTCTTTTTTTTTTTTTTGGATTTTTTTGTTTGGTCTTGAAAGGCGGGCGTAGGAGTTGTCCCCAGTTGGTGTGCTGGCGTTGTTGCTGCCACACTGCTGGTATCGGTGTCGCGGTTGTGATGCTGCGTCCTAGCTGGGGTTTTGTCGCTTGTTTGCCAACAATTTCGGAGCAGTTTTTCAATTTGAATGCACAGCCGCGCTTTAGTGCGCTTGCTCCTCCCTTTGCATTCTGCTGCTGCGCTCTGTCTGGCAGGAGCACTACTCCTGCTGCTGCTCCTTCTTTTTGGAAAACGAAATTCAGCCTAAAAGAATCGGTTTTTGTTTTTTTGGACATTTTGTATGTATATGTGCAGCAGTTAAACCGCTTGAAGTCTATTGATTATGCGTTGTTTTTCTTATTTAGGGTTTTAAATACGTTTAGCCGAGGCAGCATTTAATCTATATAGAACACAGCTTAAAAAAACTTCTTTTCCTTTAACTTATGATTTGCAGTCAAATGAATCCATTTTTCTTTGCAGTTGCACGAAAATCTTTCATTAATCAGTTGCACGTCACAATCAGCTGTTGTTTGTTTACTTTGAACACATCTAATTGCAGTTGAATGCACTTCGAGCATTCTTAATTCTTATAGATCTATGCAATCTAACTGACAGAAGGTCAATAGCCGCGATCTCCAAGACCATTAGTGTTAGGTTCACCCAAATTGTACCTAAAGAAGCTCATTATCTGGTAGCAGCTGAAGTTCGAATGACGTTTCAGAATTTTACTTTTTCTTTTTGGGCCAAATGGTTGCAAATTTTGTATGTATCTATATATATATAAAATGACTACCAATTCATTGTGACTCTTCTCCTCAAAAACTATTGGACAGATTTTGATGAAATTTTGAGGATAGCTTATTATGTTGGAGAGTGTTCTTATCTAAGTATTGAACAAAGTCCACTTAGGGGTTCCGGAGATATTGCAAAAACGATTTTCCATATAAAACATACTAAATGTGTTTCTACTTATAAATATAGTAGGCAAGAATTTTACAAAATTCGTACAACATTCACAACGGTTGAGACAGAGGTACAGCTAGAGGAAAAAGATATTGGTACCAATATCCGCAGCTGGACTTAGAATGAAGAAGAGAGAGAAAGAGAAGGAAGAGGAATGGGATGGATATTTATTGACGGTTTTATCAAAGGGCGTGGATTCAGCTAGAACTATATAAAAAACAAAGGAATCTTCGAAGTAAAAAACATGTGACGAAATCGTAGGTACTTGTATGTGATAATTTATGTGCCGAGATAAAAAACACTGTATATTGCAATATGTTTCATTGATAATGGAATTTTAAAGCACATTTTAAAAGGTTCTTGAAAATTATGTATTTAAAAATTTGATAAAAATATAGTCAGCATTTCGGCAAGCTGTGAAAAGTGTGTAGGACGTCCAATTAGACCACACATACATCAGAGACCTATAGCTAAATCAAAGAACTGTCTATGAAAAGGTTAAACTGCGCTTTAATACATAGACAACGGTATATGGTTCGACCGGATCAGACTTGAAACTTGAATTGACTCAGAAACTTGAGTATTGCAACTAAAAGTATGCTACAGTTTCTGCTGTACCACCAAATGCCTACGTGTCGAATTTTTTTGCTTTTGAAACCAAGTTCACCATTTTGTATAGATCTTTATGAGTGAACCCAAGTAATAGTTAAAATCGATAGCGCTTATATAATGATAGATTTCTTTGCAAATTGTGGCGAATAACTTGCGTTGTAACCGCAAAGTTGGGGACTTGAGACAGACACTCAAGGAATATTGTACCGTTTCTGAGAGTGCCCTCTACTTTCGAAATTCTTTCGAAAAAGACTGTGTCATAGCGATTTGGAAGTGTATAGCAAAGACGTCAAAGATAAGGACTTGAGATTTACGCGTATATTCTTCTCCCACGCAGCCATTGCACCTAACGTTTATGAAAAGGCTTTCGAAAATTCGTTTTTTTTTTTGACTATGAATAGCGATTCGGAAGCGTAATAGGCGAAGACTTGAGATTTCTTTGCAAATACACACATTAGGAATATGACTGTATAGTTTCGAAATCTTTCGAAAAAGCTGTGTTTTTTAGACAATGAATATCGTTTTGGAAGTGTATTGCACCATAACGTCTTTGTATTGGATTCGAAGCACTATGCCACTGGAAATGTGTAACACCCATAGGTCAATAGTAATGACAATGCTTTGGGCTATCATAGAGTTTTAGGTCTAAGAGAATAATAGAAACACTGTTAAAAGGGACAATTGATAACTGTAATACACGGAATAAACTACAGCTCTAAAACTAAGAAGGAACGTTCTTAAAAAGTTTCCAAAATGTCATTGCTTAATTTAAACGATTTTCAAACAACAAAGTTGTTTCGCCGTTTCGAAACTTAATACCAGTAGTTAAAAATACCAATATGCTAGTATTTTTTCTGAGAAGTGTTTTGATATTCGCTCAAAGATTATAAACGCCAAAGAAGTTCCACTTCTAAAAAGCAGAAATGAAGCAGACAAGAAGTGTGCGAGAGACTTAGAGTTGGCTTGAAAGTTACACGACATAGCAACTTTTAGTACCTCCTTAAACAAACTACTTATTATAATAGAACACATTTAAAAAAACTAGCTACTTTAACCCTAAGCATTTATCACAATATGACCGAACATAATATCCAAACATTTCTAGAGATTGCATTCTCAAGTACCATGAAATTATTGTTGACTATTAGCGCAGAGATTTCTGCCCCATAAGACAAAGCGCCATACCAAACATTTGCGCTTCCCTTGCACTCAGTCATTGGGAGCATTCCAAGGCAGTGATTCCCCAAGTTTTGGGGCATAAAGCAAAATAAAAGAGAGGCGCGTAAATCGCGCCAACAATTGCGTTGAAAAGTATGTCATAAATTTTGACGCTTGCTGGGGACACAATGGCTGGACGGCAACAACAACAGCAAAAACAACAATAAGGATAATAAGTAAGGACAAAGCGAGGCGAGCTCCCTTGTTGTATTTTTGGCCAGGCAGCTGCGACAGCGGCGACAATTGCTGGCAATTAAAATGTGGCGCGTTTCAGAATGCGCCCAATGACAGTAATAATGGCGAGCGTAGCGGCAACAACGACAAGAGTGCCGGGCGACAATGGCCGGAGCGTGTTTTTGGACGGACCATTCCTTGAGCGCTGCTGCTCGTCCCTTTTATTTTTTGTTTTTGCCAAGTCCTTTGCTCTGGGCATACGCCACGCACCCATCATCGGTGGTTTCCAGTGAATGCTTTTGCCGGGAATCGGGAGAATCTTAATGCCGGGGTGTGTGTGTGCTGAGCGAGCGCGGTTCTTGAGTCTGAGACGGCTTCTGCTTGCTGTCATTGCCATTGTTAATGAGAATTTCTTGTTTTAATGAAAACAAATCATTGAGTGTAAAAGACTTGGATTTTATTTTTCATTTCCGTGATTTTGTTTGTGCATTTAATTAAGAAAATGGAATTAACGCATTGAAACCCCCCAACACAGCGCCCGCCTCCTCCACTATATATATATTGTGCCAGTGCTCAAGTTCAGTGGAATTTCAGCTTTTTTCTGTTCTGTTTTTATACCCTGTACACAAAGTGTAAAAGGCTATTATAGATTTGTGCAATGTATGTAACAGGCAGAAAGAGGCGTGGTAGACTATATGTTCCATGGGCAAAAATAGTCGAGTCGATATAGACATGTCTGTCTGTCCGTGTTGTCTCAACCTTCTAGAGAAAAAATTTGTTTACCAAAAGATGCGCATTATACCTATTCAGTGCAAGTTTGTCCAATTATGTCGATATCTCACCCCCTTCCCCCGTGACAGATTTGCGTGGTTCACAACCGCTCTGTTCAATCTATCAGCTTGAAACTTCTCAAAGATGCGCGTCGTGTTTATGTGCATTTATGTTGCAAAAATTATCGATATCGGATAATTACATCAAAAGTTATAGTCAAAAATATGCTAATTTCACCCGCCCTTGCAAATAAACTGCTGTAAAATCCCATTAGATGTAGATATGGATACATGTGAGCTAAGGTTACAAAATTAACTTAATCGTTAAAACTGCATCCACCTTTTTTCAATGGAACCCCCCTTCCCACGCAATAGATTTACCTTAATTACTGCTACACCCCCCAATATATTGATTTGAAAATTGTCAAAGACATTAATATATGCATTTTTGATCTGTGTTACAAAATTTAACCACATTAGCCCAGGAATACTGGAGTTGTGGGTACAAAAGTCATAGTCAACTTCCCAATTGAAAAACTTTTCAATTGGAACTTTCCAATAGGAAAATGTTTACAGGCATATCGATCTTATGAAATGAGATATAAAATTCATTGGTGTGAAGACTCGTGTGACCCTAATCGTTAAAACTGCATCCACTTTTTTTCAATGTTCCCCCTTCCCCCACAATCGATTTACCTTAATTACTGCCACACCCCCCAATGTATTGATTTGAAAATTGTCAGAGACATTAATATATGCATTTTTGATCTGTGTTACAAAATTCAACCACATTGGCCCAGGAATACTGGAGTTATGGGTATAAAAGTAATTATTGCCGCCATAATAGCCAACTTCACAATAGGAAAACTTGTCATTGGAACTTCCCAATAGGAAAATGTATACAGGCATATCGATCTTATGAAAAGAGATATAAAAGTGTATATTTCCGTTCCCATTTTACCGTATTTAGTGTGGTGAGCGTGTTAGAGAATACCACCTCAGCAGGTCAAAGCTTGTCGCATGAGGCGACTAACAATGATACTGGATTCTTTCGAAACCAGTAGGATTTAAAAGGGTTGTGCGTAGGGTTTGGGACCCACTCCGTAAAACCACAATTCCAATGAAAGAATGTATTTACATCAGGCCGTAACCCGATAACGGTTACGTGTACAGGGTATTCCACTGTCGGGCACCGTCCCGACTGTCTGCATCAGCTTTTTTCTTTATTCGTGTTGTTCTTGTTTTTGTGGGCGGCGGGCGGCGGGCGGCGGGCGGCGGGCATTTAATAGAACAAACTACAAGCGGGAGGCCTTGGTGTTGCTTTGTTGTTTTTGGGGTTTGTCACATTTTTGCATCTAAGTAGCTTATGCCATTGATATTTTGACATTGGCTGCAGGACTTCCGCCCGTCCGCCCGCTCGCCACTTGGTCAACACGAGCGAATGTCAACAACTGACACTCAGTGCTTATCAATTTGTGTATAACACTTTGGTTAGCACAGTGTTTGTCTTCTCCTTGTGTATAACAGTTAAGCGAGGGGTTACACCTCAACTGTTATACGCTTTGCTTTTTAAATGCAGTTAGTTGATCAAACGCATTGCCAATTGGCGCTCTGCTGCAGCTGCTAGGAGCTTTACCCACTCTCTCGCGCTCTCCCTCTCTCCTAGTTCCTGTTCCTACGTGTCAACACAACGGCAGCAGCACACTGCCACTCTCTCTCTCCCCCTCTCCCCCTCTCTCACTCTCCCCCTCTCCCCACCAAAGCCAAATGGTTTTGTTGTAAAATGAAATTCGCGCATAAAATTTGAGCCGAAACAGCTGCGACGCGAGTGAATTAATTTGAATTAATTTAACGGTGAGCTGCTGTGTGTGTGTGTGTGTGTGTGTGAGCATTTAAGTAACTGTACAAACACTTGCGTCACACACACACACACACACACACACACACACACACACACACACACACACACACACACCAAACCACGCAAAGATTGAGACATTACCAAACATCCTCAGGTTGAATTTGAAGAAAAAAAAAACAGTATTTTCGTTTTTTGTTTTTGCTTTTTTATTTGCATTGCCAGCTTTGTACAATGGGTAAAGTCCTAAAAAAACCCGTCAATTTCGGCTTAAAACGATTAAGGACTTAAAAAAACTTGGCTTGTTATATCCTGTACACAAAGTGTAAAAGGGTATTATAGTTTTGTGCCATGTATGTAACAGGCAGAAGGAGGCGTGGTAGACCATAAGTTCCTTGTGAAAAAATGGTCAGGAGCAATAGTCGAGTCGATTTAGACATGTCCGTCTGCCTGTCTGTCTGTCCGTGTTGTCGCACCGTTCTCGGAGACTATAAGAGCTAGAGCAAAAAGTTTGTTACCAAAAGATGCGCATTTGACCTATTCAGTGCAAGTTTGTTGAATTTTGTCGATATCTCACCCCCTTCTCCCGTGACAGATTTTAGCCCACACCATAAAAGCTATCCAATTGAAATTTGGCACAGTTATGCACACTATTACTATGCATGTGTACTGTAAAAATGTAAAAATTTATATCGGATAAGAACTTTGGAAGATATAGCTAATAATGTGCAGAAATGTTGAAGTTAACCAAATGTGGTACGTTAGGCTTATAAACCAAACAATGTTGACCTTTTTCCGCAACATCCCCTCTACCCCCGTAGTACAGTTACAGTTATTACGCCCATACCCTTCAAAGCATCGATACAAAAATTTGCATGAAATTCATGGAAAAAATGGGTACAGGGTATCCCACTGTCGGTCACCGACTGTCTGCTTCGAGTTTTATTCATTTGTCTCTTTTTATTGCAGTTCAGCGCTTTTGTGTCATAGAATATAGAGTGACGTATAGAAAATATTATAATGATAGAAATTATTAATAAGCTATGTTGAATTTAAAGGCTTGAAAACAAAGAAAATAAAACTAAATATTTGCTGCAACGATTTTGGATAGAAACATTTATGTAATACAATGCAAGTCTGTTTTGACTCTAAGGTTTTGGTGGTTCGTTGATAACGATCAGAATTGTAAAATTCAACATGGTGTAATCCAATATGGTGACTTTGTATGCGTTATTAGCATGTTTTCTATTCTGTGTCACATTATATGGTTGACCTTAATGCTCAACAAAGTTGAGTTTGAAAAAACAAATTTTGCATTTCTTTTTCAATAATTTTAATTCGAATTTAAATTATAAGCTAAATATTGATTAACAGTTTCACAATGTTAAATCAAGAAATTGGACTCAATATTTCCAATAAGATCTCGAATTTAATTGAAAGAATTACAGCTAAATTAAAAAAAAAGACACGTATTCGTTTTGAATCATTACTGATGGGGGTTCAACTTGATTATATAATGAGAGAAGAGCCAAAATAAGTAATATTTTAGTTAGAATTCGAACATTTTTTATATATTTAAAATGAAGAAGATTTCGATATGTGACATTCAGTGATTAGAGTGACTATTTTTGAATTAAAAAAACAATTCTGTGCAGTTTTGACAAAACCACTTAACTCAAAATAAGACAATTTCCCAGAATTTTTGTTATAAATATAACTTTTGAAAAGCGTTTTTTTTGTCTCACTGACATCTTGCTGACGAAATAGCAAATTTTCAAATAGCGATGTTTTTTTTTGCCCTTCTGTAAAATTGATGTTTTAGATATAAGTGGTCTTGTCAAAAGTCTACAGAATTGCTATATACATAGGAAATATATAAAGGAGGCTGTTCCTAATCAGCAGACTAAACAAACATATTCAGGATGTGCCACAAATATCTAGATGGGTTTGACTAAAGTTTCATTTGAATTCTAAAAAAAAAATATCCGTCAATGAATTGCTTTCTTGTTAGTTTTCCCATGCTCTCTGGAATATTTCTGACACATTCAAGAATTCCTCTTTAACAGGTCGCAAACTCTACATATGAAAGCTAGCGTTTCCTTTTTCGTATTTATGACACAATTTTGCTAAGGTTGTTAAAAAAAATTTGTTTCGAGAAAAATATATTTGCTGAT
The DNA here is from genome assembly GCA_035041775.1 of Chymomyza caudatula. Taxonomy (NCBI): domain Eukaryota; kingdom Metazoa; phylum Arthropoda; class Insecta; order Diptera; family Drosophilidae; genus Chymomyza; species Chymomyza caudatula. Next base: position 1,721,866 of record JAWNKW010000070.1, read on the forward strand.
AAAATTAAGACCTTCTAAGTGGCCAAAGAGTCGAGCTTTGTACGATTACGTTTTATATTAGAATTTCAATTTCTATGTATTATCTTAAGAGTGAGTATATTTAGTTTGAGTTATAGTTCAATTGAAGTTCAAATAGCAAATACCAGAAACAAAAACTTACAATGCAGCATAGAAATTATTGGTAAAAACACTTGAAATGCCCAAAAACAAATAGAAAAGTTAACATATACTTCAAATTAAGCTACTTTCTATGTAAAAATGCAGCCTTCTAATTTCCGAATACAACATTTTCAGTTTTCAGAGTTTTATTCAGCAGCGAGAGCAACTTTCGGCTCTCTCTTTGCTTTTTAAGATTCTCACAAAATGTTAAGAAGGGTCGCTCAACGATGATAGTACCTAATTAGATACATTGGCCTCGATCATTTGGCTAACTTGACATCAAGAGTAACAGCACAGTTGATTGGCAAGCGGAGCAAGCAGAGGGCAGATACCCCTCGTTTTTAAGGAAGATATTCTGACATACCCAAACAGTTGGTGCACACACTTTGCACAATGACGTTGAGAAATAGGGAAGAACTTCTACGAACCTTTTGATACCTGCGATGCTTTTATGACTGCAAAATGACGTAGTGCATCGGAACGGGCAGATGACATTGACAAACGTAAGCTCGTAAACAGCTTGTTCTGGCCAGTAAAGTAGTTGATATGCATAATAATGGAGCGCTATATGGAACTCTTTATATAATGCACCGAACTCTGTGAGTGCTTTGCTAAGCCAGTTGTTACTTCTAAGTAACTACAGATTTTCTTCAAATGTTACCACTGTGCCATGTTGTTGTTGTTATTGTTATCGTTGACGTCTTTGGCTATATTTTCTACTGAGTTAATTTACTTTCTTGAGCGTTTCTTTTCGCTAACAAGAAGAAGAAGAGGAACACCATTACCACCAGCGGCCTGGCAATAATTTCAAATCGCTGGCTGTGTGGGTGTGAATGTGAGTGTGTGTGAGTGAGTGTGAGTGAGTGTGAGTGAGTGTGTCTGAATGTGAGTGTGTGTGAGTGCTCATAAATTGCATATGTATGAGATTTATGCTATCGTATTTAAATGGCGACGCATTAAAAACCTAAAATTGTTTTGCTTCATGCGTTTTGCTTATTCTTAGCTTTTAGCTTTGTTTTTATTGTTGTATTTCTTGCTCATGTTTTTCTGGCTTTACTTTTTTCTCAGCTTGGCAAATGGAAAATGGAAAATGTTAATGAAAGACTGAAGTGGATTTGGGCAAACACATGACGCGGATTTTCACTTTGGCTTTTGCTTTTTTAAATGGGTGGCATTACACACACATGCAAAAGAAATGAAAATGAATTCCAATAATACCTAAAGCAGGCACACACCAACGCACAAGCGTACACACACAGACACACAAGTGCCATACAACCCTAACCTCAATCGGGGTTTTCACGCCTAAACATTTTACAACTGCAGGCGGTTTTTCAATTTTTGGTCAACGCTAACACATTAAAAAAAAAGGCCATGCAAACACTCACGAACACACACGCACACACACACACACACACACAGAAGAAAGCCGTGTCCGTTGGCCACATGCTGAGCCCGGACAGCAGTCGCTCTGGGTTTGGGCTGGCGGACCTTCAGTTCGAGCTGCTTCAAGTGCTGCATTCAAGTCCCAAATTGGAATGCCATGTCCATTGTAAGTGTTACTTAATTTGTGTACAACACGGCGTATGCGCACTTCACTCACTCACTATATGCAAGAACAACATGGATTTTTAACCACAAAGCGGCAGTGGGCACAATTCGGTGTTGGATGTACGGTTTTCAGGGTTTTGGCCTGCTAAAAACCAAAGTTAAATACACCATGAATAATGTGCATGCTACACTTATGGGCAAAAAACGTGTATGCGTGTGTATTAGGCAGTCAAACAAAGCTTTAAATATATAAAAATTCAGTAACATTTCTCTTCAACTGTGTTTGTCACTTTAAGTTTAAGCTTAAATAATCGTTGCCTATCGATATTTACGTGAGATTAGCATTTAAGTACTTAATATCTCAAGCTTATTGATGACAATTGAAAACATAAGTTTTTTGACAAACTATCTTCAGACACTTCTTCTTCTTGACTGGCCATAACAACCCGTTAACGGCTTACGGCCTGATGTAAAGCCTTCTTCAATCGGTGATATTAAAGGTAGCTGTTGGGTAGTGTACTCTCTACATGGTCTGCCCTTTCGTCGCCTTCCTACCACATCTGCATTGAAGACCTTCCTCGCAGGAGCTTCTTCTTCCATTCGCACTATATGACCTAGCCAGCGGATCCGCTGGATTTTAATGCGCTTGACTACGTCAATGTCGTCGCAGAGCTCATAGAGTTCGTCGTTACATCGATGCGTTATTCATTGCCAACGCATATAGGGCCAAAGATCTAACGGAGTAGTTTCCGCTCAAACACTCCAAGCGCATTTTCTTTAAGCGCCATAAAGCAAAACGGCAAGGATGAGCGTCTCGTAGAGTGTTAGTTACGTCTGGCGGGAGTGGTCTCTACTACTCCTTCGCCTACTGAGACCAAAGTAACATCAATTGACAAAAGTGATTTTTTGCTTGATCTCCATTCTGACATCGTTTTTCATCGTGACGGTGTTGCCAAGGTAGACGAAATCCTTGACAACATCAAAAGTATAGTTTTCGACATCAATCTGAGAATCCAACCGCTGTGTCTCTCTACACGAGGAAAGCTTATTCTTCGTCCTGCTCTCATTGACAACCAGATCCATCTTGGCGGATTCTCTTTCAATAGCCGCAAAGGCTCCGGAAACTGATTGCTTACGTACGCAAGCAACTGGACACCCTTATAGAATTCCTTTTCGATATACTTCGACCATTCGCAACACATTCTCCATCTCAAAGTTGAAGAGGTAGCAGTAGAGGGCATCGCCTTGTCTGAAGCCTCGCTTAAAGCTCTTTCCTACCTTGAAAGAGCTGCGTGTGTTGCTTAACGTCATTCAGTATAGTCGTACCACCTTTGCAGGTATTCCAAACTCAGACAGAGCGGCATATAAGCGATCCTTCAACGGGCTATCAAATGCTGCTTTTTAATCTATAAAGAGATGGTGTATGTTGATTTGGTCTTCGTGGGTCTTTTCCAGGGTTTGGCGTAGCGTGAATAATTGGTCATTGGTGGACTTACCAGGTCTAAAGCCACACTGGTAAGTTCCAATAAGGTTTTTCGCAAAATGCCTTAGTCTTTCACCCAATACGTACGATAGGGCCTTATATGCAATAGAAAGAATACTGATACCACGGTCACCCTTATTGAGGACAGGGCAGGAACACCAAAGTTCCAATCAGCGGGGATGCGCTCATCTAGTCATATTCTGCAGACGAGCTGCTGCATGCACCTTACCAACTCATTGCCGCCAGTCTTGAACAACTCTGCAGGCAGGCCATCTTGAGCAGATTAATTGCGATCCTAGGACCAATAGCACGTACAGTTACGACTACTTTCAAGCGCTAAAGCGGTTCTTTTCAGATTTTAACCATTTACTAGCCTACTTTTTGAGTTTGAAACTTAAATTATGCGAAATTGGTGCACTTTAATTTGGAAGCCAGCTATAAAAAGTCAACCCTACCGAATTCGCTTTGGCCAAGTGCTACTGTAACATAGGGCTTAGGTTTAAAGACAACGCCGCTTGTCAACATTTTAATGCCTGTTTTTTTTTCTTTCTGTTTTTTCAACTTTAAGCGGCAACTTTTGAGAACGTCTTGTCCCTGACCTTGCCCGAATTTGGTTACAAGCATTCAGCGAAAACCGAAAGCAAAGCTAAGTGAGGGAAAAAAAAAACACAAGAAAAGTGAGACTGAAAAGTAAAGTATAGTTAAGAAAACCCCAAAAACCTAAAACAAAGTTATTCTTTACTGACATTTAACAGACGACGCCTTGGCGAGGCGCGGAGTGAAACCCGACAAAAGTTTACTTTAAAACTTTGGCGCTCTAGCTCTCTGTCTCGCTCACTCTTTCGGCACTTTGCCTGTCAGCTGTCCGTTGCCGCATCCCTTTCAGTGTCCCAGCCTTGTGTTGCTATCTCGCTCATGCACGGCCGCCGCCGCCGTCGCCGCCTTAAGTTTGCCTTTATAAAAGTTTCGTAGTTAATAATAAAAATTAAAACTTTCGCGCCAGCAAATAATAATAATAAAAAGAAGAAGCGAGACGGCACTATGCATAAAACACAAAAACAAACGCACCTACACACACACACACACACACACACACACACACACACACACACACACACACACACACACACAAACGATTCACTTTTTGCCCCAATTTGAAACGCTTTTCAAGTTTCTTACTAGTTAGTTTCACTTTAAGACATGCAACGACCGAGCCGACCGAATGAACTCATATTCATTTCTTGGCTGTCTGTCTGTCTGTCTGTCTAATTCCCGCTGACTATTCCTTAAATAGTTTGTCTAGCATATAAAAAAGTTTATATTAACTTTATGGTAGAGTTTAAAACTCATAGCATCAAGCTTCTTCCGGTTTATAAAGTGTGCTATACACGTACATATTTCTTAAGTAACTGATTCCATATTATCATTACCTGCTCTCATAAACAAGATGTGAATCGAGCTTTAAGAGTGAAGTAGTACTAGCCCAGTAAAATTGAGAGTCGTTGGGGCCAGTTCAAACTCCTTAACGGAAAAAGTAGGAACTGCTTTTAAATCGATTCAATCCTGTCGGTCGGTTCCAAACAGATTACACGATGATGCCAGTCTTTGATTAGACACCAATTCTGCTTCGTGTAGAGACACTTCTCGCTTTTGAGTCAAAATGACAGCCAGCACGAAACTCCTCGAAGGGCCGCAACCATTCAGCACATAGCCGATCCCGAAAACGCTACCCGTTGCATCAGTTTAAACTCCTGCTTGAGCTTCATACCCGAAGGTACTGCAAATTTGAAGGTCCCAACAGTTTACGGGCTCGCTAAACCTAAATGTCAAAGGTTTGTCATTGAAGGGCGCTGTACCCACCAGCCGCACACGCGAACTTCTGTTTCTGTCCTTTTGATGTCCTTGGTCAGCTGTATTGGGACCCAAGACATTTCGAACAGTCGGAATCGAAGTCCGAAACAGGCAGACTTTGCTCGCTTAATAGGGTTCCCGTCTTGCCACACGCTCGTTATAGCCTTTCGCACAAACTGCAATTGTTTCAGCCGTGAACCGTACACAGATCAAGATCACTATGCAGAGTGGTATTACGTACGAAACACTCACAAAACAATGACGATCCTCAGGTGTTTGCTTAGTAGCGTCTGGATCTCTTCGCTGTTTAGCTCAGCCGCGACAATCCAGCTCTGCAGACCTTACGTCCACGTTGGGCCACTATTCTGCCTAGAGATCAAGCGTTGCTTAGTATAAGTTGCGGACAAACTAGCAAGATACGGTGCTACCAGAACCCTTCTGTGGCATTGGAAGACACACAGTAAAACAGCTACTAAGAGAGGCGAAAAATATTAGGAGAACTACGGAATGGATGAGCACACCAGGACTCAGATAGGCGAAACAGCTACTTATCTCCTAAAACTCAAACAAGTTCAAGAAGATAAACCAACTAGGCGAAAACAAGCTCAGAATTCTGACTGGCCACTCACTGGACATTGCAGACTGAAGGAACACTTAAGTAAGCTGGGCATCATCAGCTCTAACAGCTGTAGGTATTGTGATCAAGAGGAGCAGTCGTCGCGGGATATACTTGCCGAGTGCGACGCACTGGCGTGAACCTGCTAGACTCTCGAGGCCTGACGTAGGCCAATTAGAACCGTACCAAATAGTGAAATATTTATCGGAGATGGTAATTTTGGAAGAGCTTTAGGCTAGATAATTGGCGCAATAGATCCATACTACTCCCCATTAATATTATTATTATTATTAGTGAAAGTTTGTCGTTTTGGTTACTTTTTATGTGCTGTACAATCAAATTCCGAGGTCGCTGCTAACTACGTTGCGGGCTCTTTTCCAAGGCGAACAGCCGATGGAACGCTTCCCCAGGCTGAGTAGCAATCACATGCTCCCCAGCCTGTTGTTTCTATACATAAGCATATCTCTTGAAGACCATCGGTAGCCTCGTATTCACATCTTACCGAGTAAAATGTTTCGTAGTCATCAGCAGACGACGCTAATAGCATGCACTTCTCATCGATGTTTATCCTAGAAGCACTGGCGACCGGAACAGGATTGGCCCAAACATACTAGCTAGGGGTACGCCTGCCTGTATTTGCAACGCCCCCAAAAGCGAGCCACTTGCGTTCCTTTAGGAATATTACAGAGTGAGACTTTACGGTTATTACAGGTTACAACAAAGCATATCATGTGTGAATAGAGCGTGTAAAGCAGGTATCGGCAAAGTGAGCAGAGAAGTTGCCACTGAAAACTGCGAAAAATTTCGTATAAATGCATGCAACACATAAACAACTTTTCTCTGCTCACAAATACTATTGCAGCAACTAAAATTCTGCTTACGTCTCTGCTGACGTAACACTTCCCGTTGAAACCCCAGCTGGGATGTGTCTGACGCTAGATTCCACACAGAGACAGGAGTTTGCCGAGAAATGGTCTTCACCAAACTCTGTCGAAGGCTTGTCTTATGTCCAGTTACCCTGCCACCACATATTCCTTGGCAATGGCATTGTACGGTTTTGTACTTTTTTCGTTTTCGAAGACTTCATCTTAGAAGTAGGCATCATTTTATTTGCATTACAGCAGTGAAATAAAGTGCGCAGCTTTTGGTATCATTTTGCTCTAACTCTTTTAGTCTCCGAGATCTAGGATATAAAGCTACACTTCCAAATGAGCACAGATTGCTCTAACGTATGCTCAAAACGTGTATCAGTATAGTTTAACTAAGGATTCAACGTTCTTTAAAGTGCAGATTATGTCAACTGTTGAAGTTTCTTCAACTCAAACTGCTAGTTCCTTGTTTGTATACGCTTTTGCCATATGTCGTCTGGCACTCGCTTTAAGGATAATAGCACGCAGCTCTATAATTAAATGCCGGCAGACAAACTGTTTGCATATGCAAAAATGCAACGGTAATTGCCATAACCCATACTAAATCTAGCCCAAAAATGCAAGCTCATGCTTGTGCCCATAAATTAACGGTGAAAAGCAGCAACTAAAGGCTGGCAACGCCAACCAAGCAGAACCTACACTTGTTTATGGCGCAAATCGTGAGTTTCCTGCACACCAAAACGATAACTTCCGCTGGGCGCTCGCTTGCATGCACTTCCGTTTCCGACGCGCCGAAATGACATTTTGCTGGCTTAGTTAACGGGCTGTCGCGGTCTTACCGACTGAATTGAATGGCAGCTCAGTGACTTTGTGGCAACTTTACGATGCCTTGGCCTTTTGCAATCTCAGCTCGGCTCGGCTCAGCTACGCTCCGCTCAGTTCAGTTCATCTCGTATTAGCTCAAAGCGATTTGGCTGTTGCACAGTGGGTTCAACTGGCCCGCTTTGTGGCAAAAATTGAAAGGTCTTACAATTTTATTTAATGTATATATATATGAAACCTTGAAACTAGGTTGTAGCACACATGTTTACGCAATTCTTGATCTGCGGTAGATAGATACTTGCTGTGGCCACGTTTTACGCTGTGTTGCTGCTTCGGCCAAAACTCGCCGTGCACCTTAAGGATTCCAATCGTGGGACTGCTTCGTCATGTTTTCATTTGGTCTACTTAACGTACGGCTAATCTGCATTCGGCATTCAACAGTTTTTGCTCCCTTATGTGCCACAAGTCTAGTAATCTGCAAGCTTACGCATGCCTGCATGCTTCTCGAGGTGAAAGTAGCAATTCCCCATGTGTCACAGGCAGACAGCAGTAAGGATTTCGCATTGAATTCGAGCAGCCTTACCCGGTCCTTCCAACGGAGACATTTGTTTCTTCCTGGCCTCAGGCAGGCCAAATTACTACTCGGCTCCCATAACTTACATAGGTTCAAGAAAATAATACTACTAGGTAAGAATTCTGTTAGGATTCTAACAGGTCTGCTGTAGCATGAAAAGACACTTGCACAAGCTGAGCATCACCAGCTCCAGCAACTGCAGGCTCTGTGAACTTGAAGAGGAATCCTCATTGCACATACTGGATGTTACTTCTAGGGCCATATAGAATCTCGATGATCGAAGTAGCCCGCCTAAAATCAGCACAGATCATTAAGTTTATCGCGGAGATAGGATAAGCAGCGGAGCTGTAAGTTAGGTAGGGGCATAATAGAGTTCTAGGTAGCGATGCAATACTAACCAATAACATTATTACAATTATTATGGTCTCCGAGATATGGACAGACGAATTTGTCTATATCGATTCGACTATTGCACATGGAACATATGGTCTGCCACGCCTCTTGCTGCCTGTTATATATAGTACAAGTATTTTGTGAATCTTTGGACATTTCTCTCTCGATGTCAATGTTTTGTACGCTTTTGCTTCTCGGGCGCCACTGTGCGTTGTCGCGACTTCGACTTCAATGGGCAGCGCAGATACGTCTTGGTGTTAGTTATGGTTACTCATACGCCGTGTCTGACTGCATTTAAATGTCTACTACTCTACTCTTCTTGTCTGGATGTCAGTTTTCTGAGTCTGCTGTGCGTTGCATGCAAACGCAAACAAAACAGGAGCCAAAAATTTTGTATCTTCTTGTACTCTGTATGTGCATAATTACCCAATTAAACTAAAATTACGTTGCGTGCTCAGACATGTTAAAAACCTTTGAGTAAGTCCAACAACAGCAATAACAACACACACACACACATATATATATATAACATATATATATATACAGGTAGACAGCAGCAGATAATCAAACATTTGCCTCAAATCCCCGCTGCCAGACGCAAATGCGCTACATGAATTTTGTTTTTAGCCAATTTTTGTGCTTTATGGCTAACATGTTTTTCACTTAGTTAGTTTTGGCTTTGATTAAAAGGCTAGACACAGTGTGCAGCGTCATGTACAGTGGTTGCCAACAACTCTAAACAGCGATTCCAATTCTTGTTGACTCTGCCAGCCGTAAGATTGTCGGCATTCGGAAGTCATTGCTTAGTATAACTTCTCGTGGGTATCCTGCATGAAGGCCGCTCTCTCTGATCTCTCAGCTCTCAATGATCTTGTTATCTCTGCTGTTATGTGGCTTTTAAGTTTTAAGCTTAAGTCTGTGACTATGAATCAGCTGTAAATGTCTCGAACTCAAAGCACTAAATAGAAATCGATCTCAACGTGCTTCCTGCTCATCTAAGGTCAGTTGTCCGCCATTAGTGTTCTTGCGGCTCGCTGGTTGCCAGCAGATCCAAGGGCTGCGAGGATCACAGCTCGGAGACCGTGGTGTGAGCACAAATGAAGTGTGCGCTTTATCTGAGTGCTGCTTGCTCCTGTAGCTATAGGGCGTCACGGTAAGCGTAAAAAGCCAAACATCTTATAGAGTACTTTCTCCTCAACCCCTCCAAGGCCATCTGCATCAGAGTGAGTGGTCTCTGCTGACAGCGCTCTTCATTGTGGCGGTTCTGCCGTTGTAGACGTTATCCTTGACAACATCGAAAGCATAGTTTTCCACATCAATCTGAGAGTCATAAACAAAAACTTTGCCTTGTTCTCATTATCACCAGAGCCACCCTGGCAGATGCAATTTCGATAGCACCCAAGGAGCCGGTAAGCTCTCACTTGGCATGACCAATGATGTCAATATTATCTGCATAGGCAAGCAGCTAAACACTTTCTTGTCTGAAAACAAGGTTCGAAGTATTTGTTACATTTAACTAAGACAATGCACGTGATACCTCAACGCGACATACATCTATTCGATGAAAGGCAAAGTGGTGGTAAGTATGAATTTGGTATTCGTGGGTCTTCTGTAGTATTAGGTGTACCCTAAACCTGCACTTAGATAGTTCGATCAGTGCTAGTCTTTTACACAAAACATTCGTAGTAGGTCCCCCTTCTGAAGAACAGGGCAGCGGACAATGAGGTTCCAATCTATTCGATGAAGGGCAAAGTGGTTCTGAGTATGAATTTGCGATTCGTGGGTCTTCTATAGGATTTGGTCTACCCTTTTACACAAAGCATTCGTAGTAGGTCCCCCTTCTGAAGAAGAGGTCAGCGGATACCGAGGTTCCAATTTATTCGATGAAAGGCAAAGTGGTGGTGAGTATGAATTTGGTATTCGTGGGTATACTATAGGATTTGGTGTACCCGCACTGAGATCCACCGATCAGTTCTAGTCTATCACACAAAACATTTGTAGTAGGACAGAGCAGCGGACACCGAGGCTCCCATCAACGAGTATGTCTCTTCTCTGGACTTATTCTATTAAAGATCTGATACATGAAGTACTACGCAGTCAGCAATTATAACATTAGTATTGCCTGCATCGCTGCGAGAACCTATAATTGTGAATTTCTTAAGAGTTTCATATAAACGATACTTCGTAAATAACAGTTCTAGTTGGTGCAAATTTTAATTTCCTGAAAGCTAATTTGCGAGCTGTTCGATACCTATGTATGTGAGTGTGTGTGTGTGTGTGTGTGTGTGTGTGTGTGTGTGTGTGTGTGTGTGTGTGTGTGTGTGTGTGTGTCAGCTAATAGGCAACATAACCATAACTATAAATAATTTGGCTGCCAACGCCCTGGCAACGGTCAATTCACAATAGTTGAGGGCAAAAGGGGGCATTTCTAGGGTTGGGGGCAAAAGGAATTGATGTAATTGTTTATTTATGGGCGCTTGAGTGCGTAATAACATTACAAATATTTGCACACGCAATCTCTGTCTAATAAAATAACGGTGCCACACACACACACACACACACACACACACATACGCTCGGTGAACTAATAAAAAAATCACTGGACATGATTTCGTTTCCGTTACTTGGCCATATACACAACCGGATTGATGCCAATGGCCAAAAAGTTGAGTGCGTAACGGTACATAAAGCACGATTAGACGCAGCACAAGAAACTCCAGACCCCAGACCCCAAACCCCAGACCCCAAACCCCCGATGCCCGACCCACAACCATCGAAACGAAATGGCATACGACATGTAACAAGCACATCAAAGCGCATTTGCTTCAATTTACTAAAACACCAACAACGAACCCAAAAAAAGGGAATAAGAAGAAAAAACACCGAGAAGACAACAAAGTTGTATAAAAATATGTACTAGACACACGCATACTAATGCATATGTGCGTGTGTGTGTGCGTGTGTGTGTGTGTGTGTGTGTGTGTGTGTGTGTGTGTGCATAGAAATCAGGAAAAAACATAGCATACTTATTGGGGAGTCGCCCATAGCTGCCGCTGCTGCCGCTGCGGTCGAGCAGTACACAAAAAACCGCTTATAAATAAATTTGGCTCACTTAAAGTGACCAAATTGTTATCATGATGATATGTGTTAAGATTAAAAGGACTTTCTTGTTGCACAGAGCCCGCGGGCAAGGGACCATGGCAGCCAACATAGACCAACCAGCGGGGGTGTTCCCCCCCTGTAACTAAATGTGTGTCTCTATGTCCGTGTGCCTCTTCATATCTGAGTGCATAGCCCATGGGTCACTTATCTTGGCAGTCGTCATCGGTGGACGATGTTTTGTCTGTATATTCGTTGTCATCTTTGTCGACGTCATCGCTGCTTGTTAAAATAGCCAACCGCAGCGTTTTTTCACATGCTGATTTCATCACACACACATATGCACGAACTGTGTTTATACGTTAGCGATAATTGTGATACTGAACTCACAATTAACTAGAGTTGAGTTTGCAGCGTTTAACGAACAAGTTCAGCGTAGTTTGGAACAGCGAAAAACTGGCAGTGCTGCTGGGAGTCTCAGCGAAGGTGCGTTGATCGATCCGGTAGTTACGGTTCAGGCACTAAGCACACGCTGTCGTTTGGCGTTTGAGTGACAGGTCCAGTCAAATGGCATCCAGAGTGAACTTCCTATGCACTGTGTGATACTTCCTTATGCCGTTCTGAATAGACTCCGGGGTATGATCCGACTTCACAGCTCGCGATTGCTACTACCTTAACTCGTGGAGTCTCCGTCATCGTGGCGACGAGATCATCGACTAGCAGGCTTGGTATTGGTACTTGCTCGTACTCCTTGGAGGTCATCAATAGGTACTCGGACCTACTAAGCAGACTCTACTTGCACCTAACGCCGATTTCTTAGTTTGCTACTTTTTGCCGTTGACAAAGCGCGGCAAGTTAATAAGGCTCTCTGCAAAGCTTCGATGTCATGTTTTCGGTCACTAAGTCCCTTCTATCTGTTGCTGCAGCAGTAGCAACAACAAACAGCTACTTCGTGCTTTTAGATCGCTGAACGTTTTAATCTTTCTGCTTCTTATGAGCTAAGGATCGTGTAGAGAGTGCTAACTACCTTTGGTATCATTGATTGAAGAGGTACGCGCGCGAGTCACTGCCGCCTGTTGGAGCGCCGTAAAACAACAACTCTCGCAGTATAGATGGACTTTCTCACCATGTGCTATCGCTGATTTTGAACGACGTTGTTATAGAAGTTTCACCAATTGCTTAAGCAGTTCCGTGCGGTTTGTGCTCTAAGCCGATTTATTTCTCAATGACTTACTTAACTTGACGGAACTCGCAAATATTTGGATATATGTATTATTATGTAGCTACGCATAAACTAGTTAATGGACACATGTGTCCCGCTTTTGTTATTTTCGGAAGTTTTTACGCTGATTTTTATTCGCAGCAATAAATTTTTATGCGCATCCACTTCATAATTCGCTGAGCGTCTCTCCACTACCCCGCCTTTCCTCCCATCGAAGAGCTAGCGCCCATTGTCATTGATATGAAGTGGTCCTACGCCAAACCCCACTTCAATTTCCCACCGCGCTTCTTGTTTTTTTCTTGTGCTTATGTTTCTCTGCTTCCTTTTTGCCGGCTTATTTATTTATTTTGTTTTGCTTTTTTCTTGTATTCTTGTGTGTGTGTGTGTGTGTGTGTGTATGTGTGTGTGTGTGTTGGTGTTGGTTTACTTTAAACGACGCCCGGCGGCCAAAAGGGGCTCTTTATCATGGGAATGTTGTTGCTTGAGTGTTGCTTAAGCTCTGTGACGTCATAGTAGTTGGTGTGGGTATAAATCGAGTCTGGGACAATTGCTGGCAGTGTCTGGACCTGGACCACGACCAGAATTATGTAAATGATTCGCGTAGAAGTTTAAAACTATAAGCGAGCAGCTTGGCGTTTTTATCCGCTGATGAGGCTCAGATAGCGGCACTTTAAACACACACACACACACACACACACACACACACACACACACACGCAGTTGTGCTACATATACCGTTACACATACACACAGCGCTTAAAGTTTGATTGTTGTAAAAGCTTTTTAATTGCTAGGCGTCGAGTCTGACGCTGAAAAAAAAAGAGACAGCTAAAAATGTGTGGAAATTTAATTAATTTTCGAAAAGCGAGATAAACACAAACATATGCACACTGAGAGAAAAACGACATTCTCAAAATGAGTTGCCGCGTACTCAATATGCGAACAAGCATTTTTGAGTACACATTTTCAGAAAATACTTCAATTGAGTAAATTTCGTACTCAAATGAAAACCAAGAACATAATGTACCTAAATTAAGTACAAAAAACTCAAAATGAGTAACATTTTGAAATTTTAAAAAGAATCGCATTTAGTTTTTTTATCTCTTCTTCTTCTGAACCCAACTGAAATATGTGTATCTATTTGGCAGTGCATTGTGGTGTTGCATTATTTACTGTTAAGTGTTTAAGTGTTTAAACCCGAACACTAAAGGTCGTGAGTTCGATTCCCACTATGGCTGCATGTATGTTTGGTTTAATGCTGGTATAGAAATGTTTCTTTCACTAACTTTCTCAATTGTCCCCTGATCCTATTAAATAAAAGATACAGATTATAAAAATACCATAAGTAAAAAAAAAATGTAAAATAACTACAACAAGCAACACAAAATACAAACAAAATTTAAATTTTTTTAAAAAATTTTCAACGACTGGGAATCGAATCAAGGACTTCCTGTGTCTAGGGCAAGCTTAACCTTTGATCCACGCAAGAGTACAAAAAATTCTCAAAAACGTAAAAAACAACTTAATTTGAGTAATTGCAAACTCTTAAATTTGTACTCAAAATTCGAATTTTGACTTAAAATGAGATTTTATGATGTGCTCACTTTGAGTACAATGTACTCGATTATTTTTCTCTGTGCAGCAAAAGAGCAAGCGAGAGAGAGAGAGAGAGCTATAAGTGCGTGTGTGTCTCAGGCATATGTATGCATTGTAAATCCTTTTTTCACTCGACATAATTAAAAAATATGAGAAGCACAAAATTAAAAATCCTAAATCAAATTTCGGTAGCATTTTTTACACATGTCAGTTGTAAGCGTATGTGTGTGTGTGTGTGTGTGTGTGTGCGTTGATCTCAAGGGCATAATGTCGTCGGGGTTAAAAATAATTCAAATGCTTTTGCAGCTCATTACGAACGGGCAAAACCAAGAGAAATGGGAAGGCAGCCCGTAGGTTCGTTTATGTAAACACAGTTCGACCCATAAGCACACGTACACACACACACACACACACACACAATCACGCACAACCCGTTCTTTTTCAAAAGGTACAGTAGACACAAGCCAGCTAGAACTTTAAGCAATAAGCACTACACTAAGGAATGCGCCAAATTTGATCTCAATGAAAGGTTCTTGCTTTTTCCGGTAAATTTTGGTTCGTTGATCTCAAATCTATCAGCCGCTTTGAGTTTTCTAGCGCTCTATTTGCAGATTTCGGGAGTTGCAAAGTCAGCAAAACTGTATTGTAACTCAAACAATAGCTACTAAAGTTTTGGTTCTATGTTCTACGGAGCGTTTTGGTGTATTCTGACCTGATTGTCGATTATAGGGTAATGCTGACGTAGCAACTCTAGAAATGTCGATTTTTCGATTTCGAATGCCGAATTCGATTCAGTAAGTACGCTAAATTTGATTGATAGTTGAAAAGCTGGTCGTCGCAGTGACGTTATGATTGGATTTTCGAACTCTTTAGTAAACTGAAAAAAGTTTTACCTGGAATGGTAGAGCCAAATACAATACAAACATTGTTTCTATTGTCTTTGCTAGAACTCAACAGTTTTCTTTTAATGGTGCATTATCCAAAGGGATCAATGTAACTTCTGAAGTATTCCAATGTAGTCAACTCGGACCAATTCTGTTTAACATATACATTCCCGTTCTGCCATTAGTTCTGCGTTCATCCAAAAATCCTGATGCATGCCGACGATGTTGTTGTTGTATGTGGACAAACACAAACATATGGAAAGATAAGAATAGACAAAGATTAAAAAAAGTGTTTGGAAGATTAGTTAAGACATAGAGAGTTTTCAGGTTGCGATCGAGGGAGCGAGCTACCTCGAGTGCGTTAGAGTCATAATGTGGCGATATCAGTGTTTTTCGAAGGGCTAAAAAGTTGAGCCGTTGTATGAGTAGCAAAACCGCAGAGCGGACAGGCAAGAAGGAGAAGGGTTCACACTGGCCAAATAGCTGTGCAGGATTGTAGAGAATTACGAGCGTAACTGCGTAAGGGTGCAACTCGCATGCCTTGGGAGTCGCCACTCAACCACCTGCTACTAATGCGTTGAGTATTGCGTACAGCACCGCAGCCACGACAGCCTCCGTGTGTAAAAATAAGAGCAGCTACCACGGCAATAGGGTCAACTCAAGTTTAAGCTCGCCCATGGATTGCCAAACCCCGAAAACGGGAATACACGTTGAAACGGCCGTGTTGAACTTTCTTATTGAGTATCAGTAACTAATCTTAATAGTTTCCTTAAATGGTGTGCAGCTAATCATCTCAAACTGAAAAGCCAAATGATCAGCTTCTCACGAGCAATTAGTACTCATTACCGTTGTAATCTTGGCAACTCTTCTTTCTGCTTGATGTTAAGCTAACATTCAACGAGCATTTCGACGTCATGGTCAGTAAAGCCAAATCTCTTTCCGGATTCATAAAGGTAAGGTCGCAAGAGTTCTTGGATGCTGATGTCATCAAAAGGCTGGCAATTCACATCACTTGTTTGTCCCAACTTAGTAAATGGTTCAACGGTTTGGAACTCTCAATATGCTGTGTATGCTAAAAAAAATGCATCGGTTTAAGAATAGTTCCGTCATTTTGCCCAAATAGTTTTAGCCGTACATCATATGGGCGCCATCAAGAAAAGACATATATCTTTAGGAATATCTTTTCTCTCAAAACTTATTGCTGGTGACGTTCACTCGCCGTTTCTACTCGACCGTATCCTCGCTCTTGACATTTTGAGCCCTTTTGACTCGGGCGTTGTGCTTGGAACTACGAAGCCTTTGAAAATTTAGAGTCAGGAATGTGTATAATGCCATTTCACAGCGCTAATTTCACAAATTTCTATAGGAAATGTATGGAATAGAGGCTTGTTAGTGACTGCCAAGGTCAAGATACAACGAAAGAAGTTCTTACTCCGAAGTTTTTTTTTTACCGATATTTTTGATTCTCTAAGGAATACGTCTTCAGCAGCTAGTAAAACCAACTAGAACATAGATAAATATGGAAATTTAAGGTATAAATAAGAGCAACGGAGAAAACAAACTAAGAAAAAAGATTGTCCTTAACCTTAGAACGTCATTCTGTATCAAAATGACTATGCGCGCCGCATGATGTAAGTGTACAGAAAAAAAGGCGGACAGAAATATGGCGGACTTTCAAATAGCTAAACACGTTTTCTCAACATAGTTTTCACCGCTTCTATGGTTTTTTCGATGAACGATGTCATCTTAGCAATGGAAGAATCTTTATGATTGTGAATGATAGAACTCAAGTGTTGATATCAAGATACAACAATTTGACTGGTTGTTCTTAGAAGTTTGCGAAAATCGAATGCTTTAACTATGGGCAAAAATCAACTTCTAACGTTTATGGTGCGAATATCCAGCGGTTAATCTATCTTTGAGTTGCGATATTTTTCCATAATCCTTAGAGTGTGCTGATGATAAACGTTGGCGAGCGTCTACTGTATTGCGTGTGCGTATGTGTGTGAGTGTATTTAAGCAAGTTGCATGCCGAAAGTGGCAGGCAGCATTTTAACATTTTCCAATTTTCAAAACCCTTATCATAAATTAAGAAGTGCTCGTCAAAAATTGTCTACCCGCTCGCTCAAACCCCCCCCAAACCTGCATAGTAAACAGGACCAGACCAAACTGTTGTATATGTATGTGTATGCGTGTGCGTGTGTGCGTCTGTGGCGTGTGTGTTGTTTGCCCTTGCCGAAAATTAAGATGCGGGAGTCCAGGGCGGCGCACATGATGAATGTAGTCCTATGCCAGGCAAGCGGCTGGCTACAAAGATGAAAAGCCTCCCAAGCAACAATCGAAAAAATTGAAGCTGACTCGACGCTGTGGGGGGAAAGGGCGCACAAATCACAGACAAAACCCAAATCAAGCAAGCGTCTTGAGAGTCGCGAAAGGGTTAGACTGAAACCCCTTAACTCCCAGCCAGAGTTGCCAGTGCCGCCGCCTTATTCTTTTGTCGCTTATCGCTTTTTGTTTGGTTTTTATCGCGCGCACTTGGTCCACATCATCTTTCATGCCATCGATGCTGATGAGAATGGGAACGAGTACAGAAACGATGCCGCTAATATCACTGCGGTTGTGGAGCTGGTGGCAGGCAGGGGCACTGTCATGGGTAATGTTTAGAATATAGCCCGCAGTGGCGGTCTAATCAGCAGGCGAGTAAATAGTCGCAGTCAGAGATAAAGGCAGGCACACACACACACACAGAGACAGAGCGGGAGAGAGATAGGGAGAGAGAGTGAAGGAGACAACAAGAGATAGGAACTAAGAGGCACGCACAATGCGTTTAAACAAGTGCCACAAAGTAAATCCTTTTGTCTTTAAAAAGTAAACAGTCAGGCAATGAAATTTTTGGAGACAAGGCACACACACACACACACTCACACACACACACACGCTCACACATATACATTAACCCTTATCAGGCACTCAAGACTCAAGCTTTGGCTGAACCAGAAGCTGATGGAGTGACTGCTGCCTGACTGAGCTCGACTGGTGCGGGTATTGGGCTTGGGCCCGTACCCGTGCCCGTGCCCGTGCCCGGGTTGGGGTAGTCGGCCGTGCGCTGTATTATTTATGAAAATCGTCGACGTTATCGGGCACTTTCAAATATTTACAACCAAAAGCTTACGGTTGCCATAATTAAAATTGTATCCGAAAATTTTCAAATGGCAGAAGGCATCAGGCATCAGGCATTAGCCAGCAAAATGGTATGAGGCACCTGGCATTCGGTCCAAGCAATTTTCGGAAGCAGTAGCGGAAGCTGTAGCACCCCTTTAATGGCAGTGCCGCTGCCGCGACTTGATATCTCAAACTTGAACGCACCCCTTTTGCGTGCTGGGGTATATGGGATTTTGGTGCGAGTGCTTTTTCGGGTAGTGGAAAGGGAAGCGAACTTGGCACTGGGCGGAAGTAAGAGTAAAAATAAGATTTTATGGCTTACTTTTCATAATTTAAATGCGTAAATGTAAACGTTTCAAAAATTGTAACGGCTGTGTTTGTGTGTGAGTGAGAGCTGAGCGCATGTTAATCGTTTGAGACTTAAAGTATTTTGGCCACGATTTCTGAAATCCATCAATTTAATTAACCAAAGGGTTATGACGCTTTTATTTTGAGCTTGAAGTACGTGAAAAGTTGTTGGCCTTGTGTATTGGTCTTTAAGTTGGCGAAAATTTGACAAAAATATTTAAAGTCCTAGTGAAAAACGCTTCAGAATTTAGAAAAGTAAGGAGTACTTATTTGCGTGGCGTTCGGGCTCAAACTGAACGTTATGTGTTTTACAAGCAGATAGAAGGAAAGATGAAAATGCCAGAACTCATAGGCTCTATAGAGATGAGCAATGCATATTGTAGTAAACTGCTACAATGGACGCTTCACGAAAACATCAACTAAGAAGCATGTCCTACAGGAGCGCTGCAGGCTCTAAATGACTTTAAATGAAATCAGCATTTTTTAGAGCAGGGACTTTAAAATGTAGTTTAATGACTGCTAGAGAAGACGGTATACAGTTAAAGGAATTCCCATTACTTCTATAACACAGTTGTACAAATGTCATGTCGTGGTCATGTCAGTTGTTGGAAAGCTAAGGGTCATTTCCGAAAACATTTGCTGCGTAGAATCCGAATCCGGAATCAGAGTTGGCCTATCACGTCAGGATTGAATTTGGCGAATCCTGACAAAATGCCCGGAACTGGTTACTCGCACCTCTTGTGGTACTATCATCAGTCATTGCCGTAAGAACAGCACTTCAGCAAATGAAATAAGTAACATAGTTCCCTCTCAGCTGCATTTCAAGTCAAACTTAACTGCAGGCGAATTGCGAAGGCATCTTGGATACAGGAATGTGTTCAGTGATCCATGACCAGTCAGCAGGAATGCAGATCGGAGACTATAACCAAAGTCTCGCCGTGATAAATCTGTGTGTCATTTGTACGTGATCGGCAACGTCGTTCTATCTGTGTTGCCATGCACACACAATAACTCCCGGTTCAGCAAAGCCATCTTATTTTTCCAAGTCACGATTGTGTAGCCAATCATCTACCTCCAGCGTGTAGTTACGCAACTTTGCAGAAATATGGAGCTTAGACGATCCCTCAAAAGGCTATCAAATGCTGCTTTATAATTTTCCAAGTAAATGGCGTGTGTCGATTTTGTATTCGCTGGTGTTTTCCAGTTTTCAATGGTGGACTTTACAGGTCTAAAGCCACACTAATAAGGCCCGAACAGTTCTCCCGTGGATTTCTTAAGTCTTTCACACCACACGCTCGATAGGGACTTATATGCTATAGAAAAAAGACGATATCATGGAATTTTTTCATAAGTAATATGGTTTATACACTAACTTTGCCTTTCAAAATTTTGTTTTAGAATTAGTCCAAACTTGGAGTCTAGCAAAACATTATCGGCAATACTCCAGAGTATTCCCATTATTTCCTGTCCAGTGCCAATATCGTTATCAAAATATTTCTTGTATTATGTTTTTGCTTCTAAAAACTAAAACTTCATTAACAGTCACTTTTTTCGATTTAACTATGATCCTTGTTAGATTACGTAACTCACCATCAAAGAAGTCAGATCAACTTTAAGTTGCAATCTCTTAGCGCAGATTATTGAAATTCGTTTCAAATTTAAGTCAAATTCCAAAAAAAGAAGCATTTTCGAATAGCTGATAAAGTGCCTTCGAGCAGGTGTTAGGTCTGTGGTCAGCCATCCCGTTCCCAAGCTGGTTTGTTTGCACACTTGACAAGGGTTTTTAATGACTGAATGAAAACGACAACTACAACAAAAACAAGAGCTACACTGTCCAACACCAACAACAATGCTGTTGACTAAAACAACTATAATGTTGACAACGCATTTGAGTACAAATGCAAAACAAAAGTGCAGTACAGTCGGATGGGTTCGGAGCATACTGAAGTCGTCTGCGACTTTGAAGTTTTAAGGATATGCGCATATTTGTAGTTTGCAGTGTGTCTGTGTGTGTGTGTGATGGACAGGATGCTGTTGGTGTCAACTGTCCAGCTGTCTTTTGGCCTAAAACATCTTGTTCACACTTGCTCAAACGCAAGTAAGGCCAAGCTCAAGTCTAACGAAACGAAACAAAACTATTTGCTAATACACTGAAAGAAACATAATGGAAGTTAGAAGATTGAAAACACAATTGTAAGGAGAAGAAGCATACGCAAATAGAGTAACTTAAATGGTAACACAACTTTTCCGAATTACTTAGGCGCTTGTTACACGAAGCGAGATTTCGCTACTATCGGTTTTTTGCCTTTCTACTTTCTCAACCTTAGCAGCTTTCACTGATGATAGTTAAAAAAATGCATCGATAGTGGGACACAAAGGGAAAAACTCGATATATCGACAGTACTATCGATAGTTTTGCAGCTCTACTGAAGATTATCCGCTACATCTCTCTCTCTCATGAATCCAGCTCGTCGTTTAGAAAAGTTGCGGGTTCCTATACTGCATGAGTACTGGATCACTCCAGCTCTCGCGTGTGGGAAACACCACGCTGTACCGTCAAATTGGGCACAACACTATCAGCAGTGGTAGTCAGGTGGTCAGCAGGTCAAAGCTTGTCGTATGAGGCGACTAACAATGACAGCTACTCTGGCCTTGAAAGGGTTGTTTATATCTTCCGTCTTCTAGCTATTTTCATAGCCTCTTGTTATATAAAGACTAAGCAGCGTATTGAGTGCATCACGTGTGGTAAGTCCCATAGCAACTGATATCCCTAAGCAGGTATGCTTTTGCAACAATGTTCTTCTCAACCAAACCACTTATGCTTCAGTCCCTAGGTATTACGAAAACTTCCGCTGCACTGCCAGAATGCTCTGAGAACCAGAGCTCTAAGCTCAGCTTAGGGATAAGAAGAGTGCGCAAGCGATCGATCGCTCTTGAGGTTGGTCTCGATCTCGCTGGATTCGGTCTTCCTGACATGGCACTCATATTTTCATTTGAAAAGCTTTAATTATGTTCTATATACTCGCAGCTAATTTCTGCATTATAAAAGTGAAGCTCTGATTTTCGCTTTCTAGCGACTTTTGTAGACATTTGTCTTTTAATACCGCAATTCTCTATAAATTTTCGCTCGAGTGTAGTTAGACTTTGAAGCAGACACCGCAACAGACTTTTGCGCCATGATGAACTTGTGTGTGTGTGTGGCTGGTTTTTGGTAAATTATTTTAGCAGGAAGTGACATTACAACGAAAACAAGCTGGTGCCGAAAAGTGTCAAACATTCAAGGTAGTAAAATCAAGTATCCTTTTGTTTTTCCACTTTGCAACGCAAGGACAACGACTTCATTTGACTTTGCCAGCTCTCGTCTGGCCAACAGACAGACAGACAGCGACGGACAGACAGACAGACAGACAGACAGACTTGACTTTACGCCCAAATGCTAGGCCCGCCCAGCTTCACCCTTGGGCCTCTTGGGTTAAGTTTGAACTGTCCCAGGCGCCTCAAACTCACGGTTACGCCTGCTGCTATCCTGGCCTATGCTGGCCAGTGACTGCGTGTTTAGACACTTAAGGTAAACTTTTGAGCTAATTGGTTGTTTTGTGGAAATTAATTGCTTTAACTTTATTTTGCACGGCCTTTACTTGTTGTGGTTATGTGACCAGTCGTCCTTAGTCCTGAGGCCGCCGCCCAGACACGGCCACAATGCACTTTATGATGCATGTCAATTGGACGGCATCCCATGTACCGGCACTCTACTCGCTCCAATCCAAACCTGCGCCTTGTTTATTAATTGCCCAAAATATTGGTATTTACTTAGTGCTCCATGCAGCCCCAACGAGAGCAGCATCGAACCAGCGTCCTATCGACCATTTTGCATATGTCTTGTCCAGGCCCATTTCCTCTCTGTGCTGTTCTTGTTGAATTTTATGGCTTCTCTTTACTGGGGCCATTTTGGTGGCGTTTGCTACTTGCAAGTTATTATATTTGCTTTGTACTTCTCGGCCGTGGCCGTGGCTTATTAAAAAATGTTTGGACTGGCCAAAAAGAAAAACTGCCCAAAAAAAAAAAACAACAGCCAAACATAGACGGCGCACTTGTGGAGAGCACGGAGCGCGCTGTCCGGCGGGCTGCTCCCCTTTTTGGCAGCCGTATAAAACAACAGCCACAGTATTTGAAACAAAACTTCCTGCTGCAGCTGCTGCTCGTCGCCGGCTGTCAATATGAAAATTCATATCAGTTGTATTTTCAGTCAGCTGGGAAATGCCAAGCGGTGCCACGGAGCGTGGTCAGTGGGTGAGCGGGTGAGCTTACACTGTAGTATTTTCGAGTGTGCGCTGCTCAACTTTATTGACGTGCAGTCAGTTTCCGGCTGCACTTGAGCGCTACCTGGCGGTCGGGGCAAGTGAAAACGACTTTGACTTTAAAGTCACATTCAAAATGGCTTAAAATGCACATAACTCAATTTTCTGGACATAAAGTAAATGGATTTAGTTGGCCAAGTTATATCAGCGAGTAACAGACCAATGACAACAACAACAACAATAACAGCTAGAAGAGCTATGAAGAGTGATTTCATTTTGGCTAACTACATTATATGTATATGCATACCCTTACTTATGGCTTAACTCATTTCAATTTAACAAGGTAACTTTTTTAGGCACAGTTTGTGTCAAATGGACGGACAATTACTCCGATTCCGCCGTATAGTGGTTTTAAAGCGTAGATTTGAAAAACAAGTTAAGCTGGCAACCCTTTTGGAACGGACTGCTTTTGGTAACACTTTTGGCATAGAAATGTCTTTTCTTACCCTCTCTTTTCTTTCTCTGCGGAAACAGCTTTTTCATTTTCTAGTGGAAACTAAGGGTAGTTATGCCCTAATTACCCAATGCTATTCAACTAAGTCTTAGGTAAATCCCTTTGCAAAATTGTGCTGCCAATATCGTAAATGTACTGTGTACACAGTGAGAATAGCTAGTTCATGTAAACTACAGTAATTGTTACTGTAAAATTAGCAAGTTACTCTAAACTACAGTTGAAATACCATTATAGTTCATGTGGGTTGACCACGAAGGGTGTATGTCAGATTAGGGGCTCCGCCACCTGCTCGCTTTACGCACCAGCCACTGTGATCCTAAGAGCTATACAGGTTCTTCTCTTCCATCTTTTTCAATTGTTAAAATCTCTGTTCAACTCTATGATTAACTCGTTTATATGCTTTACGTATTTGTTCTTTTCGACGTAGTTTTTTTTTGCTAGTCCAGTGAGGAGTATAATAGACAGATTACTTTTATTTTAAGGAGCTAATGGATTTAAGTACAGGTCATAATTTACCTAAATTTTCAAAGCTCGATGATTTTGAGGCCGAATATTGCCCATCACATGAATATTAAGATACATTTTTCTTGGATCCGAATTGTGGCAAAGTGGCTTACAATATTAGCTAATCATAGGGTTTTTAAGGCCCTCTTTTTTCTGGATATAGACTGCGCAACCTGCAAAGTTGGTATGACTATGCAGAATGATGTTGAGCAACACACGCAGCTCCGTCAAGGTAGGAAAGAGCTATTCCGAGCCATTTGACACCAAGCGAGGCTTCAGACAAGGCGTTGCCCTCTCCTACCTTTTCAACCTTTTGATGAAGAATGTGTTGCGAAATTTAACGGAACGGGATGGGATTAAGTTGTCCAGATGCATATATGCAAATATATGCTTTGTTCGAGTAGAGATAAGGATAACTCTATGAGCACTACGACACCATTGACATAGCGAAAAAAAAAAATCCATCGGCGCCGCTGGCTAGGTCATGTTGAGCGTATGGATGAAGAAGCTCCTGCGAGAAAGGTCTTCAATGCGGTTGTGGAAGGGAGGCGACAAAGAGGCAAACCATGCCTCCGCTGAAGGGACCAGGTTGTGAGCACACTAGCTACCTTTGGTATCACCAATTGGAGAAGGCGTGCGCAAACCAGAGACGACTGGAGGAGAGCTTTACTTCAGGCCGTAGCCCGGTAACTGGTTGTTTTGGCCAGTTAAGTAACTAAGTAAGACGGTGCAACTTGTTACGCATGTTTTATCCCGAAACCTCTAAGAACGAAAATATTTCATTGAAAACGGTTTTATTGTTTTTCAAAATATTCAGTATGAAAATCCTCCTTATGCCTCAATCTCATGGTATATGCCACGATGATCTTGCACTATCAGTTGGAAAGCATCGAGCAAAATAACTGTTTTTGGAAGACTAACAGGAAATATGTCGCGACGCGTCCATGAGCGAACCGAAATTTTCGATTTCATGTTTTGAATTGAAAATGAATAGATTTTACGCTTAAAATGTTTAAATGTCACGCTTGAAACAAGTATTCGAACCGTAAATGCGAAATGTCACGCTTGAAACAAGTATTCGAACCGTAAATGCGAAATCAGCGTGATTTTTTAGCTAATATGCACACACTGTTAGAGTATTAGAAGAACTATAAATGAAAAGCTGACTGAGCTGCGAACTGAACAGATTAGAAAACTAGTTTGGAAAGCACTCAAAGTAACCAAAGAGCACGTAGTGTATGTACGTTGACCCACACATACATACATTTACATACACACAAACACACACACACACACACACACACACACACACACACACACACACACACACACACACACACACACACTTTCACATAAAACGAAAGTGCATTAATTGAGTAATCTTATGGCTGAATGTAGACAAACATTGGGTATAGATAGAAACATTTACCTTGGCATAAAGCGCAAGGATAATGTCTTGGGGTTCACTCCCGGACTGATGCTGAGGTCTGCGCTTTAAGCCAAAGCCGCTGACACCACACACACAGACAAAGTCATAACCATTAGCCTTGGTGTGTCTCTCTAATCAGACAGCAGAAAGTTTCGCGAAGAGTTGCACCACTTCGTCGTGCAGCAACGTTGCCAGACCGTTCCATTCCATTCCATTATAGTATAGTATAATATGGTATTGATTTTTGCTTTGGTTTTTGCCGGCTTTTTAAACTGCCAGCCACATGAACACATTGGCAGAACAAATGACTTTTTGGCTGGCCACAAAATTTAGTGCGGCTTGCTTGGGTTAAGCAGTGGCGGTGGCAGCGGCAACAGAAGGGGTAAGGACTTTGGCATGCGGTTAATTTGCTTTAATGTTGGCGCAAATGTGGCAGTCAAGTCCAAAAAGGCTTTTGCCTGCTGCCATTAACGGGCGACTGTCTCTGCCCCATCATCATCATCATCATCAGTAACAACAACAACAGGAACAGCAACATCAAGCACAACACCATTGTCTGTTGTTGCCTTTTGCATTTGCGTCGAAGCGCCAAAATTCAAGATGTTTACGCAAAGGAAATCCCACGTAATGACCGTAATAATCGCAGTTAATTAGTCGGCGACGGCAAAGTCAACGTCTCTGCTGTCTATGCAAAATAGTAAAGACAACTTGTGCCAACAACGCCCCACCGCCCACGCTTAAATTTGAACCCCCTGCCCCCCGTCACTAACCCCATACGCCTTGCCGGAGGCACAACACATTCAGGAATATGTATGGCAACAAAACGCAATTGGGTATTGCGGCTTCGCGTTTCTTATTTAGCTGGGAGTTAAGGGTCCGCCGCTACACCACTACTTTGCTCGTCTTACTTATGACTAACTGCAACGGCAGCCACCTTGCGCCCCTTTATTTCATGGCTGGACGCACAACAGTCGCAAGTTACGAGGACTATCGAGTCGACAGGCCTGCCACAACACTATCGTAAACGCGCACACAACCACGCCCCCCACGTGCGCCATCCTTTCCAAACCCTATATAACCCTAACCCTGGGCTCATTTGTAGTTGGTTGCCATTTGCCATTTACCGTGCAAGAGAGTTTCAACATTTTTCGGTTGCGTTTATTGCGTTCATTACCCAAAAAACGCAGCGGCCCGATACAGTAACTATGTGAGTTGCCTTTGCTTGTCTGTCTGACGGTCTATCTGTCTGGCCAACAACTTGGCCTTCCAAAACCTCAAACCGCTTAAGTTTCGTGGCCGTCTGGCTGTTTGGCTGACTGGCTGGCATTTTGTTTTCAGCTGTTTTGATTATTTTCGGCAGGCATATACCAAAAATGTTTGCCTTATCTGAGTGAAAATGAAAAGTCATTACCGCCATTCGTTCCAAAGTTGTGCCAATCTGGCCGCATAAGCGTTTTGTGCGCGCTTTTTGTGAGACACCGAGGGGTAGCACTAGCAGCTGAGCTCCATCGTGCCATCCAGCCAGCCACCCAACAACGCATCTTCCCAACAACCCCTAACCAAATCTTAGAGCCAACTCCATGGCCATTACTGTTACCACTACGGAATAGTGAAGCATTTCACTCTGGCTACATATAACTATTACTTTTACTACTACGATTACGGCGACTACTACTAATACAATTAATAATAGCAGCAGCGTTGGCCGTCGCAACGTCATTGGAGCGTAAAAGGAAATGCGTCGAGTCCCAAAAAGCCCGTCGCAGGTTCCAAGTCCTGGTCTTAGTCCTTGTCGCTGGCATGCCTGGCTTGTCATTAACATTAACATTTAAGCATTCTGTTGAGTGGGTTAAACTTGTGGTAGCCTCTGAGTGTCCTTGTTTCTCAAATTGTTGTTGTGGCTGCCAGTACTAATAGATTAATAAGCTATGCTTTCGATTTATGTAGTCGAGTGTAACTGGTAGTTAGTTTTTCATAATGATAAAATCGATTCATAACGATCTTTATTGCCGCTAACCATCTCGAGTTCCTAGGGTGCGCAACTAAGCGCTGTTGCAAAGCCGTTTCCACTGGCGAAAAAGCCGCAGCCAAACAGCTATTTTCTGTTACTTACTGCCCGATGCATGACTCTGCAGCAGGTGCCTGTGCTTCGAGCGCCAATCCGTGATGCCAAAGGTCGATAGTGTGCTCTCCAATAGGTCTTCCAACGGAGACAAAGCCTGCTGCTTAGTCGCCTGCTTTTAACAGCTGGCTTGAAGACTTTTCTTGCAGGAGTTTCTTAATCCATAAGCTGGATGTCAATTCGCTTGACTAAGTCAATGTCATGACACAATAACACAATGGGTAAGGCTGCTTGAGTGCTAGGGATTGGTCACTCTACTTTGATGAGCCATCACTTACTTATTTACCTAACTGGCCATAACAACCCGTTACCGGGTTACGGCCTGACGTAAAGCTCTCCTCCAGGCGTCTCTGCTTTGCACGAGCCTGTTCCAATTGGTTATATCAAAAGTAGCTAGTGTACTCTCTACCTGGTCCTTCCAACGGAGAGTGTAGACCACTTTCGTCGCTTTCCTTCGACAACTGCATTGAAGACCTTTCTCGCAAAAGCTTCTTCATGAATACGCACAACATGACCTAGCCAGTGAAGCCGCTGGACTATGTCAATGTCGTTGTAGAGCCCATAGTCGTTCCATCAAAAGGTATCAAAAGGCTTAGAGAAGCTCTTTCCTACCTTGACGGAGCTGCGTGTGTTGCTCAACGTCATTGTGCATAGTCGTACCAACTTTTCAGAGATTCCAAATTCAGACAATGCGGCATATTGGCGATACCTCAACTATCTATCAAATGCTGATTTATAATCGACAAAGAGATGGCGGGTATCGATTTGGAATTCCTAGGTCTTTTGCAGGATTTGGCGTAGTGCGAATCACCATGACTAAAGCCACTTTCATAATTGAAAGTTTTTCATAATGATAACAAAAAATTTGATCATAACGAGATATACGATACATACTCTTATGAAAGTATACAGGGCTTGTTCCTGTTAGATATACCGGCTCCAGATCCTTTTGGGTAAAAGCACAAGGCTACTGTTACGAGCTGAGAGTTGTGGAACTGAGCATGTGTAGATGAGTCCCCATGAGTCAACGAAAATTATGATCAAGTCAAACAGTTTTCAAAAGTTTACAGATTTCGCTACGTTACAAAAAAAATATTTTCTGTTGCCTTGAAACGAAGAAAACTTCGTCTTCAATAAGTAAGTCTTTCTGGGAACAAGAATGCGGCTAACAGTTTGTTCACCAAAAAAAGTTCGAGACATTCGATTTAATTTGTTATACAAGTAAAATACAATGAACTGGTCTCTCCAAAGCATACTTTCAACGAGATATTCAGAATAACTTTTCAAATAATCCGATTTTGAAAGCAGGCATTTCATAATGGGACAAATGTTTTCAATGCTATGCGCGTCAGAATATTGAAAGGGCCGATCCATGCAACCTCTGACCTAGCGCGATTCGCTTCAATATTTTCTTGTATTCAGGTTTTGAATTCAAAAGGCTCATTCCTTAACCATTGGACAATCACATTGTCGCGTTTGCTGGACGGCATCGTGTTTTGTCACTTTCAGACCGATAATAAAGGTAAAGATAAAGGAAATAAGATGATTTCGAAATCAAAAGATCTCTTCAAAACACTTTTGCATACTGCCTCAACTTCACTTCGATTTCTACATAATTTGTGTTCAAATGAAGACTATTAAAGCACTCCATATTTTACATATTTCAGTTAATTGTTCAGTACAAATCGATTTCAACGTCCGACACAACAACAAAAGGCATAATAATGAGTACAACAACAAGTACAAAGTGCAGCGGCTAGTTAATAATAAGATGCAAAACATTTAATAACAGCTCGGCGAAGAGTATACAAATAAAGTGCCAGGCCACAGGAACGCCCTTCCCTCACTCTGTCAAACCCTTGAGATCCGCCCCTGTAGCCCCTTGCCCTGAACTTGTTTGCTTTTCAACAGCCTAAATGCAAATGTAAACATGCATTTGTGTGCGTGAGTGTGTGTGTGTGTGTGTGTGTGTGTGTGTCTGTGGGTGTGTGTGTTGAGTACATTAATTTAGTTGTTGTTGCACAAAATACAGAAGCGAACATGGTAATTACAACTTCCGGCAGCGAAGTAGCCAGCAAAGGCACAAGTACACGCATATGTGTGTGTGTGTGTGTGTGTGTGTGTGTGTGTGTGCAGCAAGCTTGACCATTAAAGTTAGCGGCCAGCCATGAATATATAGTATTGCAGCCTTTGCGGCGCACTTCCGCTAGCCGGCGGCCAGCCATTACATTCTGTGTACAGTGGAACTTAGTAAGTGATGGACAAATAGTTTGGGCAATAAAGCGCATCGTGAACCTTTTCATGACATCATTTATCTCAGCAAGAGTGCGTGAATGAACTTTATTTGACGAATTTCGGCGATGAAGCATTTTCGATGTGGTGGCTTTTGGAATTCAATTTTGGCCACTGTTCGCTTATTGACGAATTTCGTAAAGGTTCTGCAAAAACAGCCGAAAACCCATCAATGATGTGCAACTGATAACACAGGTCTACAAATAACGGGATCCTGTCAGTTGCTGGCAAGCCAAGGGTCATTTCCGAATTAATTTGCTGCGTAGAATCGGAATCCGGTGTCTAAATTGGCCTATCACGTCAGGATTTTGAGATATGTGATTTATTTACACGAAATAAATATGTTGACCTGTGTTATGCAAGAGTGTCACGGGATGTAATTTGTAATTTGGACATCGCCCAGA
Source organism: Chymomyza caudatula (assembly GCA_035041775.1). Taxonomy (NCBI): domain Eukaryota; kingdom Metazoa; phylum Arthropoda; class Insecta; order Diptera; family Drosophilidae; genus Chymomyza; species Chymomyza caudatula. The sequence continues at coordinate 1,752,058 of JAWNKW010000070.1, forward strand.
AGATGACTCGTACCGATTACAGCGCAATGTTTTAAAAATACAGCTCTGATTCTTCAAAAACGTGTATAAGCTCATAATAGGCGACGAATCTTGGAACTATGCGTACGGGTCTTCGAAGATGAGCAAATGTTGTTCGCGGCCGAAGCACTTCATCAAGACAATGTGAGCTCTGCAACAGTGGCTCACACAAAAGTCACTTTTTGAGCACCCAGAACGTCGAAATCATCGTTCAGAACTTTATGTTTCCGCAAATCAAGAAAACATTGCAACGTTTTTTGAGTCCCGAAGAAGCGGTGGATGATTTGCCAAAATGTAAAACAATTTTCGTTAAAAGATGTGAGCTCTTGTCCTCTATTACCGAAATATAAAAGACAATCCGCGTGTTTTTTATATTATGTCTCAAGAATACCGAATGCCAGATTGGCCATCCCATCCCGTACAATGGATTTTCTTATATTAAAAGTGGCTAATTTCGATTCCTGTACGGCGGCTGAAAACTATACTTTTGATGTTGTCAAGGATTAAGTCACAACGAAAAACGATGTCAGTACTCCCTCTTGCCCATAGATGTTACTATGGTCTCAAATGAGTAGTAAAGAGCACGTTTTCCTCGTATTTACGACGACATTGACATAGTCAAGCGAATTAACATCCAGCGGCTACGCAGTATTTCCCGTGTGGTGAGCGGGTTAGAGAATACCACCTCAGCAGGTCAAAGCTTGTCGTATGAGGCGACTTATAATGACACTGGATTCTTTCGAGACCAGTAGAACCAGCCCATGCCTTAAAAGGGTTGTGCGTAGGGTTTGGAACACACCATGTAAAACCCCAATTCCAATGAAAGAATGTATTTACATCAGGCCGTAACCCAATAACGGGTTTTTATGGCCAGTTAAGAAGAAGAAGGCTCCGCTGTCTTGGTCATGTGCCAAAGCCGCCCTCGAAGAAAGACGACAAAGTGGCAGGCTGTGTCTTCGTTGGAAGGCCCAGGTAGAGACCACACTAACTACCTTTGTCATAACTCTCTCTGGGTTGTTATGGCCAGTCAAGAAGAAGAAGAATCTGCTACTCTCCATCGTTTAAGATCAATAAAAGGTAGAGAACGTCTCGTTCCGTTGTATTGCTTTGATTTTAAGGTTAGGATTGACGCAAGGGCCGTAGGACCAATTCTTAACGCTTCGCTTCAAGAGTTTTCACTGTACTTAAAAGCTAGGTCACACACAACACTCTATTAATAGTGAGAGGGGCGGAGTGATGCGTTTGTCCAGCGTATTGTTGCAGTTATGCATATCCTGCGGCTACTTAGTTTGCGAGTGTGCGAGTGTGTGTGTGTGTGTGTGTGTGTGTGTGTGTGTGTGTGTGTGTGTGTGTGTGTGTGCGTCCATTGTGTTGTATTACACATTGAAATGTTAATTGTTTTAAGCAATAATTAGGATTGAAATCAAATGGCCGCCGAGGCCGTCACGCTTCTTGCTGTAGCTCCCATGCTACATATCTTAGCCTCTGGCCCTGCTGGCTGTTGTTGTTGTGTTTGCTTAGTTACCGTTAAGTAGCCATACCGAAATACACACATGCACACACATGCACATTAATTGTATTTGTATCAATTAACAAAAGGGTTAATTTATGGCGCTCGAGGGCTGATGGGCCTTGGTCTCTGGTCCCTGGTCTCTGGTCTCTGGCCTCTGTTCACTTGCATTGTTTTTGTGGCGCAGTCTGTACGGTTCCTGACTGCTATTAACCCTTTGGGGACTCAGCTAACACGAGCTCCAACACGAGCCGACAGACAAAACGTACACACATAGCCGCATATAATCAATATGTGCGTTGGGGCTCATGGGGCGACATGGCGCTGTGTTACCTGTTAATGTTGCACATGTAAGTGAGTAGGGGCTTTGCGGGTTGCACGATTTGACCTGCAGTTACATTTAACTTTGGCCTGAAGTTGATAATTAAGATGATGATAATAATACAATTTTATTATTGATACTAACACTTGCCGTAATGCAAGGATTATTAAAGTTATTTGCTTGTTTACATGCACATCAAATACAGTAATAAATCCAGCAAGGAAATATGAGTTCATTATGCCGAAACATGCATACTCTTTACATGCCACTCTCTATCAATTTGCGTGTCTATATGAAGTCCTGATTGGTTTGTTTTGTAGAACTTAATTGGTATATTTGCAGCTAATTTTGGATAGCTGCTTAGAAAGTACCCGTCCAGGTATCGTCATTTACAAAGGGCGGGGCAGAAGCATAAGACCCTCTTCGTGCCCACAGCTTCAGCAGAGATCGTTGCAGAGAGCAAGAAGCCTAGCTGCATGGACACCAACTATCCAGTGCCTAGTAGTGTCTCTAACAGCAGATAAGCATCTCTTCAGGTTTGTGGACCAGTACGACGGCTTAGCGCATTTTATCATTTTTGGCTCTATCTCCGAAAACTTCATTAAATTTCTGCAAGATCCACGGTTGAAATGTTAAGTATAGCATCAATGTCTGTAGTTGGTGTAGTACGTAGTTTTATAGTTGCAGACAAAAACCACTTATATTTCTTGTCAAGTCACGTAACAATAGTTGCTTGTTTATAGTTACTACAATGACAACGGCTCTCAGCTTTTACATTAAATTTAATGCTAGTAGTCAAAACAAGGAAAGATACCATTCCAATGGATTGAATGATATAGGTGCGAGAAAGAAAAAATGCTTCTGCATTTTGAAGTCACTCGACTGTCACGTTCGTAGCTATGCAAAATGAGCGTTTGCGAAAATTTGTCTTTTCCGAAGCTCTTGAAAATTTGACAAAATTTACAGTTCCAATAAATATCTGCTATTAGAGAGCCATCCCAATGTGAACACAAGGGAAAAAGTGTATTTAGTCTTTGTTTTTCTTTTTGAAGACGCGCGACTGTCACGTGACGTGGCCATGGAAAAGCCCATATGCAAAAATTTGTCTTACATGTTTGATCATAATTCCAGTTCAACACATACGATGACATTGACAAAAGTATCGTCATTTCAAAGTATGCTGAACACGATTTTGTTGCCCTAATCTTGTTTTGCGAGGTCATCTCGGTTGCAACGTTTGAAGCATACTATTATGCTTGACGGGCTTAGAGGTCACTGATTACGACTCCGCTTTCAGGTTTCCAAAAGCCAACATGTTGGACACCGAAATATTCATCTTCGAGTTCACTGAAATTACGTGGTGATGGCGGTCACATGGGAGACCTCATTTTTAGCTACGTGAATCAGCCTTTGGATTTGTAATCAGCGGCTCATGAGTACAAATGTGCATCAATATTATTATGGAGTTATGTTTGCGTTTTAGCTATATTGCATCCGCAATCTTGAATTTTGAAAATCTGACAATCATCCCAAAAAGCCGCTTTCACTAAATATCAAGTTATTTTCTTGTGTTGCTTCGTTTGTCACTAAAGTAACTTAAAACTGTAAAAATCGTATTTAAATACGTTAAAAAGTAAAGAAGCTGAAAACCTTCAACCTTCACTTTCCGAAAAAGTACCTTCAATTCACATGTTTCATCTAACTAAAGTGACTTTTCAGATGCGTTGCAAACTTCTTGACAAACTTATACGCTTGTTAATTGGGCAAATAAAAGAGTATTAAGAGAAAAAAAGTCAACTTGACGACAACGGTACAAAGCAAAACAAACAACAACAAGCAATAATCATGTGAGTGTGTGTGTGTGTGTGTGTGTGTGTCGGTGACCCGGAGCCATAACCCTTTGGTAAGTCAAAGGCAAAGAAAATAACATATAAATAAAATATAAAAAAAAAAAACACGAAAACAAACAGATCATAAAAAATCTATTAAGGAACCACATTCATATAAGTCTGAGGCATTCAGGCAGCTACGCTTTCGTCTCCAGCTACCAGTTAGTTCCGAAACGACAATGCCAAAGGAACCGCAAAGTAACCCAAATGCTGCCCTTACCCCTTTATGTCCTCATACATAAAAACGATAAAATATCAATCGTTGGAAAACAAGAAATCAAACAACCATCAAAGCGCCGTTATGCGGATGACTACAAAATGCCTAACCTGGGCACCATTTCGCCCCTTCACATCAGACCCCATGAGTGTGTGTGGGTGGGTGTGTGTGTGCATGATTGAGTGAAAGAGTTTGAGTGTCGCTACGGTTCTTGTTGTTGTTGTCTACCCTTTGCTTGAATTCTTGTTTACCATTCGCTCACCCACAATCAGCCCTCATCTATCAATGTCAAATTATGAAGTGATCATATTTGGATTTATGCGACCAAGCAGAAGCGCAACGCGGGGTTTGCCTTAAAGCCATTTGTGACTACTCTTTAAGGAGATTTACTCTAATGCTGCCCGCAATTCAAAGCAGTTCACGCACAGTGGTACGAAATGCACACAAGTTTGATAAGCAATTATAAAAGTGACGTCTTTGCACGACAATAGGCTATGAACAACGGAGTCTGGAGAAGCGAACTGGGATTTGGTCATAAACTTATAGTTAGGCAAAGACTGCCCGCTTTTCTCGATGGTGAGATACAATGTGGCATCATGAGAGTGCTGGAGCATTGCAAGATTGTTGCAGGGGAGCGCCCGTATCTTCTTCACATGCGGTTCCAAAAAGAACGATGGAACTGTTGCTGGCAATTGCCAAGATGGCGGCTGCAATACTAAAGGAGCTGTACCGCCGAGAGTGGAGACGGCATGCGCCAATTACCTGTATCTCTTATCTTCCGCGAAATAATGCTTTGCGGTGGTCCCGCGCGAGTTTCGTTTATTCTTATTACTTTTCCACCCTACTTGCAAATATTGTATCTATCCGCTTATTTTGGGCATGAAACATTCCTGTTAGCGCGGCAGAATGGATTGGATCCAAAGATATAAAATATCTAAGGAACACTGGAAATCCACCACTAGATGCCGCGTAGCAATTCGCTTTTGTGAAAGAATCTAATCTAATGGCTTTCAGGTAACTTCTTCGTCGGAAGAGGAAAGATCTGCGAGCCTTGGTTGGAGTAATCACGAGTCACAATACATTTGGCCAACAACTGGTCAAAATGGGCCTCTGTGACGACCCAAGCCTCGACAAGGCTACAAATGCACAGTTTGGGAATTGATGAGTGGGGTGTATACTCTCTCTCTCTTCAGTCCTCATGAATTTCTATGGGAGCCGGGAAGATTATGTCAAGGGGAGAGAGAGACTTTTCCCATTAGAACTGTCCTTTCACTCTCTTAACTTGCTCTGTTGGGCATGGTACAAGGGGCTAGGCTGCCTGAGTGCTAGGGATCAAGCTACTTTTATGAGCTACCACACCCATCCAATCCCTCGCAATGCACAGCTCAAGCCAATGAATACTTACTTGTTACTGTGCAATACCTCTTTGGTTCCGCCAGTTCTGAGCATGAGCTTCAAACCTTGGTGTTTGGCTTTGTGTTGATGTTGAGGTTGTTGGATAAGATTAGTCGGGATAAGTGTAACATTTTCTTTTTTAAAGGTTTTCGTAGACGCTTCACTACTCGTAATACCCATAGTACCCGATACCCGTAATAGAATCGTCGAGCTGCAGCAGCCGATAGTGCGTACCACCCGGTTGGTTCCATTAGATCAAAGCATGAACTTCGTTTGCCTTTGGTGTTGATGTTCTGCTTGTTGAAATAGATTTAACGGAAAATGTGTCTTTTCTTCTTCTTTCGCTTCGGCATCCCTCGATATTCCAAAATGATATAACCAGAATTTTGTTGGTAGTCGTCTAAACACTCCGAATTCATCAAAATCGTATGTCACTATGAATCATTCATAACAAGTCTTTTTGAGCGAAACAATATTTTGCTCTTTATAGTATGTGAGATATGCATGTTTTAGCAGGTTGTTGGTCTTATAAGTTGATTCCTATTTGAAGACATAGTTACCCTATGGTACAGTGATTTACTTGATAATAACTGTATGTACTGTTCAATAACTGTATGTATGCTGCATTTCATATGATTTGCAGCTTAAGCTGTAACACCACTTAGAAAAGTGTGCTAGAAGAAGAGAAAGCGATGCTCTCAAGCAGGCATGGCCAAGCGTATACATACATGAGCATCTCATTGACAAGCGATGCCGATCCCTGCTCTAAAGCCCAATTACGGTAAAGCAACACATTCAGATCTCGTCTACAAATAAGTGTGCAACCGTCATTCATTTACTTCCACTGTGCCACAGTTCCCAGCGTTAATACAGTCGTGTTCCACAGAAGCCATTGCATGTCAAAGGGGGCAAGCAAATATGTCGCAAAAACAGAGAGTGTGGGCGTGGCAAGGTGGTCGATAAAATACAAAAAAAAAAAAAGGAAAAGAGACGGGAAGGGAGATGAGGAGTGCGGAGCAGAAAAAAAGCCAACCGTAAGCCCATAAGCGAACGTGTTCATAATATTTACAGTTATTGATATTTGAAAAGGCGGAAAATTTATAACGAGCGACATGTGTGTGACAACATGCTCGTAAGTCGCTCGAGCTTAGGCCAGGACAACAGCCAGCAAAACGTCGAGGCAATCCTAGCCAGGCTGGCGTTGTGCCATATGACGCTGAATCTACGGAAGGGTGCAACCTAGGCGCAATATTCAATCAAAAATCGATTACATGCGCTTATGTAAGGATACAAGGATATGATGTGTGTATGTGTGTGGCAAGAGCAGGGCGCACGTAACGGCACACAGAGTGACTGCATTAGAGTAACCTGGTTGGTGTTGTGGGGTGTTGGAGCAGAGTCCTGGGGCGAATGCTAGCCACATATCTGAGCTTTCTGAGTGTTTGGCAATGGCCAGGTTAATCTTTGGTGCTGTCTTTTTTGCACTCGTTGCGACTTGAGCTCCGGCGTAAGCACATACAATGTGCACCCGGAGCGGACCACATGGGCATGACAATGAATTATTTGCCTGTCGTTCGTCCATTTTCGGCCTACTTTTCGTGCTAGTGTGTCATATGTTGTTCAGGACCTTGAGGACCTTTTTTTTTGGGGGAGGGGGCCTGTTCTGTATCCGCTGCGTGTGCGTTTTGTCAAACAATTTTAAAACCTTAATTCACATGTGTAAATTGAAAGTTGCACCTGTGGCAATGCCACAAGCCTTGACAGCGGACGCCTGTTGGCTTACTTGCCGCCGCCAGAGCTCGAAAGATTTTTATGAATTATGGAGCAGGCTGTGCCTGTCCATGGTTGATTTATGGTCTTGTGTGGCCAAAACCAACATTTTCGCTGACTTTAAGTTATGATACGCCGGGCAGAGTTGGGATGCCGGCCGAAACAGTTTTCTTTTACTTGGCATTTCATTTTTTGTTGTTGCTGTTGTTGTTGGTAGCTTTAAAAGGACTCGTCCCAGAGCTTGTGTCCCAGCCCTTTGTCACTCATGCCATAACATAATTCTTCATATTGTTGGTATTTTTTTTGTTGTTGCTGCTTTTGGCATTGGGCCGGGAGTGCTTAACTTATCAACCGGAGCATATTGCGGGCTCGCAGCTATTGTTGTTGTGCCCGTGCCACCTTTGGCGCGCCTGCCAGCTGCCGTGGATAATTTGTAATTTAACCACTTTTCAGGTTCAGTAGCCCGGCACAGGCGGGGCATTGCCACCTCCCGTTGTTTGCCTGCCGTTGTTCCGCTTCCGTTGGGCGATGGTTGACTTCCGCTGAGCGTAGCGTACCTTTTTTTCAAACGACCGACCGAGCGACCGCGCGACCGACCGAACGACTATAACAGAACCCCCTGAGCCGCTGTCGAATTTCGCGTATTTTTTATTTTAATTTTTTTTTTTTGCGGTCGCATTGAGCGTTTTTTTGGCCAGCACAGTTTGGGAGTGTGTGGGTTACCATGTGGTTGGGGTTGACTTTGGCGCTGTAGGAAGCACCATAGTAGTCCCCGTTGTCGTCATCGTCAGGCTTGTCGTCGCTCAGCAAATTAAATGAAATTTCTGCAGTGACACAAACTTGTTTATTTTGACATACATACAGCGAACATACACACACTCACTCACACAGACGAACATACAACATGCAACATCATCTACTACTTGCCGCTGGGAGTGAGCAACTGCGGCACGTGGGCGAGACTGACAGCGATTTACCTTTCCAGATGCCATGCTTAAAGACAGGCTGTGTATATTTAATGCCCTTACAGAGGCTGTTCCAAATATTTTAGGAAGCTAGCAGCGTTCCATAGCTAGAACTCGAGCAAGATGTGTACCAAAACTTGGTAAAAAAGCGCTTGGAGAAGGGTTTGTATGAGGCAATGGTACATGATTTGTAAAAAAGCGTTTAAATTTCGATTTAAGTCGTTGTCAAGGTTTAAGCCCTTCTTCGGCTTTCACTCTATAGACTGCCAAGCGATGGATCTGACATGGAGCTTCGATGAAGTCTGTCGTAAAACGTTAGGGGCAGTTTTTTGCCTCGTTGAAGTGTCTTTTTCGATCTTTTCGACGCTAGTTCATTATTTTTACAAGATCATCCTGTGACCATTCCGATGTAAGCTACTTAGCTTCCCATTTCCGTTTTGTTTCAGGGCAATGAACTTTTCTCTTCTTCGTAATCAGCTGTTATGCGAGCGTGTATTAAGTCGTCGAATGTCGACGACAAGGCGAAGTCTAGTCTATGTATAAATACGCTAAGCGAAAATTCAGGGTGATACCGATTGCTTCAGAATAACGCAAGTTTTTTAGGTGAAACCTATACGATTCGAAAGATGACATGATCGCGGTTTGCCGAATATATGTTTCATTTGCATACATTGCGTTTAAGGTAGCTAAAAATTGATTTGAAGTAACATACGTTAGAAAAGAAAAAACAACAACGCAATACGTTGTACGCAGAAAAGTGGTTATTTGGTGTTTTCATTTCTACTCTTCGTGATCAGCTGCTATGAGAGCGTGTACGTCGAATATCGATGACAAGGCAAATACTAGCATACTTAATAGTTGAACAAATCCAATCGCCAAGAAAAGGGCTCACAGCTCTCTTAAGCAATAATTCGTTTTTGTGACAGATTTTCTTGTTTATCATCTCAAAGCAGTCATTAAAAATAAGAGCCTTAAACTGAAAGAGTATCTAAACTTCGCTGCGTCAAAAATTTGATTGCCCGCTGATTTTCATTTTATTAGTGATAAAAAAAAGAGCCACTCGCAATCGTTAGCCGCGATTTTTTCATTTATTTGGATTTTAATTCGCTTAGCGAACGAGCGGAAAAAAAACATCGACATGAAAATAAAATTTGCAAATTTAATAATACCAAACAATGTTGAAGAGAGGCGCTCACGGACATGCGGCATGCCACATTGCTCAGCATGCAAATTAAATTTGGTCACATATGCGTGAAATCATCAGCTTCCAATCTCGATCGTGATTTTTTTTCACGGTTCTAGTTGCCGCCGATTATTGAGCGGAGGGCGAAATTTTTTTATATTTTAATTTGCAATTTGGCGATAATCAGTTTTATTGAGCTGTGTTTGTGTTGCAAGGTTGCAAGCTGCAGAGGGCGGGGTTGCTGCCGGAACGTGTGTCTTTGAAGGCATGCAAATGAGTGAAGTAATTTGCGTTGTCTCCTGGATTCCGCTTTGCCGAATCGCGTGTAACTGACAGCTGCCTGGAAATCAAATTAAAGCCAAAGCAGTGCAACGAAATGAAATGAAACGAAACGGAACGCAATGTGAATCAATTTCTGTAATATGAATTATTTTCTTTTACTTGACATTTTAATTTAAAAATTTTATGCGGATTTGCATTTCCCGTATTACGGAGTATTTCCCGACGCACCAAGCAACTGTTTTATAGAAATATAATTTTTTCTATCTCAACTGCACGTGACTCTGTTTTAGTAGTAAACAAGCTTTGCAGTTTTCCACAAATTTGGTTTATAGCCGAGTTTCGCGAATTAGCGTTTTCAGCAAATTCACGCGAATTTACTTAAAACTTCTCCGAAACACGCAACCTTTTTGTATTTCTAGCTAACCTTGCGGTTTTGGGTTCGAGCACGGTAGTGCTGCTTATGTTCGGATTTTCACAAAAATGCCCCATAAAATGGAAATGGATAAAAACAATTTTAAAGCATGAAAACGCTGCGACAAGGTAAACTCAATTCCTTGGCGTTTTATGCGCAGCAGGTACCATCGTTACTAGCGAATTTTCTCCGCGAAACTAGCGAAACTGTCGATGGTTTTCCAGCTTTACCAAGAACCTTAAAGGTTTCGTGCCCAGAGTCAGAATAAAGAAAGCAAAAGCAGTATATCACAAGCATGGAAATTCGAAAACAACTTTCTTGATTTCCTAAGTTTTACACTAAGATAATATCCAATATTAAAGAAATCGTAACATGTGTTGGACGGAATGTCAGGGGGTAAGTGACCAGTAGTGCCCAGTACAGCCTCTCCTAACTGCAAATGCATTAAGCTCATAAAATCAGTCAGAGCAAACATGGGCTTACGCTCTTTTAGATTCACATTGAGCATCTTGACCATATGATAAACTTTCATATATATCGCGTCCACTTGATCTTTGCCCAGGAACAGCCAAGTCTATTGACCAATGGCCATTGGCCTGGCTGGCAATTTACAAAATTGAAATGAAATTGAAGCCTTCGAAACTATAAAGGAAAATCTGTGCGCCACACAAACCACATACAAATAGCCTTAAAATGTCTTTAGACTTAAGAAAACCCAAACCCAAGCTGTTTCATTGTGTGTGTGTGTGTGTGTGTGTGTGTGTGTGTGGTGTCGTTATAGACTATAAAAGCAAGGACAGCAAGGGTCTGGGTAAGGATGTGTCTTGTAAATAAAAAGAAGACCTAAATGCATGTGAGACAAACCCGAATACATATTTGGTCCTTTTGCTTGTGTCTTTAGTGTGGTTTTGGATTTCTTGGCTCAAAACTTGGCCCAAAGCTCTCACACATACATATACATAGTGGGTTTAGTGGCAGCAGCCGCAAGCTGCAGTTCTTGATGTTGCACGTTTTAGAAAATTCTTTAAGATGTCAGACTGCGGTCACTTTGACTACAAGGTGGCTGCTGGTGAGCGAAGGGCTCACCGATGGGATCACCGATGGGCGCTGACCAGCAAATGCAAATAGATGGCGAAATTAAATGGGTTTGCTTCATGCAATATTAAGAACATGTGGACGCAGCTACTACACAGCATTTCTTCTTGGGATTTCGATTTTTAACAAAGACAAGCAAAACATTGGACACACGCTATGTGCATCAAAGGATCTGGAACAGTTGCTGCTGTTGTTGATTTTGGCAGTTGTCAATTAGAGCGCCAGTGCTCGATATCATTTTGTTATTCACATCACGTGACTTCATTCAATTAACCGATGCGCCTGCTGGACAGGCAGCCAGTCAACCCAAAGAGTTGGGGTGCCACTCCAGAGTGCATGGATATATTTGCTTTTGTTGCTCCACACACGCATTTCACATTCAAAAGGGCGTTCAAGCCACTTAAGCTGCGCCCCTGACCATGGTCACAGCCAAGCACGCAGCTCATAAGTCCACATACATATGCGGTCCCCCCCTGTTTTCTACAAGAGTGCTATGAAGGATACGCGACTGGCTAGTTGCTCGCCTGACAACACAACCCTATTCACACGCGCTAAAAAGGGTTATTAACTCGTCAGCTTGGTTAAATGTCAGTTGCTTGTTTGGCGTAGGCGGCGGCATGGGGCTTAAGTGGAATCCCTGCACGCGCCTTCATTTGGTCAGTGGACGTGGCCGCGGCATATTAAGCGGTCATCGCTGGTACTCGCAGGCTGGCCACCCTTTTTTTTTTTGTTTTTTTGGTACGCTTCAAATCGTTTTGACAAAATCGTTGGTGATGCGTGGTCACGCACCATTATCGCTTGGTTGGATCATTGTGCTGGTGGTGCCCCAGCAGGTGGCGAGGTAAGAGCTGCGCGTGCCCCCACTGGTCATTACCACGCTTGATTTAGTTGGATTGACAGGTTCGGCTGTGGCCATTGCTGAATGCTCTGCCATAGCTTCCAGTTTTTTTTGGAAAAAGATGGCATGGTTTTGGTCTTTACATGTGAACTGGTTCATTTAAGCAGTACGCAGGAAGGTAAGCAATGAAAATTAGTTCTTTGTTAGGTTTTTGTTTTAAATCTTAAAAATTTTCGTGACATCATTTATGAACTACTGTTTTAATCGAACAAATCTCCCGAAACCTCTTAACGGATTTGCTTTACTTTTTATTCAAAATATCTTGAAAAATCAATTGATCAAAAGCTTTGCGAAAATTTTCCAACGCCTTTAGTTCTATTTCTGGATAATTTTTGGTTTGAAATGTATTCTAAAGCAGTAACTCAAACCACGACAGACTCTTTTGTGTTGAAATTTGGTTAAAAGAGTTTTCTGCCAGACGTCTCACTGTGATATTCGTCCTTATTTTGTATGCAGAAGTACAACTACTATTGGGTCAGGCATATAACATTTCTAGAGCTTTTCTATGTTTTTATAGTGGACAAGCTAGAGGTATATTTGAATAAAAAGTGGGTGCAACCTTTCTGCCGCTTTGCTCTCTACTGTAGACACCAATAATACAGCACCAGAGTCACACCCACAAGAATCATGCCACTCGAATCAGGGCAACCGAATTGGGCCACATAAATCAGTTAACTTGAATCAGGCCACCCAAATCAGGCCACCCAAATCAGGCCACACATATCAGTCCACACGAGTCGAGGCACCTGCATCAGGCCATTCGAAACAGACCATTCGAATCAGATCATACGGTTCAGGCCATGCGAATCAGGCCATCCGAGTCGCACCACCTTATGAGTTACATGCCGGTACTATACCCAAGGCGCGGCTGCAGTTGTTTCACATCAATAATCCGATATGAACTTGTATTTTTTGCCATTATTTTGTTTATTTATTTAAATTTGGCTTGTAGAGTATTGCTGACAAGCTAAAAGCATTCATTGTACTGGCGAGATAAAGCTCAAAGTTCTGGAACGAGCGACCAAAATGAGCTCCACTCGTGGCGAATATGCTCTAAATATTCTTCAAAAACGAAATGCCATGAAAGCAGTGGAATAATAAAACCATTTTTAGCGATTTGCTCAAATTTTCTTACTTTTATGTTCTATCAACAGTAAATGAACTAGTTCCAGATTCATTGTTGAGGTCATAGGCAAGTCGTCTATTGCTGACCAATTGCCATTCGGTTTGCCTTCTCTCGATGAAGTTGTTAATTTTATACTTTCAGCGCTGTTTTGTTATAACTGTAATTTCGTGTTCACTTTGTGGTAAAAGGGCTTAATTATTTGTTGTTGCCTCAAGTTTTTTATTTCCAAAGGGTAACGCACATGTGTGTGTGTGTTTACTGAAGTGTAAGTAGTATATCAATTACACAAATTTATTGAAACTCTTGGCCTTTAATTGCATGACAATTGAATTCTTGGGGCAACTTTAAGTTTGCCCCTTTTTAGCTGTGGCAAAATGAAATTTTGCGAGACATTGCACACATCCGGGGCGACCTCAAGGGGGTGGCCAGTTAAAGTGGCTTCGGCACAAAAATGGTTTGAGGTCATAATCACCAACTATAACTTTGCTCATAATCACGAATCATTTCACTGCAGCAGCCAAGCAAGTCCAGAACCATGTGAAACCTCAGAAAAGCAAGGCAAACGGTCGTTGGAAAAACGTGAAATGCAAATTACCCAAAACATAAACCCTGAGATGAGCAGCAAAACGAAAACCCTTAACCCTGATATAGCACCCTGAAACACACACACACACACACACACACACATGGCTATATGCATACCTTTCACACGTATAATAATAAATTTAAGTAACAAAATCTTAACAATTACAAAAGCGCAGCCCGAGACGAGCCTCACACACACACACATGCACACATGGTAACCAGAGAGAGAGATAGAGTGTGAGTGAGTGAGGGGCAGAGTGGTGTGGCATCAGACGGTCCTCATGCGCATTTAGAGCGCTTCAAAAACCCAATAAGTCTACGGTAATAATCGAGCATAAAGCACAATTTATTTTCATAAAACCTCAGCAGCAACCGTAAGCCAGCTTCTAGCTGATCAGCCCAGCTGCCGCTGCTCCTGCTCCTGCTGGCCAAAACGAAAATAACATGGCCAGGAGCGGAGGCTGTGGCTGCGGCAGCAGGAAGCCCACTGCAGGCCGGCCGAAAACCCGTTCCGACTTTTGATTTTAAAACAGTGACGGCCGTAAGTAGTTGTAATGGCAGTTGTCTGTAGCACACGGACTTCCTCTTGGGTAGGGATGTGGAGCTAAATCTGGCTAACGCCATGTGATTCTTTCAAGTCGTTGCCGGCAAGTGCACTGAGAGAAATATGCTTAAGCTGAAGATTCACGTAAACTGACAATGATCCAAGTCTACCGCTTGAAACGAATACTAAAACGTAGTTTTGTTGCATACAGTTCTATAAAGAAAAGATAAGCTTTAGGCTAAAGATATCAAAACATATGAACATGTTAGACTGATAAATATGAATATTGTAAAAGTGTTGAAATCGAAACTCCAAATTTCTACAAAATTCCCATTATGCGAAAGTGGCATGGAATTATTTTTGAGTGGTGTCTTGGCGGCGGCGCCAATTCCTACAAACTAAACAGAGTATTTCAATTGTGGCACGGTTTCCTTTAGGAATCAATAGAAATCCGCTGAAACCTTTAAATATCTTTATCTGACTTACAAAACAGCTCAGTAGGAAATTGGGGACTGCAGACGCATGAATTAGTGCACAGCTAATAGCTTCCCCACTAGACTCAACTCTGAAATAAAACTTTTAAGCTAAGATGTTTCTAATGGGGCAGCATCAGGCATTGAAACAAGTGCATCACAATCAACGACTATGTGCTACGAAGATTCCTCCTCTTGTTCACAGAATCTACTGATATTGGAGCTGGTAATGCCCAGCTGACACAAGTGCTCCTTCAGTCTAGAATTATCAGCACAACTGTACTCTTAGGTTGTTTTTACTCATTCGCAGGATTTTGAACCTATCGGACGTAGAGAAGACAAGGAACCGGGAAACCAAAAAATTTTTAAAGGTGCTGTTCATAAATGATGACAACACTAAGGGCAGAAAGGAGGATGCAGAGGGCGTGCAGTAA
Source organism: Chymomyza caudatula (assembly GCA_035041775.1). Lineage (NCBI taxonomy): Eukaryota > Metazoa > Arthropoda > Insecta > Diptera > Drosophilidae > Chymomyza > Chymomyza caudatula. Next base: position 1,767,176 of record JAWNKW010000070.1, read on the forward strand.
GGGCAGGAGTGGGTGTCCCAGAAAGTAACGCCACTATTACAAAGTGAAAATGACTATAAGCTATGATGATTTGTGACGCCACATTAAGTATGTGCTTGACTTAATGTAACGATTTGTCACAAGTCGATTAAGCATTGTGGTGACGTCATTTTCAATAGTCTCTCAAGAAAAACTATTCGAGCTCAATTTATAACCGATGACTCACTGATACCCTTCTACCAGCCGATAAAAACGACTTTTGCATGGCATAGCATTCGATTGTTGTTTTTGTTTTTAAGCCATTTTTGGCTAGCAAATGTCGTGCAGCTTCTAGTGGGAAAAGGGTATATTTTCCGATTCTTGAAAACACGAAATTTTTGTAGGAAAAGAAACCTGTTGCCATTTTCCCATTCAGCAATCCTTATAAGTAAAGTATATTTAGTTTAGTGCGTTTATGCAATCATTGAGAGGAGTTAGAGTCAGTTTCAATTTAGCCCTTTTAAGACCACTGTGGCCTATAGACAACATTGTCTTAACATGACCAAAAACCCGTTTCGAAAAAAAATCAACCTAAAGGACTTACGTTTGTATGCGAGGAATCTGCATTCGAAATTGTCTGGAAAATACGAGCTTCGAAAGCTGGCTTTCAATGCTATCTAAAAAATATTTCTGGCATAAAATGGGACTAAAGTTCCTCTGGAAAGATGCCACCTTCAACGCGATCATCTAACTTAGATGCTTCAGTGAAGCAGCAGGCGGCATCAGTGGGTCCTGTAGGACCAAGGCACCATTCTTCCCTACATGAGATGAGGCTTTTGAAAGCTGTACGGGGAAAATTCTACCGGTGGACTGTAGTCAGTTGTGAGTGGGACCAAATTAGGTTTCGTTTGTATAGAAGAGTGACCAAAGCTGCATTTTTTTCAGCAGCTTGAGTCTCTTAAGCGTATTGCTGATAGTAAAGCAGATTGCTCTGCTGCGAGATTCAAAGGTTGAATATATAAAATAGCATCAACGGCCTTTGAAGTGGTATGAGCCGCCCCTGTAATGCACAGTTTCACAGCCCGTTGTATTTTGTTTGCCGAATAAAGCCATAGAAAACTGTGGTAAGTGTGATGAAAAATGATTTTCTCTAAGTTACGATGTGGTACCGATTGCCTCGTAATAACGCAACGTTTTCAGTTTAAACCTATACCATTCGAAAGATAAAATGCTTGCGGCTTGCAAAATATAAGTTTCACCTGGATACGTTGCTTTTAAGTCACGTAAAAATTGATTTAAAGTAAAAAAACAACAACAAAATACGTTGTTATTTCGTGTTTTCTTTGCTCTTCTTCGTAATCAGCTGAGAGCGTTTATTAAGTCGTCGAATGTCGACGACAAGGCGCAGACTAGTCTATATAATAGGTTTTAGCCGGCTCAAGCTCCCAAACATTATTACGCTTGTTTTTAGACCCAATTTTCTGTATATTCTATTCTACTTGAAAGACTTAGAAGAATCTGTGAAACTCATAAGCGTGTTCCCGCTGTTGTCTTATACAAATTTCTGTATTTTCAAATGAAATTACAGTTTGACAAATGTTAACAGAAGTAGCTATTTTGTTTTACTGTGTGCCATGGCCAAAAACTAGAACTGGCGCTGGGGGAGCGCTCTTTTTTGGTTGCCTTTTGTCTGGGTCGCACAACTGTACGAGAAACCGCATGAGCGCGACCGTGTTAGTTGTCGTCGTTGTCGTAGTCCTTGTTTTTGTTGTCGTGGCAATTTTATGGCAATAGAGGACGACTAGTAGTTGTATTTGTAGTAGTTGCAGGAGTCGTTGGATACAACTATATATATATATGTGTGTGTGTGTGTGTAGTTGTTTTTGTAGCAAAAGCTTAACGAACATTTTACAATGCCCATGATGCATTAATATCCAAGACTAGCGCCCAAAAGTGTAGTAGTATAGCCAACCATAGACTTGGCCAGATAACAAAAACAATAATAACAACAGAAGAAGAAGCAGCAGCAGCAGCAGTGGCAGTGGCAGTGGCAGCCATGGCACGCAAATGTGTAGCATACATTTTGGGGCAACTTCGCATGGTGGTTGGGGTTAGTGCTGAGCCGGCAGCAGCAGCAAGGCTTATCGTTGAAAATTAGCTACCCTTTTCACACACACACACACACACACACACACACACACACACACACACACACACACGTAAGCATTCATAGTTCTGGTTTTATTTTTTCTATATTTTTATTTTGCTGCCAGACTCTAATTTTCGTTGTCTGATCCGACTATTTATTAAATTTCAATAAATAATTTCGTTACGAAGGCCAAGCCACTAAAAAAGGGTTGCCAACAGGCTTTTCCATGCTCTGTGAGTGCCACACACAAAATGTAACATTAATTGTAGTCGAATTTATATGAACTCTTGCGTGTTGCCTGCTAGATTTTTGCACAGATGTCTGCAATATAATGGCCTTAACATCAATACTAGCATTGATTGCCATTTAGGAGGCTTCTGTTGTTGGCAAATACCAAAAACAGCAGCAGCAGCAACAACAACAACAGGCCACTAACTAACTGTCCAACATTTGGGTGCTCCACGCCCCGTTTGCCACTTTTACGCTTTTCATGCTTTTTGCCGCACCGCGACCCAACCGCAAACAAATCAACAAAGCAATCAGCGTCTATTTGTATGTTCACACACACACCCAAGACTATACACACACACACCCATTCACAGAGCCAAAAAGTGTAAATCAAATTGTGTAGTGCTTGCCACAATTTCGACCACACTCCCACACACATACATGCACACATGCAATCATGTGTACTTATTTGGCAGCCAGTAATGCATGACCTTTTAGCTCTTTTCAACACTGTTCTTTTTCTCTCTCCTCTATAAGTTGTTAAGTAAAAAGTAAGGCCTTACTCTGCCACCGAAATGCAAGATTCTCTGACTACCATGACTGTATAGTGCCTGGACAAAATGAAGCTATAATAACCCTTTACCGGTTTAGGGCCTGATGTAAAGCTCTCCTCCAGGCGTCTCTGCTGTGCGCGCGCCCCCTCCAATTAGTGATGCCAAAGGTAGCCAGTGTACCCTCTACCAGGACCCTAACGGAGACATGGTCTGCCCTTTCATCGCCTCCCTTCGAAACTCGCATTGAAGACCTTTCTCGCAGCAGCTTCTTCATCCATACGCACACCATAACCTAGCCAGCAGAGTCGCTGGATTTTAATGCGCTTAGCTATGTCAATGTCGTTGTACAACTCATAGAGTTCGTCGTTCCATCGCGAGCGGTAGTCGTGGTCAACGAGTGTTAGAGTGCCAAAGATCTTACGGAGTACTTTCCGCTCCAACACTCCAAGGGTGGCTCAACACCCATGCCTCAGTGCCATAAAGCAAAACGGGATGGATGAGAGTCCTATAGAGTGTTAGTGTAACATCTATTGACAAGAGTGATTCTCCGCTTTATCTCCATGTTGTCATCGTTCTTCATTGTTACTGTGGTGCCAATCCTTGACAACATCAAAAGTATAGTTTTCAACATCAATCTGAGAGTCCAACCGCTGTGTATCTCTAATCGCAGAAAGCATGTACTTTGTTTTACTCTCATTTACCACCAGACGCACGCTGGCAGATTTTTTTTCAATACCCACAAAGGCTCCGGTAACTGCTTGCTTAGTAGGACCCACAATATTGATATCATCTGCGTACGCAAACAACTGGACATCCTTATAGAATACTGTCCCGTTCCGATGTACTTCGTCCTTTCGTAACACATTCTCCATCAAAAGGTTGAAGAGGTTGCAGTAGAGGGCATCGCCTTGTCTGAACCCTTGCTTGGTATCAAATGGCTCGGAGAAGTTCTTTCTTACCTTGACGGAGCTGCATAGTCGTACCAACTTTGCAGTAATTCCAAACTCAGACAGAGCGGCATATAAGCGATCCCTCAACGGGCTGGAGATGCTGGATGTTGATTTGGTGTTCGTGGATGGGTATTGAATATGTTCCATAACATAAGATAGTATTAGAATTTCAATCGGAAGCACCAAGTAGAGAGCGCTCTAACTACATGTGGTAACACGCATTGAAGACATTTGAAAGAATGACGCAACTCAGAACGCAACCCGTTGAAGGGTGTTGCCTTGAAAGTGTTGTCCATGCGGTAGAGCAACTCTTTATATGAAAAGTGTCTTAAACCTAACCAAACCGGGCATACTCATGTCTTCTCACTGGGTCTTGGCAAAGTTACACAATTCGCTGTGTTAAGGATAAAGGACAACATTTACCTAAAAACACTTCATTGATTAAACCAATTGATTTCGAGCTGAATGATATCATAAAACAACTTGAATTTGTTTTGTTTAAGCTTTTTGTCTCATTTTTTTGTTGTTGTGCCGCAGATACTTATGACCAAGTCGTGCAACAACAAAAGGGCAGCTTCAAATTATTTCCGCCTTATTACGCAGCATACCCATAAGCCAACCATAAGCGCACTCATAAGGGCTCACTGCCCAATGTGTCACCCTAACACCCCCATCACAACACCCTAACACATACGAAAACACAAAAAAATACGGCAGAAAAAGAAGCAAACACAATAATAATTCTCTTGCTCGGTTTGGCAATTAGGCAAGGCGTGGCGTATGCGAAGCGGGAAAATTGCCCTGAAGCCAGAAGCCCACACACATGGCATGGGCATGGGCATGGGCATGGAAGCTATGCTACCAGTTGGTGCTGCTCTAAATAAACCAATTGAGCAATCAATGAGCAGCAAACTATTGAAATGTAACTCTAGTTGATTACGTAAGCGCTGAAGTAAGCGCCCCGCCTGAAACACACGCATACTCTGACTTTCACTGTGAGCCAGACATGACAAAAGGCTTCCATTGTGTTTCTGGCTATTGGAATTTATTTTTGCGAATTTTTGTGTTATTTTTTTTTGTCAATTTTATTCAATTTTTTTTTTAGTGTTATGAATGTTTGCTGCTGGACACATACTAGTGATGTAAATCTTGACCAAAATATCGATGTTTACCATCGCAGAGTCCATCGACAATGGACATCGTTGTAGGTCGATGCATCTATGGTTTTCCAATGTTTTATATTTACAAATTTTGCTTTTTATTATAGAAGAAACTTCGTTATATAATATGAGATATGTGAAACTAAAGCTCTCTTAACATAAGAAGATTTCTAGATATTTTATAATATAGACCAATAGATCTACGACTAAATAGTTTCAACATAAAAGTTTTGATAACTGCCAGCTTAGCAGTCTAAATAAACACCATTTGTAAAACTGAGAATAAGTTACTTACTTTGGCATGATCTTGAATTATAGTAGGTTGGCGTAAGAGATGGTGTAATGTTCGATGCTTCTGAAAACATCGATGTTTTGCCGATGCATCGCATGTTCGAGGACATCGGAGAACATCGGAAAATGACAAAACATCGATGTTTACAATCAGAGTCCATCGACAATGGACATCGATGTATGTCGGTGCACCGAACTAAAAACATAAAAGTTTTGATAACCGTCCGCTTAGCAGTCTATTTTGTTGAGAGTTTGGCATTTGAATAATTTTTGAGATAACGCTCTCAATTCTGCAAACACCATTTGTAAAACTGAGAATAAGTTACTTACTTTGGCATGATTTTGAATAATAGTAGGTTGGCGTAAGAGATGGTGTAATGTTCGATGTGTTGCCGATGATGCATCGTATGTTCGAGAACATCGGAAAATGACAGGCCATCGATGTATTTCTTACACCACTAACACATACATAGACACGCGACATTTGACAAAGAGAGCAAAGAAATTGCTGGGCATCAAGGACAACAATGCCAGCTAACAAAATGAAGACGAACAAAGCGGATTTTCACTGCTGTCGTCGCTCTGGCTGCTGCCGCTGCCGCTGCCTCTGTCAGCGTCGCTGCCGCTGCCGCTGCCGCTGCTGTTGACGACAAACACAATGAAGTGAAAAATATGATGGGGAGTGTAAACCGTTAAGCTTGCTAGCCACTTGCTTATCGACTGACTTGTGGCGCTGTTGTTGCTTTTTATTATTTATTGTGATTTACAGTTGAACGGTTGATTTGATTTTCAAGTGGTTCCCACGCCGCTGCAACGGATCTCCTGCTGCCACTCCCCCCGCCCACTCTAGGCCACTGACTTGGGTCGCAATGTCAATAATTTGTAACTGCGACATTTTGACAAATACGAACTGGAGTATCTATGGACAGTGCGCCCTCGCCCCCTCTCCCTCACTCTCCCTCTCCCAGCACATAGTTAATTAGTAAGCATCAGTCAATTGGAGCTTCACTTACTGTCTGCCATTTTGGCCATATTTCCCCCATATCTTTGACTTATGAATGGCCAATTTTTCAATTCCTGCCCCCCCCCCTTAAAGCATTTTCAATTTATGTGTGTGTGTTTTTTTTTCTTGGGTGTGTTAAAGCAAATATCAATGCTATAAAGTTACACATTTAATGGAGTTGCTTGTTTTTGGGACCAAGCCAGTGTCTAAGCTAAGCACCTGGACTAGTAAACTTTAGTTTTTACCGCATATCATCAGAGCAACAGCGATGTTTTAGGTAATGGTACACAAATTTGTAGCACCCAAAATAGCTACTGTGAAGGCTTGCATAATGGGAACGAGAAACGGATGAAAGGGCCCGCAGCAAATTTAAGTTTATTTCGAAGATGATAAAGCGACGCGAAAGCGAGATTTCCAAGCGAGTTCGTGCGATTCGTTTCTCGCATCGCTTGTAGGCGCGGTCTCGCCTGCAACTCTGCGCGACTTGCTTAGGTTACGTTTTATTTTCATGCGAGTATGGCAGACGTTTTTTTTCACTTACTCGTGAAAACAAGTGCCTAACGCAGTTATTTCGTCAATGCTGTAGTTCTTCATAGAAAGCAGTCTAATGGGCCCAAATCGCATGATCTAACAGGCTAATTCACACTTCCGCGACACGAATTGAAGCGATTTTCAAAGGTACTTTGCAATTTGTCGATATGCTCAGGCACGTTGCCCGGCCGCAAGGTACACTACAGGCAGTGAAGAGGACCAACGTCACTGACGCCCCCCGCGGACACTCCCAAAAGGACGTGTGCAAGGGTGACACCTATAGGGAATGGCTCCGCCACACGCAGGGATTTCCCAACAAAAACTGTGGCCGGCAGCTCATCGAACAGACTGCTGCGGCAATAGTTGTTGATGATGGGGAATGCCCCACTATATCATCAGCTGGAAACAATTATGGTTACGTCACGGAGCAGAGTTCCTGTAGTAATGTGCAGCTCATGTATTACAACACAGTTATTAGCTCTTTCGCATCCTTTCGAGAGTGGGAAGGAATCGTACCACAATAGATTTACTTTGACTAGGAACACACTCAACAATGTATTGAGTTGAACTTTAAGAAAATCGTCCTAGGTATATGAGAACCTTTGGAAACTGTTTGTTCGAAGGCCAACAAAGAAACGTAAGCGTAAATATTATAGTCTTTACAGTTATTACGGTTTTTGGCTGGCAAAAGGTACAGGGTGCCTCAAGCATCAGGCCTACGCATACGGTACTGCATTGCTATTATCCAAAAGGTCTGCCGCGCTTAAGAGTCTTCACTGTTTTTATACATATGAGCTGAGACGCGACAAGTGCATAATGGAATTTTCGAATTTATCGTATTTACTGCACTGCCTCTGTCTCTGCCACTGCCGTTGCCGTTGCTCCGTTATCGATGAGACCCCGGGGACGCATACGTTAATGCCAAATGCGCTGTTGTCGCCCAAGCTAGTGCGTCCAATCTTTGGGGCATACAAAAACTTTGCCCCACAACCAACACTCGCAAATCATCGATTTCAATTTCGATTTAAAGATAGAAACGGCGTTGCCAGCATGTTTATTAGCTGGTATCTGATTGCCAGACGGCGTGTTTATGCCACTTTGATTGTCTCACGTGTGGACAATTTGTTCGTGGCAAGCAGCCAGCGAATGGCTTGTCCGCAGGCATAACATAAATCTAATGGCATTAACCTATAATTTTTTAATAGATTTTCCGCTCCACACAGTCATACAGAACATATTGTGTGTTGGTTGGTGTTTTTTTTTTATGCGACTTCAAGTGGGGTTCTGACTTAGTTAAAAGCGTAACAAATATGCTTGTCACGTAGCGACGTTCAAAGTGAATATGTCCAAGTGAATGTTGCGTGATAAGAGCAGAGTTATTACGTCTACAAAGTGGCTACAAACAGGCCATGTCTCACATATGTGTGTTCATCTCTTTCTCACAGTGTCCGTGCCTACGGGTTTGTGTGTGGGAGGAAGAGCTTGTGGCGGCTAGCGGCTGCAGTGCCTACACTGCGAGAATTGAGCATAAAACTGGTTTTTTATGTAGCGTGTCAGGCACGAGCTATGAGAAAAACAAAACAAAGAGAAGCGTTGGCAAAGCTTCTGACAACGAATCTTATATGCTCTTACGTCTTCTGCCGATAACTTGTTTGTCGATAAGCGATTGCGCATTAGAAATGTGCACTTAAAAACCTTATGAAGCAACGAAGGTGTCAAGTTTACACCTTTCTTCGTTTTAACACGTTTTCTTCAACGATCTTTAACATGTTTTTATTGACGTATTTGTCTTAGATTGGAAATCGATTGAGGGAGACAACCCCGCTCCCCCTAATGCGACGTCACAAGCCGTGCAACCAAAAAACAACTGTGAGCATTCCTATAAACATGGAATAGAATATCAATTGAATCATTGCAAATAGGATGCACAGAGTATATGCTATTATAAAAGCGAAAGAAGGATATTTGAAGTCAATAATTGATACCTCTAGCCACAAAAAGTCACTATTTGGTTTTTTTTTAATCCAAATGATTTTTATTAAAAAAATATAATAAAATGTTAATGATTTATTTTTGAATTCGATATATTATATATATATATATCTTTGTGCACATTTCAACACCAATTTCAACAAAATCGGTAGCAAAATACCACAATCAACAATTTTTTAGAATTTCCGTACGATAAAAAAACAATACAAAAACGCTGAAAACATACTTTTTCCGGTAAATTTGGATTAGCTGATTTTAAGTCCGGAAACTGTTTTGAGTTATTTATAAACGTTTTCGAATTATCACTTTTTCAAAACTTCGAAAGTTGAAAAGTAAAACCTTACTACCGATTGAGATGTACTATAATTTGAATTGAAGGTAATTAACTATTGATTATCCGTTACAGATAGTTTTGGTGCACCTGAATTCGATTGAAAGTTATAAGTTAAGAAAATTCAAAGAATATTTTGGAAATACAATTCCTTTTGGTTTTTTATGAAGCCTTGTAATCCACAATCGAGCTTAGATAGAACAAAACTGTCAAAGAATCATTGAAGCGACACTTAAGTAACTTTAATTCAAGTTGCTGTTCATTTCGTTCGGCAGTAAGGTTCCCGAGTAATATGAGATTTTTTGGAATAGATAATTCGAAAGTAGCAGGGCTGTTGCTGAGCGATGATAACAGGGGTCGTCACCCCTTAGTATTATAAAAAGACTTATTTGTTGACTTAACATTTAGAAACACGTTTCAAGTAGAAAATGTTCTATTTTAAATTGTTCTTCCGACGATATCTAGAATTTAGCTATATATGCAAGTGAATGAGCCCAATATCAAGCATACATTAAAACAACAAGTGTTTTAGAAGCCCTTCACACAGTGATATTTAGTGGCATGACATTATCGTCGTTTAAGGTACGCTCTTCTTCTTCTTCTTCTTAACTGGCATTAAGAACCCGATACCAGGTTACGGCCTGATGTAAAGCAATCCTCCAGGCAACTTTTCTTTGCGCACGCCTATATCTATAAACGGAGATATTAAAGGTAACTAGAGTGCTCTCTTCCTGGAGACGTGGAATACTCCTTATCGCCTACCTTAAACAAACGCATTGAAGATCATTCTCGCAGTAAGGATACACTAAACTTAACAATAGGACATTGTAGGATGAAGGGCCACTTGAACAAGCTGGGTATCGCCAGCTCCAGTGCCTGCAGGCTCTGTGAACTTGAGGAGGAATCCTCGCAGCACAAACTGGCTGAGTGTGATGCACCGTCGAGGAGAAGGATGTTCCTCCTGGGGGGACTCAAACCATCCCAAATAATTAAATTCATTGCAGAGACAGGACTGTCAGCGGAGCTTTAAGCCCAGTAGGGCACAATAGATCTCTTAGGTCGCGGTGCACTACTTACATTTTTATTATATGGTATATGAACTAGAAATCTTCACATAATGTAAATGAAATAACCAAAATTTATGTACTTAAATAGCTAATCACCGAAAAATAAGTAATAAATAATAAATCTATAATTAACTGAAATAATTCTTTAAAGTGTATAAAAAATATGTCTCTGATTGGCGCCACCTGCAGCTCGTTTTAAAGTAAATGATTTCGGCAATTGAAAACCATGTTTCTATTCGCTGTATCTCCTCTTGATTCTGAAGATATTTCCCTGGGAAGGTAAAGATAGTGTGTCCAAATTACGACTATTTGCACTCTAATTCTTCTAGTTTCGAGTTATGGCTCAACTTTGCATCACTTCACAAGCATTCATGTTACACAGAAGCGATTCCATTGAGTTGTCCTATTGAAGAATAGCCGATCGAGAAGAGTCGTCACGCATCCAGTGAAGCATTTCCAGCTTCGGTTCACGATGCCGAACCTTTATTTGCCAGGAAGCCGGTAAGGACTCGCTCTCTTATAAAGTGCACACATGTTGAGTACGATTTTGATTTCACTGATCATGAACGCCGTTTAGCGATGATTCTTCAGGGCTTTCAGCGCAGCGTGTACCAAAACCCTTTCAGAGCGTTGCAAACCTCTTGACAAACGTGAAATACTATTTAGTGCGTAAAGAGTATAAAAACAAAAAATATAATAAACAATTTATTGAACATTTTAATTCGCTTTTGTTGCAAATAAATTCTGATTTATTGGCAATAAAACGCACCAAATAGACAACAAGCAATACAAATAAACAAATAAATGTATGGTCTTATCCCGGGGCACAACTCTGAGCCATAACTGTGTCAGGGGTCAACATTGACATTGCCCGAGTTGTAAGTGTCCGTGTGTGTGTGTGGGTGTATGTGTGTGTGTGTGCTTTATAGTATTCCCAGACTGTGCGCAATAAATGGGCTCCTTTTAATGTTGCAAAACAAACGTTAAGTAGCACATGTGTGGAATTTTGAATTGGATTGGACGTGGCCAAGTGTGCCCGTGTGTGTCCATGTTTCTTTAAAGCAAACAAAGCAAAGGGCCATTCCGCCATTAAAAACCGGCAAAGAGACAGACGGACAGTTCAAACAACAGTCGTCACTTGATTCTGTTTTTTAATTTTGTTGTCTCATTTTGTTGATTTGTGGGAAATTTGAAAAGTCGCTAGCTGTTTACCTAACCTTCAATCAAAGTAAGCGCTGAAGTTAGCAGGGGTTAGTGAATAGACAGAAAGATATATCATCAATGAGTTCAAGGAGAGAATTCTTTTTGACTGGCCATAACAAACCCGTGACAGGGTTACATCCTAATGTAGGACACTTCTCCAGCCGACTTATAGTTCCAAAGAGCATACTACGCTGCGCTCATTAGCTCACTGGGTGGTGATTATAGCGGGCACCACGTAAAGTTTGTGCGCCAACTTGGTAAAGTTAGAGTCAAGGATCAGAGAGCTTCAAGCTAAGCCAGGCGATAAGAATAGTCCAGAGAAATACTTCATCAGAGATGGCGAGTAGGAATCGACCCACAAATTATCAAGATATTATCATATTTCAGTTTAGGTCAAATTTTTGCCTCAGCTCATAACAGCAAGTCGGGCAGATGAAGAGCACTTCTCTAGGTGCCTCTGCTTGGCAAGCGACTTCTTCAATAGGTGATACCAAAAGTATTTTGTGCGCTTTCTGCTCTTGGGTAGTTTGAGCGGAAAGTACTCCTTAAGATCTTTGGCCCTCTGCGCGTTAGCAACGACTACCACACCCAATGGAACGACGAACTCTATGAGCTCTACGACGACACTGACATAGTCAAACGAATTAAGAACCAGCGGTTCCGCTGGCTAGGTCATATTGTGCATATGGATGAAGAAGCTCCTGCGAAAAGGGTCTTTAATGCGGTTGTAGAAGGGAGGCGACGAAGGGGCAGACCATGTCTCCGTTGGAAGGACCAGGTAGCCACCTTTGGTATCACCAATTGGTAAAGACTCGCGTAAATCATACCTTTACATCAGGCCGTAACCCGGTAACAGGTTGTTATGGCTAGCTAATCAAGTAAGGCGTTCTACTGAACAATCTTATAGTTCAATATCGTCCCATCCCAATGTACTTTGGCCTTTGCAACACACTCTCCAACTCAAAGTTGAAGAGGTCGCAGGATAGGGCATCGCCTTTTTCTGAAGAATCGCGTGGTATCAAAAGGTTCAGAGAGTTGCCTTCCTATCTTGACGTAGCCGCATGTGTCGCTTCAACTTTGCAGCGATGCCGAGTTCAGACGAGTTCACACAATGAGACACATACCCAATGCCTCAACGGGCTACCAAGTTCTGCTCTATAATCAACTATTTCAACGAAATGCCCATTAGGTTCTTCTAAGATTGAGTGAGCGAACTTTGAAGTCTTTGTTTTGGGATCATGATAATTCTAAGCAAATTTTTCAACAAAAAAAACAACACACACATATAAGAGCACATATATGTATATAAGTAGAGATAATGAGAATTTGCTTTATAGCTTTTCCAAAAAAAAAAACATCTTCTCTTTATCTTCAAGTTTTAATTTGCTCTGAAACTATGCTTAAACTATAGCAACTCTGTTTATCTGGAGCTACCTAGTAACGTTGCATATGAAAAACTGTGAGTTTTTTTTTGCGGTTTCTTTATTCTTGATATTATTAACAACACCCTTATGGCCAATATAACGGGCAGGGCTAAAAGAAACGAGAAAAAGAAAGGAACAATCTTTGCCAAGAGAAAACAAAAGCGAGTCGAGTCGAAAATGTGAGCTGACAAAAGGTAACCAAAAGGTGGCAAGTGGATTGGATAGCTCTGGCGTTGACTCAGTCCCCGACGTCCATGGAGCGTACAGTGTACAGCGCCACATGTCGCTCATCAGTCATCATCACACACACACACACAAACATAAGGGGCGTCTGCCATTGTCAATGTGGCACGTCGATTGTTCGTGCCCACTCACATGCTACCTGTTCCCCGCACTTGCTCTCTTGCTCACACTGTCACGGTGCTGCTTGATGTTACCTTTTTTGCATAAGTGCCTAAGTGTGTGTGCGTGTGTGTGTGTGTGTGTGTGTGTGCGTGTGTGCGTGTGTGCGTGTGTGTGTGTGTGTGTGTGTGTGTGTGTGTGTGTGTGTGTGTGTGGCAGGTGCACACTGCTGTTTGTCTTTTTTTAGTTGTTGTTTTTGGTTTTGTTGGCAACGTCTGTGACAGCAGCAGTTGTACTTTTGTGTTGCCGCGATTCTGTCAGTAATTTTGATACTCTACAGATTGATGCATTTACGTTAATTAAGAAAGTTTGTAACAAGATGATTACGTTATGGTATAGCTCACGTCCAGAAATCTGTAAATCGTTTAATGATTCCGAAATTTCTCATATATATTGATACTTTTAACAGGGATCCAGGGATCGGCAGCTGCTCCAGAGAAGTTCAGAGATGAATCTTTCGTATACATGCATATGCATATGCTCAACACATGAACCACTTCTCGCTGCTCAATCTCTGTTTGCGTCTCCGCTGCCGTTGCCGCTGCCGCTGCCGATACCTGCTTTGAATATCACAGTTAGTAGTTTGACGTTAAGAACACTTAACAGAAACCATGTTCTTTGTTTACCGGCTAGTTTTGTGAGCTGAAATATATAAATATGTAACTTTTAGGGTGAACCTGAGTGAAGTTCCCTCATACCACATCATCAACGTAGTGCCCCGTGGTTAACTGCTATCTATAATCACCAAAAGGGTTGTGATTGGGCTGCACCGCGTAAAACCCCCATGGTATGAGTCGCACTATGCATATGGTTGAAACCCACCACATGAAACTCGTTTCCTAATGAAAGATGCTATGAGGCGCCTGCAGGATTGTCCCACACCCATAACGGTTTGTTATGACAAGTCGAAGAATGTAACTTTCAATAGAAGGGCAGAATTCTAGACTGTTTTGTGTTAACTTTCAATTAAAAACTCTCGAACATTCGGTCATTCTACAGCTTTTGTAATAGATTTCCAACGCGCTCAAAACGCGTTTTGTCTTATCGACGGATTTAGGCTTAAAACGAACATAAAAAGCGAAAGTGTGTAAGTGTTTTGTTATAGAATGCTTTAACTTTCTAATCGCTACTGTCAACATGCAAGCTTTAAGGGCTTTCATTACCTACTCGAATTTAGCTTACTAAAAAGTTGAATTTCGGAATTGTAGCTTTCAAACAAATACTGACGAACCTTGCTACTTTAAAGAATTATTCAAGAAGTTGCTAGAAAATGAACGTATTTACAGGTGGCGAAGCCCCTTATTTGCCAATATCAAAAATAATGAGAGCATGTTTGGTGCGGCACCCCGTTGTTGCAGCGCCGCCATTTTTTACTCTAACACAGAATGCTCAGCATGACGATGACGACGACGAATTTGAGGTTGTTGACGCCGGTGCCAGGACATTGCCGAGCTGATGATGTTGTTGATGACAACTGCGCTGCTGTCGCTGCTCTGCCACCGGTGTTGTTTCTGTTGTTGTCGTTGTTGGTTGCCTTAATGATAAGGCGCTTGTCAGTCAGTGCGTCAGTAGCAGTAGCTGCTGCTGCTCCGGGGTGTTAGCTAGGTGGCTGTGGGACTTGGAAGCGGATGGACGAACAGACGACGTGTCGTTGGAACGTATGCGACCGTAGACAGTCGTCAAACGTTGCGGCGTTGCTGTGGTTGTTTTATGCTATGGCCACAGTAACGGTAAAGGTAACGCCAACGCCAACGCCAACGTTAACGGTAAAGGCAACATGTGCTCCTGTGTTTTGCCAAAAAACATATTTGCCTTGTCTTCGTGTCCTTGTCTGTATGCATGCATGTGTGTATATGTGTATGTGTGTGTGTGTGTGTGTGTGTGTGTGATAGTGTGTGTGTGTGACAACACAAAGAGCGCATTCACAAAATATAATTATTAAACATGTTGCCAATTTTTCGAGCGCTTTTTAATCCTGTTGTCTGCTCTGAACTGCTTCCACTTCAAAACCCCAAAGCCCCCCTCTCTCTCACTATATATGGTATATATATATATATATATATATATCTATCTATATATATATGTACATCCACTGCTGTACGTAGTACATTTGCATGTGTTTGCACATACAATAAATAAAACTCTATTATGTGGTTGTGGCTTATGTTGTGATCGCTTCAAATTTTGAATGATGCCTGTGGGTCTTGGGGCAGGATTCTCGGATGTGGGTAGCAGGTCTATGCGTTTTGGGAAATTGCGGTTGCAATTGTTTGCCTGCTGTTTTGTTTTCTTTTTATTGCCTTTTTTTGCAGCTCGAATGGAAAAATGGTTTTTCCTAATTTATAACAAACACTCTCAAGTAGGATTTAGTAGGAACTTTAGTCGAGAACAAGACTTGAGCGAGCTAAGCTGTTAGTTAGAAGTGCTTGTTGATAATAATAATATGAAAATCTATCGTTATAAAAACGAATCCAAAAGAGAACGATGAGCTGGGAGAGGAAGAGTGTAGGAAGATATTGGTAACAATATCCGCAGATGGTCTTTGTATGACGAAAAGGAAAAGAAGGTGGAAGAGAAAGAAGACTTAGTATGACGAATAGGAAGAGAGAGAGATAGAGAAAGGAGAACGGGAAAGGGAACAGGAAGAAGAATATTATCTACCTTGAGAGGGGCACGATAGTTGGCGAGGGGAGCGAGCAGAGGCGGAGCCCCCTGGTTTAATATAAATGTAGTTTCCCATTTTTGAATACCAAATGAAAAGCAGAAACGAACTGTGATTCTTGAGAGTTTACAAATATGTCCTGTAGACTTAGGAGACTCAGGCCTCTGAAGCATGTGTTTTTTAAAGCGTGAAATTACTTACTCGGTTGTATTTGGGCTCACTGCACTCCAAGTGCTCTAAAACGGGACTATATTCTATAAGAGTGTCCTCGCCTAAGCAGACGATATTGAAATCATTGGACCTTCTTACCAAGCAGTTTTCGGAACTTTTGAGCATGATTGGATGAGTCTAGTTATAAACGAGAGCAAGACAAAATGTATGTTTTCTTCAAGTAGCGAGGCGCCGGTTGGACTCCCAGATTGATGTTGAATATACTTTTGATATAGTCAAGGATTGCGTTTATCTTGGACCACCGTCAAAATGAAGAACAAGCGGAGAATTACACTTGCCCATAGAAGTGGCTTTGGTCACAGTAGGTAAATGAGTAGTCGAGTCCACTCTCGCCAGACGAAACTAACACTTGATAAGACGCTGATCTTTCAAGTTTTGCTTTATGGCTCTGAGGCCTGAGTGACGACGCAGTCTGTTGCAGATGCCGTTTAGTGGAAAGTACTCAACAAATTTTTGGCCCTTTACTCGTTGATAACGACTAACGCATTCAAAGGAAGGACTAATGAGCTCTACGATATGGTCAAGCGAATTAATATCTAGCGCCTCCGCTGGCTTGGTCATTTTGTGCATATGGATGAAGAAGCTTCCGCGAGAAAGTTCTTCAATGCACTTGTTGAAGGTAAGCGACAAAGAGGCAGGCCTTGTCTCCGTTGGAGTGGCCAGTTAGAGAGCGCACTAGAATCCTAAATTGACTTTGAGTGGCAGACCTTATTATCTGCGAAGATTTTATGAACTTTGAGCAAAGTAGGAGATAAATACATACGAAATTTGCGCTATTCTATTTCCTCGCAGCGTTGAAGTAAATATAACTGCTTTAGGAAGATTATCATGAATCAAACGGAATCTTTTGGATGAGATAAAGCAAATCGAAATAGAGTAAAATTACTAATCTTAAAAATTGAGGCATTTGTAATCTATTGGTATGTGGTGACCATGGCAAAAGGAAGCAACTGTTTCCAAAGAGAGTACTAATTCGCACACGGCTTCTCCACTTAGTGACACCAAAGTAACTAGCTTCTTCATTGCTTTCCCAAGTGCCTTACCAATTTCTGTTTGCACAGCTCTTGTAATTTATGATATTCATACCAAAAATGTATCAATCATTATTTAAAATTATCTCTACAAGCCATATGCATATGTCTATAATCTTACGTTGTCCAGTTTTGCGGCACTTTCGCTGCCCCAATGAGTTCCAAAGCGAAAGCTTACTTAACAGTAAATAAGTGGATAGAAAAAATAAATAAATAAATAAAAAAAGAAAAGCAAAATGTTGGGAAAACAAAAACAAAATGCATTAATTTTAATTTCTACCCAATTCTCTTTGTAACGATGTGGAAATCTCTTAAGTACTTTTGTCATTGACACTCAAACCCGCACAAAACCTATGCGCAGCAATGTGTGAGTGCGTGTGTGTGGCAACCCTGGGCTTAACCTCAGTTAAGCTGTCGCCTGTCGACTGCCGTCTGTCGGCTGTCGGCTGGAGCGGCTGTGACACAATCTCATCAACGGATCAGATTTGCGCTCGGCTCGTCGCGCGTTGATGACATCTGTGGTATTTTCAACGTGAGACGTGACCGGCATAAAGGGCACTACCACAACTTCTAGTAACCAACGTGGACCTGGGCATAGGCATGGGCACGAACACGGGCTCTTGGCCAGCGGCTGGTTGGCGGGCGGTCGGCAACAAAATTTTGGAGCGTCTGACTGGCTGACATTTGACACGCGTCGCATCACCGTTTTGGCAGCCATCACGACAATTGCCAACTGTTCTAGCCAAGCTCTATTACCGCTTGGCGTTTGCTCTTCTTGATTATTTGTTGCCTTTTTACTCTTACTCTAACACACACGACTTTGACATTGTGTTTGTAACGTTAACGGTTCTGCCCTAAGTACAAGTCTATTTCTATATAACTTTTGCGGGTTTTCTAAACTTTACTATAGTTCTAGTGTTGCCTTCTATATATCTACAGTTGGGGTAAATGTGGGCTCAAGATGTTAGCGAAAAAACGAAAAGGAGTAACCTCTATGGTCTCCAAGTCCCAGACATTCAAACGTACGTGCAGAGAGACTGGTTATAGTCATATAAAATGCAGTTTTCTTTTTTCTGTAATATAATCCGAAGAATTCAAAATTCTCAAAAACTGGCCAAAAGTTGGGCACTGATTATTGAGTATGAGTGTTGAATATTTTGTTAGAACTCTGGATGCTACCAACTATACGAAATTCTTCGTATTACACCAAAATCCTTGTTTCACTGTTGAATTTTGCTGCTCGCTTCCATCGAAGCAACGTGACGAGACGCGTCACGTTTCATTTCTTCTGTTGAACAGCTGATTCGCTCGCTCACAGTGGTGACAAATCAATAATTGATTTCTTAAAAAATGTAACTGTAGACCAAATAAACTCAATGTAAAAAATCGTTATATCATTATGATGTCTCTCGATTCCTTTAAAAATTACACAAACTCGATAAATACCCTAGTAAAATCGAAAAATACTTCCAAATTGAAAGCCACTTCTGGACTCGCGTCTCAACATCGTAGCAATAACAATTTCAGTGAAATATAGGATACGACATAGTTGAAGATGTGCCAGAACTATCTTTCAGTTTGTCGGTTTGCCTATCAGATATCATTTTAAAACAATTTTCAGTTGAAATATGTTTGAGACCGTGGAAAATCGAACAAGAAAGCATCTGATTGTCGGTTTTTTAAGCGTATTGTTATGAAACTTTAGGGAAAAGCGTCTTGCGATTTCTGGCAAACCCCTGAATAAAATAAGGCTAATACACTTTGAAGGGCTTCCTGAAAATGAGCTTATTTTTTCGCATTTCTATAAAGAAGCAACAAGGGGTGTGATCTGGAAGACTGACCCACGAAGATTATAAAGCAGTCATCGATAGCCATTTAGAGATTCCTGCAAAGTTGGTGCGACTTTGCAGCATAAGGTTGAGCAATTCGAGGTAGTAAAGAACCTATACAAACCCTTTGATACCGAGCGATCGGTACCGACCTTCAGTTCTACTTTTTTTCTACCTCTGTGAGATTTCGTTTTAACGAACATTTATTAACTTTGCCGTTTTACTACACCAGCGCTTAGGTGCCATGTATGAGAATCGAGAAGTATAGCAAACGTGCATAATAAATGATGTACGGAGAAAGCGAGATTTACTTTTCTTTTGACATACATTATTGAATGATAGAAGGCTCCGCTCACCAACCGCCATTCCAAGCTCGAGTTGGTGCGTATTCCTCTTCCTGATCCCCTTTTTTCTTCTTCCTCTTCCTTTACTTCTACCTCTACGTTTATCTTCATTTCAAGAGCTATAAGATGAAACAACCCGATTTACGTTTCACTCCGTCCCTTCTCGCTTCTATCACAACCTCCTTGCCCCTCTGTAGGTAGTTCATATTCATCTTTTCATTCCACTTCATCTTCCTCTTTCCGTTCCCCTTCCGGTTCCCATTCCTATTAGTAGGTGTTGTAGACTCTGTGCACAGTTTTGGGGAAAAATATTTTTATACCGCAGATGTAACAGTGAGTAAAGTTGTGTCAAGTTTCAATTCTTCAATAGCTTTTATGGTGAGTGTGTAAGGCCCGAAATTCTGTCATAAAGAAACGGTGTGAGATATCGACATGAATCGACAAATGTGCACTTCTTATGGAAATTCTCTAGAAAATTATATAAGTTTCATTCATACTTCTACTTAGCCTATTTATATAATAGAGTAGCTGAATCCGCTACCGCTTGGTAAAGCCGTCAATAAATTCATTATATAAATTAATTCTTCCCGTTCCCATTCAACTTCCTCTTCCTCTTATTTCTCTCTCTCTCTCTCTTCTACATACTAAGTCAAGCTGCGGATATTTGTACCAATATCTTTATATCCTCTACCTCTACCTCAATTCATGTTGAGTTTTATATGGAAAAGTCGATTTTGTTCACACTTAGATAAGAACATTATCCAATATAATGGGAAGCTATTCTCAAATTTTCATCATAATCTGTCTAGTAGTTTTTGAGGAGAAGAGTCACAAAGAATTAGCAGTCATTTCTATATATAGATAGAGTTTTGTGTTTTAAGAAAGAGCATGTACGAATCAGTGGTAGTCTCATTTATTTTTGTCATATCCGATTTTCCTTTATTTTGCTCCTTAATATGGAGGTCAGCACTTGCAACATAAGCTGGCCACAGCCTGCTGAAATATTAATTCTGACAATGTCACGTTGAAGTGGCAGTCAGCGTCAACTGCCGCACTGTGCCTGATGGGGCAAGCCTTCTCCGGTTTGCTCTCTCATATGGCAGCCGATCATTATAATTGTCTTTATGAGTTTTTTAGCAGTCGAAAAAAAAGTGCCAGAGAAAAGTTGATTTCGCTTAGTTTAGTTCGAAATGTTGTTGGCGTTGGCAATTTCGTGGGATTCGTGGAAATTGCCCCAATTAACGCAAAACACAACAACTCAATTTATCACGCACAACTAAAGTGATTTGTTGCCAATGCCAACGCTAAGGTGACGTAGCCGTCGCAGTCGCAGTCGCAGTCACTGGCGCTGCCTCAGTGTTGCGGCTGCGGCATGCAAAAAGCGAGGGCATCGAGGGTAGGAAATTGTTTAATCAATTCATCAGGCCTTCTAGATGCATGTGGAGTAGCATGTGTAGGTTATGTATGTTGCATGTATTGGTGTTGGTCGCGGGCATAACAGACACAGGATATTAACTTACAATTTGAACTCAAACTCGACTTTGGCGTATAAGTTAAACGACCAAAAATTTGTTTGAGTAATTACCGCGATTGCCAGACAACAACGCACAAACATGCAGCTACACTGTGAGAAAAACAAAGCGAGGCGTGCTATTTGCTTTGGTAGTCAAACAAAATGCTTTCATCCTTGTCGATCTGCAACCAGAAACTTCAGCTGTGGCCACGTTTTCGGCGATGTTGATTGCCATGTTGCTCTTGAGGATTCCATTCGAAGCACTGCCACGCGATGCTGTCGTTTGGTCTGCTCAACGTATCAGTATTCAACAGTTTTTGATCCCTTGTATCTTAAAATTGGATCGCAAGCAGCGGCTTACGTACATTCTTCTCGCGATGGAGGTAGAGCTCATGAACATCTTGTTCATGCCGTTGCTGGTACTTGCCAAGACACAGATATCGTCGAGGATCGGCGACAGATTATCCTCTTTTCGCACTTCGAAAGAGTCGAAAACGAAACAGCTTGTGGTGTGATAGGGGGCCAATAAGCTTCGGAGGAATCTTGCCCCAATCCATTTCCATTCGCGGTTGACGAGGTCAAGGCCTTTTGAAAGTCTACGAACATGAGCGATGACGTAAGCTCGGTTGACTGTTCGAGATTTGTACGCTGTGTGTTGATATGATCGACACAAGACCGAACACTACGAAAACTCGCTTGCAGTTCATTCTCCGAGTTGCCATTATTTTTGAGCCAGTTATTGCAGTTCTAGGCTGTTCATTTTTTGGCATCTTAAGAACAACACCATGCTTTCAGTCCCTTCTCCCTTTTCTCGGGATCTGCTTTCAGGAACTCGATATGTGTGCCATCAATCCAGCTGTTTTGTTGACTTTACGGCTCTTTGTCGAAGGAGCTTCTTCATCCATTAGCACAACATCAACTAACCAGCGGAGCTGCTGGATATTAATGCGTTTAGCTTCGTCTGGCGGATTATTCGCTTCATATCCATGCTGACATCGTTTTTTATTGTAAGGTTTGCGGCCTAGGCTCAAAACAAAGGACCAAGGTGCCAAGGTAGACGAAATCCTTGACAACATCAAGAGAATAGTATTCAACATCAATCTGAGAGTCAAACTGCTGTGTATCTCTACTCGAAGAAAGCATATACTTCGTTTTGCTCTCATTTACCAGCGGCCACTCTTTCAATAGCCGCAAAGACTTCGGTAACTGATCGCTTAGTACGACCGACGATATCGATATCATCTCCGTATGCAAGCAAAAGATCACCCTTATCAAAAACAGTCCTGTTCCGATGTACTTCGGCCTGACGCAACACATTCTCCATCAAAAGATTAAAGAGGTCGCAGGAGAGGGCATCGCCTTGTCTGAAGCCTCGCTTGGTATCAAATGGCTTCTAGCTTGACGCAGCTGCATGTGTTGCTCGTCATTCTGCATAGTCGACACAGCTTATGTATGCAGTTATTCGTGAAAAAATGAAGGGTACGAAATAATTAAACTAGATTGAACCCAAACACAGCTTCGTTCCAGTAATATGTAATGCGATTCCAAGAGAGCCTCCAAAAAGTTAACTCAATAGGTATAGTGCTATAAAGAAAGGTGTTTCCCTTTCATTTCTAGACAAACGCTTTGAAAGTTTCTGTTTCTGTAATCGTAGCTGGCGCTCTGCTAGCATCTTATATTTTGAAAAGATTTTCACAAGAGTTTGTTCTTTATGAATATGACATGAAAATTTTTCCATTTGCTTTTTTCTATTTGAAAGCCAATTCTTTGGAAGGTAAATGTAAAGATTTGTTGCGTTTTTTCAACCGTCATAATGCAAACTTTTCAATTACAGCACATTTTTCTTGCAGTGTAAACAGCGTCGATACATATGAATAGAGTAATGTGTGCATGAGGTGCCAGTTCCTGTAGTGCTGCTTATTTTTGTTGTTACTGTCGTTAACTTTACAAGCAAACAATTTGTCAAATGCAAATACAAATAACCCCACTCGTCCGTCCGTCCGGTCATGTCATGCGGTCAGAGCAACTGACTCTGGGCTTGCCAATTGAAAAACGATTCGAAATCAATCACAGTTGGTAGTCAAAAGTGTCCTGCCTCGCGCCCCCTTCTCACCCAAGCCTAGGAAACCGCATAGAGAGCTGTCGAGCTGCCGTAGCTGTGCGGAGCTTGCTGCCAGCCAGCAGCCGGGGGGTCCATTAATAATTCCTGTGGCGTGTTTTATGACCGCAGCAACAGCGTGGCTACCCCTTCAGTCTCACTCTCACACGCTCCCACGCTCAATCTCACTCTTCCGAATATTTGAACTCGAGCACACACATATGCAAACGTGACTTTCAATACTTGACCATTTGCCAACATTTGTTTATTGGCATGCTGCGGGTCCTGTATATATATGGCCTGTTGTTGCCAAGGTCATGGGGTTGGGTACTGGGGTTTTGTGCAGCTTAAGGGTATCTCGCGGCGCCATCTAGCCAAGCAAATTGATGGCTGGTCATCAATTTCATTGCTGGTGCTTGTTGGCGTGCGCTCCATTTGTCAACTCCAATGGGGTACGGTCACGGCGGACGCGACTGTGCTCAATTAACTGTTGCTTTTGCTTTGGTTTAGGTTATCAGCGAGGGGCTGTTGTCGTTAGCCCAGGGTTGGGGTTAAGGGGTGTGAACATATGTCACTTTGTTTTGCTTTGCAATGCAAATTTTTGTGTAAATGGCAATGACTCTCTTGCTCTTTTGATTTATGCTGCAGACGCTAATCACACCGCACTCCCAACTCTCTATGTCTAAGCTTCAGTTATGCATTTGATCTGGAGTTTTGCTGGCGATTGTGGACGCATGCAAACATATTTTGAACAGGGAGCGCAAAAAACGCAGTTTTCAAACAAGCCGCATATTCAATACACTTTGAGTAACGTATTTTGGAGCTGAGCTACTAGACATCTACATAGGAAGTACATTTTGATAGCAAGAAAACGTGAGTCACAACCCGTAACCGTTTTCCTGGAGTCCCTTGCGGACAGCTGGCGAGAGATCGCGCTGCGAACCCACTGATAGGGCAATGGTAGACACATTCAAGCAACTTCTAAGGGAAGAGAAAAGACTAAGAAACACCATGGATTGTTTTCCATTAGTTTCTTAGAATGCGATGGGCGCGATTTTTTTACTGCTTGTGGAGACTATTTTGTAAGGGTTTTGAACAAACACAGCTCGTCGGGTTTTCTGCCTTGTCACCTAACTATCGCGCACAGTGCGATGTAAGCTGGCAGAAGAAGTTGTTCAGAAGTGCTACGTAGCTTTAGAAGGTGAGAATTGCAGAGAATTTTAGCCTTTTTTTGCTTCGTAAGAAGGTTATATAGAAGCATAAGAGCAGTCATTCGTTGAGTATCCCTTAGTTTTTTGAGATTCTGCGGAATTCTGATGCAAGTGCGTTATTTTTGTTTTATTTCGAAAACTAAAAAAGAAAGATGAAAGACCGCATGATTGAAGAAGCCACAGCAGCATGTACATCTACCACGTAAGCTGCCTGATTAAGGAAAACAGAAGTATGTGCTTTTTCATAATGGCTTTTCGTCTTTTGTCATGATGAAAATGCATGCTGCTTTTTACCCTTGAAAAAGAAGTAAAAAAGAAAGCGTGCTTCCTAAAATTGCTTTGCTCTATGTGCTCATACGTTCAGAGAGGCACAGAGAGCAAATAGTTGCAAACGGCAAAGCGCCTTCGCTTTTGTTGCATTACTTCATGGGTTACTGGTGCCACTCTCTCCAGACGAAATGGACACTTCTTAAGAGACTTATTTTTCCCGTTTTGCTTTATGGCGTTGATGCAGATGCCTTTGAAGGGTTTGGAAAGTACTACATAGGATCGTTGACCATCTTGACAACAACTACCGCATTCGAAGAAGATTATGCGAGAAAGACCAGGAAAGCGGCAGGTCCGCTGTTAGGACCAGGAGGGGAGCGCACTAACCACCTTTCGTATAACCGGTTGGAGAGGGCGCTGGAGGAGTGCTCTAATTCAGGAAGTAGCACGATAACAGGTTGTTATGTCAAGTGAAGATGAAGACATGTTTATCAAGCTGACAAACATGCTGAAACCTTGCTGTTTCTTGCCTTTGAGCCAACGAGTTGTGGAAGATTAGGCGTGTAATTCTGCCTTATTGTAAGATCTTGAGTATAACTGCAAAAGTAACAATGGCAGAATCGATGTTATCGCTAGTAAAACTGATATGTTGCAGGCATATATATTACAAGGGATAAGAGCCATCTGCCAACGCTCGCTCATTTTTAAGGCACTATTTTTCATTCTGTTGCGAACGTCAGTGTGAAAGGTTGTGTCTGTGTCAGACACTGAAAAAATTTAGTGAGCCGGTAGATGGCTCATACCTTGTGATAGATATGCCTTGGCTACGAAATCTGATTGAAATCTAGAACTAAACGGAAAACAGGCTTTTCGAACAGACAATGTCGAGTTTCAGCCCTAAATTATGACTCATGAACAGACCCATTGAGCGATGCCAAATGCAATATGCTTTTTCCAAAGAGTATAAAACTGCATAAAAAAAATCAAAAAAAAATCATTGGTACATTATTTTTGTAATGCTTTGCGCGATTTGCGCGCGATTATAAAAGCTTTTCGCGGTACGAACCCCATAATTTATATGATGTCGACTGGAAAATGTTTACAACGCCAAAAAGGAAAATTGCAGGCGGGCAAAGTAACGGCAAAGGAGACGTCATGACGGCAAGATACACGCATCTAGACGATATTTAAAGATACACACTAACACATACATATGTATGTATATGCCGAGGCGTCAGCAATAGCAGCCATTATCGTTGGCGTCCTTGGAGCACCAGGAGCACCAGGAGCAGCCGCCGCAGCCATATCCTTCTAATACAGTTCTATATGCAAGGCATTCCAGCCATTTATTTGTCTATCGGCAAAGAGTATAAAATGATGATAGCGCGAGGGTTAGGGAAAACGGCAGCGATTTTCGCAAGACAGCGAAATATTCAAATGAAAATTTATGTTTGCATTATGAATTTTTATATAGTGTTGCTTTTCGTAGGCATTTTATGGGTATGTGTCTGCTGGTAACGCACACACACATACACCCCCGGAAAAGCGTAGAGCAACAACAAAGTGAACTTATGATGCTGCGTGTTGGAAATTATTAAAATGTCGTATATAATACTATGGAAAAGTCTGATGATGCTCAGTTGCTGCCGCTGCTGCTACGCGATTTCCCTTTACTTTCCATTTTCATTTCAGCTTTTCTTGTTTCTCGCCTTTGGTTTTTGGGGCAAGGCGAGAAAATTTATGCTTTTATAGCTTTCATAATTTTCAAATTATTATTGTTATTTTTTCCGCTAACATCATTGCTACTAAGTGCAGACCCGTTAGCGAAACGGGCTCTTACATGCATGTGTGTGTGGGGGTTTTCACTATTCATGAAGTTGCTAACTCAAACAGTAAAATTAGCAAAAATTCAATGGCAAAACCACATCATCTCAAAAAGTACTTCAAAATCAATCAAATTTGATTTGTTAGTTCTAATTTTTTATAAAA
The DNA here is from genome assembly GCA_035041775.1 of Chymomyza caudatula. Lineage (NCBI taxonomy): Eukaryota > Metazoa > Arthropoda > Insecta > Diptera > Drosophilidae > Chymomyza > Chymomyza caudatula. Next base: position 1,793,594 of record JAWNKW010000070.1, read on the forward strand.
ACTTTAGGCTTTCGGCAATTTGGTGTCAATCCTTCATAGTCTTCTTCATGACTGGTCATAACCATCCATTATCGAGTTACGACCTCATGTAGTAAGCTTCTACGGGCACCTTTGCCTCGCGCCTGTCGTTCCCTTTACGTTATAGGAAAGGTAGTCCTTTATCGGGCCCTACCAAAGACTCACATTTTCTTCGCTAGATTCGTAGAGCATCTTTTCTAGATAATAAGTCTTCTAGAGCAGAACTTTATGTTCTAATTTTTTTTTTTATAAATTTCAAGTTATTCTCTCATTTGAACACTCATAAATCAGTTATGACTTTGTCATTGGTGATGGTGGTGATTACAACGAATGCGATGAACTTATTTTTCGTCTTCTTGAGCGCGTTATGTTTTGCTCTTCTCCTTCGCGTACGTTCTTTATACTTCGAGATACCACCTAGTACGCTCTCGACCTAGTTCTAGCCCTTCATCGCCTTCCTTCAAAAGCCGCAATGATGACTTTTCGCCCAGAAGCTACATCGCTCATACGCCCCACATGTACAAGTCACTTGAATATATCAATAGAATCCGTCGTTCCACCAAATGCGCCACAAAGCAATACGGGAGGGATGAGCGAACAAGCGAAAGTGGTCTCTACAGCTCATTTGCCTACTGAGACCAAAGAAGCATGGATTGAAGAGACTGGATCTCTGCTTGATCTCCAAGCTGCCATCGTTCTTCGTTGTGACGGTGCTGTTATGTTGAGTATAGTTTACCGGGAGGGCATGCATTGTGAGGCCCTGAGCATAAGCGTTTGACAAAAAGGCAAAAACCTCGGCCTTTTCGAGGTGTCCCAGCAGTTACAAATAAATGTTCTGTAATGAATTCTTTCGAGACCAGTAGAGCCACCCCAGGCCTAAAAAGGGCTGTGCGTAAGGTTTGGAATCCACCAAGTAAAACCACAATCCCAATGAAAGAATGTATTTACACCAGGCCGTTACCGATAACGGTTTGTTATGGCCAGTTAAGAAGACAGGTGACAGGGGTGAGTACATCACCCCGGCCATAAACTTCCTCACATTTAATTACCCTTGTGGTTTGCCTGCTGCTCATACTATGCGGCTTTGACCGCGCTCAATAAATGCGTCTCACATACTGATCAAAGGCCAAGCGAAATTTGTAGACTGTTGGCGACTGCAGCCACTGGCTAAGCGCATTGCATATGAGTTTGAGCGCGACAATCACACCCTTGGCTAGAACAGTTACTCCAATGTGACTCACAAACAGACAAAATAGGCTAAAGAGCTAAGGCTTGTGCTATAAAACATTCGCGAGTTTTAGCACCACTAATAGAAAAACTCATTCTAAAAGTATCGATATCATGAGCTTTGTTAATGAATAATGGTCCGTTGTGTCTGATTTTTTATGCACCGTGAACGTCGGTGTTCTTTTAAAAGTGGAATTACGAAGACGAAGAGTTCTGTTGTTATGTACCTTGTAGTCTAATTTCTGTTTCAAAACATGTTGTGTATGTTTTAAGTACATGCAGTGCATGGTAGAATAATATAAGGTATGATTACTCAGAGTAGTTGCCTCTTTACAGGCACAAACATCAGTGGTGCCTAGAAGAAGAAGAATAATCATACCTTATATAATTATACCATGATGTAGTGCATGTTATAGAAACGTTTGGGTTCCTCGCAGTTGTGTTTTTTTTCAAGAACGGCGTTCTTATTAAAATACAATTATTTTTATTTTTGAAAGACATGCCAGCGGTTTTTTTGAAGAACGTCAGTTTTCTCTCAGTGTACTTGCTATGGCAGGTACTTGGAGTGAGCTTCATCAGCCTGAGAAATAATTCGATTTTGTAATACTCGCGGAGAAGGTTGTGTTGCCAGTTTCAGCAGCTTGGATGGAGCTCAGGAATGACTCATCGTTGTCGGCACAGCTCTTGCTTGTGAATTACTACTGGTCACTTATGGGCTCATATGCAGGCTATTAAGAATTCTCAAAGTGCATATCTTATTAAACATATTATAAAATTGTTTCGATTAGTACTGAAAAAACACGCTGAACTGTCGCTGATATGAGATTGCGCCCAAGTAGAGCAAAACCCAAAAAACGATAAGTCTATAAGTTGCAGCTTTGCTGGTTCAAGTTAAACAGTTAGCGCGTAATTCAGATCAAAATCTCGCAAGTTCAAGAACGACAGCTCTGCGAGTGTAAGCCATTTTCTGCTAAGTGCTGGGCCATCGCTTTAATGTGCTCGTAATGAAGATACAATGTTGGCGGTTACAACCATTGATTTGTTTTTGTGCTCAATACAGACGATAAATCTTGCAGAGACGGGGCAAGCAATTTATTTGTAAATGGAATCGATTAAAAAGCAATCGGTGCATGCCATTGCCAGTGCTCAACGCCGAGTTGGCCAAGTTGAGTTCCCGCCGATACGACACCTTTGTGGCGCAGTTAGTCACATGGAACTCTCCAAGCAATTCGGCCGAGTGACAACAGCAATCTTTGGGGCAACGTCACCTGCTGCTGCCACACACACGCACTCAGTCAGTATGTGTAACGCCGCCTTGCTGCCTGGCCCACCCCATGATTACATCATCTTGTATAACAAATTTCTTATCGAATATATTGCGTCGATTACCCCCTTGGGTAAAATTTATTTGCTGTCATTGCAGCGAGCGACAGTTAAAGGATTTATAAAACCGAAAACCCCAAACCCCCAGCTCCCAACTCAAAAGCAAACAGCTTCTTAAAGATGCAGCAACAAAAATGAAAAAAAGAAGAAGCGGAAAAATATAATATACTAACTACTACTTGGGAAATCTCCTACTGCCAAGGGGGCCACTCTTAAGTGGTCGCTTTCCTGTTTGTGTGCAAATTTATTAAAAATAAACGCCACGGTTAGGCCGGAAACTCAGCTATTGGTCTACCCAGAAGCAGCGTTTTGGGTCGAGCAACCGAGCAACCGAGCAACAAGAACACATCAACAGGCAAACAGGAAGCGGAACATCTTGTAAACATACTTAGCTGCAGCTCAGGTGTAATAAGTACGCCTTGAAGTGTGCGTCGTGCTGTGGCGCGTGCAGCGCAAGAACCAGTACCAGAACCAGAACCATGTCGTCGGGCTGTTTGGCTTAGGGTTTGGGTTCGGTCACGCTGCTAATTTCTTTCATGTCGCTTCTACGGCTCCGGCTGCTGCGGCTGCTCTGCTCTGCTGTTTTTACATCTTCATCGTCTTAGGCAAATACACTTTGACTTTGTCGTGTATCTCTCACGTTAATTGTGAAAGAAGTGCGGGCCTTTTTAGGTCTAGAGTTCGGGGCGTACTCTGCTGTGCCCAGAGTACTCAAGCAGCCACTCCAACAAGCGCCGCGCACTTAACAGCCAAGGTTTCCTCTGTGGCTGCTTTTTGCGTAAATTCTGTTCCGGTACGGCTCTAAGAGTTTTGTTTTTACGATTTTCACTTTTTTGCTTCTTTTTTTTTTTAATTAACTGTATACATGGCAAAGTTGTGTTGCCAGCAAATGAGTGAGTGACTGGCCGCCGCAGTGGCGGCAGCAGCCAAAAGCCGTGATGCGGCGCATTTCGCTGACTGCAGCTCAGGTGGCCAATCTAACAAGCTGCTGACTGGCTGGCCTTCTGGCGGGCTTTTCTCTCACCGACTGGCAACTGGAGAGTCGTCCTGGGCCTTGGCTTGTTTGACTCGGTTTGGTTTGCATTGCTCAACGGCGCGTGAGCAAGTGGCGCTAAATTAACAGAGTAGGTAATTAAACCCTTTGCCAGCTAATGAACTCGCTCGTTCACTTGCTTGCCGCTCCGTGTGCCTGTTCACGTTTAGGGAGGCGGTGCACGGGTAAGGCACGGGTAAGGTTGGCCAGCATCTAGGCTTGGAAGCTGTCTTTTAAATGCTCAAAACAAATAAATGGCAGAGTGTTATCAAACACGTAAAAGGGAAGGGTATACATAGTACGCAAAAGGCAAAAACTAGACAAGCAGCAACTTGTGACTATTCTGGTTGATGATGTATCCTACGAAGTTTGGGCTAAAAAAGAAGGTACTTTTTTTTTAAGTTTTCAGGATGTCATTCACAGTTTTAATTCAAGATTGGAACAAGTGATTTTTGTTATGGCAAATCACAAATTTAACTAAGGAGAAGCTTGAGTTTCGTTCATTTTTAAGCATGACACAAGATTTTAGAACTGAATGCCAATGAATGGATACCCAATCGTAACCGAATTTCTTTGTTTCTGTGGCCAATAGTAGGGGACCTAAATTCCAGGAAAGTTTAGTTTCGGAACTTTAAATCGCCAACTAGAAGATTTAGCTGTTTTCCTGGTTCAAGCATCTTAAAAACAGCTTAATAAGAAGAAGTTCAGGTCGTAAACTAGAGCAGCTAAAGCGAAAGTAAGCCAAATTGCGAATCACCTAGTTTTCAATAATCTTCAAATCAATAATATTTGAGTTAGCCTAAGGTGAAAAGTGTTTTTCTATACTATTAATCCAAAGAATATTGCAATGATTTTTTTTGAAAAAAGTGCAAGAAATACCACACTTCCTTAACCCCTTGCGGTGAGCGAGTTATAGAATACCAACTCAGCAGGTCAAAGCTTGCCGTATGAGGCAACTAAAAATGACACTGGGTTCTTTTAAGGCCAGTATAGCCACTCCAGGCCTTAAAATGGCCAGTTAAGAAGAAGAGCCTTCATCACCGAACTGTGTACCGGATTAGTTACAACTATGGTCGGTAAAAAGCCTCGGCTGAACCCTTCCCGAGCTTGTTTTCTGGTAATGACGCTTGCCGGAACAAGTAAGTTAATAAGAATCCCATGCAATCTATGGTCCATAGCCCAACAACGTTCGGCAAAGATCTCTGATAGAGTTCGAGTCTAAGCTGTTATGTAACCGGCGTCGAGAATCAGCCTAGCTGGCGGACCTTGCAAATAGCTGATAAACTAGCCTTAGCTCTATTGTAAAGTTTGGACACTCTGCAGTCACGTTTTGGCTGCGGTTCATCGAGCTTGAACGTCATACTTTCGGATTGGTACTATTCCATTTTTGAAAGAGCGCCTCTTTGAGGGAGCTTTGATTGAGAGCTTTTTGGAGGGCCGTGTCTTTTGCGGAATCCGAATTGGTGACTCAGGAGGATTTTCGGCACATTTTAATTTCCTACCTCTGTTCCGTTATTATTGACAATTTTCCTTAATATTTAATATTGTAATGTAAATATTGAATCCTATTAGAGTTATAATATTAATTAAGTATTAGAATTTAAATTTAACAATCTGCCATAGATCACACTATTAAACTCTTAGTGTGTAGCGATTAAGAATAATGTACATACATATTGGATTATAGCCTTAGTTTTAGCAAGTTGATTACCATTAACAATAAAAATAATATTTACTTATAAATAAAAAGGATACTGGTTTTCCGCAAAATCTGGACGGGACTTCATGGTTCATTGTGGCGGTAATGCTCCAAAGGTCTGGCCAAAACTTTTGCCTAGCCGCGAAGATGGCCCTCGCACCTACCAGCTTTGTCAAAAGTGCATGTGCGGGTGTACGATTCCATCTTGGACTTGGTTCGGTCAGCACAAATCTGGCTGCTCCCGTAATCCTGGAGTGGTGAGTCGGAGAAACTGAAGTCAACTAAAGAAGAAGTGCAAGTCACATACTGATGCACCAAAACGCCACTGCAACAACTGAATGGCTACAAAACGTGGAGTCAGCAAAGTCCGCACAAGCGAGTGGTCAGCAAAAGATCAATATCAACAGTTTCTCCTAATATTGATAAGTAGAAGACGCTTATTGGCAAACTGGACGAAAGGATACCCAGGGCATAATGGCCATGGGTGGAAGCAGTCCTGGTCAGAAACTGAATGTGACGAGAGCTAGAAGAAGCCAAAAACCTAATGGTCTGCTTTATCCCGTCGTATAGCCGCTGGAAGTGCATATTGAGCTGTTCCGTTACAGGTTGTTAAGGAGAAGTAGACAAACGAAAGAGTATTCAAGAAGAGACTCAGTTTTTTGTAATTGTTGTCATTTAGTTTGTCTTGGATAAAAGTAGGTAGTCTCAGCACACATAGAGATATTTGACTTTTGTAGAAATCACTTCAGACACAACGATTTACGTATATTTAGAAATAGTTTTGCTTTTAGACTATTAAAAAAAAATTACGAATAAAACTTCATTTGTACAGAAATTACCATTTGCGATGGTTGACAACGCAAAAGAGCGCTCCTGTTGGATTTGCCTCGATACAGAGGAGGAGTGTCCCATGGCGGATTGGGTGACTCCATGTAAATGCCGTGACTCCACCAAATGGCTCCATCTAACCTGCTTAAAGCAGTGGATCGCCAAGAAACGACAGGACAATAGCACCCTCCGCACCGTGATATGCCAAGCATGTTGCTCTGTGTATAGACTAGACCAAGTGGATTTATACGGCAGCGATGCGGTCGTTACTAATAAAAAGAAGAGGTGCTTCAGTCCTCTTGTGGTAGCAGGTATCATTTTTGGTGTCTTAAGCTTAATTGCAGTGCCCTGGGATTATCTGACCTCATCATGATCTCATCAATACTTGGACGCACACTTTGGGATGTTTTATTGGAAGATACGATGCATCCCACTTTGCTCGGCGTCCTAACCTTCGATGAATTTTTGCAAGTCCGTGCACATCTGTTGATTTCTTATATGCAGTACGATTAGAGTTTTGCTAATCTGTCCCGCATCTTTTTAGGATTTACTCTAAATTTTATGTTAATAAAATGCCATCCTAACAAAAAATATAATGGCAGATTTTTAATTTAAACTACAAAAGATATTCGTCCAAAGTGACTACCCTGCAAAATGAAATATAACACGAACTCGCTAACTAGAAAATTACAAGATAGAAAACACCATAGAAGAAAGCTAATTACTACAAGAAAGAAGCTGATGTAATTCATTAAAGTTAGTACGAAGAACATGAAAGGGATAATGCAAGGCAAATTTAGACCTACAAACTTGCAGGTGTAACATACTGAAGACGGTAAAACGAGAACGTATACGAGGAATAGAAAATACAACCTGGTCAAGATGATACGAAAGACCAAGAATTGGTTTATGTAGAAATAAAACACCGTGACAGATTCTACGATTAATTAGAGAAGGCAATTTTATAAGCCGTCACGGCATATGAGCGTCACATTCGAGCCGGTCTTACCTCCAAGGCGGGTCAATAGATGTTTCACTTCAAAAATCCAACTGAAAATAGGTATTCAGTTCTAAGAGTCTATGCTAGCGCCATATAGCATGCGTCTATGCCGTCATGGCATATGAGCGTCACATTCGAAGTCTATTAGAATATGAAAGCCATCGGATGTTTGGATACCAATTTAAGCTACGAAGCGCGAACAAAAGGAATTGCTTTTGAACTGACTCTATCATATCTTGATAGAGTCGATATAGGGGACTCCAGACACAGGAGCAATATTCAAGATTAGGACAGATGAGAGAAGTGACAAGTCTAACGAGAGGACCTAGATGGCTACCTTAAAGTACACCAGATGTAACATGGATTTAGACTCAAAACGCTTAAAAATAATCTTTATTTCAAATCGAATCAAATGCCTTACTGAAGTCAGTATAAATGATATCAGCTTGCATTTTGTTAATGAAGCTATTAATTAGGGAAGAAAATTCTAATAGATTAGAAGAAGTAGGTCGACGTTTTACAAACGCATGTTGGGCCTTAAAAGGCTTTAAAGCTCTTGTGCTTACCAGCGCCCTTAACAAGATACTTGAAACGCGAAGGTCTAGCAGTACAATATTTGTCATACAAATTTTGTAGTCTTTGAAGGTTTTGTAATGTTCAGAAAAATATAATATGCATATTTTGCCATGTTCAACGATAGCAACGATAACGAAGACTAGGGCCTTGGGAAAGAGTTTCATCGGAGCTAGCACTCCATTAGGTGTACCCAGTGTGTAAATTGGTTTCAATCTAATCGTTAGAGGGCCTGCGCCCGCCATGTGGCCAAAAAAAGCGAAACTCCAACGCGCGGTATTTTGTACTTAATTATTATACCTATTTTGATTGAGAGTGTAAACGTAGAACCCAAAATGCTCATACGAGGCAAATGGTAAGATATCAATACGATTCGACACACTTCATCTGGTGATCCCTATTCTGATAGGCTCCGAGATATAGGTGTCCATGCGCAAATATGAACGGATGGACAGACGGAAATGACTACATCAACTCGACCATTGTTGCTGATGTGATTTTTGCACACGAAATTTATGGTTAATAACCAAAAAATCTTATATTTATTGTCCTTTCCGACAGATTTTCAGTTGTATGTCGAACGTCGAAGCAAAAACAAGTTCCGATGCATCTTGGTGTAATTGCGGTACAAAAAAAATTGGTCGCATTGGTCTCCAGCAACGACAAGATTTGGTAACAACAGCAGAAAGAACCGTAAAAGACGCGGCTCTAAGAGCATTCACTACAACCACAACAACAGCGGGTCGCCAAGTCTAACCCGCAAATATGGAGCGCTGTCACCTGTGAACAAGAGTTCGGCACTAATTCTTTGAAAGACAACAAGAAACTTGTTACAGGTAAGTTTTTCGATTAATGTAGCAGACTAGGTCAGCAATGTCGAACCTTTACAGCAGACCACTTTATCCGCCATGGCATGTAACCAATCCACAACTGGTACACATCCAAGAAGAAAAACTCCTGCAGCGACCCGCATGATGAATAATTATCGGTTGTGCTTGGTTCCAAGCTGCTACTGGCATAGGTACTAATTCTCCTCCGCATTCAGCTTTTCTTAAGCCCGACCTTCTCGATGCAACTCTTCACAGAGACCTCCGGCTGCACCGCTTTGATATGCCTAGCTTCTTATACTTTGATAGCGCCCAGACTTCAAACACATCCATTCCCAAACATTATAAAGTACCAAGAGCAAATTGTTCTTTCAGGGCTGCAATAACAACAGCAGCAACAGGACAGCAACTCATCCACGTTCGCAACCATCTCCAGAAGTATCGTGATAAGAAAGCAGAACACTTCAAAGCTTACAACAACAACAAGTCAGATAGCTTCAAGGCTTACTTATGTGTTTCACTTATGTGTTTCACCCTCGAAATAAAGAAAATCGACAACATTAATGTTGACTTGGCATAAGAATGACACAATCCATGAGAATCCCCGCTTCTTTTCCAGAATTGTCAGACGTGGGAGTTTGTTACCAAATGGCACTGTATGTGCCTTTTCTCTCACGGTGTACTAGATACCGAGTACTGACAACCTGATAACGTAGAGCCAGGAACTGTAGTTGATCGCGTCTTTGTGCATCCCAACGAAATGCAGTTCTATATAGTCAGCATCTCTTGAGCCATAGCAATTATAATGTTAATTTTTCAAACGGCGACATTCTTCAGCAGTACCGAATTTCGCCAAAGAGATCAGAACGACAAAAGAAATAGAGTTATTGAAGCGTGAACAAAATCTATCTTTTCGAACTGATGTTTTTTGGTAATCTCCGGTGCAGCTCGAGGACGTTTCCATTTGAAAGGTTAATATTTAGATTACAATGACTTGATTGACGGCTGAGTATAAATTTTCCATTTCATTGCCGTTGACCGTGACTCCGGGTACTGATTCTGATGCTGCTTGACGTCCAGTGTTGTTGCTCTTCCAATTAATTATATACCGAATTAACGTCTTTTCTAAATTAATATTATTTGTGCAAACTTTATTTTTTCACACATAAACAATAAATTCCTGTAACAAATTTGATAGTTAACATGTTGTAGAACAAGGGGAAGCCAATCGGAGAAATCAGTTTCTTCCAACTTCAATTAGCTATATCTCGGAAAGATACAAGAGATAGAGCAAAACTTAGCACGGATTTGAATCGCCAATTCTAGGAAGACCCATTTCAAGATGAAAGTTTCTGAGCCATTTTTGATACAAGAGATGGAGCAAAAAAAAAGCACGGGTTAGAATCACTTGCATTACAACATTGGTACCAAGAGGAAGCCAATCGCCGATTCTAGAACACACATTGAACAGAAAAAGGCAAAAAAAACGTTAAATTAGCAGCTAAAAGTATGCTACACTTTTTAACCAGACACCTTTGCCAATTTAGCTCAATAAAAACTAAAGTTTACTTTTGGCTGCTAATTTAAAGTTTCTTTTTGCTATTTCTGCTCGCCTGGTATCTCAGGCACATGGGGAACCCACTTTTGGTGCGATTTTGGTCAAAAACTTCCAATGTCCATAATACCCGTCTCCCGCTGGAAGTTGCACGACCATTGCTACCCAAATACACATATCTGTCAAATGCCGTGTGATTTCGCTGAAATTTGTTTTCAGCGGTATGAAATTGAAAGAATTAAACACAATCTGAAATCTGTTGCATCGAAATAGCGCCTTCGCCCACATAAAGGATTTCTTGATTCACATATTCCTTTTCGAGAATTGAAGGCGTCATTTTCCTTGGTTATCGCCTTTCCCTATCATCACAAGAGTGCGAAGAAGAAGAAGAGAGAAGAAAGCATATGCGAGAAGTCTCGCTCATAAAATTTCCAAATTTTGAGTTTGTTGGTTTTTATTTGAGTACAAAATGTACTCAATGCAAGTATTTTCAAACAATTTGTACTCAAAAATGCTTGTTCGTATATTGACATATAAAGGCTTAATGGCCCCAGCCACCATGGCCAACACCATGAACACCACCATGACCACCCGAATTCCAGGTGACGGGACCGCGATCGCCATGTCCACCCTGGCCGGCCCAGCCCGAACCGCCATGTCCACTGCCCCAGTTGGAGCCGCCATGTCCATGTGTATTCCAGCTATTGCCACTGACCAGAGCCACGGCCACCAGCATGAGCACGGCAAGAGTGTAGAAGAACTTCATGTTGTTTCTTGGTTGGTTGGTTGGTTGGTTTGTTGATTGCTGTTGACTGTTTGATGCCTGCTCAATTGAGGGCCTACATTTTTATACCCATTACAAACGCAGGCAATAGGCCTGGCCAGGTAACCAGTTAAGCAGCAGTTAACAGAACCAGTTGACATTGAGTACAAGAAACAACAAACAGTCAATGTGCCGTTTATTGCACTGCAATTAAATGTCATCGAATAACAACGAAAGCGAATCAAACAAAGTGTTCTAGAGTACAATTTTTGGACGAGCCCATTGCCGGGATCGGCGACAGGTGGCTTCTGAAGCCGTCAAACGGCATGACGCCTGATAATATGCTGATAACTCGCGTGGATTATAATTAGCACATAAATATTTCGATGATGCTGATGATAGTATGGCAGCGCCGTCATCATGGGTGGCCGTTAAAAGTCCAGCGCTACTTGTGCGTATGAGCTGCGATTAGTGTATATAGGAATAGTGAAAGAGCGCCTCTTTGAGGGACTCGGGCTTTAATTGAGAGCACTTTGGAGAGTTGCTCCTTTGTAGAGACCTTGAAGAGGCGGTTTCCTCGTGGCGCGACCAATCACCTGCGTGGAATGCAACACCGCTGTACAACTCTGTGCACTTGTTCGGAAGTGCAGTGTTTTTTTGCGGAATCCGAATTGGTGACTCGGGAAGCATGTCGCCACATGTTCATTTTGCATACACCACACTACTTGATATAGTGTGCAGTGATTATGTTAATGTTCGCCTTAGGCTCCGCGCACACAGGGAGCGGGACTGAGCTTAGATGAGATGAGCTTATCAATACTGATATGCCGATTTTGCCCAGTCAGTCCCGCTTGAGCAGTTTGTTTGAATTTTCATCGATGATAGGCTCATCGCATCTAAGTTCAATCTCGCTCTATGTGTGCGCAGGGTTTTTGCCAATGATAAAACTAAAAAAAAACAATGCATACTTTCAGGCACTCTTTAAAATTTTACGACAAATCAAGCGAACTTTTTGTTAGAGCGTAAATTTAATGACTCACACACACACACACACACACACACACATGTGTGTGGGAGTCATTTGTTTCCGAAAATTAGTTGGCAGCCCGTTGTTGTTGCTGCTGCCATGCAAATCGTGTCTGGCCGTCTGTACTTTTCCGGCTGCCCCCAAGATACCAACCACCAGCCAAATACTGTACATGTATTCCATTTCGGGACGAGTCCCAGCATGTCTGTGTGTGTGTGTGTGTGTGTGTGTGTGTGTGTGTGTGTGTGTGTGTGTGTCCTGGTAAGCAGTTAGCAGCTAGCTACAATGTGGCCCGCTTCTTGGCGCTCGCTAGCTTGCATATGAATATGAATTTTATCGAAATTCATGGCAGATGATAATTTTCCCTTGATAACTGTAAACTCGTCTATCGCTCGAAGCGAGGTTGTTGGTTACCAGCACACACACATACACACAGACACACACACACACACACGCATACTCACACACGCTCTTAGACCAGAATACTTGCCTTGTATCAACGTTTGGGGCAGCCGCACTAGAGTATATACACTTAGAGAAACAAACGGCTTAATTAGTTAAGTTTTTGTGAAGTTTACACTCAGTAAAACAAGAATTTAGAGAAATTGAAGATTTTGGGCTAGAATTGTTCTGGGTTCTGGTAGTAGAGGGCAAAGCTACCTGTTCCCTGTCTATACCTTAAATAAGTTGACGCACAGCCTTCACGTGCAGCCTCCTGATTGGCTGCTCTAATCATTAACATTGAGTTACTGTGCCCAGCGAAGACTTCCCAGGACTTGGTGACGTCAGCAGAGACGTCGTCAGAGTTTCACTAATTGCAATGGTATTTGTGAGTCCAGCAGAGAAAACGCAGTGACAACTACTAGGCTCACTTTGCAAATGATAGAAGAATGCCCTGCGACCGTTATGGCCAGTGAAGTAGAAGACTTGCTTGACGGCTCAAGGTCGAACAAAAGAAGTGTTAACAACAGAGATTTTACTTTTCCAATATTTCTGTCTCTATGTTCGTGTTTATGCTTTGGATACTGTCCTTAAGGGGTTACCTTCTTTGTTCTAGATAGTCTAGGATAAGTCCTTTTGGCGATAGTTGGTCTACACTTCGATACATGTTGGCGAGAGGATCTGAAATGAATGGCATTCTTGTTGGTGACAGGCCGGTTCATTGAAATGAAGGCAAGAGTAGTTGTGTATGGTACTACCATAGTACTGTTGCAATCGTAGTGCAGCCGTGGCTATTGGCCCCTGCCTAGGACGTTGCTATGTAAAATACCTGAGTTCGCAGCATAAGCTGCGGCTGGAAAGTGCGATCAAGACTGAGGATACTTGTGTCACAGTAAATTTAGCTATTATTCGCTCAGTGCACAGGCAGAGTCTCACATGGATACGCACACAAATTAACATTTGGCTGGTTACTTGGAGTTGAATTTTTCGGTCACCCACTTGCCCAGCTCGCTGCTCCTTACGTCTCGCTTCGGTTCGCTTTGGTTTGGCATGGTTTCGCTTGGGTTTAGCTTATGCGCTCATTTCATTCATTTGGTACGTTCATTTCCTTGTGCATTCATTTGCCTTCATAAAATATAAACAGCGTATTAAAATGTATGAATATCCAACACACACACACTCACACCCACAACTATGGGGAAATGTGACCCCGCAACCCGCTGCGCAACAGCTAATGTTGATAAGTGAAGTTATGACTTTGCCCGCCAGACATATACAGACACATGGCCACATTGCCACACACACACACCAACACACACACACACACACACACACACACGGACACATACTTATAAGCGTACACACTATCTATTGCCATTTGGGATTTTTGTATGCCATTTTACTGTTTTCACTGCTCCGGCTGTGGAGCTTTAGCAGCGCCAACAAAACGAATAAGCCAATCCGTACGAGTATTTCATTAAAATTATTACGAGTACTCGATGCCAGCTCAAGCCCCCAATTCCGTTTATTATTAGCATAACAAGCTGCATTTTGATAAATTAAGTGTTTATCCATTTTTGGCAGATTTCAACTATGCTGCACTAATTTGAATCACTTCGTATAGCAGCAACCCTGCTCCAAGCCAACCCCCCATCCCGCCCTGGATGAGCCCACATTCGTGGTCTGCGCACTTTGGTTACCCCCATTTGGTGTGCAGATTGTCGAAAGTTAAAATATTCTTGGCCACATCTAAGCCCCAATCCAAAAAACGTGTGGATTGGCAGGGTTCAGCGCTGACCTTTCAGCAACCCAAGCGCTGCCCCATCAACCGAAAGGTGGGCCCGAATATGTAAATCAGCTTTACATTTTCCGGCTATGCTGAAGTGCGTGCGGTTTGCCTACTTTGAAGTTCAAACTCAATTTACACAAAATGCTCACACGTTTGAGCCTCAGCCGGAAACGGAGTGGGAGTAGCATTTTTCTCTTTTTGTTTCGCCCGGACTGGCTATCAGAAATCATGGCCAGCTTGCGCAGCTGCTAAAGGCGACTGAATCCGCGTCATAAAAACCATAAAAAGCATTTAGCTAATTGTTTAACGCCGCCAAATCTCAAATGCCACAACTCCGCACTCCGTCCAGTAGTTCTGCTCTCGGTCAGGTGAGAGCGGCGTAGCTGCAACACCTGGGATTTGTTGTAGCCCATTTCTAGTGTGCCAGCTGCCGGCAGCTTTTAAATTATAGACAAAAAACGCAAAAAGATAATAAATTAGATGCCAAAGAAATAGCATTAAAGGAGATTAACTTTGGGTATGACTTGGCTCTGAGAACTGGCTTAGCAGACTGTCCGGCTTACGTCTTAGCTTGTTAACATTACGTAATAATTCACTCAAAATGCCACATAGTTTATTATTTATAATTTTACAGCGTTATTCGGCAAGATATTTCGCGTTCGAGTTTCGGTGAAGCAGCTCTTTCTTGTGGGGTCAACATAATATGCAGCCTTTTTTTATGTCGTAATATATCTCTTTCAAGAGAAACTATTACCTTAGATTAGGAGAAAAGCGCAGATAGTTTTATTTTTGGCGAAAGTACAGACTTTGGGGTTCGAGTTCCTACATGCAAATATTCGCTTTCCTTTTTTTTTCAAAAGAACTATCCAAATCAGGAATTCAAACCGAAATTCAATTTGGATACGGTTACGATTACGGTAGTACCGGTACTCCCGATTAGGCAAACGGTTTTATTTCGGTTTGTCTTTTTCTATAATATGGGTCTCATTTCGCTTCTCCGATATTTGTTTCGGTTTACCATTAATACTGGTTCCTACAAAAAAACCAAAGAGCATAAAAGTAATAGAATGATAGAGATTTTTGCTGTAAAGCGACCATTTTCAAGACACCTACGTGCTATTGTGCTTGTGTTGCTTTTTTTTTTAGACCGACTCACTCGTTGCCAAAATTGAGAGAGAGAAAAAATATCTTTACTCGTTTAAAAGTTACGAATGTTGCCCTTAATAAGTCAGATGGCCCCACTGTGCGACGTAAATGAAAATGCTTCATGAAATGACGGAATGTAAAACACAACGTGAAAAAATATTTATGCTTGCAAAGAAAAAACACAAATCGTAACTGTATAAATATATCGGTTTCAATTCGGTTAGTTCCAAAAATTATGATGAAAAAATGTAACCATAACCGGTTACGGTTTCAAAATTCTATCGGTTGTTTTGGATAACAAACTAACATAACCAAAAGCACAGCAAACTGTTACTCGTTTTCTCATTATCTTACTTAATTTTCGGAGTCCTAAAATTGAGCATTTTTTTTTTACTGAAGAATATCGAACTGTTAGAAAACAAATTAACGATTAAAGCGTATTGCAAAGCAAAGCAAAGAGAGAAAATCCAAGCGTTATTCCAAATCTTAACCTAACTTTTATGCTCTTACCTTGACAAAACGCAAAACTTCGAAAGATTCACCCTTGAAACTTATAATTGATTCATTACAAATGAGATACGTAGCGTCATTTAAGAAACGGTTTAAGTCTACAAATTGGTAAGACGTAGGTTTGCGTGCTTTAGGCTAAGGAGTAAACAGGACTTACATGCCTCAATGTCTGAAATTTTGTAATAGAACAATCTCTAATCAAGAGATTCCGCCAAATACGCACTTTCACTCAGTCTGCTGCTTAGTTGTTTTTGGGTCTTTTTGTTTTCTTTCATAAATGCATATTCTGTAAACCTCTTTAAGTGCCCGAATGCAATCAAGATCCAAGCTTAGTATTAGTTCTCACTAATGTGTTGAAATTAGCTTTTATATACTCACTTGATTACGTAAATAATTTTCAAGCGCTACATGATGATTTCCGACTGCCACATATGTTCACACAGCTAAAGATATAATCTTGCCACATACCCTCGTCATATGTTGGGTTTATAAAAACAGGAAAAAAAGAGGAAAAACCGCATATCTAAAAAGGCGTGAAAATAATTTGCATAAATTCCTGCCCTTTGATTGCTTCAATTGCTGCGCAGACGAGCGACGACCAATTGGTCCGAAAACCCCCCCGAATAGCCACAGCCATCATGGGAACGTTATTTACCATACGGCATTACTTTTTTTTTTTTTTTGTTTTTTTTAGAAGCTTCCAACGTTTAGGGATGCGCTCGCCGAGCTTCAAGTGTTTATGGCGCGAGCGTCACGCCCATTGTATGCCTGCAGCAGCGAGCGAGAGAGAGTCACAGTCAGCTGGTCTTCTGGTCTGCTCCTCGCTGCTGTTATGGAGTCATCACCAATGCCATTGGAGCCGTTGGTTGGTGCTGTTCAGGGCAGCACTGCAACTTTGAAGTGCTCTAATGGGCTACGCTTGAGCCGCCTAAAATGGCACTTTAGTGCCTTTTGGGGCGTGTGAAAACAAAGGCGCCAAGTGTCGTGTGGCGCATTGAGTGGCGACACTTTGCCCGTCAGCAACCAAACAGTCAGTCAGTTACCCAATCCACTGGCATACTCTTGTTGTTGTTGTAGCTGGTATTGGGCCACAGCCAAGGCAATTTGCACGTTAAGCATCTTGAAAATTGTGTCAATTTGTTGAAAACGCCGCTAGAGAATTCTCTGCTATGATTTTCGTTTACATAAGGCTGGTGTAGGCCTCTTTTTTGAGCTCAAGTCAATGTGGGAGCTTCGTTTTAGGTCAATAGATCATAGTAGCAGCACTTGGAAGCCATTGGATGCGGTCGCGAAGATGGCATGTTTTGTAGGAAACTGTAGCTATAGCATTATCTAAGTTTTGTACACCTTCATAGTTGGGGTGTTCCTGTCGGAGGCTTTGGAGCGGGCGGTGTTGGTTTTGCGTGGCGTGTCTCAAACCCTAAGTAGCGAACATTAGCTCACTACTCCAACACCGGGTGGCAATAAGCTCCCTTCCGAGTTAACCCCTTCCCGATGACGGATTAACAGCCGTTAGTTGGGAAACAACATAGCTGATGGTGCAGACAGCCTGTTTGCAGAGTTGTTCAAGACTGGCGCAAGTAGGGTGCATGAACCAGCTCTTTTGCAGAATATGGCTAGATTGAAACCTTGGTGTCCTCTGCCCTTTCCTATGACCAACGGTACGTGCCAACTGTCATGCCATAAGTCTTCTTTCTATCGCATATAGGACTCTCCCGAGCGTAGTGTACTACTACTATTGTACTTATGTACTCTTATCAGTGTAGCTTTAGGACTGGTAAGTCTACCCTTGGACAGATGTTCACACTGCGCCAACTCCTGGATAAGGCCAATTCAACAAAAGTCAACCCTTTGTCGATTATGAAGCAGTATTTCATAGCTCATTGATGGATCGCATATATGCCACCTTTTTTGAGTTCGGTATCCCAGCAAAGATGGTTCGATTTTGCAGAATAGGGTTGAACAACACACGAAGCTCTATAAAGGTAAGACAAAACCCCTTCAAAAATTTTGAGTCCAAGCGAGTCTGCAGCCAAGGCGATGCGCACTCATTGTCAACTCTTCCACTTTCTGATGGAGAGTGTGTTGCGAAAGGCAGAAAATACATCGGAACGGGACCATATAAACCACTATAAAGGATTCGCCGACGCTGATGATAGTCACATCGTTGGTCGTACTAAACAATATAATATTTAATAGAGATTATTTCGTTTGCCGGCAATAAGGCGTCGCTCTTGATTTTTTTGATTAAGGCAGGTAAAACCGACTGGTATGTCGCATATATGCCGTGATGGTAGCATTTAATACCAGCGGCATTTGCGTTTGACTTGGAGAGTTCGCTGCATTATTACTACTAGTACTACTAGAACCATGGGTTCTAGCCCACTATAGTGTGGTGAGCGGGTTAGAGAATACTACCTCAGCAGGTTAAAGCTTGTCATATGAGGCGACTAACAATGACACTGGATTCTTTCGAGACCAGTAGAGCCACCTCACGCCTTAAAAGGGTTGTGCGTCACAATTCCAATGAAAGAATGTATTTACATCAGGCCATAATCCTATAACACGGGTTGTTATGGCCAGTTAAGAAGAATACTAGAATGAGTTACTTGTTGCAGTTGCAAGTTCTGGTGATCTGGCTGAGAGTAATGTCTGGTCTAATTGTTCGTTGTGGCTAAAATTGACATAGCTACATTTTGTAGTAGCGTTGAAATTGCTGATTATGCCTTAAAGTCGATACTCTGCCGTAAATGACTATAGCGGCGGGACAAGTGCTGCTTAATTTGGGTTTGGAGCGCAACGGATTGTGCTGACCGAACCGTGCCGAAGCAAACCGAACCGGAAGCACTGCATAGAATATGGACGTTCTAGTCAAAAATGTAGTATGGTTGGCAAGGGGCAATGGGCGAACCGGCGTATGAATGGAACAGCTGTGGCCATTTCCGTTTTTGCTTTGGGACATGCCGGCCGCCGTCAACAGCGATGCTCACAAGGATTCCGGCCAGTGGTCGGTGGTAAAAAGGGGTAAGCAGTCGGCAGCATACTGGTGTTGACGCACATTAACACACATTGTGTGGCAAAGACACAGAGTGAAAAAATAAACTAAAGCATATACAGCTGAGTGCAAAACAAAACACACACACGGACACGGTAACACGGAAAAAAGAAGCCCGTAACCAAATGAAAAGGAAGCTGCTGCCGGACGACACACAAAGTCTCATTTTGAAATTGTACAAAATGCCGTAAGTACATGTGTGTGTGTGTGTGTGTGTGTGTGCGCGCTTTGCATATGTGTGCGTGTTTGTCCTTTTTACGGAAATCTGATTAAAATATTTGAGTTTGCCTTTTAATGTGATTTTTGGGCATAATAAAAAGCCAAGTTTGAAGCCAAGCCAACAAAAAGTTCACTGTGTCCGCCGAAGCTGCATCCGGGTAAAGGGGTTGCGGACATCCTTTTTTTTTTGGCTTAGCTACTATGTTGTGTCTCAGCGCTTTTTTTGAGTACTAAGCCGGCAGAGGGAGAGCGGTTCAAAAATTGCCATTTGTTGTATGACATTTGGTGGCTATTTATAGTTGGTTGGGGGTGTCCAAGGGGTTGGCATGGGTTCAAAATGAAAGTGAAATAAAACAAAGTAATTTATAAGTAATGAGGGACAAAGGCCCAAAAACAAATGCACACATAGACATAGACACATGGAGAGCTGTTTGGAGCAGCTTAAAGAGTCCATCGATTTGGGCGATGGACAAATTCGCAGCAAAAGTATCTGCACTCTGCCCCCAACTTACCTGCCGCCCAGCTACCAGCTACACTTCTTATGTGAACTTAATTAATTGAAGTTGCCCGCCAGCTGCTGGAGCTGCTGGAGTTGCCCCAAAAACTCAGAATCACTCAAGTGTTCATTAATGCAAATCAGTGCCCACGTCTGTGGATGCAGACAGCCGGACAGTTTGGACTCGTGGTTGGGATGAGGTTTGTGTCTCATTTTGTTTTCATGTCTTTAATTTTTCTTGCATTGCGTTTTTTCTGCTCTGCTTCTATTTCCTTTTTACTCGTTGCTTGTTTGTTAATTTCTGAAAAACCGAGCAATGGCCGTGCTCGAGTTGGATCGGGGGCGCTGTGGTCGGAGCCAGGGTTGTCCGCCCATGTGGCTATAATTTGTTGACGTTTGACTTTGTGCGTCTAATTGTGTAGAGAGTGATGGCTGCTTGGTGGACGATACCAAAAGACTTTACACTAATTCCCTGCCTGGCTGTGGTCTAAGCCGCTGGGAATGAATATTGCCCACATTGGAGCAGCGACTGGTCACTTTGATGTGGGCAGCGCTGTGGGAAACGCGTAATTTACTTTACAAGTGCCGGGCGCCACTCGTAGCTCTCTTCAAAGTGTGCTTTTTTTCATATTTTTTTTTTTTTTTTTTGTTATCACTATTTGCGATTTGCTAACGAAGTGATTATGAATCAACGTTTTGTGGTGTCGGACTTGGGAAAAAGTGCAACTTTTTTATACTTAAGCTGGTGAGCCATCTTTTAACTAGTTATCGGAGAATCTCTCAACTGTCAAACTGTGCATTGGAGCTGTTTGCTCTGTTCAATGAAGAGTCAACAGCACGTAAACGAGTCGAGTTGAAACTTACAAAAACTTTACAATCAAGCATTTTTCAGCAGGTTCATAACAATATTGTCCCTTAAAACAAACGCATTCTTATGTGTTTTTAGATCTATCAATATGACAACGTCGCTAAAGATATACATTTTCAAAGCGCAACATTTGGAAATTACAGTAGGCAACAAGTTTGACCCCGATAAAGGGCCCTTTTACGGCAAATTTGTGTTCGCTGATTAAGAATCCATATCATCATGTATAGTATATCATGTGTATAGTAGTAATCATGGTAGTACTATGCGAGCTGTTAAGCAGCAGTTAAAGAGTCTTGATCGCCGGAACATCTTCGGGAAATCGTCCTTAATGATCAAGAAGATCAATTTGTACTTCGAAAACAAGCAAAAGACCTCGTGACCTCATTTCAGTTTTTCGATCGAATAAATTATGAACAAAACGTTCTTAATACAAGAACGGCGGTCTTTACTAAATTAGATGCCTAAAACGAGATCGACGTTTCATGGATCTACAAAAAGCGGGCACAGCAGACTTTTGTGAACGAATGGTCATGATTACGGTAACACTAGGCAACAAATTTGGCCTCAATTAAAACATACATTAATTGGTAAATTTGAGGTCGCTGATTTCAAATCTGTTTGAGTTATTTGGAAGGATCTTCGAAGTATCGCTGTTCAAAATTCAAATTCAAATTACAGATTTCGAAAATGCTAATATTAGCAAATCTTATATTACCCTCTCATATTAAAGGTATTCAAGTGTCGTTTCAATGGTCCTTTAACAGGTCCATCGTATCTCGATTACAAGGCACTGAAAATTTCCAAAAGATTTTTTGAATTTACTACCTTGTAACTCGCAATCCAATCTAGGTGCATCAACACTATCTAAAACATATTTAACCAATTGTTAATTACCTTCAATTCAAATTATAGTTCATCTCAATTGGTAGTAAGGTTCCCGAGATATGTGAGCTTAACTGACTTTTCAACTTTCGAAACCTCGAATTTATTGAAATGGCGATATTTCGAAAACCGTTCTAGATTATTCAAAACGGTAAACCAAGTAAACAAAAAAGTTATGTATTAGACAAAGGTTCTGTGAAGACATCGCTGCTCACATTAGATTACTGCCCAAACACATGGTAGTGATTACAGCAGTGGACCAGAAACAAACCAGAGAGACAAGGATCAGGGAGCTTTATCCTGTTTTAGCAGAATTCAGGTCCACCCTTGACAATATAAGTTTTCCGTCAGTCAGTGGTGTACCAGTGTTCCAGAATTTTTAATCCATAGCTGCTTAACTTGCCTATTTAATGCTTAACATGGTTCAACTTTTACCGACATTATCCAATTCAAGGACATGCGATTATATTGCGCCAGAACACATGACAAGTTCCACTTTAACTCTTGCACTTTAGGCCTTTATGTCTTATGTCTTCCGAAACTGTCTTCAAATCGCGCAGTTGCGTTTAAAGTTACAATTAAAGCAGCTTAAGTCTTAATTAAAGTTGTACATAGATTATGCTGGAAGTCGCATCTTGTGCATTTTATATGCAAATCTGTGAAAATATTACACTAAGTAAGTGAGTGCCAGAAGTGGAATATTAATTTCCTTGCCTAAAAGCATTAGCCACACTCATCCAATGGCTAAATACCAGGGTCCAGACCTTGAGGCGCATGATCTTTGGGCGGAATCAGTCATGCGTGCACCTTGCAATGTGTCCAAGACAGTAGTTGCCTTTTGGTCGCGCTTCAATGGCCAAAGAAGCGACCAAAAGAAGTGGCCAAACCGGCTGCCCCACGCTCCCTCACGGGCTCTCGCTCCCTCTCCGTCGCCGTCTAACAGCCATTTTGTGTGTGTTGCTGGCGCAGTTGAAAATTTGTTAATGGTCACTGGGCAATGTGACTCTGTGATGATGATTCCCAAGTCTTACGCCGTATAATTTCTAAAGTAACCGCACACACACACACACAGAGGCACACACTGACCCAAGGACAAAGTGCAAATGAGTGTGTGTGTGTTTCTGTATGCGGAATGCGTAAGAGGCCAAAGTACAAGCATAAGATGCGTTCATCCACAAAATGGACATATACATCTTGCTGCACAGGACACACAGGACACACACAGGACACATATATAGTCACCCACACATATGTGCACACATTTTGGCAAGTTAAAGTTCTTAGAAATCCTTGAGTGCACACAAAAACAAATAAACAACGAAATAGACAAACAAAATGTGAACTATGAATAGTCGGGGGTAACGGTTTAAAGGGGTTCTTCTTGCTGTTTGGGCACCCGGCCTTAGATTTACTTTTGGACATTAGGTGGTTGCTGGTACACTGAAAAAGCATAATGCGTTATTTTAAAGAGTCTAGGCATGAGCATCAGTTCCGAAAAACTCTACAATTTCCACTAAAGTTTCAACGTAAAATAGACGAATTGAAATTTTGGCGTTCAGAAGGAACGGCGCACGGAGTTTCTTCATGTTATATGGCCGAAAAACCTTTCCAGAGTGCAGGTTTATTTTGAATCCAATCGTAAAAAGGATCATAAGGCTTGCTTTAAATTTGGAAACTGCGGAACCGCGATTGGAACTCCTAACATATAACATCGTTGTTCTTTAAAGATAGAAGGAATGTGTCTAACAAGCAGTTTTATGATATGGATATGGCTCATTTTAACCAAGTAAGTGCAAAAGGTGGCAATAAGGCAAAATCCCAAAACAAATGTATTCCACATTTTGTTTTTGATTTCGCGAATTATGTACAACAATCATTCGCCTTTTCATAATAGCTCATTTCGAAGAGGAGAAAAGAAAATATGAAATAGCAACGTTTGTGTTTACAAGGTAGTTTGTTGTTGTTTTGTATCTAACGTATACAGTACATTTTTTTCTTCAAATCAGTTTTTACCTGCCTAAAACGTAACGTATGTAGTTGAAATGTATATTCGGCAAACCGCAAGCATTTTATCTTTCAAATGGTATAGGTTTCACCTAAAATAGTGGGGCTATTGCAAAGTAATCGGTACCACACTGAATTTTTGCTTAGGTCATTTATTTATAGATTAACTTGATATTGGCTTCATTCGCTTTGGGTTTCCGCCAAGATTCCATAACTCTTTAAACTTCCTAATTTACAGTCCGAATATCAATATTAGCTGCATGATGTAGCTCGTGAGCTGCAGCACTCGTCGTACCGTCTTTAAAGGTGAATATATCTGTACATGTTTCTTGCAGTGTGATTGGGATGCTGTTGTTGTCTATGGAGCCGGTCATGTACTGTGGTTAATTTGTGTGCTTAAAAGCGCTTTACGACTTTGTTGTTGGCATTGCCGCAGCCCTTAGTCTTGCTATTGTTGTTGTAGTCGGTGGTGCAGGTGGCTAAATGGGCGGTTCGTCAAATGGTTGCTGCCCGGGATCTTCGGTATGGTCAGTGGCTGCAAGTCCAGCAGCGACAACCAACAAATTTATGTGCATTGCAAGTGTCAAACTATTGCTACACATGGCATAAAAGTTTTCGGCAGAAGCACGCAAACTATCGAACAACTAAAGCTAACTCTATCTCTATCGCTCGCACGGTCGTAAGGGGCATGTGGGCGCCTAGAACTTATGCTATGGAATTTTCAATTTTCTTAAGCAACTCACACACACACATGCATAGGAGATACACTTCTGGGCAAGAGTAGGTTTGTGTGTGAGTGCAAAACAAAGAGCGTCTGAATGAATGACTTTAAATTGAAATGCGATTACATGACCAGGACACGCACTTATAGCCGGGCTTAGGCGTCCAGTCGCACACGGTTCAAACTCAAGCGTAGCATTTTTGTATGTCGTTGTTGCTGTTGTTTTTCCTGGTCGACTGGCTGACTGGAATTTCTCTAGACTTTTGTGAACCAAGAAACTCTGACACAAGACACAAGCGCGCAACTTGTCCGCCAAGCCAAGTGACGTTTAGTTACATATACATACATGTGTCTGTGTGTGTGGAAATACATATGTATGCATATGTGCACAAATGGTTTTAAATTTCATTAGTTTAGTTTTATTGCATACAAACTGGCGCAAAGTAAAAAGCATTTTGTATCGTCGTCTACGGCTGCCCTTTAAGGCAAGTTGTCAAACTGTTTGTCTTGCCCTTGCCCCAGTACCGCCACCCACAAGCCCCAACACCCAAGCACCCAATCACCAAGTTAGCCCGTTAAACTTTAAAGTCCTTTACAGCTTAAAGTGCGTATGTTCAGCCAACTTTTTAAAGCAAAGTTAACACAAATGAAAAAATGACGCCTAAATTATAGTCTTAGTGGGTCAATAGATTTATAACCTTAAGCCGGCATGATCAACCCATACCGAAGACACATAAGAAAGCTTAAAGCTACACTTCATGGTACAGCTAAGGCCTTATTTGTTACAACTAAATCATTTTTGATTTCGCACCTTGGGGCTATTTCGATTCGTAGGACGCCCACATGCCGTGATGGCAGCAGATCAAACAAATAAAGAATGCAATATGCTTAATATCCGACAAATTTAACGTTGCTAAGCACAAAATCGTTTAAAGACATGATTTTTGCATATTTTATACAATCTTTTCCATCTTCTGCTTATCTTCGTATTGGGTCAAAAAGTATTGTCGTTTCCCAAGTTTGGATGGGTGTATGTTTGGAGAAATCGGGCTGATGAGTTTCATAAGTAGTTGTACATTTAGGTCCCGCTAAAAACCAGATAAAAGCCACGACATTAGCACGTATTATGAACTAGTCAGCCCTTTGACGTTCTAGGAGGTTTATAGAAGCCATCGATAAACTCGTCAATTGCCTATAGACTCTTCCACAGCACCTGCCTTTACAGTTTAATATCACGGTGTTCGAATACGATACATTTTGTCAATCGACGATCCTATAAATATATCAGAGACTGTAAATAATAATTATTTATCAATTTTAAAACTGAAAAAAATCATAGTGAAAGAGAAATGGTACATGTAAAAGGTGCATACCTATGTGACCGTTGTCACATTAATTTGTATTTTTTAAGTTATACACAAAAAATTATAAATAAAATTTATTTTTGAGTTTTATTTTTTGCTCAGAGAATACAACTTATTTTTGAGCTTTATATTTTGCTCAGAAAATAATACTTATTTCTTGAGTTTTATTTTTTTGCTCAGAAAATAACAGGCTACTATAGATTTGTGTACTGTATATCACAGGTAGAAGGAGGCGTTGCAGACCATACCTTAAATAGGAAAATATGATCAGCACTGAGTACATTTATTTTGATAACGCCCATGTTCCTTAACGCATCGTTAAATAAATTTGCACGGAAATTTGGATTTTTCTTTGGAAAAACAGGTACAGAGTATCCCACTGTCGAACACATCAAGACTGCCCTTACATTTTGTATTCTAAGATAAAAAAGAATTGAAATTTAAAAGCCGACATGTTCGCAATACCGAATTATATTTAATATATAGATTTGAATATAGGGGACTTTCTGACCCAATTGTGTATGCTGCTTTGAGCCATAATGACAATTAACTGCGGTATGCCAATAAACTGGCCAATAGTTTGGTTGGGAGTGTGCCCCTCAGGAGGCTTAAACGTAAACATTCTGGAACTTTGACGGTAGCGGCTAGGCTGAGTTTTCCTAGGCCAACCTAACCTACTTTAAGCTATTTTCTTTTCTTTTTGTATGAACAGCAAATTTGACTTAATTCAACAAAAACGAGGACACTGAACAAACTAACTACGCCTCCTTCGAAGCCAAGTGTCACTAGCATGGATTCGCCCCAACCACCATTGGCATGTATTAGCGGCTAATGCACCAGCCAACGGGATCTGGGGGGCATTCTAGCCCGTATAACGGTAGCTCATCCATCACCGTGGGCATGCGTCAATCACGATGAATCGCGGAGTTACGCACATAGCACGGCGGCCCAGTAATGCACCTTAGAGCCCGGCTGTGCATCACTTGGACCCTAGCAGAACACGTAGGCACAACTATTACTGACGCCTGGGACGCAAGAGCCAGTTGAGCTTTTTAAGCTAAGAGTATCAAGCTACTGTGGTCATTGCTATATGCTTACGCCGGGTAAGACGCTTGTCCAAATGCATACCCTGGTATCGGACACAATGTATGTTCCACCTGCAGCACCGCCAGCCAAATTCATCCAGGAAATTCTGCGTGACCGCCACCGCTTCATTTGGGGCAAGCCGAGCTGGACACAAAGACAGTGTCATCAGCAACTGTGGCTATCATCGAATTTGGTGCATCCAGCACCGGAATGTCAGTAGTGTAGTACAGTGTACAGCAGAGGTACAAGAACACTAACCTGCGGGACACCAGCTTTAATGCAACGCATTCTCGATTGCACATCCTGCAGTTCAAGCATAAAACAACGCCTCTGAAGGTACAACCTCATAAGATTGAACTGCGTAACTGGAAGGAGTGACTTGACCTTGAAGCGCAAACCCTCATGCCAGACGCGGTCTGATATCTAAGAAGACAGCAGAGCTGTAGAGCTCCTGCATGCACCTGTTCAGGAGTAGCATGATGCTGCCTGAACCCGAACTGAGGGTCAGGAATGACAGCCTGAACACCCAAAGTTGCCGACATTGTACCGATAATATGATACAAGGTTCTCCGGGTTGTCTGGCAGGAAGTGAAGGTAACGCAACATGGCATTAAAAAAGAAAACGAATTGCTATCCCATCAATCCCGTTATAGCCAGGAGCTTTCTTCGCTTTTAGCCCACTGATCTGAAGGCGCACTTCATCCAACGTGAATGGCTGGATCGGATTTTCGACTTGACTGTTGCTGCGCTTTGCCAGCCGCCTGATCAAGCTGCTGATGTACTCTTTGGTAAGGGTATAATTAAAAGAAAAAAAAAAAAGTGTACCAGTTATATGCCGCAATCGGGGGCGTTGGGGCGTCTTGATTAAGGGGTTTGCTTGTCGCTTCTAATTCTTATTTTTCATTTCATTATTTTCTTGGTTTTTTGTGCTTTTCCTTCTTGTCGCCTGCTGCCTTTGTTGTTGTTGTTGTTCACGGGTGTTCTTTTGGGCGTTTGGCTGGTATCCCGCGGATACTTCCGCTTAACGGTTACATTTATAATTACATTTTAATTAGATTCATTCGGCTGTAAAGTGTCCCTTTGTATGATTTTGTGCTTTGCCTTAATGAACGAATCTTGTCCACAGCGCGCCGTGATTCATTTCTGGCCACAGCTTAAGGCCAGCCGCGCCTTTTCATTCGATTTCCAATTTTTTCACCATTTTTTGTCCTTATTTTGCTCCGCTTGGCGGCAGCTGCATTTTTAATGACTCTGATTTATTAATGGCGGCTGGCTGATTAAAGCCTACAGTGTATCGTATACCGCACCATCAACAGAAAAAAAAAGAAAAAAAAGGAAGCAGCTAAATTTTCCAAAATATATATATATAAATTACATAGACAAGCGCTGGCTGCGTCTTCGACCTGGTCCACAAACAAAAGGCAACTCTTGGCCAGAGTTTCAGCCATGGTCATGGCCAGCGCTCTTTCGTCTGGTTTAACTTTAGACTTGTACAAGCCTGGGTGCAAATCTCGGCGTCGCGTCGGCAAAACTCGACGACGTGCGACGCCGCTTAACTGTTTAATAACTTTGGCTGCTTGTCTGTCTAACTCTCTCTCGGTCTGTCTGTCCGTCTGTCTGTCCGTCTGTCCGTCCGTCTGCCTGTTTGCGTGGGTGCAATGCATGTGGCACATTGCCGCCACTAATCACAGTAGTCAAAATTACATTTTGAGCGCTTATAAACACATAACACAGGTCAACATGGTTCGGTTGTTGCAAAGCTAAGGGTCATTTCCGAAGAAATTTGCTGCGATTCCGGAGTCAGAATTGGCATATTACGTCAGGATTTTTGGATTCGATTCTTTGCGAACATTGAGCAAAATCGGTAGCGAAATGGCGAAGTTATTAAGGAAAAGCTGTGTTTTAGACATATAAGACGAAATATTTCTATCTAAATCTCAATAGAGGGAAAGTGCTGTGTTTCACAATCCTGTTTGAAAGCATCTGAACAGCCGACTTCTTCTGGTTTGAATTGCTCAAAAGAATGCTAAAAAACAATTTCAACTCAACGTTCTGCGTAGAATTTCATCTGAACTTTAGTTCTTTGAAATCTTTTCCATATAGAATACTTAAAGACAGCTAGATTATCACAGCTATTAAATTTGTTTGAAGAAAGCATTCGCAATTTGCTCTAATTTTAACTCTTGCGGATTTGAATTCACATATGTAGAATTTAAGCAGCTTCGCTTAGTGCGGATTCGTTTAACAATACTCGAAAAACAGGTTTATTGCTTCTTATTTGTTTGCCGCTTTTTCACGCGCGTTTTGAATACACAAGTGATTCCCGAAACCGAACCAAGTCGCTAACATTTGCACTCTGTGCTTCAAAAGCTTTTTCAATAGTTTCAAAAGTGTCGCTTTAGCCTTAATTGTGACCACTGTGCCGCAGCTACCCAAAGCCAAATGCCAGTGACTGGGTCTCATTGTCTCTGGTCTATGGGAACGGCTTGAAGTTCCACATCGTTGATTTTATTAGTCTCCAGCGAACAATTCCAAAAATTTGTAAGCTTTGCCGAGAAAAATTTACCCATTTTCGTTGTTTTTCTTTTTATTCCTCTTATTTTTTTGGCTTTACTTTGGGCTCTGCCGGCAAGAATCCAATAGCAGTCGATTTTCTTTCAAATTCTTTTGCTGGTTGTGTCGACGCATGAGTGTTTGTGTGTGTGGCAAAAGGATTGTGCCAGCTCGTTTCCTTAACGTACCTCCTTTTCCTTTAGCTCTAATATAGGCGCATCCTAGTCATTTTCCTTTGGCTGTGCTCGTTGTCAGCCAGCTAATGGCAACTTGTTAAATTGTAAAATTGGAAAACAAGTTGTTTTCGTTCCTTTTATTAGGTTGCCGTTCAGAACCCATACAGCCGCCTCCTCCTGCCCCGCCCCATCAAGAAACAGCTAAAAACCGGCTTTGCCTCGGCACATCAATTGCATTAAGAGCGATCCGTGTCGGCACGACTGCGTCTATGTTCTATGCGTCATTTAGCTTTAAACCATGCACAATACAACCAGGCAGTGCCACAATGCGTCTTCCTGTTTTGACTGGCAAGCTGGTTGCTGCTTGCCCCGCTTCCAACTTACGCTTTAGTTAGTATGACGTAAGGACCTGCACTGGCGCACTGCAATCGATGGGTTTTGCTTAAAGCTCCGTGACGTCACCCTGGTTACCAAACAACACGCCTAGACAATTACTTTGGGCAACTTCAAAAGACGCCAGGCATCTGATTATCCTTAACTTGTTCCAAGTACTGTTCATTGTGTCAAATAGGTCGTGAGCTGCTCATTTACTCGACCAAAAAAGCAACGTGTTTTATTTCAAAGTATCATTGGAACCCCTTTTAAGTGTTGGCAAGCAGCTCATTTTCGCCTTCACTTGCGGCGACTATTTCTACTCCCAGTTGCTGGTCCAGTGTCTGCAGCGGTGCCATCAAAGCGTCTTTTGTTTGACAACTTTAGTCGCATGACTTTCAATGGATTTGGCAGCGCTTTTTGATGCTACTGGTGTCATAAGATGTGGACGCACTCCTCGCGCCCCCAGTCACTGTGACCGCCTCCTGTTGTCACTCAAAGTGAAGCGACTTGTCAACGCATTGTGTCTTCCCCAACAATTTGCCTCAGTTTCTCAGTTCGCTTCTGTAGCTTTTGCTGTTGTCGTTGTTGTGGGATTTTTGGTCCACAAGTAATTAGCTGAGTGCAGTTTAAAGAACTTTGATATCCTTTAAGTCAAATAGATATCTATTGAATAGAAGTTGCAAATTATGAGCTCCATAACTATGTGAAGACATTAGTTGGGCTGCTTATACATGACGTCAAGACGATTTTTTGTACTTTGAAATCCCAACCCCCCTTGCTCCTTGTCGTGAATAAGTCGAGACCCCGCTTCCGCTCTAAGATGCACCTAATTCCCGTCATTGTGGCGTCACTCTTTCCGAACATTCCGCTTCCCTATTGCCACAAATAGTCACAATTTGCTTGAATACTTGACGATTAGTATTATTAGTTTATTTTCTTAGGTATAAATGTTTCAGGCTTCTCCTAGGCTGAAGTCCAGCGAATAAGAATGAGACCTACGACGGTCTTCATAACAACTAGAGATGTTACTTTAGATGTCGCCCGCAAATGAAAGGCCCAGCTCTCGTTGAATGTTTTGCATCCTGACGTGCCAAAGAGAGTCAGTTAGTTTGCGAAACGTCTTACTTAGCAGATGTCATGTGGCAACAGTGTCCCATACTTGGACTCCAAATGCAGAACACAAGACTATTTGTTACCATTACAGCTAGAATGTCCAACGCGTTGCCCACACTTATATGCTAGTAAGCTGATTCTGCAAAGCTTCAGAAGCTTCATGAATTGACTGTATAATCTGCGTGACTTGCCATCAGAAGGCTATTGCCTAATGGAGGCCTAAGCGAGTAGCAAGTGTCGCACACTTTTTCTTTGACGGTGCGGCTTGCCAGATATAACTTCAGACTTCCTCTACCTCTACCTCTACCTCTACCTCTACCTCTACCTCTACCTCTACCTCTACCTCTACCTCTACCTCTACCTCTACCTCTACCTCTACCTCTACCTCTACCTCTCTCTATGCATATTTCAACCGTAAACATTCCTTGATCTTCACTCGGTCGCGCCGTTTTCGAGTAAAATGTATTGAGACATACATACAGACATTCATTTTTATATGTATAGATTGCTTTTAAACAATATCAATAGCCGGATTTCTGATTATGTTTCGAGAGCTCGAACTAAATCAATGCTGCCCAGCCGCGGATTCATCAAAATTCTATTGTAGTTCCATGCCCATGTACTGAAACAGCCCCCTCTAAAGCAAACGGAATTGAAAATTGCAAACAGACTAAAGTTAGCCGGAGGGCAGTGGTTCTTGGGCAGAAATCAGCTGGACGGGATGCGCGGTGGCTACAATGTATGTACTATGTGCGTGCCAAACAGCATCGAACTTTTGTTGCTGCGTTCATTAAATTGGGATAAATTAAAACCTCAGCTTGAAGCGCCTTGTGTTGTGGCAAGTATAAGAGTGTGTGCGTGCGTGTTTATGAGCAAAAGGTTTTTGTGTTTAATTTTGTACGGCCGGGCATTAACGGTCAGCCTACTTCCTCTCGGATTAGGTCTCAATATAACAATAAAACAAATGAAACCAAATAACAGGGCAAAAACAAAAAAAAAAAGCCGAATAAAGTTCAGTTTTAGACAGGACACTGTGTGTGTGTGTTTGGTTGTGTGCGGGTGACTTTAAGCTACATTTTATGAGCTGCTTTATAGCTTTATTGTGTGTGCGCACATCACTTGAAAATTCGATTAAATGCTGCAATTTAATACCTGGCCCCAACACACACACACACACACACACACACATGCACATACAACGCCTGGCTGGCATCTTAACCAAGTGCCACACACTCATGCAAACACACACACATACACATAGCTGCCACCTAGTGGGGCATGCAGACAACACTCAGTATTTAAGATAAGAACTTTGGGGCAGGCCAAACTCAGTATTCCTAGGGTTAAAGCGAGGAGGGAGGGCGCTAAGTTTGGCGGGCCAAAATGAACGCATAATTAAATTACGCAGCGAGCAACGTAACACAACGCAACGCAACGCAACGAAAGAGTTTGACAAATAAGCTCAGGTATTAACCTCTGGCACGGTAACACACAGCAGCAGACGCTGCCCCTACCTAATCCCGCCTTTACAACTAATCACCCTGCCCACTCAGAGACCAAGTCGAGAAACAGCAGCAGCTCCAAAGCAAGCGCCTAGCTCGCCGCCTGCAACGCGCCTTTGCCGCACCGCGTCTTGCCACCATTTTGCGCCACAGCGTTCATTAATTCGATTTCCATAACAATTTATTCATAAGACAATGTCTGGCACCGTTATTTTATCTGGCGATGTGCGGTAACGCCACTTATGTGCCCAGCACACCCCACATCCAACCCGTTCACACCCAACTCCAGCTCCACCGCCGCCTTATGCTGCTGCTGCCATCCGGACAGCTAAGAAAAGCAGCAGACAGCAACGAAGCTGTCGCCCCAAACCACTCGCTCCCAGTCTCGCGTCTGCAATCCTTTCTCTCCGGTTGGCGTTGTTGTCGAGGGAAACGCCATAAAATATTTTTATGTGCGAACACTCCATAAATGCATTGGTGTTGGTTCTTGATGTTGTTCTTCTTCTTGGTGTTGGTATTAGCGTTGCCTTTGCGGTTCTCGTGCTGCTTCACACTGTAAAACACAGTGCGTGCCATTTGAATACTACCAGCAAAAGTTACACTTTACTATCACAGTTAGATACATATGTGTAGCAGGGCTAAAGGTATTGATCGCTGTTAACCTGGAAATAGCTAGCTTGATACCTGCTCTGCCTTAACCAAGTTGACGCACAACCTCCATGTGGCGTCCCCTGGTTAGCTGTAATTGCCAATCAGTGTTAGGGTAGTGAGCTTCAAAAGGATAAGGAAAACCTCAACTACAGTAAAGCATAAGAAAAGGTTTGGGTTAAGGATACCCCGATCGTCGACGAATCCCCCGCAAATTTGTTAAGGACTGACAAGCTGTGCAAACCCTTCATTGGGATTGTGCCACTGTCCAGCTTGCGTATGCTCTCAGCATACCGCCATCCAGAAGATTCGATGAAGAGGGCAGGGTTGTGGTGCAAGGTAACAGACTGCGCCATTAACTGTAGCTGCCATGTAGAGCGGCGTGAATTCGGATGCGGATTTGTTGTTGGCCAGTGACTACGCAACCGTGTATCCCGGTTCATACCAGGCTAGCGACAATCAGCACCAAGTTGAAATACATTAACATAGCGTCATATGGATGCGCACCACCGACGGAGTACAAGGACGAAGCGACAAAAGATGCTTGTTAATATATATTGGGTCTGTCTATGACCTCTGCCCAACCAATGATCACATAAATAGATTTTAATGAGAAGGTTGGAAGAGAGCACATCTTTAGTGCTACTGTCGGTCACTATTCAGCCTTCACGAGACCACCTCGAACCACGGTCTAAGGCTAATTGACTTCGTCGCTGCTCAAAATATGGTATTGCGTATTAACAAATTTTTCTTCACTTAAAAAACTTAATAAAGTGCAGCGAGGAGCTGAACTATGCATCACGGGAGCGCTGCGTACTGCCTCCAAGCACTGCTCTTGATGCCATACTCAACATTCCCCCCTTCAATCTTACAGGAGAGGGCCCTTTTATCGGCCATACTTTTGAGGGGCTCAAACAGCTGGATAGAATCCGAATTTGGTCACTTCGCTATTACAGCAAAACATGCTTTTGTTTTCCCCAAAACAGACTACTATATACCAGTTAAGTACCCAAGCACTGCTTTCAACACCATTATCCATGACAAAACTTAATGGTATACTGTTGAGCAAGGCCCTACCAACGCCACCTCCTGTTTCACGGATGACTCAAAACTGAACAACTGAGTTGGAGCGGGGGTCTTTTCATAACAGCTCAATATAAAAAGGGCCTTTAGTCTTCCGGATCATTGTAGTATGTTTCAGGCAGAAGTCTCAGCCATAAACGAGGCACCATCATGCCTTAGAAGTTCATATAGCGTTTCAGGCAACGTAAACATCTATAGTAATAGCCAAGCAGCTATGAAATCCTTCATATCAATAACATCAAACTCGATATTGATAAAAAGCTGTCGCAGATCTCTACACGAGATGGCTCAGCAGTTCATTCTAAGCCTAATATGGGTCCCGGGACATAGCGGGCAACAACATAGCGGACGAACTCGCCAGACAAGGTACTACTGCTACCCTCCTACCTGAGAGAGAGGGTAAAGGCATCCCTATGGCGACTTGCAAGCTGAAAATACTTGAATTTTTCAAAAATGGAAGAATGAGCTGAACTTTCGCTCTGCTCGACAAACATGGCCAGAACTAAATGCCAAAAAACAGCTGTGCTCTGCTCCCTCAGTAGGGAGAGATGCTCAGTCAGTGTTAGATCCACTGGAAACTGGCTAGTTGGTGTCTATGCAGCTAGGCTTCTTGTTTCGCAAAATGATCTCTGCAGCAGTTGCGCATACGAACAGGAGGAGAAAACGTTAGAGCACTTATTCTGCTCATGTCCTACCTTCTACAAATGACGTCATAAGTAGCTCGGTAGGTAATTTCTCGACAGCTTGTCGGAGCTGTGCAAAGTCAGCCCCAAACGGATAGTGGACTATATATTAGCATAGGAATGGTGCTCCATATAAGCATGCATTCCCAATGGGCGGAAAGGAGATAGGATAATTAGATTCTACGGTTTCAATAATAGGTAACAATCTGGCAGCCGTTTTAACCTAATCTAATCTATTAACAGATTTCAGCATTCAGAGGACAGGTAGGCTGTCTCCTGATCAAAACGGAAAGAATGAGCTTTTTATAGCGATTTTGTTTCGTTTGGTGAGAATGATCTCTACTGCTCATTTGCCTACTGAGGCCAAAGTGACATCTATAGGCAAGTGCGATTCTACGTTTGATCTCCGTGCTGACACTGTTTTACGTTGTGACGATTGTAGACGAAATATGTTAATAGACAACATTAGAAGTATGCTTTTTAATATCAATTTGAGAGTCCTTGACTATGTCGTGCTCTCATTTGCAACCAATTTTCAGACTACACCAATTCGAATTTTTTCGTTTCTATGCAAATGTCAAGATCTGTCTATCGCTATGCATTGGCATACACGTGTATATATGGCATATATATACAAGTATACAGACACACTCAACTCACACATTTGGAATAGTTTGTGTGTGTGGCGCAAAAATTATCTTCAACACCTTCGAACTTTAAAATTAAATGAGGATTAGCGCCGACAATGCACATTTCTCTGCCGTCTGCAGGTGTATCGCTCTGACTCTATGAGTCTAGGACTCTACGTCTATGAGTGTGTGTGTGTGTATGCGTGTGTATTCTATATGTGTGTGTGTGTGTGTGTGACTCATTTGTGGCTGCTGCTACTTTTCATTAAGGCACTCGAATCTTTGCTGTGTCTGCCGTTGTTTACTCCTGCTCAGTTTTTTGCTGGTAGCTTCAAATTATATGCTGTTCATTTGCATTTTTTGGTCTTCCAGCTCTGATTTATGGCATCTACACGGTTTATATATATTGCTCTTGATTTTTGAAGGCATGCCACATAATGCAACCATAACCACAACCATAACCATAGCCATAAGCCCATAAAAATGGCATGAATACAAATAATTTGTAGTGCTGTTGATTTCTTCAGCGTCTCGATTTATTTGTTTTTTCCTTCATTGTTCGGCTAAAATCGCAAACAGAGCGAAAAACAAAAAGGCGAAACCAATTAAGTACGGACATACCAATGCCACGCCCCCTGCCAAAAGCAGCAGCTGTTGGCCCCAAATCCGCAACGCCACAACACAGTTAACAAAGGGCAAGGCGGCAAGTACCAGGCACCGGTTGCACCTGTATTAGAGCCATGTCTTTGGATCTCAATGCGCCCCTCTGGTCGGTCTGTCTGTCGGCTAGTGCCTGTCGATGGCAAATTTGTTGCATGCCGCACACTGCAAGTCTGCTCAAGTGAAACACTTTGCCAAATTGGCTAAGAAATGCCGGCAAAAGTTATAAACAAAACTAAGCAGGAACAAAAATGTAAAAAATTGAACCCTAAGGCGAACCCAAAACCAGTGCCAGATGACGCCTACGCGCAAATTCGCCATTTCCCTGCAGATGCCTGCGATGACATTGCAGGCGGCGGCGTCTTCAATGGCGTCTACCCAACAGTCTTGTACTCCATTAGGCAATTGCTACTTCCAAGCAGGGCACTGTCTATATGTGAACATGTGTTTATATGGGTTATTCAAGTGTGTGTGTGGGGTTTGATTTGTTTTCTTAGGTCGGTTTTTGACATTTACATTTCACATAATTTAATTAAATATGGTAACAAGCAAATTGTGCTCTTAGTCCTAGTGACCCAGGCGAGGATTTGGTAGTCAATACATGGAACGCCGCTTGAGCTCCGCCCAGGTTTAAGTTATAGCCAAAGGGTGGTGTCCAACGACAGCATATTTGAGTATATATTCATATACCAAGGGGCTCCACCGCCTGCTCACCCCGTCACGTTCCCCACTCATGGTACATCATATTCTTCCACCTTCCCGTTTCCCTTCTTCTTCCTCTTCCTTATCTTCATACTAAGATCAACTGCGGATATTGGTACAATCTGTTGAACACGATGTACCTTGGTGTTAAGCATTCTTCTATTCGCTTCATACGCAGTACATCTCGAGCGACGCCCAAGATTCGATCGCCTTTGTGCCATTGGGACAACTCACACTAACCATCATCATTCCAAGTTGCGATTAAGAACGACTGAAAATGAACGACTAGTGAATAGATTCAGAATGCAACGAGTGTGTACATATAAAACACAACGCCAGAGAGAATGACCTTGACCACAACGCCACCATGATGACACGGTGATTCCTTTGATTCGCAAATCAATTTCAGTGCAGAGAGATCGGTACCATCCGCGAAGAGGTAGACGAAAAGGAACACGAAGAAGAACAATAAAAGGAAGGCAAAGAGAAACCCAACGACGAAGGTCAAGAGCAAGGCGAAGAGAAATACGAAGTTGTCGAGATAGTCGAAAGGGAAATAGAGGGTGAAGTGCAAGTGTTAGGTAAGAAGTCGAAAAATCGGGAGAAGTATATAGAGATTTGTATACGAATAAGTAATGGAAGAGGATTCCTAGGATGAGCAGGCGAAAGACCTGCCCACAGCTGAGAAACATAGGGATTGGCGTGCAAAGCACTCAGGGGTTGGAGCACCCTAGTCATGTATAAAATACAGCTAGCTTATGTACCTTTATTATCGAAAGGCGTCTTTGACAAAACTTGCACTTCAAGATTATGTGTTCTTACATATTTGTTGGTGTTTTTGTCCCTTTTACAGGCGATCGAATTCTGCTCTAAGCTGCGCATCTCTGTCAAGTTCAACCTTGAGCTGATATCTTAGGCAACTATCCCGTAAGATACGCATCTGATGTACAATTGTCGCATACTAATAACTGTTCTAGGCAAGTCTTCGTAATTCCCCTGTTAAAAGGACACCGACGTTCATGGTGCCATAAAAATCCGACACAACAGAACATTATTCGTTAACAAAGCTCATAATTTCCATACTTTTAGAATGAGTTTTTCTATCAGTGGTGGTAAAACTCGCTCTTCTTAAAGTCGAATGTCTTATAAAAGAAGTCTCAACTCTTTGGCCTGCTCTGTATGTTTGTGGGTCACATTGGAGTAACTGAATGCGCGGAATGCACTAAGGCAGTGGCTGCAGTCGCCAGCAGTCTACAAATTTCGCTTGGTCTTTGAGTAACAAGTGAAATGCATGTATTGTGCGCGGTCAAGGCCGCATAGTAGGAGGTGCAGGCAAACTACAAAGGTAAGTAGATGTAAGGAAATCTCTGGCCGTGGTGATGTCAGTCGCGCCAGGGTCATTGTAAAGCAGTCTGCTGCAGAATCTCTTAGAAAGTTTGAGCGAAACTTGCCTTGACAACCAATGTCGCGTTTGGTGGAACGACAATTTTTATTGATATAGTCAAGGGATTTAGCATACAGAGACTCCGCTGGCTTGTACATGTGGTGCTTTTTGGCAAGGTAGCTTCTGGGCGAAAGGTCATCAATGCGACTTTTGAAGGAAGGCGATAAAGGGGTAGACCGTAACATGGTAGAAGAGCGCACTAGTTGGTATCACGGAGTAGAGAAGACGTAAACGAATCATAGGCGCCTGGAGAAGTGCCGTATATTAGAGCGTTCAAGAAGAAGAAGAATAAGTTCATCAGCATTCCATGGTTGTAGCCTTGCGTTGTAATCAGCATTAAAAAAGTAAGTCATTACTGATTTATGATAAGTCGTTACTGATTTAGATAATGATAACATCAAATTTATACAAAAAGTTCTACGAATTGACCTATAACCTAAAAAAGTGCAATTGAAAAGTTCAAAATCGCAGTAGCGCCCTGTAATTGGTGTAATAACTTTTTAAAGTTCAGCGGTTTTCAGTCGAAATATTCAAGATCAATGACATGTGCATGACTAAAGGCTTTGCGCCAGGACCTTCGAAATATACCGAATGGCTTGACAGCCTATTGCTGTTACATCTATATTGTGTTATGGACACTCTGTGTGTGTGTGTGTGTGTGTGTGTGTGTTAGCCCTTTGTGTTATGCTGTGTGTCAGTCAGTCTCGTCTGCGCTTGAAACAGTAGCCCATGCGACTTCCGTTTCCTCTTCCGCCTGCTCTGCTCCGCTTTTGCTGCTGTATGGCAACGCTGCCGTCTATGGCGGCTGGCATTTTTGGCAGCCTTTGACTTTGAAGCCTTTTCACAGCATTTGACAAAAGAAAAATGCTTTACAATGTCT
Source organism: Chymomyza caudatula (assembly GCA_035041775.1). NCBI lineage: Eukaryota > Metazoa > Arthropoda > Insecta > Diptera > Drosophilidae > Chymomyza > Chymomyza caudatula. Next base: position 1,832,556 of record JAWNKW010000070.1, read on the forward strand.
GCATAGTTTTTTCTCGTTTTTGTTTTTGTTTTCCTTGTTTATTGTTGTTGTTGTTGTTGTTGTGGCTGTGGCACATTGACCAGTCAAACTGAAGGACTCATTCTGCTGCAATGCACTGCAATATGTGGAAATGAATTTCAATTTAACAGCGTCTATTTATAAAGAAAAAACCCAAACACATAGCTACAGCTACAGATACATTAAGTATACGTCGCATGTGCGCTCTGCTTGAGGGTGACTACGAATTAAATTCATTTGTGGCCAACTGCCTTGCCCAGCTACGGCCAGCATGTGTTCATGCTCATTGTGGCCAAGTATTCTATTTATTTTTCCAACTACTTAATTTTATTTCGCCCGACGACTTCTTTTGCTATCGCACAAATTTTAATGCACTTCCCAGCACGACCAACGCACCAGCGACCAGCTCTGGCTCCGGCTCCGGCTCCGGCTCCAAAAGCCAGTGGGGGGTGCCAGTCGCTGCTGCTGGACGGAAGTGCGCTCGCGTATATATAGTACAATGAGCGCGACCGCAGCCTCCGCAGAGACCGAGCCGCAAAGCCAACAAGCCAACAGTGGCAGCCATGGGCCCAAAAGAAAGTCTCCGGCAAAAAATAAATAAAAATAAATCGGGGAATGGGGCAGAGGCATGGGGCATGGACATGGCGAAACAAAACAGGAAAAAAAAAAAAACAAAAACGTATTTACCTCAAATTAAACATTATTATGCGCTTGGCTTGGGTCTGGGTCTGGCTGTGCTTATGGCATTGTGTTCCCGGCTCTGCTACTCGCTGCGAATCTCGAATCTCTGTTGGCGCTGGTCATTTGAGGGCGACCTGGTAGGTGGCCAAGCTGCAGGACACACACACACAGACACACAATGCGTGCACACGTTGACCGCAGTAAATCACGCCGTTAAATAGCGGCGACTGAAGGCAGCGCAGCGGCAGCGGCAGCGGCAGAGCGGCTCCCGTTTTGGCTTTGGCCTCGGGGTCATGCATTAAAAGGCGACGACATATGTGCTCATTTAAAGCACGTCGCAAGGGGCTCATACACTTAGAGAAAAAAGTGTCTGTATTCATTTACCATAAAGTTGTGTTGGATTCAATGTTTGCAAATTTCCGTATTTTCGTTTGATGTTTAGTTCGAATGGTCGAGCGAACCTTGTATCACTAGATAATTTCAGTTCGTGCTTCGGCTCAAGGTTTGCTGTTGCAAGATTAGATTCAGATAGTTGTACGAGACAATTCCCAAATAACAGGTTTGCAGGGTAAAATCCTTGCTCAGAGGTTCTCTCGAAATAGCTTGAGAACACACACCGAAGTTCACATACAATCTGAAAAGTCAGCTGGCTTTTGACTCGTCTAATCTAGTTATCTTTGCCTTTGATGGTAAAAAGTTCTTCGAATTATTTCAAAATCGAATAACTTTTCAAAAGAAGCTCTAATATCGATTATAAAGCGCTTCTAGGACTTGTCTTTATATCTATGTTGCCTGGGGCAACTAGCTGTTCGTTATGCTGCCAAAGAAAGACAAGGGTTGTCAGATTCGACGAGACAAAACTCAGCTGTCTACTCAGATGCAGTAATTAGGGTTTTATCAAAGCAACCCCCAATCTTTCAGCGGTATATCAGATGTTGCAAATCTATCGCGATATATATAGAGATTTCACATAGAACTGAGATATTTCAGACACACCCCCCTTGTTCGTATGTCCCAAAGAGTTAATGTGAAGAAAGGCCAAAAAAAGCTGCACTTGCACTATGTTAATACGCGCAATTTTTTGCACAGTGTAGCTGAATGTGTGTGCCCTGTGTGTGCCTGCATTTGTCGAGGTACTTCCGCTTTTCTGGTCAGCGCACAAATGTGTACTTTGGGCGGGTCATTCGCAGCTCTAATGACATTCGCACACCTCCACACACACAACATGGACCTCAAAGCGCCCTGACCCCCCAGTAATTCGCACTTCAAACCCCTCCTCTTATCACTTCACTGCTTCACCACAACAAAATCGTTCACACACATGAGTTTATTTTGTAATTAACGCCTGCTGCCAGTTGCCTGTTGCGCGATTTGCTGCTATTAAGTGTGAGCCTTGCATATGTATTGGTGTTGGTGTGTGTGTGTGTGTGTGTGTGTGTGTGTGCCGCTTGAACGCTTTGCCCTGCTTTGTTAGTGACGTTGACAGGAATTAGTGACTTTGGCTTAGCTTTTGGCATAGGCGTAGGCGTCGACATCGGTGACTGTCAAGTGCCCATTGACTTTGTTCTTGTGAATGTTGTAATGGTTGTTGTACTTGTTCTCCCACTGCTGCTCGACATTGGCCATGTGCTGCAATGAGAGATGTGGCAAAAAGCGCGCCCATCGAACATTGAGTGCTATCAACGCCTGCCAAGTCCTAAGTCACTCTCTCACACTTGCATTCATGTTGCCAGCATTGCGTTATTATGCTCTAAATGCTTGCATATGGTTATTTCCATGGTGTCGAACGTGACCGTCGTACACGTTTCATGTTTTGTGTTTCCTCTGTAACTTTAGCTTATAGCATTTTGCTAGTACTATACTGGATACCAGTCATAACCTTAATCCTAAGGAAGTCGCAAAAGTGAAAAACCTATTCGAACGTGACTAAAGTTGAAACTTGAACTTGAAGCTGTAAGCATTTTTAAATCCGACTTATTTTAAATTAGGAAAATTAAGTCATGTAATAATAGATTTTTATTAATTATCGGCATTATTTTATCAAAAAGTATACGCTTACGATTGCAAACGTGACCAATTTCAAATTGCTTCAAAACTTTGTAGTTTTAGTTTTTACAAATATATACCCCACGCTCACTTCGATCGTCACTTCTTCCCTTATCCCATAAATCGTTGATTATATTGTTATGAATATGTTATCTTCTGCTCAAACACTCCTAGGAAATTTGCAGCAGACTGCGTGATCACCCATGCTTAAATGCCATAAAGCAAAAGAAATAGGCTAAATTAGCTAAGTTTTGTCTGGCGAGTGAGGTCTCTATTACACATTGGCCTACTAGGACCGAAGTAGCATCTAGTGGCAAGTGTGATTCTTCGCTTGATCTCCAAGCTGACATCGGTCTTCATTGTGACGGTGGTGCTAAGATAGACGAAATCCTTGAAAACCTTAAAAGTATAGTTATCAACAGCAATTTGAGAGTCCAACCGCTGTATATCTCTACTCGAAGAAAGCATATACTTTGTCTTGCTCTCATTTAGAGCCAGACCCATCCTGACAGATTCTCTTTCACTAGCTGCAAAGCCTTTGCTAAGTACGACCAATGATGTCGATATCATCTCCTTATGCAAGCAACTGGACACTATTAACCGTTAATAACGATCATTACTTACGAAATTAGTCAGACTTTGTTGGTATCCAAGCGGTCGGTAGTTTCTAGTGTAGCTACTTCAGTTGGAAACTAGTTATGCTTATAATCCCTTATAGTGATACCAATGCCACTGCCGAATTGGATGATTAAGCGAACTATGTGACATTGGAAAGAATCTGTCACATATTTGGGTACAGGCTCCAAAACCCACCAATCAATGTTGACATATTTATTAAGTAGCTTATCTTCTTTCTACTTAAACTATATGAAATAAACTTAATGGTTATTGATTTTAAAAGGGTTTGGACATTGAATGGCTTAAAGAAGCTAATTAAAACAGTTTTTCATCGAAAATACCGTTACAATTGAAAATTTACGTCAAAGAAGTATCTAAACTCTGGGTTAAAGAAGCTAAATAAAACAGTTTTTCATCAAAAATACCGTTACAATTGAAAATTTACGTCAAAGAAGAGCATTTTCCGGAGTAGCTAAATTTTGCACACGAGCATGTGAAAGCAGCTGTAGTTTAGGGCATAAGATATTCGCTAAGCTAAAAATACGTGCGATGTGCCAATTGGAACTCAATCTCAGAGCCTAAGTCCCGGTTACAAAGCATTCCAAGTGTTTGGGCTTGTTAATGTCGCTGTTTCGAGTTAATTTGCGGCTTATGAATTGTGCATAAATGATATGAATAAGTGGGTACTGTGTGTGAGTGAGTGAATGTGTGTGTGCAAAGGTGTGCATGCCACAGCAAACAGGTGTAAATGTGAATTAATTAACCGCAAACACTATAAACAACTCGTTTGGCTGACTGGAAGTTGCGTATATATGCATGTGTGTGTGTGTGTATAGTTGTATGTTAGTGTGTGTGCTTACAAATAGCTTTGACATTTCGCTAAATTGAATCGAAATTCATTATGTTTTCTTGGCTAAAACCCAATGACGGCGCACATTATGCCAACAATAACAAAAGCAACATAAGAGCTTTAGCTACATTAAAGCCAAGAAATAATAATAAGGAGCTACTACAACAAAAATTGTCACAAAAACAACAACAACAAACGAGTGCATTAACTTTTTGTTGTCAAATGAAGTTCGCCTTGATTTCAAGTCAATTCAAATCAAATCATTTGGAAGCAAATCATTTGATATGTTGCGCCAATTGACAAACTCTTCAAAACAGGTGCGGGGGCCCCTACTCACGCCCCCCAGTCGCCCCGCCTGTGGCTTTTGGTCTAGAGCATATTTACAATTGCTCAATTCAATTTCCGTTTGAGTGCGTCACGGCGTTGCCTTTGCCTCAATGGCAACTTGATCTCTTCTTGATGATGGCGGCGCGACTGATGAGAAGGAAATTGCCGTTCAGCTGGCAAATGGCAAACAGCAAAACGTTACAACGGTAAATGCTTAAATCGGCATAACGTTAAATCGGCAAATCGACAAATTCGAAATGGCGAGATTTCTAGATTGGCAATGATGTCGCGTTTTACGCTGGCACAGGTGAGTGGCTTTAATGTCCTTAATGTGGATTAGGGTTGCGCCGTCTTGGGCCGCTTTAAGTCGTGTGTCGTTGCTGTTTGGTTTTGGCAAAGGTATGCAGGTTATGGGGTTTATGGGGGCCATGAGGGTCAGGTCGTGCACTTGATTTGCTACTTATTGAAATCAAATAAGCATTGAAATTGGCTTTTTGCCTATTTCATTATTGCCACAGCTCACCCAGACGCTCTTAACTGTACGATGTACGAGCGGAAAGTATATCAACTTTGTGAGAAAACTTGCAGATGCTTGCCAGCTGAATTCTCTTTGCACAAACAGCAGTTTACTGCCAAACAAGAAGTACAGCTTAATGGATCAGAAAAGGTGTTTTTGAAGGATATATTTTATCAATTTCTCTAATGTTAACCTGTTTTTTAAAATAGAAATAAAAAAATCCAAATATTTTATCTTCATATGTTCATATCTTCATGTCTTCATATCTTCATGGCTTCATATCTTCATGGCTTCATATCTTCATGGCTTCATATCTTCATATCTTCAAATCTTCAAATCTTCAAATCTTCAATTCTTCAATTCTTTAAATCTTCAAATCTTCAAATCTTTATACCTTCATGTATCCATATCTTTATATCTTCACATCTTCATGTATCCATATCTTTATATCTTTACATATACCTGTATCCATATCTGCATCTCTTCATATCTGCTTATCTTTATATTATCATATCTTCATATCTACACATCTTCATATCTTCATAGCTTCATATCTTCATATCTTCATATCTTGAAATCTTCATATCTTCATATCTGCATATCTTCATATCTCCACATCTTCATATGTTCATATCTTCATATCTTCATATCTTCATATCTTCATATCTTCATATCTTCATATCTTCATATCTTCATATCTTCATATCTTCATATCTTCATATCTTCATATCTTCATATCTTCATATCTTCATATCTTCATATCTTCACATCTTCACATCTCGATATCTTAATATGTTCATAGCTTCGTATCTTCATTTCGTCACATCACCATGTCTTTTTATCTTCACCATCTGAAATCCGAATTTCTTTTAATCCATATTCTCATACTTTAAAGACCTAACGTGATTAAGCTTTACATGATTTACAGAACTGTTTTTGTTTTTACCAACAATACGTTAGCAGCTCTTCAAAGAGTATGACGCATTCGCCAGCTTTTTTCAAATTTGTTTTTTTATTGAATAGCATTGCCCGATTACACGCACTTGACTCGATTTATTGTTATTGACAATGGCATTATAGGAAGTTGGAGCAGCGAAAGCAAGACTACCAAATAAATACGTATTATAGCAATAATTACAGCTGCTTGGCGTTTATCTTTATGTGCTGGATACCAACCTGCCAACCTGCTAGCTCTCCGGAAATGTCGACTCTCATTATGGCAACCGGAAGGGGCAGACGAAAGTCTGATCAATTGGACACAATCGCCCGGTAGGCACTAGCTATAACAAGAAGGAGGCGTTTTCAATTCGATGGTGCCTGCCACATACAACACGGGGGGCTACGCCCCACACCAAGTGCCGTGTGCCCTGCCACTGTCAGTAATGATAAGGTCTTTGCTTATTATTTAATTATTTGCTCATAGCAATTCCTGATGGGTTTCGGGCTGTTTAATTTCATTTCATTTCGCTGCTGCTGCTGGCAACCGCAACGGAATAGTAGGAAACTTTCCACCCCGCCCACGAATCTTACTCATTTGACGTACATTTCAGTTCATCATTAGCGCAGACATTGACATGCCAAGTCCCCAGTTCTCGCTGGCACTCGGAATTTCACTCGGAATTAGAGTAACATTCACAGTTATAGTGGAATCAACATCATAGTTTCGCAATTATATAACGGCCTGCCTTTTCAATCAATCATAATTAGAATGAATTGCAATTATTGCTGCATAGTTTTCTGAGCTACAAAATTGCAACTGACAACTTACTAATGATGGAAAGGTTTTGACTCTAGTACCAGAGGGTAGAGTGTATATTAATTTTGCCGCAGAGATTACAATGAACTGTTATATTGCCTCTATTCTGTACTTTTTATGAGGTTGCCTTATAAGGTAGAGCGAAGTTTCTTAGAGCAACTTTGTCGAAATGCATAGTGCAGTCTTTAAGAAATACACAGGTTTGTAAATTCGAGTGCTTGTGATATGATTATCATTGAATTATGACAAACGTTGTCATTGCACAAGTAGCTGCGAATAAGTGAGACCCTGTTATGGGTCTCTAATTAGCTGTGATGATATTTCGCACTCCTTTCGCACTACCGCGGAGAACGTGCTTGGTTTTCAACACCCACTGCCGAGTAACCAACCACTGCAGTGAAGAAACACCGCCTATAGAAGGACCATGCATACGGCTGCGAGATCACTGTCGGGAAGAGAGATGGAGATCGAGATGTGCAGGAGCAGGAACGATGTTAGAAGGTTCTTACTAAAAGTCAAGCTTCCGGCTCGAAAATTTAGTACTGGTGGTGGATGCGCAGGGTGCACTAAGGTTGTGGGTTTGCGGCTTACTGTCGTGCGATGACGGAAATAATGCCATAGTTGATGGTTTGAATATACCGCCGCCAAGCCAGGACGACGATGTTAGGTTCGCAATTAAGCGGCTCAAGTTGCAGAGTAATTCAAGATTAACGGCCATGAGTAGGTAGTTTGCCTGCACCAGCTATTCTTCAGAATATGGCTAGATGAGAGCAAGCCCACTGATTGGATCCTTGGGGTCCTCTAGTATGGAAGGCTAACCCCATGGAATTCCCCGAACTACCATGATATCAGTTTCCTTCCATGACAAGGTCAAAGACTAGTTGGACCTTATTAGTGTGACTTATATCCTGGTAAGTCCATCATTGACCAGATGTTGACACTACGCCTGGAAAAGACGTACGAAAATTAAAGTGACACACAGCTTCTCTTTATCGATCCTAAAGCAACAAAGGATATTCCGTTAAGGGATCCCTGGAAAGTGATCCTGGTGTTACTTTGCCGAATGGTGTAGATATAGCTCTGTCAAGGTTGGAAAGAACTTCTCCGAACCTTTTGATAGCATGCGAGGTTGCACACAAGGTGAAGCTCTTTCTGAGATTCCTACAACTTAGTGATGGTGTGTGTGTTGCGCAAGGCATATCGATATCATTGGTAGCACTAAGCGAGCAGTTAACGGAGCCTTTGAAAAAGAATCTATCGGGTTGGGTCCTGTTGTAAATGAGACCAAAACAAAGTACATATTTGCTTCGAGTAGAGAGACGCGGCAGTTGGACTCTCAGATTGGTGTTAGAAACAATGCTTTTGATATTGTCTAGAATTTCGTGTACGTTAGCACATAGTCTTGCCATTGGATGCTGTTTGGGCTCCGTTGGCCAATGAGTTGTATAAACCACTCCTGCCAGAGGGAACTAACACTCTTGAAGGCCCGTATTCTTTGAGTCTTGCTTTGTGGCGCTGAAGCAAGCATGAGGACGCACTGTGATGCGGATGCCCTTGGCAACGACTGCCGTACACATTGGATCGACGAACTCTATGAAACCTACAACGACATAGATATAATGAAGCGTATTAACAGCCAGCTACTCCGCTGGCTTGGTTATGTGGCGAGTATGGATGAAGTTACTCCCGCGAGCAGTGTCTTCAGTGCGGCTTTTAAAGGAAGGCGTAGAAAGGGCAGGCCTTGTCTGCGTTGCAATGACCAGTTAAAGAGAAGAATTAACTACCTTTCGTGTCAAGATGATGCGCGCAAAGCAGAGGAAGAGTGCTCTGCATCAGGCAGTAACTTGATAACGGGTTGTTATGGCCAGTTGAGAAGAAGAAGCATATGTTGCTCTTGACCAAGCTGTTGCCTTTTTGTTATCTCTTTAAGAATGAGTTCCTATAAGCGTATTTATGGGTTATTACAGTATTTATCACTGTACAGCTCTTCAATCCAAACATTTACGACGACTTAAGCTGTCTTAGTTCCGAGCTCAAGTAGCCCCATCCCTCTCCCCAAAAATACTTGCCAAAACATTTGCATAGGCTCAGGCGCAGCTGCCCTTTGCTATGATAATAGTATGCAAATTTGATTTTTTTTTTGGCGTAGGCTGGTAAAGGATGTACGTGCGCGCCAAAGGGACTTTAAGCAAGCAACAATAAAAAAAAAATAAAAAAACGGAAAAAGGGCTAAGTGATGGACAAGGTGCCAGCCGGCTGAGAGACAGGCTGAGGTTCAGCCAGGGGTGGCAAGGGGTGCCAAGGGGTGGCAAGGAGAGCAGCTAAGCATGGCTTGTGCACTTTGTAACTGGTTGTGTAAACAGTAACACACACACGCACACACACACAGAGAGACAGCGCAGTGAAACAAAAAGAAAGCAACATTGACCCAGACTCTCAAGGAGAGCTATAAGAAAGGCGAACCCCCAGAAATGAAAGGGTCACTTTCAGCCAGGCAGCCAACCAGCCAGTCAGTCAGAAGCCGGTTTCACATGACACACAGCAGCGTTGACTGCTGTTCATCCTCTGTTGTGGCATTCAACTTGTCGTGGTAATTGCAAAGCATTTGCAAAGATTAAGGGATTTATTTTTCTACTGCTGCGACGTCGTCTTACTTTCACTTTGGTGGCAGCGTCGTCGTGCTCGTCACTGATACCGGGGCATGACCGGCAAACTCTTCTGCAAAAAACCCAGCCAAAAAAAAAAGATAGAAACCAGAAACCGAAAAAACCCGAGACAAGAAATACTTTTGAAAAAGGGCAACGCTGTGTGGACGGCACAGCGCGGAGCAGGGTGAAGGGGCACTGGACTGCAGCGGCAGTGGCACGCACAAAAAATGCTTAAGTGTAGTAAAACGCTTGTGTTAAATACTTTTATTGAGATGGTAAGCCTTTTTATTAGCTCAGCCCTAAATAAACACTGTCGAGCGTGCTTGTGGGGCAAAGAGACAGTGTTGCAGGGCGGCTGGGGGATGGCTAGCGACACTGGCCTTTATCTTACCAAGGTTACACCGAAGGGAGGAGTGCTGCCCAGAGGCGTAGGAACGAACGTGTAGGCGTTGGCCAAAGCGTCAACATGACTGCTCGGGATGGCACAGGCAGTGCGTGCCTGTTAGAGGGCGCGGAGTGGGTTTGGAGCTAGTTGAAGCGGCATTTAACATGTTGAATCATGTATTTTTTTTTTGTTTGTCTCGTGTTTGCAGCGTGTAATAATAGAACAACAACAAAAAAAAGGGACAAATGCGATAAATTCGTAAAAATTACACGGCAGATGACGATGAGCGCAATCATTTAAATGAAAAAAAAAACAAACGAAAAAAATGTGTTCCAAAAAGGAACGGGGTGTATTTCTAGGTGTTGCAGTTATAGGGGGAAAGATTTAGCTTAGGATTTAAGTTGGCCAAGTCGCATACAGTTAGGAATATAAACTGGTTTATGCTTTTAATTCAATTCGCGAATTTGAAATAGAGTGGAAACTCTCAAAACATGAGGTTGACCCTAAAAAACTGAGTTCGAAGCGATAAACATAATCACCCATCAGAGTTCTACCATGTTGATAAAGTTTGAATTTTGTAGGCTAGTGTAGTTAACCCGCGCGCGAGATTTAACATCCGGCATCAGCATTTACCCAAAGGGTTTTGGATTCACCCGAACCTTAAAACACGCCTCAAAATTATATAAATATGCGAGAGAATTGTAATGTACACAACTCTGCTAGTTAATTGCCAGAGATTTTGGTATGTCCAGGAAGGGAGATCTTGGTGTGCCTTTCATAGGATGCTTCGTGGTGATCCATGCTCGTTTGTTGCTCGTAGTAGTGCTGAAGTTCCGGTTGAAACGGCAATAGCCATTCTGAGTTGTAGATGCGGCGGTAGTGTCTTTCAGCGTCTGGAGCACAGTTTGTATGGCTATACCTTTCACTCGCATCCTCAACTGATTTGCTTTCATTTGCAGCTCTATGACCTTATAAGAGCTTCCAATGCCGGTTTTCATTGCTCCGCTCATACATACACAGACTATATTCTGAATTGAGGTCATGAGCTCTTTCTTAACAGATGATTGCTTCGTAGACAAGCTCCGATCATATTAAATGATAATAAGTAAAACCTTCGGACAATTTTAGGAGTGGTTCACCATGACTTTCCGGCTATTCTTTTGAACGTGTGGTGCATTTGTAGAACACGTTTGCGACTTGCGCGCCATATTTGAGCTTGCTGTCAAATGCGGCTCAAGGCACTTGAATGTCCTACTTATGCATGTCTATAGAACAGCCTCTAAAGCGAAGTTGTCTCATTCGTGTTAGTTTATATCGTCTAGGGAATGGCACTAGGACGGTTTTTGCTGGCTTCAGTTTGAGTTCAACTCTTCATTGTTTTCTGTCTCTAAGAGTATCTGTATTTTTCTGTCAATGTCATCGTCAAAACCTTGATGTTGTTTTCTTTACTCCAGAATCTTTTCTAGGTTCTGGTTTCAGCGCATTAGGAACTCGACTGAAAAACGAGAAGAGGCGAAGTGGAACGTAAATCAGATTGTTTCATCTTATAGCTTTTTCAATGGGGGTAAGGAAGAAGATGAGAAAGGGGAAGAAGATGAAGAAGAATAAAAAGAAAAAGAGCAATGGAAACGGCAAGAGAAATATGCGATGAGCATCAAGAACTCAACTGAAAAGCGAGAAGAGGCGAAGTGAAATAAGTAATATGATGAGAAAGATGGAGAATAAAAAGGGGATGAAGAAAAAGAGGAAGAGGAAGGGAAACGGCGAGAGAGGAATATGCTATGACCCACAAGAACTGAACGTTTCATCTTATAGCTTTTGGCATGAGGGTAAGGAAGAGGATGATAAAGAAGATGAAAAAGAAGAATGAAAAGAAGAAATAGAGGAAGAGTAAGGAAAACGGCAAGAGAAAGGCTCTACCTCTAGAGAGTCACGATTTATATTGTCTAAAATACTAAGTGGCTGCACCTCCTGGCGGATTCGCTTTAGATTTGGTCAATGGAACATATCATATAATCCTCACATCTCAAAAAGTTGAGCTTGTTCATCAGCAGTGAGTAAAGCACGAATTACACCAACGCTTATCGTAAGCCCGGCTTTGAGCTGCAAGTTTTGCTCTGGTTTTAGATTTGCTGGCTCTTCTCTTTGTTATTGGGCATATCGAGTATTTCTGCCAATGTTTCCTACTGATGCACATGCCTTTCGAGTGTTTGTGCGGAAAGTACTATGTAAGTTGGCAACGATTATTTCATCTAAAGGAAGAACGAACTCTATGAGCTCTAAAACGACATTGGCATTGACACATAGGCCGTGTCTCCATTGGAAGGACTGGGTAGAAAGCACACTAACTACTTTTGGCATCATCGTTTGGAGAAGGCACGCACATCCGCTCCCGAAACGAACATTTTTGCATAATATAGTAAAAGAATTATTTTCAGCTTTCTAACTTTATAAGTTTAGGAGATATTGAAGAATAGCTTTAGCAAGGAAAAATTGTCGGAAAAAGTACTCCAATCTTTAAAACCTCTTTTTTACACTTATTTATACTTTTTTGAGAAAATCGTAATTTCAAAATAACGTTTCTTTCTTGCACACGCATAAACATAGCAACAGTTTCGCATAAACACTGAAAAAAAAAGTGACTGCATTTAAATCAAATTTTTGCATAAACTCTGCCACTTGTGTGTATGTGTGTGTGTGTGTGTGTGTGTATGTGAGTGCTGAAAAAAAAAGTCATAAAGTGTTGTTTAATGGTATTTTGCTTCCATTACTTACCGTTATTATGCTAATGAGGTCGTTACGCGTATTTGTGTGTATATTTTATTTATACAGGATTATGTGAATGTGTGTGTGTGTGTGTGTGTGTGTGTGTGACGCTTATATAGACATCAACAGTAACAACGACAACAACAACAACAACAACAAGAGCAGCCAAAGAAACACGCGCAACGGACGCTTTGGGCCAAAATCACATGCAACACACACTCGGGGACACACGCACAGAGACACTTGTGCAAAAACATGCTTATATGAGTAATGTGTTGTATTGCTAAGACAGTAAACACGACAGCAGCATTTCTAACTACATATACATAATAATAAGAATAATAATAAGAATAATAATAACAAGCAGCGCTGCCAAAAACTGCGTCTGGCTAATTGAGTCGTCTTTGCCGCTTGTTAAATTTTCTATAGCATACTTTCAGGCGGCGCTTTAAAGCTTGCAACAGATTATACTAGGCGTATGCTTGATTGGCCCCAAACACACACACATAGACATTTAAGCGTCTTCTTTGTTGTTGACGAAATGAAGTTGGTATGAACTGGTACCACACGCAGCCAGCGGCGCCTCAAGCCAAAAGACCAAGCGGCCAACTAACTGGCTAGCCGCAATATGAAATGAAGACAACAACGACAGGCGAACAACGTCAGCCACTTGGCACACAATAAATGCGAAATGCAAACACACACACACACACATACATACCGTTATCTGAAAAGCACAAGGGGGTTAGGAAGCAATGCCAGCGACAAGAACCACATTGGCATAAACTTTCCTACTGAATACGTAAAATGTTTTGCTAAATGTGTCCCAAATGTCGGGCGGGCACCGCAACCGATTTGCACGCAGCTCATCGCAAGGCACAAGCCCGCGGATGAGAGCGCGAAATAAGTGGCAGCAGGCGTTTGGGGTTTGGGAGGGGAATGGTGGGGGTGACGGGTAGCAAAGGCGCCTCGTGCAACTACAACGACATTTCATTCGATTCGTGGCTAAATAACTTGGTTTCCAAAAGCGCTTATGGGTAGACAGTGCCGGGGTGGGTCGGGGTGCTGGAGAGTGCAACGGCTAGCGGTTGTTGTCTTTCGCAGCTGTTTAGATTGTTGCGCGCGCGTTTTACACCCCCCGCAGACATAGATGGGCACAGGCCAAAAGATATACGCCGAGCGGTTGGGGTTGGGGTTGGCGGCGCGCAGTTCTTAAGCGCTTTCTTGTCCTGCGGTGGTCGTTTGTTTGTCGTGCACATAAATCCTGGCGCGAGTTGTTGTGTTGTCCCAAAGGCACTGCACTGCCACTGGCAGGACAACGGTGACAGTTGTTCCTGTGTGTGTGTGTGTGTGTTCCTGGGCCCGCGTCATAATAACTGTTTTTTGGCTGGCCCGTTGCCGCAGCAACTTTCGCGCTGTATGCGTGTAAGCCGCATACTTAATTATGAAGCTAGCGTCGCAGTCGACGACTGTGCGTCTTGCCCCCGCAGACTGGTGTGCGTACCAACGCTCAACGCCCTATGCCACCTGAACGAGTGCCTTGCCACCACCATTGGTCGCTCAAACAGCCGCCTGTGGCCAGCCATTGAGGCAGTCAACCAAGCGGCACAGCTGCGTCCTTAAAGTAACTTTCAATATCTTGATGTTTAAAGTATTTCCAATTTAATTTCTTTGTCGCTCGATACTGAACTTGCCTTTGAAAGTTTTGTTTGCCTGTTGCTGAAAATCTACACTCTTAACTTGTAGACAACTGGCTTTTTATGCCATAAACGTTGGTAACTTGAACTCTTTTGATATACAAAAAGTGTTGCATTAGCATTAGGTACTTTATGTACATATATGAATGTACCGCCTGCAAGTTCAAAATGAGGTCGATCTTGCCTTTATCAGAGCTCGATATTTGTTTGGCATTTTGTAGAACTAAAGCCGGTGGGCACATTGCAATGAACATCAATTAATGATTCGCTGAACTCACAAGCAATATGTGGCGAAAGAAACTGAGCGCCTTAATGAAATCATGCCCATTTTATTGACAATAGTCTGTTGTGTGCGCTTTTTCTTGATACCGCGAAGGTATTAAGAACGTTTTGGTCTTCATTTCAGAACATTTTGTTCATGATATAAGAACATTCGTTTCTTATAAACAATTAGTCTGCAACATGTCTGACCGCCCGATAATCGGCATGCCGACAGCTGCCAAAATGAATCAGCTGATAGTCGCTGAACATTATAGGAAGCCTGACTCGGTGCGGTTAGTGCTGGAATGATGAGAATAAGAAGGAAGAATAAGGCCAAAGACGAAGGAGGCTGGCGATGAGGATGGGTATTGGTATGAGGAAGGCGAAGATGATGAGGAGGAGGCTGGTAAAAGTGAAGATTTGAAGAAACTGCATCCGAACTGGATGACGAATACAAAGAGCAAAAGGTGCAGAAAGAGAAAGTCTCCTGAATCATTATCGAAGTCATCTAAACGAATTCATGCATTTCGCAGTTATAATGGACTTTTGGCAAAAAAATCTGAAAACAGCAAAATGCTAATCGATTTTTTTGACGAACCAACTTTGCGTTTGTTAAAAACTTATTTGGTTGTTTTTCTACCACTGCTAATAACTTCATTTGTAGTGAATTCAAATTCAGTAATGGAAATTATTAACGGATTAATGTGATACAAATTACGATAAGTCTATATATTCTAAATTCCTAATGGTCAAAGATTTTTGGGTCCTTTACACCCGCAGTAGGTCAAACCCTTAAATTACATTCTTAGGGTTGAAATATTTCATATTTGTGCTGGTTCAAGAGATCGACAAATAGATACATATTATTATACTCTCTTTATCTGCAAAAAGGACAAAAGCACGTTTAAAGAAAATGGCTATAAAATTAACTATAGATAACAGGGTTCTTGTTTGGGCACCATCGTTTGGTTTAAGCACTATCGATAGTTTCTTTTAATTTGGTGACTATATCGATGGTTTTGCAGCTCTAGTCTAAGCCACAGTTTTTGCCAAAGATTAAGAGCAGCTTTCGAGAGTATTTAAGCAAATAAATAGGTATTGGTTTTGGATTTTACGAAACCTTATACAAATTCGTCGAGAGTTTCGACATTGAGACAAAACACGACAAAAAAAGTGACAAACAGAAGATGCGTGCAAATCCCATAGCTTAAATTTCAGATTCTGCCTTACGTGTGCCGATGTTCAATGCATTTATAATGAATATTAAAAACAGCTCAATTAATCCAAAATGCAATATGCTAAAACATATTTGAAGAATTTCGGCTGCTCTTCACGCCAGATTCATTCAAGACAATCGAAAAACTTATCCAAATTAGTTAGCTTTAATATAAAGTACATGCAGTTTTCTTCGCGTTAACAGTTATTTGCTTAGTAGAGGCTTAAAGAGCTCTTAAAGTTGGGGCAAGGTATGTGACATCGACAAAACACATTCCTGCATTCGCTGCTCTCGTGTGGGGAGCGGGTTAGAGAATACCACCTCAGCAGGTCAAAACACTGGGTTCTTTCGAGACCAGTAGAGCAACCCCAGGTCACCACGGAAAACCACAATTCCAATGAAAGAATGTATTTACATCAGGCCGTAACCCGATAACGGGTTGTGATGGCCAATTAAGAAGAAGAAGCATTAGCTGCTGCAACAAATGTCGTAAATACTCAATATTTTAGTGCTTAAATATGTGCCACATATTATGAAGAGTAACTCCAATTCGGTTTTGACTGCAACTTTTGCTCTATTGTTTGGATATTTCTTCTTTTTTTTTTTTCTTGTTGCTTATGGCGTCAGCTGCTTATGCTTGAGATTTCCTAATCTGACGTCCTAATGAATGTCATAAATTTATTGCCAAGTACACCCCAAATAGAGCGACCCTTAGGCCAAAGCGACTGCATTTACGTTTCGATTGGCTTCGTTTCTGGACTCTTAGTGTGCACTCGAGAGCAGCGGCAGCGCCAGTCCGTGATTTCCAATTGTCCGATGGACAATGCTTGAGTTGTAGTCCCCCGAGGGCGCCATGTACAGGCTACAGCCAAAGCTCTGAAGTGGTCAAGTGAAAAGTTGATTTTTGCACTTTTCTCAGTTCCAACAAAATGGCGCTGGCCCGTTGCGCCTTCATCTGTCTGCTGCCCATTGTCCTATGTGTTGTTGTGTCATTGTTTTTGGAGCATCATCATTTTAATCATCAAGTTGCTGCATAGTGACAACAATCGAATTTGAGAGTAGTACGATTTTCAGCCCCGCTGCAAAACCAATCTGTCTTTCAGCTCTGGGCGTGTGTGTGTGTGGGTGTCTTTGTATCTGTGTGCGTGCTGTCAATTCTTTTGCTGTTAGTTTTGTTACTTTTAGCCGATAAGCTAACAACTACAAGAACAAAAACTGAACTGGTCAGCCCCAAAAATCGACACATTCGACATGCGACATGCATGCTACAAGATAATCACATTAAAAAGAGTGCCCAAGAGCCGTCGTCCACGTCCACGTCCTCGTCGTCGTCGTCGTCGTCGTCGTCGTCGTCGTCATACAGCACCCAGGACCCAACTGCTGTCCAGTGTCCGGCGTATAGCATACCAGAGTGTCAGATAAGGGACGTCCCTGTGCCAGCGTGTGTGTGTGTGCAACATATCCACTTGCTGGCGGGTTGATTTGCGCTCTATAAGTATTTCTTATCTCTAGAGTCGAATAACAGCAAAATATTGGCAAATTTTGTACAAATTTCTTTTGTTCGAGTCACGATAAGAGCTAAAACAACTTTAAGTTGCTCATACGCAAAGTCTCAAGTAGAGAGCCATATGACATAAGCCCCAAACTGTAAGTGTATCTGTGCATTGGCTTTTGTGCTCATTATTTCATTTAGGACTTTTATTGTTTTTCGCATGCCATTAGTCAGTTTTGATTTACATGTACAACTCGGAGAGTGAGTCAAAACAATAAAAATAATAAAAACAACTGTCGCTCAACTTAATAAGAAACACAAGACAAGCAATAGCGGTAAAAAAAGGCAAAAAAAAAAAAAAAAAACAAGAAAAACGGACTCACTCCCTCAAATGAAACGAAATGAAATGAATGAATACAAGTCAAAGTCAGAGCGCATTCATATTAGCTACAAAGTAGGAAAAATCATTCAAAATAACTGTAAAAACAATGAAATTAGGACTCTGTGCTGAGAAATCTAATTATTCATCCCCTTGGCCCAAGCATTTCATTTCGGCTGTTCGCGTTGCTGCTGCTTCTTCTTCTTCTTCTTGCCATTCATTCATTCATTGCTTCAATTTTTGCGTTGTTTATTTTCTATTTTTTTTTTTGGTTTTTTTTTTTGGTATTTTTTCTCTTACAAGAGGCAAATGAAGCGCTTTTTGGTGTGAGCTGCCAGCTAACTTGTTTACTTTTCAATTTCTTTTGAAAACACACCACACAACAACAACAACAACAACAACAACTGCAACCAAGGCGTGTCTTGCGCCGTGCTCTGTGCATACTGCAGCCACGGCGTCCAAGTGCCACTGAGCCCAGCATTCCGAAATACTTGGCTTAAGTTAAATTGTTCCGCATTTTCGGACTGTTTCGGCAGCGCTGCAGGCGTCAGACGCAGCAGCGGAATCAGCGCATGCGCCTCGAAACGGTATACCGTTATACGTCGCAAGGACTTCCCACTTTTTGGTAGGTGTGCGTCAGCGCTTATGTGCTGTGCATGTGTGTATGTGCAAACGGAGCGCCGCCTCCATGTTTTCCATTGGGAGGCAGCCCTGGCAGCAGCATTTTAAGCGCCTATGTGCGGCACATTGATTTGCTCGATTTGCTGCAGGATGCGTCACACCACCGGCGCGACGCCCCGTGGGAGACTAGGCGACTAGCGTTAACAGCAGCAGCAGCGGCCGCAGCAGCAGCAGTTGTTTTATGTATATAGAAGGCTGCAAGGTATATAGACTGCTTTATGTATCAGCACAAGCTGCCTATAGGGGCTATAGGGGCTCTATAGGTTCCTAAATACACTACATAAAATACCTTTTGCAATCCATCAAAGACAGCAACAAAGCTCTCTCAGCCCCCTCTAAGCACTCCCTATGCCAAACTAAACCTAACCTATAAGTGCTGGACGCTGTCGTCATCAACGCCGTCGCTGCTGCTGCTGCTGCTGCTGGCTTCATTGAACTGCACAAATTGTGCGCCTTGTGACCAATGCCGCCTGCATCAGCCTGCATCCAGTCTATATACAGGACTATATACGTTGTACATACATGTGTATATACTACATATAGCATACATATATGTACATATGTATTCATAGCCTGGCCATTGGCTTTGGCTCAGCTCTAAGCTATTGATATTTGCATTTGTTTCAGTTTTAATTAATTAATAAGTGATTTAGACGCGTTTTTTCTTCTTCTTTTGTTGTTTTTTTTTTTGGCCAAAAACGCTTTAAGCAGCTTTAAATTTAAGCTAGCGTGCGAGCGAGACAGCATGTGTCGCTTTAAAATTGGCAGCACTTGTGCGTTAAGCAGCAGAAAACTCAAGCAGCCAAAGTCTGCAGAATATTAAGAAATTTTCAATTATGGCATAAAGTTTTTCGGTTTCACAGCGAAAGTTGGCTTAGCGCTCGATTTTTTGGAAAACTTTATGCGCGACTTTTCTTTAATTTCTCAGGCATGTCTATGGCTATGCGTGTGTGTGTGTGTGTGTGTGACAGTAAACTTTCTTCTTCTTGAGCGCTTTAACTTACGCTTTAAGTCTAGGCTAAAAGTTGTTTGCCCGAGTTCATTGTCATCATAGCAGGTGCACTCTATGCCGGCAGCACTGCTTGGAATCCGTTTCTGGACATGTGCAACTAGCGTAACTAAATGTTAATATGTCGGCATAATGAGACGCTGGCAAAGGGTAAACAACGTTGCCGTTGCCGTTGCCGTTGCCCTGGCGGAACCCCAAGTTTTGACTTTGGCATGTGTTTGCAGCGCCATAAATTCAATCTATATCGAATTAATCGATTATAACTCTGTCGGCATTGCGTTTCCGTTTCCGCAACAGGAAGGCATTTTAACATACGCTCAAACAAAAAAAAAAGGGTTAAAGATTTATTAATAACATAATAGTCGCAGGGTCGCCGAGTCGTCGAGTTTTACTATTTGCTGTGCCCCCACGATCAACAACCCGTTGCGACCTCGTCAGCAACTTATAGGACCTTTCGTGCCAACTTGGCGCTGTTGGTAACGAGCGGAACGAACAGTTTGGTAAGCAATTCGGTTGGGATCACTGATTTTTATAACGTGACAACACGCAAAGTCACAGACATGCCGCCAACTGTCAGTGTGCTGCGTCTGTGACTGTCACCCCCTGCTGCCTGCCGCTGATTCCCTGAATTGATTAAGCCCCTGTAACCCTTTCGTGTGCTGGAGAACCGCTGCAGACGCTCTGGCTTGACGGTGTGCCTAACACAGAAATCAATGTCTTTCATTAATGGCCAATGTGTGCTGGCTCTAATGGGCTTTATTGGCTTGGTTGTTATTAATATTGACATGCAACAAGGTCGACTGGCTGTTTGTCTTTATCGCGGGTTCAGCTCAACTCTACTATGTCAACAAGAGAGCATTGCTAAGAGACACATTGCAAGGAAAGCTCAAAAAATGTATAAAGCTAATTTGTGTGGGAAACTTATTTTCGAGCTACTTTTGAAAGAAATGACACTCCGGAGACTCCTAGTGGTGGTCCCTACACGGCAATTGAGGCACTTTGCAAACTGATATCGCACGTGTTCATCAGCCCGATGAGGACGCACATCAAGTGACCCTTATGGCACTTTTACAATGGCATACCCGTCTAATTGCCAGCCAAAGCCAAGTTAGCAAAGATTTGAAAAGAATTTGGATCGAGCAATAGCTTTGGCAGAGTTTGAGGATACTCCTTTGGACATCATTACTTTGGTCGTGACACAATGTGAAAGTCGTTTTAAAAATTTTTTTTTTTTTTCTTGAAATATTAAGCGCACTTGGTTGCTCCGTGCTCTGCCCGCTCCACTCGCCAACACCCGTGCCCCTCTCGAGGTAGAGCATATTTCTCGTACCGTATCCCTTCCTCTTCTTCTTCCTTTTCTTTTTCCCCTTCCTTTAGCTCTACCTATTCCTCCACCTTATTTCAAGAGCTATAAGATAAAATGACCCGACTTACCACTTACGCCCCCTCACTTCGCTCACAATCCATTTGCCCAGATAGATCGAGAGAGATCACATTCCTATTCCTTCTTATTTTCGTCTTCCTTATCCGCATTCCAGAAGCTATAAGTATTCCTTTTAAAAACAAATAAGTTCGTTCCAACCGTTCGCAAACTGTTTCGAAGTTCGGAAAGCTAATAAACTAACATAACAGCAATACCTCGATTAACATCGTCTCTATATACGTCATTGATTTGTTTCTGAAAAATGCGATTTTCGAGAAATCCAGAACTACAGTTTATATGAATAAAAAAAATTTTTGAGGATACAACATATAAGTACAATATGAACATGAGAACATGAATCCTAAAAGTTAATCTGATCGCTTGAATAAATTTTAAATGGAAAAACGCAAATTGCGATTTTATTAAGAAAATAATTGGAAAATAATCATCTTAATGATTATGGTGATAAGGCTTTTAGTATCAACCTACCGCCTTTTTCAGACATTCCTTGCTTTGAGCATAGGGCTCT
This sequence comes from Chymomyza caudatula, assembly GCA_035041775.1. Taxonomy (NCBI): domain Eukaryota; kingdom Metazoa; phylum Arthropoda; class Insecta; order Diptera; family Drosophilidae; genus Chymomyza; species Chymomyza caudatula. Next base: position 1,853,855 of record JAWNKW010000070.1, read on the forward strand.
TGAAAATTGTAAGAAATAAGTATTTTAGAAGAGATGCCACTCAAGTCGTAATGACTCAACTATTGAGCTGAAATCTTAATACGCACACAGAAGGTAGCGTAAAACCTGCGTGTTCCCGATTATGGTCCTAGCTTTATGCGGCAGTTCTACTATCCTTTAGGGAATATTGGTCTGGTGGCCTGCCTCCCGAAGACAATCTAGCTTAAAACAACTTAGCAAAATATGAGCAGCTGAACTATGATTCACAGACGCGTCCCTCGCACCATGTCTAATGGCGTACTTGACGCGGTTTTAAACATTTCACTCTTGACTCCTGCAGCGGAGAAAACTACTTTACCATAAGCTACATGCTTGAGTGACCAAAACTGCTGGAGAAAATCAAACTTTAGTCACTCCTCCATATTAGCGAAACATACAAGAGAAGACTGATCCCTGGGTCTTCCAGCACTCAACTTAAAACTACATAGCCGGATGGGAGGTGGCGTCTACTCAGCAGCAGTTATTTAAACTTACGACTCACTGCCGGTGGTTCCAGTTCAGGGTTCTTGCCGTAAACATGTCACTTACATGCCTGACAGTGACATATCTCTTCGTGAGATGGCTCGTTATTAGTCATATGTGTTCCGGGTGAACGGGGCATTGAAGGCAACTGCATAGCCAAGAAGTTTAAAAGGCAAGACACTACCGCTGTTGAGCATCTCTTCTGCTCATGTCCAGCTCTCTCTGTAGCCAAAGTCCGAACTACCCAGGTAGTCTGAGCCTTAGTAGCATACGCATCAGTGGTTTGGTGAAAGAGAACAATGGTTCAATGGAGCACCACTCTTCTGAGTAGACTGCAGTGGCATGTCTGCACAGGTGTTATGAGCATCACGTTAAATCTAACCCCTCTTGACGTCTTTGTACAACAAGAGTCTATGAAAGCCGGCAGCAGTCTCCGAAACATCCTAGTCTGGATGAGCGAACTGGGATTTGGTTACAAGCTAGTAGCCAGCAAGCTAGGAGAAAATTGCACACTTTTTTCGATGTCAAATGTGAAATTCCCTCCATGAGAGTGCCGCAGTGATCCAGGACTCATGATGTCTTCTACACCAACGTTTTCAAAAAGATAGCACTGATGCTTGTTGGTATCTTGATGAAAAGTCAAGCTACTCAAGCTCGATAGATAGTTTGCCGTCGGTTCTCCAAACCGAAATCTACGCAATTTTGAACCGCGAGTGCTGGTTCAATGAAAGAAAGCTGTAGGCATCTATTGCGATATTGAGGATGAGCTTAGATTCCACACACAACTTCGACCATGGTCAGTGAATGTAAGACCAGACCCAATATGATTTCACGTCAAAATAAAATCATTCTATGCTGGCATCCTGGTGACCGAAGATGTCTGGACAATGCAAAGGTTCGACGTCAAAGCCAATAGGGCCAGAGCCACTCATTCCTGTCAGCGCTACAGAACAACCACACAGACCAAATCTGTAATGAAAGCTAGAAAGCCATCACTGCATGCCAAGCTATAAAACATTTTGTGAAAGAACCCTATTCAAAAGTCTGCAGATATCATCTTGGTATATTAATCATGGTTACCAATACATTTGGCCAACACTTGTCAAATATGCGTTTCAATGACGTCCCAACTTACGCGGTCTGTCTGAAAGAAGCCGATATGATGCACTCCACATGTTTAAGGTTTACTTACTCCCCTTACGCAGTCTTCAAGAATTCCTACGGCAGTTGTGAAGATTATGTTGATGGGGGACTCCTTTGTCAGCCAACAACACAAACCTAGGCATAGCTTCTCAGAGCTGTCTGTAATTAGACTCAAATGGAAAGCTGATCCCAGCTCTGCATCGGGTTGGCTCGCCCTCTTTTGAGCCTCTTTTGAGCGCATTAGGAGTATATTTTCAATGCTACGGGAACACAATCGGCCGACTCTTACGGTCTTGGTGAAGTTTGGCGGCTCTTACAATCCAATCTAATCGATATATCTTACGGTTTAATTACGTACTTTCAAGATCTATATAGTATATATCTTGCATGAACCGAAGCGTGAACAAAGGCTAGAATTATTTAGAGGCAGCCTAGACCCATTTACAGTTACAGATTCAGCAATAACAATAACAACGATAAACAACAAATTGCCTTGTAAGTTTGCTATGGCTTGTGTTATGGAGTGCTCAATGGTTCGAAGGACATGTGTCCAGGGCAGGCACTGCGTGTTGCCCAAAGGCCATCAATGTGCGCACTTAACAAACTCGTAAATAATCGGAACAATGCAAGGAAAGTGGCAGCAGCGGGAAATGGTGAAAAATTGAATAAAATGTAAATTTTATATTTCATTTTTGCAAATGTTTCGAATATGTGTTCAAGCTAAATAATTGAATGCGTGGCAACTCTGGCAGTGAGTATGTTTTTCTTAACTTTTTTTCTTTATATTTTACATTTTATGAGCGGCTGATATTGTGCCCGGAAATATTAACGCATGTGCGACGTCGTTCGCGAACTCCGGCTACGGCTACGGCTGCGGCGCTGCTTCTGACTCAGGCTCCAGACCTAGACCCTGATTGTGCCGAGAGTTGTATTTGTGTTGAATGTTTGAATACAAATTCAGTTTGCCATTTTGACACACATGAATGGTCAGCAGCCAGCCAGCCCGCAGTGGGCGGGGGGCATGGCCAACATGACGCCCGCAGTCCTGGCAAAAGAAAAAAACAACATACCATTTGAATTTTTTTTTGTTACTAGTTTGCCATTTTTTTTTATATTTCCATTTCCATTTTTATGTCTTGCATTGTACAAATGTTTTTTGGAATGCTCATATGAATAAATATAAGGTCGCGTTTGGAGCCAAAGTCCAGCTCTGGGCGGCTTTTGCTGTGCGTTGCTCGGCACACAATCAATCGTTTCGTTTTAGCGAATGCATTTATATTCATTTCGAAGAGATTTGGTCGAGTGTGACACTTTTCTGCGCTGCTTGATTTCAATATACAATCTATTTACATACATTTCTATTTATTTATGTTAGAAGGCATTGTCGGAACTCCCAGCTGGCAGGAAGGAACCCTTGGCCATTTTCATATTTGGCAAATTTGAGCATATTTTATCACCATTACGTAGCGGCCTGGCCCGCAGGCAAGGCCTCTAAATATTGGCACCCAACTAACCCGCATGCAAAACGTGTGTGTTTGAGTTTTTCTTGGAGTTGGGCTACTCTGTGCTTTGTTTAGCCTGGCAACCCTTTTCTACGTCAACAGCGTCAGACACACACACACGCACGCACGACCCTGTGCTGACCCGCATCCAATCAAGCGACACGGTCTGAGCGTCTGCTGCTCCTGGTTTCCTTTGGCTGCCAACTCAATTCGCTGGCTTTGTCCACTTGGAGAAATAAATAATACCACCAGCGAAACATAGGGGAAAAAAGCATTTTGTTTAAACAAACTGGAAAATTTATGAATATGTTGAAGTTTTCTGAAATGTTGAGTAACTTGCACAGAAAAACAAAAGCAGCAAAATCAAGCAAACAGAAATCAAAGCGAAAAAAAACAGCTCTGAAAAAACCGTTTAATGGCAAGAAAACCGTGCCATGTTCATTGATATTTATGACTGCGCTGCTGAGCTACGGTTATTTTTTAGAGCGGGGGGTTTAAGTACTTGGCGTGGCCGCCGGAGTCAGTGGCTCTTATGTGGCTGCTACCTTCAGCATGTGCTATTTGCTTGGGCTTCTTTGCATATATGTATGTCATACTCATTGATTGGATTGACTTTGGAGCATTGGCAAAACTTATTTGATTGAGTGAGTTGCATATTAGTTGCTGCTCGACTTGACCCTGCTCTCTGAGTCATGGTTCTCTAAAACAAAAAAAAAAAAAACAAAATAAACCCACCTGAGGGTTACAGCGTCATCGAGAGCTTGACTGGTCTGGGTAACTATGTGTGTCTGCAAGAGGCTGAGGTTAAGTGTGTAAATTATGAAAACTACTATTAACAAATGGCATTTATAATTAGCGTATTTGATGAGTTCAAATCGATAAACTGCAGCAACTATGATGAAAAAGCCAGAATACGTTACAGACACAAAAGCGTAGTACTCCGTGCCGAGTTAGGTATCGATACTTTGAGGGGTATAAACGCAATCAAGCACCAAGGACGCGTTCTATGATAGATTGTAGTGTGTCTATGACCGCTGATCTGCTCATGATGTTGAAATCGTGTTTTTCTTCTAACAGCCCGTTATCAGGTTACGGCCTGATGTAAATTCATTCTTTCATTGGAATTGTGGTTTTCAGTGGTGGGCCCCAGACCCTACGAACAACCCTTTTAAGGCCTGGTTCTCGAAAAGAAGCCAGTGCCATTGTTAGTCGCCTCATACGACAAGCTTTGACCTGCTGAGGTGGTATTCTCTTACTGTCAAATAATTCAGCCTTCACGAGACCACTTCGACAACGGTCTCAGGCTAATTAACTTCGCTGCGGCGCAAAACATGCTAGTCTGTAGTACCAGATTTTAGAATGCCGATATCCACAAGGATACATGGCTGTCCCCTGATCAAACTACAGGTAATAAGATTGATCATGTTGTGATTGATGCAACGCATGCATCCCGTGTGCTTGATGTTCGTACACATCAACTCTGACCATTAACTTGCATTAACTGCAATGACAGCAGACTGCCGAAACCTTCTCCGCTCAACTCTCTGTGCAGCTCACTCAACCTCCCTCGGAACCTGATAGCGCCGACGGACTCTAAAAAAGCACATATCCCACTCCTTGCGTGCCGCAGAGAACGCCCTTGGTTTGCAACGCCCACTGAAGAACGCCACCTAAAGAAGCACCCTACAGATCACTATAGGGAAATGAGAAAGATGGAGAGGCGTCTTTATAGCAACAAAAAAACGCGAGTAGGAAAAGCGTGAGCGAGACCAGATCGAGATGTCCAGAAGCAGGAACGACGTAAGGAAGTTCTTACTTTCTACCTGTAGATATGCAGTGGGAAATCTGGTAGTGGAGTCACAGAGTGCACTGAAGTTGTGGAGGGAATACTTCTCTGGCTTGCTATCGGGCGATGGTGAGGATAATTCCACCACCGGAGCTAGCTTCACGACATCCCCAATTATAGACGACGGCGTGTATATACTGCCGCACAGCTATGACGAAGTAAGTTAAATCAAGCGGATCAAGAAAAACATAGCAGCTGGCGCAGATGACATGCTTGCAGAGCTGTTTAAGACTGGAGGCAATGAGTTGGTAATGTCCAGCTCGTTTGCAGAATATGGCTAGATGAGAGCATGGCCAATGATTGGAAACTTTGGGTCCTCTGCCCTGTCCTTAAGAAGGGTGACCCCACTAAACCCACCATCTCTTGATCGATTTAAAAGCGGCATTTGATAGCGCGTCGAGGGGATCACGTATGTATATTCCACACTGTCTGAGTTTGGTAACCCAGGAAATTTGGTGCGACTTTGCACAATGGATACAGTCACGTTAAGAAAGGTCTTGGCCGAACCTTTTAATATCGAGCGAGGCTTCAGACAAGACGACGCCCATTCATGCGACTCTCACATTTTGCTATCGATATCGTTGGGTTAATTAAGCGAGCAGCTGCCGGAACCCTTGGGAATATTGAAAGAGAATTCGGCAGGTTGGGTCCGGTTTTCAATGAGAGCAAGAAAAGATCCATTTTTTGTTCGAGTAGAGAGGTCTTAAGATTAATGTGTACAACTATACTTTTAATGTTGTCAAGGATTTTATTTACCTTTGTACCACCGTCACAATGAAGCATGGATATCAAATGGAGAATCGCTTTTGCCAATAGATGCTACTTTGGTCTCAGTAGTAAGCTAATACTCTATAAGACGCTCATCCTACCTGTTTTGCTTTATCGCGCTGAAGTGATAAAGCGAGCAGATGGAAATCTGTCCTTGTAAAAGCTCCCGCGAAAAATGTCCTCAAGGAAGTTAGGGACCTTAACCCGAAAGCGGGTTGTTAAGGACAATCAAGATGAGTAGTGTGGCCATTTGATTTGCTTATAGTTGCTCAGAGTTGCTTCGCTTATTTAGAGCTCTAAGAAATAATTCGAAGATGCTGCATACTTTTGCCTTATTGAGCACGTTGGCTGCTCTCATAAGTTAAGAAGCTCGTTAGTTTTCCCATTTGGTATAAAAAATTTCTAGAATTTTGGAAATTATAAAAGTGTCACTGTGTTTCACTTGTTGTTCTATATAGAGGTAAGTAATGCAAAAATGCTAATTTTCATAAATGAGCATAAGTAATAAACACAGATTGCCCAAACAAAGGCCAAGCAGCAGCAACAACAACAACAACAAGAAAAGCAATGGAAAATCCCATTTTCATTCCCATTCCCATGGCCAAGAAAAGCAACAACAAATCTAACGAGCGCTTTGTGAAAGAGAAATGTTGAAAAATAAAAATGAAATGCGCACAAAAGATGTTATTTCATAATGCAAATTGTGCACCGCAGACTGCGCAACCCCGCATCCTACCTAAACCCCCGAAACGCTCATCCCAACCACTTGAAGAGCTATAGAACGCTGTCTGTGCTTGGTTCGACACTTCTTCCTGGCAGCCCCGTGGGCTGTGGGCCGCCTGCCGTATGCCATGTCCCGGTATTAATGTCGAATGTCAAGCGAATGAAGTGACGTACAATTGTCAGCGAGGGTTGTTACAAACGTACGGACACACACACACAAACAGAGCATAAATTGTACGTATTTAGATGAAGCAACGTCCCAAGAAATATGGAAATAGGGCAAAAATAAGAAAAATGCGGTATTTAAAGTGAATTACACCATTGTGACCACAAGACGGGTACAGCCATGGAGCGGAGCGGCGCAGGAGTGCGGGGTCTCGGGTCTGTTGGGTCTGCTTGGTTAGTTTACTACCGGTCGCTGGCTCGATCATCGAGCACAAATGTAAATTTTCAATTTAAATGCAAATATCAATTTGTCAATGCTGTGCGACAGCGTCGACGCGACGTCGAGCAGTCGACGTTTCGAGTTCTGTTTTGGTTACTCCTGCGAAAATCCTTGCATTTTAACTAGTCAGGCGTGGCCAGTGCCATGGGGCATGCCACGTCCATTGATGGACACGAGCTCGTACCACTCGACCGACCACTGACGGCTGATGGCGCACTTATAACTGTTTATTCCCACGTGGCTGTCACAGTCGTGGCATTTAGCCATCATAACGGCAAATTTGTTTTCTTCTTCTTATTCTTCTTCTTCTTGCTCTTGATGGCATTGCCAGGCAAAAACAAATGGCGCTGATTTGATGCACGTTGTTCCTTTCAGTTGCCTCAGCGCTGATTCCTGCCTTGCTTCCGGGTTTCTTTTACTTCTTTGTGTGTGTGTGTGTTTTTTTTCTTGTGTTTTATTTATTTTTTTCACTTGCCTAATTAGAAATTCACATCATTTTTTATTTGCGCTGAAATTATTCAAAAGTAGCAAACGCCTAGCGACCATTTGGTTGTAAGTCCCCCAACCCTACGCCTCTCTAGCAGCTGGCATCGTAAGAAATAATATCCAATAAGCGCCGAATATTCGATACTCTCAAGTCTAGAGTTAGGGCTTTCAATTTATTTGCAAAATACACCTCGGTAGTTCCAATTTTGATGTAGCCCAATCATTCGCTTAGTTCCAGCCAACTAGTTGAGAGCTGCTGAACCCAAACATAGTTCGTTGAAACTTGAAGGAACCAAATCTTTGTTTTATTTGTTTTGTTAGATTATCTCTAGTTTTATCGAACGAGAGTTTGTTCCAATTGCTTCCATTTAGTTCAATCGAAGTAAACGAACTAAAAGATGGAGAAAAATTACTTTGACCGAAAATCCGAAAAGCAGAAAAAATCGTTCGAAAATAATTAAAATCATCATCATCTGCTGTGTCCACTTTTACTTGATACACAAACATCGGTCTGCTTTTAAGAACGTAATTATTGAGGTCGCCGTTATGATACTGCGAACGCGTTAGTCTTAATTTGTTCTTTATTTGAGAACACTTTGTACATGATATAAGAACATTCCGATCTAGTATCTAGAACAGCCATTGCTCATTTCATGAATCAGTTGAACATGATATAAGAACATCCTGTTCTCATTTCATGAACGATATTTGCATAATATAAGAACATTCCGTTCTTTTAGCAAAAACATCCTGTTCTTATTTCCTGAACGATTTAGAATGATATAAGAACATTCCGTTCGCGTTTCTACAACCCCCTGAGCACGAATGAATCAGTTTTTCTTTTAAGCTATGATCTAATGTTATTGATATATGAATTGGCATACTACTTGTCCTAAGAGTTTGTTAACTTATTACTTAATTTAAAAAAAAAATTATATATTTAACATTAGATGGGTGAATTCGTTTTAGCCTACGTGGTATGCCTGGGTTAAGTAGACCTCTGTTTCATTTGGGTGATAATTTATTTTATCGTTGTTGCGGCTGCTATGGTAGTTTATTTAATCTAATAATTCTAAGATTGTTGTCCAAACGAGGCATGGAGCACCTCTTATCGTCCTTACGGTCTTCGCTTGGAGGACAATGGGACAATATTGGAGTTATCATAGCCTTGTACAGCAATACCAAGTCAGTTGTCTATCAATTTGAACTGCGAGGTAGCAGTGACTTCATTTCCTTGGAACAACCTTGCCATTAAAGATTAGATCTGGCGGGTGTTTGCTACTTAGCGTATAGTCGACGTTGAGGGTGCTCTCATTAATGGTTATGTTCCATTTTTTGGTGATAAATTTGGAGTTGTTCGACAAATGAGAGGATGGCTGTATATCATCAGCATAAGTTGCGACTAGGAAGTTTCTTGGGTTGATGTTTGGTAACGCCATATCGTATGTGTACAGTGTGTACAGAATCGGCCCAACAACGCTGCCTTTGGGAACACCGGCTCTCATCAATTTTATTATTCTTTTCTGGAGTCCCGTGCTGTTTTCGAAATCCGAATTGTTGCTTTGGTTGTTTAACTTAATAAGTGGGTAATTGTTAGGGCTACGGATCGGTTCCTTCTGCAATCGACAGAACTAAAAACTTTTTGATAACACTATGCAACAAAAAGAAAAAACCTATGTCTAAAACATACCATTTCCGATCATTTTGGCGACGCTGATTTCAAATCCGGAAACCGTTTCTTAGCACCGTTTTTGAATTATGGCTATACGAGATTTCGAGAAATGCGAAGTCAGCAAATGTCATAACCCTCACTATCGATCGATATGAACCGTTTGTCAAAATTAAAGACAATTGAATATCAATCTTGATTTGATTACAATTTTAATTTTATTTTAATTAACTTTACTTTTTATTTCAACAAATTACACTATAAAAAATAATATAGTGGAGGTTGTAGATCTAGTCGAGTGTAGAACTCAAAACAATTTACTTTTTTCTGGGGAACCCTCCAATTTTTTTTATTGACAAATAACGGTTTTTTTTACTTTTCACATAAATCTATTTGTTACTCCGCCATTTTTCAACCGATTAAATAAGGTATATTTAGAATGTTTTAAAAAGGAAAAAATCGTACCTTTCAAAATATAGATAGAGTAAGGCTGGTTTTTTGTAATTAAATAGGAATTTGTTTAATCTAATCTTAACATGTGTAAGGAATTGAGATGGCGCCTGGGATACAAAAATGGCTCTGGGCAGGAGCCAGCACCCACCAGCAGGTGGTGTATGGTCAGATACTCTTTAGAGAAGGAACATGCAAGTCGGGCAGTTCTATTGAAGAAGTGTTCATGAGTGATTTAGGTATGTGTAGACGGATGAACGCTCCACAATCGAAAATTTTTTTGAATTTCCGTAAAAGAAAAAACCAAACAAAACGCCAGGAGTTCCAAATTCGTTTTCGGTCAATTTGGAGTCGCTGATTTCAATTATCTAGAACGCTTTTTATACCCTGTACACAAAGTTTAAAAGGGTATTATAGATTTGTGAAATGTATGAAGGAGGCATGGCAGACCAAAAAAAAAAAAAAAATGATCAGGAGCAATAGTCGATTCGATATAGCCATATCCGTCCATCCGTCTGTCCGTCTGTGTTGTAACGTGTTTCTAAGAGACTATAAGAGTTAGAGCAAAAAAATGTTACCATAAGATGCGCATTTTCCCGGAAAAGAGCAAGTTTATCGATTCATGTCGATATCTTACCCCCTTCCCCCGTGAGAAATTTTCGCGTTTTACACCCACACCATAAAATTTGTCCGATAGTCGGTCATGCACACTGTTATAGTGCATATGTTGTGCAAAAATGATCAAAATCGGGAATTTTAGAAGAAGTAATAATGCGGCAGTTTTTTGCCCCTCCTTCTATAAACTGCAATAAAATTTTTCTTTTTACAGCAATATTAAGGCTAACATTTATGTTAGAGCCACCAAATTTGATACGAAGACTCATGTTAAGCTTATAAACGAACCAATGTTAACATTTTGCCGAATCAACACCACACCCTCCGCGGTCCAGTTACTTTTATAACTCCCATACACTTCAACGTTTTATACAAAAATGTGCACATAAATTTTCATGGGAAAAATGGGTACAGGGTATCCCACCGTCGGGCAGTGGTCTCCTTCCCATACTTCTTCCCAATCCTCTTTCTCTCTTTCATCCTCTTTCTCATACTAAGTCCAGGTGCATATATTGTTTAAAATAACTTTTTATGCTATCTCTCTCTTCATCTTCTACCCAAATTTTTAGAGGAACATTGAACCGATGTTTAATTGCCTTCAATTTGAGTTAACACTCAGCTCGATCGTCGAGTAATCAAGTAAGATTGCCGATAATATGAGTTTTGCTGACGTCGCAACTCGTGAATATCGAAAGTTCGATAACTGTGCTGGAGAATCACAAAGTGTTGTTGGATTTCGAATCAGCGTTTTTAAACTTAACGCAAAGCTCAAAGTCAAATTTGTTGCCTAGTGTAAACTTAATAGCTGTTTACTGTTAAAGGACTTATATTGCTTTTCGACGCCGGACTGAAACAGGAGATCAAGAGTTGACATGCAAATAAAGTTGCCACTTAAACGGTTTTTGCGGACCTTTTGAGTGCGTCTCGAACTGCTGGTTAAACTTATAATACAATTAGCTGTGCAGTGTATTAAAAAATGCTAATGTTATAACTAAATCTTGATGCGGTTTCGCTGTTTTAGTTGATGTTGTAATAGCGCACGCCCCCCTCCAGACGCCGCCCTTTTGCGCCTTTTTTGAGATACCAACCAGCAATGAGGCTCGTTAAATGAAGTGAAAGTCTAAAGCCCAAAGTTGGAGTAGTTGTTGTTGTTGTTCCTGTTGCTAGAACACAAGACACAAAAAAGGGGGGAAAAATAGGTGGAAAATTAAACATATTAAAAGTTTTTACACCTTTGATGATGAATTTTTTTTGCCACCGAGCAACCCTCAACCCAGAAGACACACAGCACTCAACCCTTTGGCGCCTGGCACTTAACAAACTGGCATTTGGCTGGGTTCCGCCGCTTGCCAAGTAATAAAAATGCAATTATGCCCTGGCCATGGCCAGCGGATGCTGCCTCAATTTGATTCACTTCATCAGCAAGTAAACCGCCGCATTAAAAAATATTCGTTAAACTTGCTGCATGCTAAATGAGCGGCATTAAAGTCGGGGCGGGGCAAAAAACCTGCGAGTCGTAAAAAAAAAAAACCCAACCTAGAGACCAAAGTGGAAAAAAAAACCTAGAATAAGGCTGCTTGCCACTTGCCAGTTGCCATAAAAGCAAAGACGCGTTAATGAAATGCGCTAAAAGGGTTTATCGGGCAGCCAAAGCTGACCTCAAAGCCAACAACTTTGGTCGACTGCTGCTGGTGGCCCTTACTGTGGTGGACACTGCAGCTGGCGCTAACACCGCTCCTTGGCAAGTGGCAGGGCTACGAGCTGCCACAACAGCTGCACACATCGCCCAAAAAGCCAATTCTCGCCAGGCTGCATGTTGAATATTCAAATGTTGTGGCGTTTTTTTTTGGACACGCTCGCTTGGCATTGCTCGTGCCCCACACGAAGGAAAGCCCATACCCTGCCACATCATGTGCTGGCGTGCTGTCAACAGGTTAAACGTTGCCCACTGCCACGCCCCCTGCTGCTGCTGCTGCTATCGACGTTATCATCATTAACATTTCAAACGGCGAGTCACGCAAATAAAAACAAAAAAAAAACAAACAGGCATCAAAAAAATGTCGCATTGCCATCCCCCATCATGTTTGGTGTTTGTCTATTTGCCTGTCTAACAGTCCTCGCGTCCGTTTGTCGCCATAACTTTTGTCATTTCTGAATGTCCTTTTTGTACACAGTGCGCCGTAGCTCCCCGGCCGTAGCTCCCGTGCCGCAGCTCCCGCGCCGTAGCTCCCCCGCCACACTGTCGTATATCGCGTGTCAATTGTTGCTGAAACGCCAAGTCGACGGAGTCGCCGATAACACGCTGAAAAGTCAAACTGAAGGCTGCAACAACAACAACAACAACATTTAGTGAATGATGTGAAATAAAAATAATTGCTCAAATGTTATTCTACAGCTTTCACTTTTCAGAATTTCACTGCATTTGATTGCTGACTGGGGATTGCGTAGAAAAATCAGCCAGTTGAAGAAAGTTATGCCCTGCCAACTGAGCATAGCACAGTGGTCGAAATTTTCAATCTAGCGACACTTTTTTTTTATTTTTTATCAATTTTGATGCAAAATCGACTCGCGCGTATATGCCGTGATGCTGGCACATAAGCTTGAGTTGGCACTAACAAGTGCGCTAGATGGCGCCACAAATTCTTTCTTAGCTGACCTTTACAAACGCAACGTAACTGTACACCCTTATAGTTTCGCTATTCCGTTGGCAATACACGCCCGAACAAAAATTCGAACAGATCGTGAGCATCGCCTTGTCTGAAGCCTAGCTCGGCGTCAAAAGGTTCGAAAAGCTTCTTTCCTACCTTAAGGGAGTTGCATGTGTTGCTCAACGTCATGCTGCAAAGTCGCAACAACTTTCCTTTAAGCGGATATCGAACTCCGCTTTATAATCGCCAAGAAGATTGTCTATATCTTGAAAGACCATAACAACCCGTTACCGGCTTACGGCCTGATGTAAAGCTCTGCTCAGGCGTCAGTCTAATCGGTGATAGCAAAGTTAACTGCTTTACTCTCTACCTGATCCTTCCAACGGATACATGGTCTGCTCATTTGGCTACTGAGGCCAAAGTTACATCTATTAGCAACAGTGACTCTCGGCTTCATCTCCATGCTGACAGCGTTCTTCATTGTGACGGTGGTGCCAAGGCGGACGAAATCCTTGACAATATCAAAAGTATAGTTCTCAACATCAATCTGAGAGTCTAACCGCTGTGTCCCTCTACTCAAAGAAAGCGTATACTTCGTATTGCTCTTATTTACAACCGGATCCATCCTGGCAGATTCTATTTCCATAAGCTCAGGTAACCGCTCGCTTAGTACGATCAACGTATACTTCGTATTGCTCTTATTTACAACCGGATCCACCCTGGCAGATTCTATTTCCATAGGCTCAAGTAACCGCTCGCTTAGTACGACCAACGATATCGATTGCATTTGCATACGCAAGCAACTAGACTCCCTTATAGAATAGAGTCCCGTTCCGATGTACTTCGGTCTTTCGCAGCACATTCTCTTTCCAGAAATTGAAGAGCAGCAGAGGGCATCGTCTTGTCTGAAGAAAAGATTGTGCGTGTCGATTTTGTATTCGTGTTTCCTTCCCAGGATGTGCCTAAGTTGTGTTTTTCTGGTCAATTGTGGACTCACCGGGCCTAAGGTCACATCATTAAGGTTCAATCAGTTCTTTCGCGAATAGCTTCAGTCTTTCAGGGCTCTTGACTCGCTAGGACCTTATATGCGATAGACAGGCGACTGATACTATGGTAGATGGGATCACGCTTCAGGAGAAGCGTTACCAAGGCTGCAAACATGGGGCATGTTCGCATCTAGCCATATTTTGCAAAAAAGCTGGTGCATGTACCAAATCACTGTCGCCAATCTTGAACAACTCTGCAGACAGGTCGTCTGCGCCAGCTGCTTGATTGCGACCTTCGTCATTATTAGGTATAACCACGCCTTCATCTATGATTGTAGACGTAGGGAATGTAACTCCGGTAGCAATATTACTAATACTTCCTTTCATCACCCGGAGAAGTGTGCCCGCCGTAACCACAGTGCACGCTGCGTTTCAACTACTAAATTTGCCTATACATCGCTACTGGAAGACGAACCCTTACCAAATGCTTCAGCCAGACGCTTGACTTTTTGGAAAAACCAGACTTAAGTAGGTACTACGCAAGAAGCGGGATATATGCGTCGTTGGTTGGGATGGTGGCAAGGTTCTCCGCAAGGGTATGCCAACTTCGTTGTAACTCAACGTTTTTGACACATTTTTTTTCCTTTCCTATTTATTTGTATATTTGACAATTACGTGGACAAGCCGCGTTCCACTGCAATCAATGGCCGACCACTCACCGGCTTAACTTCCGTTTGACATTGTTTGATTGTCGTTTAATTGAATTTAATTAGCGTCACGCTGTTGACCGTTAGCCGCGGACACGCCATTTCGTTTGGGCATTTCGAGTGATTTTGGGGGTATGCATTAAAAGAGAAAAAACGCAGCGTAGGGTTCTTACTTATTAATGATATTTTAACTTCTATGGCTGTTGTAGTAACAAGTTAACGGCATTATTTTTTAAATCTTTGAATGCGTGGGAATTGTATGCGGTTAAGTGCTAGCAGCGTTAGACGTGAATATGTTTGAGGCTTATCAATGGAAATGCCTTTGCAATCGCTCGTTGGCAGTTGGGATTGCGGGGGGGGGGGGGTTCCACAAGGAAGCGCTGTCCAAATCAGTCAAGTATCTTGCCCCAACTTAACCGTGGCACACTTATGTGCGCTTGCCACGCAATTTTCTTGTTAGCAGTTATATACTTTTTATATGCTTGTATTAGTGCACTTAGCACCTTTTGAGTTAACAGCGAGAAGAACGCACTAAATGAGCCTTGGCACGCACTAACGGCAACTACAACTACCATATTGGCCATTAAAGCCAGACATGCGTGGGTGTTACTATGTCCTAGTGTGTGTGTGTGTGAGTGTGCTAACGGTATTTAAGTTTTAATTGCTGCCAATTAAAAATACATATGCCGCACACACACACACAACACACACACACACACAGTAAACGGTATCGCGCTGCTTAATCAAATTGTGTTGCATACTTAACAGCGCTCCATGAACTGAACGCACTTGCAAATGTATCGAAAGCAATTGAAAACTGGCGCAAAACGGAAACACTTGAAAGCAAAATGACTCTCCGCCAATAGATGTTGAGAACTAACGGCAATTATGACAGCAATGGCAATAGAAGTATTAGAAGAGTTGGCGGTGGGCGGTGGGCGGTGAGCAGAAGGTGTTGCTGCCAGTTTAACTGTAATTACATAGATAAGCAGGCTAATTAAAATGGCTGCCGAGTGCGCGTAAAATCAGTTTGCATTAAGGCTTTCCTCACCTCTGTAATAACACCGAAATGTCATGGCTTTAATTGTATGTGTAAGCCAAATATTGCTAAATGTAGCTGCAGGGAGTTCCTTCTACTTGTCCTTGTCCAATGCCGACTACTTTAAAGCCAGAGATTTGGCATTTATTGACCCTCAAGAGATCAATTTCAGGTAATATAATATAATGTCTGATATAAAGAGTGACTGACAGCTAAATGAGAGAATGCCCGATGGTTGCACACTTTGTCCGCTGAGCTGTCCTCAAGAAGGTTGACACTACCTTGTGCGCTAACTACCATGTTATTAGTCTTCTGAGCGTGTTGTGTGAGTCTGTACTGTGAGTGTACTGCTCGAAGTCATGCTTCCTGTTTTGCTTTATGAAGCTAAAGTGTGGATGATACAGATGTTTGAGCGGAAAGTCTGTGGATGACTAACGCATTTGATGCTCAAATGTGATGTATCGACAAACTCTCTATGAGCTCTACGACGACATTGAGATAGTTCGGCGAATAAACATCCACCTGCAGCGCTGGCTTGGTCATGTCATGCGTTGGAGGAGAAAGCACTTGTAAGAGAATGACCTGCGTGCACGTTTAACATGCTTGTTACTCATCCTTTTCTTCTGGAGAAGATGTCTTCTTGCAGCCTATCGAGTTAGCTGAAGAGCACCGGCTAAAAGGGAAGAACTTTTGACGTCATGCGACGCATACAAAATCCGCTTCAAGGTAAGCAGGACTTTTCAAATACTTTATTTTTCGCCAAATTTACTTTTTCTTATACAAAATGGTCTTCCTCTGCGTTAGTATACGATTTGCGAGATCGATAAGCATTTTGTATGAGTGCTTTAGCTTGCTGGCTGGGATGTCCTTTAGGATGTCGGTCGAGGCCTTTTGGATGACCTCTAACTTGGCACAGCGTTTGCCTTTCATGTGTTTACTGAATACAAAATAAGCTCATAAAGTAAAGATAGGAAGTGTTTCACGGTTAAAATGACATTTTGAAGGAACGAATTTCTAAAATGTCATATTTAGTGTTAAGAAGACTTGGTATGCTAGTAGAGATATTTAATTTCATATCCATGTGTCTTGGAGACGCATTTTCGATAAATTGACGCATATTCTTGATGGCTTCTAATCACGTTCTCACTGATTTTGGCTGGCACACAGCGCACATGATCATCGTCGCTGGACTTCCGAACTTCTTTGAATCACTTGAGTGATTGTTGTACGTTTTACCGAGTTTAAAAGATAACTTTTTTTATGTGCATTCTTCGATGTTCAATTTTTGACCAATGCTGAAAAGCTACTGTCACTTTAAGCGCGATATCTACGCTTGAAAACATCCAAGTTTTATGAAATTTTGACAGGTTGAGCACATTCCTAGATGGCGCCACCAGTAGTGGTGGATCATTACAAAGTGATTGCTGAAATATGAGAGTTTGATAAAAAGCATAGCATTCTCTTGTGCTGCCTTGTAGTTACATAGGGAAATGTATATATCATCTCGAAAATCTGACGTAATTGCGATGAAAATCGATTTTGGATTCGGTTGCAGCATCGCCAAACATATGTGTCTCTCTTTCTCTCTATAATCGTGTGTCTCTCAGTTGCACCATTTAGTATTATCACTAAATACACATAATACGTGCCAATTAAAGCTTAAATGGTTCTTCCAATATGATGTTACAAGAGCAGCTTATGTTTGTGATTCAAAAATCAGACAAGTTGCTGTTCAACGCTCGAAACGTTTCGTTTTGGAAACTCCGGCTTGTGGGAAAGTTCAATAGCCGGTCACTTTAAGAAGCCAAACTAGTTACGCTTTTGACTCTGTTACTTTTGCCTTCCTGGTAAACCAAAAGCCTTGAACTAAATTTCTAGACATATATTAAAAAAAAAAAAAAAAACTTTGTACGGCGTCGACAACAACAGTAACAACGTGAACAACAACAACTCTAAGCCGGACGACTTTGTGAAAATGCCGCGCGCACTTTCACACTTTGCTTCATTAAAACGCAGCGCTGACGTTGGTTTTAGAGCCGACGTTGACGTTGGCGTTGACGCTGACGCTGACGCCGGCGACGCGGCCGAGACGATTCAAACAAAGTTTTCGGCAAAAGGCTTTAACTACATTACAAAAACCAAACAAAGTTTTGCCGCTTTCCACCGCCTGCTACCTCTGCCTGCTGCCGCTGCCGCTGCCGCCGTCAGTCTTTGGTGTCCTTGAAAAACTCAAAGTGGGCGTAGCAGCGGCTGGAAGTGGGGTTAACTGCCCGGCTAGCTGAACTGTCTGGCTGTCTGGCAAGTATTTCTTCCTATGCAAAAATCTGAATCTGTCTGTGTACATCTATTTATAAGTAAGTATATACATATATATATATATATATATATATATATGTATATATAAGCTGCGAATCTGAAGCGTCTTTCATTTTCATAAAAATTCCATATACCATAAAGTTGAGTTATAAATTTATGCACTCAGCTCCGACTGGAACTAGAGTTTCAGGTCGGTGGCGGGGCGGGTGTTCTTGGCGCGACAAACTAATTGCAAAGAATACGGAAAAATTGCAAAATTTGCACTGAATTCACATACAGACTCATTAGCTTTGCTTCAGTTAATGCTGAGAGATTCAGAAGCCAGAGCAGCAAAACCCGTGCTCCGGCCGTAGTATGACTAGAGCCACTGCTAAAGCCTTACTGTGTGCGTTAATCATCATCCTATACGCGTAATTACATAGTCCGTGTTGCCGGAACGGTACGGAACGAACGTCTTTGCCCGACGACACTGTGCTGCGTGTTCCTTTCGGTCTCTTACTTTGTCAGGCAAAAGCCAATGCCACAGCATCAACGGAATATTAAAAAGACTTTGGCACCCTTGGAGCCCGTTCCCGCCCTGCCTGCACCAGACACATTTACGTGTAGTCGAAAGAGTTGCCGGCACCAAAAGGGAACACGCAGGGTATGCCATCAGTCGCTTGTATTACTCTGTGTGGGTTTCAGCCAACAAATCCCGGCATGTCACCAAAAATAAAGTCATTTAAGATTCGTTTTCATATAATTTATATTTGCGTAGCTATTTTTATTTAGAGGCATGAAAACTTCTTTAACCGGAGTAAGGCAATGTTACGTAGTCGTACGTTTCTTGTACAGGTAGTCAGAAAACTAATTATAGCCTGTTGCTACTGAGCATCCCAGGGTATGGGAAAGTTCTAGTACGGTATTTTACTACCTATGTCTACATATTGGCGACCTATTTGTTCCATGTCCACCTATTTTTTAAGCTGCTCCTATTAAATTTGAAGCAAACCGGTTGAAGCAGGCTTCATCCAAACGCAGTTATAACATCTTCAATTCGTGTTGGAGTGAGTGGTTTCCCTTCTGCTACAGTTCATATTGCTCGAGTAATTCTACAGAGCTCCACTGTGCCCTTTATGCGCATGTAAGACCTTCAATTATCCGATATATACGTCGTCTATACATAGCTGAGCAATTTCTCATATGGATGTGAAGCTAGGGTAATACACCTAACAGAGAATCTCAGGAGGAGTCCAGGGAAGGAAGTCCACAAAAAGTGTCAAACACAGGAGTTCAGTGTGTAACATATAAGAAAGCTAAGCTTACCTTGGTGATTAGGTAACGAAACATGCATGGAAAGGCAAGGACTATGTACATGTAGTTCTAGTAAGCGAAGCGAACCACAATCGCAGACCCCTACTTCAAAATGCGTGTAGTCCAAATTGTACCGGTTGAATATTTGGTTTTCCGACAAGGAAGGAGGTCTGGGAATTCACTTTTTTTCAGAAACAAATGGAAATGCAAAGATGTGAACTGAAGCTCCTTCATTCAAGTACAAAGTATCATAGTCATAACTTAATTTGTCGTAGAGCTCATAGAGTTCGTCGTTTCATCGGTTCATAAAGCAAAACAGGAAGGATGAGCGTGTTAGTTTCGTCTGGCGAAAGACTAGTCATTTGCCTGCTCAAACCAGAGTAGCATTTATTGGCAGGAGTGATTCTCCGCTTGATCTCCTTGCTGCATCACAGTTATAATCTAGTACTCTCTATTGATAGTTTTAGCTATGGCTCCAGAGGCCAGATTAGAAACGATACTTTTAAGAGGTTGTACTTTAAAAATAAATAATAAAAAAATATGCTTTTTTGTGCTTTCATCCAAGACAGATGTGTGTAGCAAGGATCGGCAGCAGCAAAATGTTATTATACATGGATATCGATAAATGTGCTCAACATATTGAAAACTTTGCTCTGCCAATGCCTGGTATATAACCACTTAATGCTAGTCAATACTCTCGATTAGCATTTTGCATAAAAAAGTCAGCTTAACTCTTAGGATTTTGCTGATTAGAGGCAACGGGAAACGTAGAAGCATCCCAATAGACAACGAAAAGCTTTTGCTGGAAAAATACTTGTTAAACGCACACATATCACTCGAATCCTCTACAGCTTACCACATTGCACACAAAGTACTCAAAGTGCGTTGCATTGGTTTTTGAAGTAGTTCAACACTTGCGTGCAACAGAAGTGCCGGATGACGATTGCACTTAGTGGAGGCGACTCACAGACACGCACGCCCACAGTTTACTGTGGCTGAGCAGGAGCAGCAGCTGGAGTTGGAGCTGGAGCTGGAGCAAGCAAGTGAAAAGTAACAACGATAAGAATGTCAACTTGGTGTCAAAAATAGAAAGAAAGCGCGCGCGCGAAATTCCAAATCCCAAATCCGACAAAGACAGCCGGCGGAAGGCGGGTGAGAAAACACAGCAAAGAACAGAAAAGCACTTAACTCTTAAAGGCGAAATGCTTGTAAAATTTAAGCCCTACTTAATTTGCGATATAAACAATTGCCACGACCACAGCACAACGTCAGTCGTCCTGTGGCCCGGAGCCCGCGGCTCATGCACCTCCCTCCACCGACACCGAGCACTGCCGCGTGCGCCAATTGTAGCGCTTGTCACTTGTATGAAGAATCGGGCTAGGCCGCTGTCTAGGTTGCTGGCTGCGGGGTTGGCATTGAAATCGGGGCTGGGGGTAGCAGCCCTTTCACAATTTTTACTAATTTTAATAACGCGCCAGTCTAAGACAAAGGCACAGCTCAGCTGGCATTGCAGGGAACTGCCGTGCTCGCGTACCAAGCAACCCGATATCTGGTGCTGCGCCAAGACAAAAGCTCACATCAACAAGAAACCACAAGCTTCATGCACACAACGCCATAGAGCTGGAGGAAGAGTGGTTGAGTGGGTGGCCAAAGTGTTAGCCAACTTGTGGGCTGCCAAAAATGTTGCTCCAGCGACATTTACGTTAGCTCAGGCGGGAGCAAAACAAAGCCGCCAACAAGGCTAAATGAGAAAACAGGCTCAAGAGGCTCAAGGAGATAAGGCAGCGGCAATGGCAGCACCAGAGTCGGAGTCGGAGTCAGAGGCAGCGCATTCCGACTTACTTCTTTCAATTTTGGCTTTTTCTTTGGCATTTTTAGCTTTAGCAAGGATGTCGACGTGGATGCAAAGATATGCCACCGCACTGTGTGTCACTCTCAACGTCACTTTCAGCGCGAGCGCCCCTTTGGGCCGTAACCGCGAGACCCAACCGCCAACCGCGGACCACCAAGCGTCGACTCCATGTCTGCGGCACATTTGTGTGCACTGCTGCCGCTGGGAATTTAACCTATTCAGCCACCACCCGCAGACGCCCCAAAGCAGCCAACCAGACCAACTCCAGCACAACCCTTTATACCAGCCTTGCCAGTGGATTACTCAATTAATTTAATTATGCGCTGTCAATCATTTCGTTGCCTCGACTGTGTGCCCGTGCCCGTGCCCATACCCTCGCCCACTGTGCCACGCCCGCTTAGCTGACAATGCGTCGGCCAACGTTGCTCTTGGCCTAGCCAAAATGACTTATTTTGTTGTTTCCATTTAATTTTTGTTGTTGCTCTTCTACGTCTGCACTTGCATTTGCTTTGCCAGCTCCGTGCCCCATGCCCCATCCCCCATGCGCCACACGCAACCGAGCTTCTTTGACGTTCGCGTCTTGTTTGGAACAAATTTTGACTGATGCTGTTACTTGCCCCAGCTCCAGCTCCAGCCCCAGGCCCAACCCGTACCACTGGCCTGACCATTACCCTGCCGCTAATGACAGCACCCGAAATAAGAGAAATCATTTGCGTTTTAGCCATAGACGCTATGCACAGCGCTTCGCCTGCTAATCCTTTGGCAAGGACTCTGTTTCTGGGTTTCCTTGACTCTGCTTGAAGCCTTGAGAAGCTGAGAGGTTGAGAGGTTGGCTGCTTGACGGCAAGGCTTGTGATTTGTCTTCATGTTGACTTTTCTTTCCATTTGCTTTTCGCAATTTCTTGCAATGTTTTTTCGTGTTTTTCTCTCTCGTTTTACTTTGAACCAAGCCGCTTTTCCTGCTTTCTCCGCAGCTTTCTCCTCTGCTTGTTGCGTATCCTGCGGGCTTTGTTTATACACCCAGCATAAGTGTGCGTGTGTGCATATGTGTGTGTGTGTGTGTGTGTGTGTGTGTGTGTGAGTGTGTGTGTTTGCTTACATGTGTAAATTACTTTTCAATCTTGTGATTACTTTTTCTATACATTTAATTATTTTAATTACGGCCCACTGCACAACGTCTTCCAATGTCGGCGAAAAAAAAGTCTGCTTTGCGTGGAACTCATCTAGCCAAGAATTACCATCTGCATTATCGTATAACTAACAGTACTTCGCCAATTTATATGTTGTTGAACATGATTCCAAAAGTTTCTATCTCTTTTAGTCTCCGAGATATGGGTTTTCATTGGAACACCCATGTCTGTAACAACTCGACTATAGCTCTGATCATTAGTGCACATGGCACTTATAGTCTGAATGCAGGAGGCATTCCTTCTCCGCGTTACATACCATGCGCATACACATAGGGAACCAGATCTAAACCGTAAACTATTATAAGTGATGTGTTCCATGGGTTGGATTAAAATCACGTTGCCAGTTTCGCACAATGCGTCACTTAACGCTCCTCCGAAAACTGCAGACGGAAATGCTGCCACTTAGCAACGATGTAAATGGACGTTGTTGAGCATTCATGA
This sequence comes from Chymomyza caudatula, assembly GCA_035041775.1. NCBI lineage: Eukaryota > Metazoa > Arthropoda > Insecta > Diptera > Drosophilidae > Chymomyza > Chymomyza caudatula. The sequence continues at coordinate 1,876,475 of JAWNKW010000070.1, forward strand.
CCCCTTGTGTAGGGGCTGGTTGTATCTATCAACCGTTCTGCTTTATGAAACAGCTGCTCGCGGCTGAAACATAGCTCTACGACAAATACAAGGTTCTGCCGGCGATATATGTCTTAATGACAGCCACCACGATAGTCCCACAAGGCAGTCGACTTCAATGAGCAGCCTTGGAAAAAATGCTCAGTCAGTGGTACCGAAATTAATTTGCTCTCCCCTTCTAGGCCCGACAGGCTCGGATTTGGTGTACCCCACCAGTTGTGGCAATTTGACCGGCACTGGTTACCCATGCGACTATAGTGGACCCATCATCGGAGGACGCCTTGGGAACAAAACTTCGGCAAATGAAGCAAGCTACCTAATCCTCACTGGAATCGTCATCTTTACAGGAACATTGCATACGCTACCGCTTTCACACTCAAAGTCCATCCAGAAATTGCTATTCCCCATACAGGGGCACATATCAATCTACCGCATAAGCTTATAGGTGAAGAAAAAAGTGCTCGGCGAAACATGTTCCAACCGCCGACTGTGGACGAAACTTGCGTTCGGTTGTGTCACATGTACATGATGGGCTGCGTCATTCCATCTGTGCAGTAAGTCTTCCAGCAGACTTCTAACCGAGTCCAGTCAATTCTCGCTTAATGGCTTAATGAATGAAGCGGGCGAACTGCAGCCAGTATCAGTATGGCGACTGATACTGTGCAGCATACAGGTAAACAGCGACGCAGGATGAGCTGCTGGCAGGACAATAGATGCCGCCAAAATGTCTCATCTTCAGGGAATACCAAGTTGAGGCACAAAACGGTGCACAAGGCACTGAGAGCAAAGGTAACGTGCACCGATTTTTCTAAGTCGAAGCCGATGTTCTACCGGATAAGCCACAGTTCCATGAAAGAAAGATGCTCTTGGAGCACTGCCTCGGCAGGGCAAGCCGGGCAGTATCTACAGAGAGAGCCATTCTTTTTGTATGACAGGCAGATTCAGATGAGCCTTGTGGCACTTGGATGTTCCCTGTTTTGTGTCGGAATTTTTTCTATCTAAAGCTGACATAAGAAGAGCTTGGTTTAAGGTAAGATTTTAAAGACAGCTAGTTACTAATAGAAAGCATATTTTTGATTTTGTATAGCAGTTCTGGATGTCAACGCTTATTAAATCCCTGCCAGAGATCTAGAAAATAAGCTGGGTTGTACTATTTATTCTCATAAGCAAGCATAATGTTTTCTACCACCTTGTGGTATTGCTCTGGAGTATCGTTAGATCTTTTGATACCATATTGGTGGCTGGGACTCATGTGTTTGTCGTCCATCAACGGCAGCCATCTGCTTTTAATCAAATTTTTGCCTTATTATTGACCTAATCTTGAGTGACCTTACGAATACTTAAAAAGTTTTTAGTTTTCAATTCACACCGTATTAGATGATTGCAGTTTTGTGACCTTGGTTCCGAAGCGTTTTAAAGTACTTTAGGGCAGAGCGCAAAATAATGGTTAAATAATAGTGATACCGAAGATCAAGCATTATGGAGAATGGGTATGGAAAGTGTTTTGCCTTGCTAATAAAAAGATTCGGGGTTCAAGATGAGTCGGATAAAAGTATATATATATAAAAGCAAAAATTTAGTGTAGAATTGATTGCTTCTCAATAACGCAACTTTTTTAGGTGAAACCTATGCCATTCGAAAGATAAAATGAATGCGGTTTGCACAATATAAGTTTTTTCATCATATCATGCGTTTCAGTCAGGTAAAAATTGATTTAAGGTAAAAAAAAATATTAAGAAATTACATTGTATACACAAACGTTGTTATTTCATGTTTTCTTTTCTTTATCTTCGATCATTGTCATCATCAGGAATTGTGTAGACGATCCACTAAAATGATTATAGAACGGCTGTTTACCGCATAGATCGCCTCAGATGACAGTCTTATTACCCTTGTATATCTATATCTAACCCCCAGATATCTATAAAGGTCTATGCTGGGTTTCTAAAGAGACAAAAAAATCAATGAGAAGATGACCGAACCCAAGCCGAGGTTTGTCGTGCACTTCAAAGATAAGAGAATAGAAGAATAGTATATAATGGCATCATATACGCGAATGACGCTAAAACCAGCAAGTTCACATCATAGAATAACATAATCAGGGGTGTGCCAGATATCTCTTTTAACCAAATTTTAACCCAATTGCAATTTTTCGCTATGCGATATATCAATTCAAGGCGAAAGCATCTAGTCGACGGATTTTCGAGGGGAGAGTAAATGAAAAGTTGGGTAAAACCGTCTAGAGATTTCTAGCACACCCCTTAATATCTACGGTATATTCAATATATGCAAAACCCCAGTAAGTGTTGGTAAGATGAAAATCAGCATAATGTATGTGCTCTATTCTCGACTTAGAAACACTTAACTGCTGTTTCTTTGCTAAAATCTCCGATGATGAACATGAAAGAAGATGCAATACTTGCGTTTGATTTTGATAATGGATTGTTTAGATTCGAGCTGCAACCATTTTATGGTCGTCTTCGCGTCCTGTTTTTCAGTTCGATAGTAAAATTATCCGTTCAAAAGTCTCCCGACGGCTTTGTTCATTTGCAGCCAAAGAGTATTGCGGGAAAATCGATATAATCTATAGATTTTAAGCTCTAGTTGTGATTATATGGTAAGTGTTGTCGCCCATACGTCTTGCTGACAGCTTCTTCTTCGATAGATGAGCGTATTCATTGCATTGACTCGCCAACAATGCAGAAAGTTTGCAAATCTCAAGCGTGAACAACGTAGGAGGATTCTGCGAGTTCTACTATATTGCGGTCTAGTTCGTTGGTATCATAAGCATTTTGGTAGTTTTGAGAAGGAATCATTTATATGGTTTATATATGCTCGAATATGGTCCCGAAGACTGCCAGCAAGAACTCTGTGCTAGGTTTGGTAGCTTTTATCATCGATTATCGTGGCATCCAGACGCTCTTAAAAAGGCAAAGAAAAAGGTTTCACATAAAAAAGACAACACACATAACTTGAATTGCTTTTGTGCTCAAGAATTGGATTTAACTGTTATATAACTGGGCCTTATGATTATGTAGGGAATAAAATTTGATGCAGACGGTGAACGACAGTGGGATATCCTGTATCATTTTTCCCCATAAACATGAAATACAGTATACGTTGAAATGCGAACGGAAGTATATACTTTTATGTCTCTTTTCACAAGTTCTATATGACTGTAATTATTTTCCTATTGGGAAGTTCCAATTGAGAAGTTTTCCTATTGGGAAGTTATTATGGGGCCAAAAATGATTTGTAAACCCATAACTTCAATAATCTTTGGCCAATGTTGTTAAATTTTGAAACATAGACCGAAAACACATTTATGAATATCTGTGACAATTTTCAAATCAATACATGGCGAGGTGTTAGTAATTAAGGTAAATCCATTACATTCTATTTAAAAAGGAGAGCAAAGTTTTAGCGATTAGTGGCACAAGAGTCTCCACACCAAACTTTGTAACTCTAACTCTATCTATTTGGAGTAGTTTATAGGCGAAGGGGATTAAAATCAGCACATTTTTAACTATAAATTTAGGTATATTTATATATATATATATATTTATATGCACTTAAGCACCACGCAAACCTCTGCCAAGTTTTAATTTGATAGATACGGCTGTAAACCACGAAAGTATGCTAGGGGGAAACGGGGTCATCATCTTACATGGAATAAGGCGCACCTTTTGGTAAAATATTGTGTCGCTAGCTCTTAACGTCTCGCAGAACTAACGTCTCGCAGAACTAACGACTCATACAGACGAACAGACGTACGGACATGGTCCAATCGCTACCCGAGTCATTGATAAGGCTTTTTGCCCATTCAGTCAGGTCAGAATTTTCAGTAGGGTCAGAATTTTCATCATGGACAGAATGTTAATCATGATCATACAATGGTCGACTGGGACTCTATAGTTGCAGTTCTGGCCAGCAGCGTCCTATCATGGCACACACCATTATTTGGTCAACTACTACCAAGTTGGCGGCTATGGTATATGGTCTGCCACGCCTCCTTCTGCCTGTTACATTCATTGCACAAATCTATAACACCCTTTTACACTTTTTGTACAGGGTTTAAATATTGGATTCTATCGATTCTATCTAGACCGCTCCAACTAAGATAAGTTTCATGTAAAGTTTAGATTTGTAAAGATGGTAATAAGTAAAGAAAGTTTGAGCAACATTCTTTTTTGGACAAAGTGCTGAAATAGAATACACTCTTCTAAACAAGCTGATTGAAGGAAGTGCTAATGTATATCATACATAACCACAGAAACAATTTGTTGGCTCTTCAATCATAACAATGCTCAATAAATCTACAACCTAAGCAGAGTTGAAAAAAATAATTCCAAAAAGAAATCATATGCTAATTTCTTAATGTTGTGGATTTCAGCAATAGAATACTAAGCAGGGATTCGAACCGAAACTTATTTCGGTTACGTTTACGGTTTTATTTTGGTTTTCTTTTGTCAATAATATCGGTTTCATGTTGATTCACCGATATTTGTTTCGGTCTACCGGTTGTACCCGTTTCTATCGATTAAGCATTCCACTCTTTTACTTTCATGCTCTTTGGCAAAAACAGTGCGAAAAAAAAGTGCCAGCGAGAAACAGATTGTGTTGTCTAGTGTTGCACTTTTTATGGCGTCAGGAGCGTTGTTATTATGCGGTCCATATACATAGCCATCGCAGTGTATCGCAGAAGCTTTAGGAATTCTATGTTAAATTTTGAAAATATCTTTACTCCTTCGAAAGTTATGAATGTGTCCGTTACGAAGTCAGATGACCCCACTGTGCGCCGTAGACGCAAATGCTTCACAGTATGAAGGAATGAATGCACAACATAAAAAAATATGTTAGCTTGCAAAGAAAAAAGCCGAAAACATACCATTATAAATATATCGGTTACAATTCGTTTATGTCGGAAAAATTATAACTGTTAACGGCTATCGTTTTTTACGGTTTCGGTTGTTTTAGATATTGGTTACGCTTTCGATTATCTTGTGAGTGCCTGATATTAAGTTTCTTTTCGCCGTATGCTTCTTAGTTACTAAATTCTGACTATATCCAGGTGAAAAAAATGAGTCTATATAACGCTTATAATCGCTCTAGGTAAAAAAATTTCATAATGTTGAGCAGTTTGCATCAGACAGACATTTATAAAACTGCCTCCGTTTTGGAAGCTGAAATTTACTTATCAGATGGCTAAGAAATACGGCATGAGACTTTTAAACATGTAGCTACGGAAGATACTCAGTGGCAATCAGTATACTTTGCTCCTGGCAAAACCTTTTCCAAAAACATGATAAAAGGACTCGTGAAATAGGTAATATCGCCACTAGGAAAACTTGAAATTGAAACTGTTGCTGAAGCGTTTTTTTTTTGTTAATTTAACAGTCGAAATAATAGTTGCCTTACATCTAGGAGCGAAGTTCCATATCATAGAGAATTATTGTGTATATGTCAGAACTTGAATACAAAAGCCACAAGAAGTTTTCATCGGATGCAAGATAAATTTGCTCTTATACGCGAAAAATTATGGGCGAAAAATCTTCTTCGAGGAGAAAACTCTTCTATAAATGAGTTACCTACTTTCGGAGGCAGTGTTCCATTACGCTCCTCAAACCCTGAAAACCATGGAATGAAAATGGGATAGCAAGACTAGACTATGGCATGCATTATTTGGGTAAACAAGTTTCACAAAGGCAAACTTATTGGTCACATTCGTAAGTGATATAACGAACAGAACTATAACTTTCGACAGCTATAATACAAGTTTTGAGTTGGCCCCAAGATCTGCTTTCAAGCCATCAAAAATGTTTCTGTACTCTGCGTACACTAGTAACGAACATCCTCAGAAAACCGAAAGTATGTACTCATTATATATGTGTTCAAAATGCACTTGCAAATCGTTGCTCTTTTTACTTGAACTAAAACATGTGACCTTACAAGCACTTTCGAAACACGGTTTCTGTGTGTAGTTTATAGTTTTAAGGGTTTTTTTCAATACTAGACTTATAGACACTGCTTGGCACAAACTTAGCCTGGGCAGAATAGTGTCAAGAAGGATCGCAGCAAATGGTCAAAGGAGAAATCTCGTAATTCGCTTAGAAAAGAACAACAAACCAAACCGGAAAGAAAACTTGATTTCTACTTATATCAATACGAGTACTACTCATTCTTATTCAATTCGTAGCCAAAATTTGAGGAACAAAGTGTCTTAACTGAAAGTTATCCTGTCATATTTGTCACTTTCGCCGTGAGTGACTTTGGCGTCACAACTGCTGGCACTCAAATCTGGCCAACGCAATTATTTTTCAATTTCGAGCTTATCAGCGCCAGCTAAGTTCCAAACAATTGAATCACAGAACTTCAGATGGCCACTTTGCTGCGTCACACATATTGCAAACAAGAAAACAATTAACAGCGGGATAAGTTGCTGTTGATAAGGAGAACTAGTCACCTAAAGTTAGCAGTGATAAGGACCAAGCTGAGCATCAAAACTTATTGGCTTGATCAGTATGTTTTTAATGGTTATAAGGCGACGATCGAAGAGTTTTTAAAATTAAAAAAAAAAAAAAAAAAAAAGAAACTGCACAGAGTTACGATTTCTAGTTCGGTTTCTGCGAATGTAAAACTAGGCTTGATGGCTCGAGCGGGCCAAAGCTGTTTGTGGGAACGAAAGTTTAGCTAAGTAAGCCCGTAACCGAGCTTCAGAGTGCGTCGAGCGATTGTGTTGCCGTGGTTCCGCTGCTGCTGGAATTTACAATTTGAGCCAAATAAAAGGCAAATCAGCGACGGGGCGGCTGCTGCTGCTGCCGCTGCTGCTGCTGCTGCTGCTGCCCTTGTGGTTGCGACACAGCAACCCCCAAACCGTTGGAATTTCACAATTTTCGGAGTAACGCAATGTCGGAATGTGGCAGCACATCAGGCAGGGGAAGCGGCTGAAGTGCGACTGCGTCAGAAGGGCTAGAACAGCTGGCATACGTTGCCCCTTACGTTCAGTAGCACACTTTGGAGCTAATGTTGAAACTGTGCCAAAGCTGCGCACGTTTTGTGTGAGGGAGTAAGCGCTAAGCAAGGAGAACGAAGCATTGTTCGTTGTCGTCGTTGTGCTCGTTGTGCTCGTTGTTACTCCGAAAAGTGTTCGGGCGCAGACGTTGGCGTTGGCGTCGGCATTGGCAGCGACGCGCAGCTTCGACAAATTTTGGCTGCAATTTTCATTGCGTTCGAAAGTTCGACAACTTTGGAAAACTGTCAGTTAGCAGCGAACTTAGAACAGGTAGAGACGCGCGTTTTCGGCTTCCTCCTGACCAGAAAGTGCGCGTGCCGTTACGCGTGGCTGTAACAGAGCCATCTGTCTCATTGTAATAGACGTTATACGAAGGTGTGAGTGTGTGTGCGTGTCAGTATCGAATGCAGCCGAACGCAGAGTTCAGCCGAACGACAGCCAAAACGAACAACAAACTGCACGCTGTTATTGCGTGTGTGTGTGTGTGGGTGTGTGTGTGTGTGTGTGTGCGAACTCATATGCAAGCGCGGCGGCCGTGACGTTTATCTCGTGCCTCCTTCGTGCCGATGCGTTCGTTCGTTTGCTTATAGCGCCAGCGTCGTTTTAACCGTTATAGGCGCACCAGTCGTCGTCGTCGTCGTTGTCATTGGCAAAAGTTGTGTGCGTCGTCGCCGACTGCGACGTTGACGCTTAAGTGGCGCTGCCAATGTAAAATTTTATTACCCCAAACGCATGCAGCAGTCGGGTTTTGGACGTCCGGACTACACGCCGCTTCACGACAGTTTATTGCAATTTTGGCCAAGCGCAAGGCGGCCAACTCGCAAGTATAGCACAGAGTGGAAAAACAAAAAACCGAGCAACTAAAAAACAAAAGTAAAAACTTTTCAACTAAAACTAAACTGAAACTAAAACTCGCTCGCCAGCCAGCCAACAAAAACAACAAACAGCAAAAGTTCAAAGGCTTAGACCAACGTCGCGAGTGTTTGTATGTGCTGCATGTTGCAAGCTGCTGTACGCGTGACCGACAGACGCGCCTCCAAAAACCAAATTTTTTAAAGTTACCGCCAACAAATTAGTAACTAAACTTTTCCGGCCTATAAGATATATACATATATATATATATATATATATATTCGCCAGTGCTGCGCGTCTTTATATAACGCATACGTCTAGGTGTATGAAACTTTGAAGCAACTAAAAGAAAATTTATTTGCGTCAACAAAGTGAGTGAAAAGTTTGGTTGTTCTTGTTGAGTTCTTTAGTTACTTTTTTTTGTTGTTGTGCCGGTCAGAGTGCATTTAAAATTAAACTTTAACTTTTTTTTAAACTAATTTTTGTTGTTTTTGTTTCGAACAAGATGTTGCAGCCAGCAAAGCCAACGTCACCGCCAACGCCGACGCTAACAAATCCATCAAGTGTTAAATGGCTGTAATTCTATAATCTAAAACGTTTAGTTTTTTTTGTCAACCAGTTTACAAAGTGTCTGTGCAAATGGCTGCCAATAATAACAATAAAAACGACAATAACTGTAAACAAGAATCAAAGTTCTAATTGCTACAAGTTTAACTCGGCGCATGTGAATTTGAGAGCAAGTTCAGCATTCAAATCAAAAAAAACCCAATAGGTAAAGTTCAAATTTCAATTTCTTACACATAAATAGAAATTTGTATGTTTTTTTTTTTTTTTCCTGACATTATTCCGAATTGTACAAGCAAATAGTTCAAGTGCAAGTGACTCTGGGGGCAGCTGTTATTGTTGTTCCACTTGCTGTTGCCGCATCGAATTCAAAGCAAAAAAATCAATTAAACCGAAAACTATTTAAGAAGCTAACAAATAATTATATAGAAATTCAATGCAACAAGAATAATCACATTGAAATTTGAAATTTTGCGCAGAAATCTTGCAATACAACACGTATGTGTTTTGTTGAAAATGTCGTGTAGCTCTGTGTCTGGTGCAAGCAAGCTAGTTGTAAATATTTAAATATATATTTTTTGTATATAAACATATTATTTGATTTAAGAGTAAGCATTCTTTTTTACTTATAACTTTTATAAGCAAAACAAAACAAAAGTTGCGATTTAAGCAAAACATTTAACATGTTATTTTAGCACTTAGAAAACAGCCAATTGTTTAACAGGCTGTTAACAGCAGCTTAGGCCACTGCTGTTAAGCACTTAACATTCAACGCTGCTGTTATAACAATTAGTGTAGCATACTTTGTGGCTGCAAAATTAATAGGCAGCTTAGCAGCAGCTGTTAACAGCAGCTTATGTCACTGCTGTTAAGCACTTAACATTCAACGCTGCTGTTATTACTATAAGTGTAGCATACTTTGTGGCTGCAGGTTAAAGGAGCAGCTTAGCAGCATATGTTAAGCGCAGCTTAGGCCACTGCTAATTACAGCAGACATAAACACTCAACGCTGTTAATATTTCAAATGTAGCACACTTTGTGGCTGTTAGTTTAATGTGCAACAAAACGCTGCTTAGACTGCTGTATCATTCATTAGTTTGCTAGGTTAAGTTAATGTCGTAGTACTGCTGCAGCTGGACTTTAGCTAGCTGTGTGGCAAGTAGCTTTTGTTTGTCTGCATGTATCTCTCATCAATTAACGAGCTTATCCAAACTGTCGTTGTTGTTGTGTATTTCAACCTATGCCGCCAACTAAAGAAGGATTCACAATACAAGGATGGCGTTATCCAAGCGACCGCTCACCAAGGATACACCCTTGGTCGAGAGCAACAACAACAACAATAACAACAACAACAGCAATAACAATGCCAGCAAATGTGATGACCACGAGACTGCCATCAAACGCAAGAAGCGCTGCAGCCGCGACGATGAGTCCAGCAATAATAACAACAACAATAATAACAAACACGAAGATAAGTGCACAGCAGCCAGCACATTGCCGCAAAAGAAGCGCCAACTTGGCAACACAAACACAACAACAAAAGCCTCAGGCAGCATACAACACATGGCCGGCGACAATGTCAGCAGCAGCAGCTTTAGCCTCAGCCCGGATAGTCCGGATATGCCAACGCCGCCGCTAAAACCCTGTGTCGGCGCTGCGGCCGATGTGGATCAGGATGATGAGACACTGATACGCGAGACACAGGCGGCTCTAAAGAGCCTATCCGGCAGCTGGCCCGATGCACGTGGCAATCTGTATCGACTGCAGGAGCAGGACGAGAATCCGCCGCCATTTCAAAACCTTTTTGAGGAGAAGCAAAAGTATGAGGCGCAACAAGCCAGCATCACGCAACCGATCTACTCAACACTACCACTTTCACGTTTTCACAGACAAAAAGAGAATGACCAGGCACGTCTCAATGCTCATGCCCTAACAAACGACGAGCGCTTGAAGAAAACGCAAATGGTCACGCCCTCGACAGCGGCGGCTACGGCCTTCTCACAGGCCTCCGCCTTTAAGCCACCCAGCGACATTATCAAGCGTAATGGCCATCTCAGCGGCTATGCCAGCCAGACGGCCAGCCATTATACAACCAGTGCATATAATGCAGCTGCCGTGGCAGCGGCTGCGGCTGAATCAGCCGCCGGCTTAGCCTACTACGGCTATACGGCGCAGCATGCGGCCGTGGCTGCAGCTGCACAGCATAGTCTAAGCGCTGGCGTGGATGCACATGGCTTGCCGCCTTTGTTGGCACCACCACCGCCGTCGGCAGCGACATTGCCAAGAAGTGCCAGCAGCTTTGATATAGCAACACATATTGGCGCAACAGCGGCGAGTAGTGGCGCTGCTGAGGGCACAGCGCTGGGCGAGAAGGCGGTGAAAATTGTGGGTGCTAAGGAGACGAACACAGCGATAGCTGCACAACAGATGGACACCAAACAGTATACGATACTGCAGCCAGCGGGCGTGGGCAGTCGTGCGGCTTCCGTGATGCAGGATATAGCGCGTGAGGGCGTCGTAGGCGTGTCATTGGTGGCACCGCCGGCAACGCCAGCGCCCAGCTATTCGCCGGGCAGCCAAAATCGCGGTAAGTTCTTGTTACTACAAAAACAAACAAACAAACAAACAGTTTGCATTACATTTTCATAGACGAGTTTGAGTACGGTTCGGTTTGGTTCGGTACGGTACTGTTTGGCTTGGTTTTGGTCTCAACTGATTCAATGCAAAACCTGTGTATTTGGTTTGTGTACAGTTTTTGATAATATTCGTTTCGAAACAACTTGATCGGCTGCTGATGTGCGAAACTTCTTGTTGCATTGAGTTTACAACTTCAATTGGCAATTACATAGCATTATTTAAGTATAAGTAGGCAGATACCGTGTGTAACTGAGAGATCGACGAAGAGAGAGCGAGATACTGGGCAAGTTAGTAATACACAAAATACAAATTAATCATAACTCTCGTAAACGTCGACAGACCTTTGCACTTTTTGCCACGCCAACTTCAAAGTTGTTGCTTTTGTCAGTGTTGTCTGCTACTTGAAATGTTTATATAATAAGCAACGTTATTACTATTATTATTATTATAATGATGGCTTTTGTTATGATTATTATTATTATTATTATTATTTCCAACACAAACCAATAGGAAAACCCTTTCCCACACAATTGGCGACAACTAAAAAAGCCAAAAGACACTAAGCGATTTTGTCGTTAGAACAAAAAGAGGGCAGAGCGTCAGACAACCTTCTAACTTCTAATGGCTTGTAAGCCCTTTTGTGTGTAAGTACCTCACACACACACACACACACACACACACACACACACAGACGCGTCTGTTGTGCGTTCTTGAGTGCTGCTTGTGCCTTTTACTAATTTCCACACATTGTGCAATTTATAAAATTTAACTTTATGCCAGTCAAAGCTGTCGCTGTGTGCGTGTGTGGCAGTCACAAAAATGATTAGATATAAAGCAATATAAGCACGTTTTCTAAACCACTTTTGCATATTTATTTTGTCATTATGTCGGCATTAATATGCTCCTCCGACTTGTCTATCCGGCGTATTGTTTGACTGCCTGACTGCCTGACTGCCTGCTTATGTTTACGTCGAGTGTCTACGCTTAAGTTTTTGGCTTGAAGTGCTTTTAAGCCGCACACCCACAGGCTCAGCCGCACTATCGCATTCATACAATTTGAATGACTTTTTAAATACTTGCCGCTGTCGCATACAAAACTCTAAACACACACACTCAGACTCACACTGAGACTCACACTCATACTCATACTCATACTCATACTCATACTTGGCATTGCCGTCACATCACGTAATAAGTCATTAGCGTGAGTCGTGTCCTTGTAGTTGTTGCTTTTGTTTTTGTGTTTGTTGCCGCCTTTTAACTTACAGCTAATGTGGCTTATTAGGCTTAGACCGTTAGTCGTGCCCTTAGCTTCACATTTTACAGTTTAGACTACAGTTAGCTCTGGCTTTGCAGCTACTAACAAAATATATTTGACTTTTTCTTTTTGGCATTTTACGCTTGCTTATTTTAATTAAATTCTAATTAGATGTAAGTTTTTGGCTGGCTTTTACCTATGCGCCCCACGTTGGGCGCGCTGCATTTTGACATTTTGCCCTGCCACGTAATAGACATGCAAAAATATTTCGAAAAATATTTCATTAACCCCTTTGCTACAACAAACCATGCATTGCTGTCTGTCTGTAGCAGCACACACCCACACACACCCACACACACACACACACGCATACATATATGGCTTGCAGCACACGCGTTATCTTAGAGTTGTGCTTAGAAGATAGAAACCCGTTAGACAGCAACGGGTTGTTTTTCGCTCGGTTTTTTTGCTCTCTCATGTCTGCAGCCCTGTGCTTTTGCCTGTATGTGAGTAGGTGTGTGCGTGCGTTTGTGTTTGACTGTATGCTTTTTAAAGTAAATAATGCAAAGCTGTTTTCCATCAAATTTTAATTAATTATTTAGGCAAAAGAATTTCTAGCTTGTTGTTTTTTCCAACATCTTCTGCTGCTTCTTATATGTGTGGCAGCAGCAACCGTTCGAGTCGCTGTCGCTGGCGGCTTGTCAGCCCATCAACTCGTCTTGCGACATTACCAACAACCTTAACCAAAGAAAAAAAAAAAAACAAGAAAAAACTCCAACTCCTCAGGCGCCTGACATATAAGTATCGCACATATAATTAATTAGAAATATGCGTCAGTTTTTTGTGACTCCCCAACCGCTGCGCCCTCTATAACCAAAGTACTGTAGCGTCTGTATGAGTCTGTCTGTCTGTCGTGTGCCTGAGTATTAGCATTATTTTATAGAGTGTGTTCGAAAGGTTCTTAGTGCTTTGATTTACTTTTACTGTTACTTGTAGATGGCGCCAAATGCCCGACACCGCTTTGCACTGGCCAAGGACATGCCACGGGATTGTATTCGCATCACAGAAGGTACCACACAGACACACACACACCCACACACACATACTCATAAACTGTACCCAACCGAATGCGTTATTATACATGTTTCTTCTTCTTCTGGGCCTATTTTTCGTAAACTTAATGCTGCCAGTTTGTCGGGTTGTCCGAAACGCGATAAGGTCACCACGGAATGTAAGTGCCTTTAATTCAAATACCAAAAAAAAGCAAATCTTTTCGTCTTTCCTTGTAGTACACACGCAAAAAAGTATACTAAGTAAAACTATATCAAACGCATGACGAAAAACTTACATACCTACTTATATTGTGTGCGTGTGTGAGTCTTTCTTAGTATGTATGTTCACCCTTTCTGTCTCTTTCTCTCTCTCTAACTCTCTCACTCTCTAACAATCTTTAGAAACTAGCTGCATGTAGCTCTGCGTTTCTGTGTGAAATTCAACTTACTGTCGTTTTTGATTGATACAAGAATTTAGCTCAGTGTTGTAGAGTTCTCTAGGAAATAAGTACAATATGATCTTATGTCTAATGGCAGTAGCTGGCTTAGTTTAATGATTCGGGCATGTGTTCCTGTCAGCCTTTTGCAGCCGTTGCCCTGCTTATTAACTTAACACTCTTTCTTCTAAATATTTACTACTCTGAAGTCTTTCTTATGATCCCTCCAGTTCCTCTATGTAACAACTCCTTTAGTGTGGACAGTTTCGCTTGACCCTAGACTCTCTCTCTCTCTCTCTCTCTCTCTTTAACTCTCTCTTCCTCCGTGCCTTATATAAACTTGTCGCGCTGTCTGGATAACTAATATGCTCGTAGTCGTGGTTATATGTCGTCTTAGCTCAACTTCACATTAAAGTTACTAATAACACGTACTCCTCCTCCCCTTTCCCCGGGCCCCCATCAATACACGTTTAGTATTGGCTTTGCACGAACAAATCCTAAAATGCCCTACGCCCGGCTGCAATGGACGTGGCCACGTGCAGGCCCATCGTAGCGTGCATCGCAGTCTCTCTGGCTGTCCCAAGGCAGCCAAGCGTAATGCCAATCGTCGTATATCCCGATTTCGAGCAGTGGCCAACGATCTAGACGCCAGCGCTGAAACCGTAACTGAAACCGAAACCGATCTTTTAGCATTAACCAGGCGTACTGCAGCAGCAGCAGCAGGTTTGTTGTCAAGTTGCGTCTATTGTTTTCCGGTTGATTCTTTGGACATCAACACTACTTGTCACTTGAGAATACTGTGCCGTGTGTCAAGTTTTATGCAAAACTCTTTAACCTTTATCTGTACTGCTTTCTTTCTCTGTTTCTTTTTCTGCTTTCTCTCTGACACTTGATTGCGCGATTGAGCAGCTTTAGACAGTAATTTAAAGTCTGCCGAGCAAGAGAAGGAGTTGCATCCCTTGGACAAATTGAAAATCACTTCAAGCCAATATCTGAATAACAATAATACAAACTGTATAAACAACAACAACAGCGATAAACTGAGCACGGCAACAATGCCAATTATCAAATCCGAATACAGTCCCGTAGCCAGCATCAAGTCCGAGTATAACAAAAGTCCCATGCACTCATATTTGACCAACGACGCAACGGTTGCAAGCGGCGGCCCCAGCTCAGGCGCTGCCGGCCCCATTGTGGGCGCCAGCACACAAAAGGTGACTGTTTCAAACAGCTCAGCGACTGCCAGCGGCGGTTCGAACTCCGCCGGTCAAGCCAATAATGACAACCTGCATGCGCCGCACTTGACTGGAGTACGTAGTGGCGGCGGCAGCCTGCAACCTACAAACAATGAGCTAAGCCGCTTTGTCAGCATGCAAAGTCCTCAGCCGCATCCACACAGCCAGCAACAGCAGCAGCAGCAGCAGCAACAACAACAACAGCAGCAGCAGCACACACTGCATCAGCAGCGCGGACCCTTCATTGAGGGCAACTCTACGCTAATGATTGCCGGCAGCAATGCAGCAGCCGGGGACAGCGCGGATACGGCCAGCTATCATACAGACCATCACCATCAGCAGCAGCAGCAGCAGCAACAGCAGGCGGATGAGCGCCAGCAACAGCATCAACAGTATGAGCAAATGCGCTATAATCATGCGCAAAGCCATGGGCATGGACTGGCCTTGGCGCCCGTCGATGGTGTGGGCAAGTCGCCTTATGTGAGCAGCAGCGAGCTGCTGGCCAGCACCAATGGCAGCAACAGCGAGCTATCGCCAAATGCACGCAGCGCCTACGATCCCAATCCGCCCGCATCAATATCGTCGTCAGTGGCTACGGCCTTTTCGGTGGACTCTGTGGCCGCATCCAGTGCCACGGGCTTTGAGCGCTACGATCCCAATTGCTGTCCCAATGGACAACGCCAAGTCGGGCCCTCCAATATGTACCATTACCTGCCTCAGAGCTCCGATGACTTGCAAGCGCAACAGCAGAAATATTTGCAGGAGCAGCAGCTTATGCTGGCCAAGGCGGAGCATGACGAGCTAACCAACGGTGGCGGGCCCATATATCCGCGTCCCATGTATCACTATGATCCAGCAATGGGACCGCTGCCGCCTGGCTTCTCGGCTATTAATTTATCTGTGAAAATGGCTGCGGCGCAGGCAGCTGCAGCAGCGGCGGCGTATCAAAACCAACAGCAGCAGCAGCAACATCAACAGCAGCAACAACAACAACAGCAACAACAACAACAACAGCAGCAACAACAACAACAGCAACATACCAAACAGAGCAGTTCACCAGCGCCGGCGGTGGGCGGCGGAGCTGCTCCGGCGGTTGACTTGTCGGGCTCCACGTCAGTAACTTCCTCCAGTCCGCACGGTTTCAATTCGCCAGCATCACATAACCAATATAATCAACGCATGGGCAATGGCAGTCCTCAGCCAGGCGCCAGTCCGAACATTGCCAGCCCACAAGTGCCGAGTCCGCAGGGTCAGACATTGGATCTTAGCGTGACACGACTGCCACACAGGTAAATCTAGACTAGAACTCTGACGACACAAATACATATATTAAAACTGAATTCCGTACAGCATTATTACGAGCCCTCAATATGGCACACATGCGGATGGTCTTGTTGTGGGCCATGCCCAAGGCTTTGGCACTGCCGCGCCTGGCAGCATTGGACCCAATGGTCCGCCACGCTCACCACAAATGGAACCTGTGGATTTTAGTGGTCCACCGCGCCCGCTGGGCTTTGGTCTGGTGGGACACATAAGCGGGCCACGACCCTATAGTCGTGAATCCACGCCAGATAGCGGCGGTTCGCACTACATAGACACGTATCGCGATCCCAGCGGTAAGTTGACAGACAGCACATTGGTTTTAGGACTTAAGCTATAACAAGCGCGCTTGCAGGTTATTCCCCACATCCGGGCTATGGCATGGTCGTACAATCTGACTATCCACCGACTGGCTATCACGGCTATGGTCCAGCTGCCTATCAATGCAGCAATCCCTATGCAACAGCTGTGGGCCCCGGCGGCTATCCAACGCCCGTATCGGGCGGCTATTCACCCAGCCCGGCTACCTGCTATTCCATGCCACCGCCGCAACACATACCGCAGCATGACAAGACAAAAGATGGGTAAGTAGCTGAGAGGGGTTGGGGCGTGGCAAGGTGCCAACAACATGGTAATAAAATATGCAATAATGATGCTTGACACTGTTGACAACTGCTGGCCGGTTACGGCTAGATGCGGCTAGCAACTACGGCCCGTAAACCCGCTACATGAGCTTAATTTTAATATTTATGATTACGTGTGCCAGCGTATGATGCCCTGGACGCAGTGCGCTCATAAAACTGACGTCCAAAGGGGCAAAGCCGAGTAGCAGTAGCAACAGCAGCAAATTTAAAGAGCAGCTCCAAAACTTACAGTTCAAAACGCTTTAAGTGTGCGTGTGTATGTGTGTGCTTATCAGTTTTAGCAGCCATTTTGAAGTGAAACTCATTTCAAATAGTGTCTTTAATCCCTTTGTCTGTAGTTTGACGGGCTGCTCGCGCTCGGATCGAAATCATTTGCAGTCGCATTCACAGGAGCTGAAATGCCCGACGCCCGGCTGTGATGGTTCGGGGCATGTGACTGGCAATTACTCATCGCATCGCAGCTTATCCGGCTGTCCGCGTGCCAATAAGCCAAAGAGCAAGCCACGCGATGGCCAGGACTCGGAGCCATTGCGTTGTCCCATACCTGGCTGCGATGGCAGCGGTCACTCCACTGGCAAATTCTTATCCCACAGAAGGTAGTTGCGCGTACTGAAATGTTTAGCACTATTTATATGAAAATTGCTTGCAGTGCTTCGGGCTGTCCCATAGCCAATCGCAACAAGATGCGTGTGCTAGAGGCTGGCGGCACCGTGGAGCAGCACAAGGCTGCTGTGGCAGCGGCCACAGCTATGAAATTTGATGGTACGTAAGAGCTTCAGAGCTCGACAATTAGACAAAAACTAAAAAACTATAACTTCAAAACACAACTGTACTTTGCTTTATATGCTTGCAGCCTGCACCACGGTTGGCGGTCAGGGCATCAAGAAGCCCAAGTTCGATGAGGTTACCATGGTCTATCCCAAGGGTTATACAGGTATGTAGCTGCCGCTCGCAATCTTTCCGTTTCTCTTTCCCTCTATCTCTCGCTCTCTCTCTGAGACTTTCTTTGTTTATCTCTAACTTTTGTACTATTTCTGTTCAAAACTGTTGCTCTGTTGTATTATTGTAAATTTTCGGTTGGAATTTTGTGTGCGTGTGCTAACGTCTAAAGAACAAGGAATACTTTATTTTTGGTTTTGGTTTCGGAACATACAAAATAAATCAAATTCAAATACAAATACAACGTTAGACAATTAACCCAAAAAGAGCAAAAAAAAAAAAAAATCAAATTATAATGAGAAAAACTGCATACAAAATTGCTTTTTTTAGTTTCTTTACGACTAACACGGGCTAAACCTGTAAATTACAAATCATATGTATGAAAATAACTGTACTACTTACTATATTCTTGCGACATGTGTGTGCGGCTGCAGTACACGTGTGTGTGTGTGTGTGTCTCTACTTAACACACACATGCACACACACACACACACACACACAACTGCATAACGCCAGCACATGAACAAAATTGAGTACTCCTAGTTTTAAATTCTAATTTAATTCTGTTTTCCTTCTTTTTGTTTCGTTTCATGGTTTTTGTTGGCGTTTTTTTTAGATTACGCGACGTTTTGTATCGGTGCCGAATATCTACTGTAAATAGACAAAAAAAAAATGAAACTAAATCACAAAACCCAAAAAAAATACCAAAAAAAATACCAATCACAAAAATGAAACAGCTAAGAAATGCAACCAAAAATAAATGATATAACGCTGATTTACAAGCTACTTACTGCATACTGTATGTATGTATGTATGAGACAAAGAAAAAAAAAAGAAACCAACAACAAAATTCTATACAAATCACACAAGCAAAGATCTCATAAAATGAACCAATTGTTAAAGACTTGAAACAAGGTAAGCCGTTCTGCTATCCCGCACACGTATACACACACACACACACACAAACACACACACACTGCCGCACTTCATAAAAAATCCAATACAAAGTAATTGATAAGTAAAAAAAAAAATACCAAAAATATACCAAATGCAGCTGATAATGCAACTGCCGATTGATCTGCTAGCACACGCGCACATAGAAAACCCATCGTGAAAATATATAACGGCATTGATGAAAATGAAATGAAAAACATGTTGCATAGCTCGTAAGTCGTTGGAGACGCAGCCAGCCAACAACTAACGTGCCTCCTTCTCTTTCTGCACTAGGAGGCGGTCTGGATATTGTCATGAGCAGCGGCGTAGGCGTGCCAACTGCCAGCAATGGAGGCGGCGTCGTCGCCGTCGACAAACCGCAAGCCGGCGGCAATGGTGACAACAACAATCATGGTGACGATCTCAACTCGCTGGAGGCGGAAATCTCTGAGCTGCAGCGTGAAAATGCACGTGTCGAATCCCAAATGATGCGCCTGAAGTCCGATATCAATGCCATGGAATCGCAGCTGAGCACCAGCGATCGGGTACGTAGGCTCAGGTTCGTTGAGGCAACAAATTATGAGTATTTTAGAGCAAGTTTTTAACTAGGTTTAAGCATTTTTGCGGCATCTCAGCAAGGCACAGCACATCTTAAACAATTGGCCAACATTATTATTTGCATTTCTCGGGGTCTAACACCCCCGTGTGGTGAGCGGGTTAGAGAATACCACTTCAGCAGGTCAAAGCTTGTCTTATGAGGCGACTAACAATGGCACTGGGTTTTTTCTAGACCAGTAGAGCAACCCCAGGCCATCACGTAAAACCACGTTTCCAATGAAAGAATGTATTTACATCAGGCCGTAACCCGATAACGGGTCGCTATGGCCAGTTAAGAAGTACAGGGGTCTAACACTAGACTGAAGGTTGCACTATTTACAGATAAGTTGCGGCGAGTTTCAGTCTTTAAATCAAACAAAAGTCTTTACGGATTCTTAAAATTTGCAATCTTGACTTAGAAGATTGTCATAGTTATAGCCAATATCAATATTGCTGTTAAATTACTTCTTTTTTAATATTAAAATGCTAAGCGGGTTAATACGAAAATGTTTCTTATGGTATTCTTATAAATTCTACTTTACAAGAACAAAAAAAAACCAACATAAAAAATTGTGGAAACCAAGTTTTGGGCGACTGATGAAATAAGTGAACTAATCTTCTTCTTCTCAAGTCAATTATGTATAGCGCCAAGCGCTATTCAGGGAACTATTAGGAAAACTTCACTCTTTGAAAATAGTTTCAAACGGCAAAGAGTCTCTACAAAAAAGATGACCACAATTGAATTAGAAAGTGATGAAACTCGCAGTGCGACTCTGTCTTATAAGCAGTTATTTAAGACGAAAAAATATCAAATTTGGGTCAATATCGAGGCGAAAGCGTTTTGGGTTAGATGTTATTCGTAAGCAGGTCAGTGAAGATTTCGAAAAGTATACGAATGGCATTTTTTTTTATAGAAGTTATATAGAACGGCGCTAAGTTCTCAGCTTGTTATGAGCACTACCTAAAACTCAGTTGCTTCAAATTGACCCAAATTCAGTGACTGAACTTGCGATTCCAATGCTCAAAACCAACGTTTTGATTTTGGCGCCAAACTTTGCACATAACTCATGCAATTTTGTACTATGTGTGTGTGTGTGTGGTTTAATGTTGTGTTTTGAAACTTGCGTAAAACTTTGTTGTAATATTTTTCGAGCTCGAACTCGAAGTCAAACTCGAAGTTTAGCATTAACTCGAAGTTGAAACGAGACTTTGGCCAGAGTTTGGCCACCTGTGTGAGTGCGCGCTTCTAAGTTCGTTTAAGCAGTTTTCAAGGACGTCTCTAAACTCCAAGTCTTCCCAAAGAAATAAGCAGTAAAAAAGCAAGAAGAAGCACAAAAGAAAGTCGCAAAAAAATAAAATAAAAGCGGCAGAATCAAACTTAACTCAAAAGTCGCTGGCAAAGTTTTGCGGCAAAATCAGCCACAGTCGCAGTCGCAGTCGCAGCCGTGTTAACTTTCTTTGGCAAAATAGACTTTAACCCAAACATGACAAGAAACTTTTGGCGCTGCTGACGTCACAGTTGGCGCCGCCGTCGCTGTTGTTAAAAACTTTTATTATACGTATTTAAATTATCGCGCGTTTTGCTTTTTGCCAGCCGGCGTTGAGTACGTCGGCGCTTCAAATGAAAGTTATGGAATTTTTTATTTTTTTTTTTGCTTATAACTGTTTTTGTTTTTTTCAAAACTTCCGTTTTCACTTTGAAATAATTTTCATTGGCGCTATGCCGGCATAATTGCTGCCAGAGTTGCCACAGTTGCCAGAGTGCGCTTTTGTGGCACTTGTGCAGTCTCAAGACATTATTGACAGCTTGCATTGCTGCTACAAATCAATTGCAGCAGTTTAGCCGTTATTTTTTTTTAATTTTTGTTTTTTCAAAATGGCGTCACATATCGCTGTGCCATAGAGCCAGCCAACACGTACGCGGCGTGGCACGCATGAGCCAATCGCTGGCGTTGCATGTCGCAAACGCTGCACTCGACGATTGCATCGAGCGACGAATCAGCAAACAGCAGCCACCCCTAAAAGTGTGACGACGCTGACGACAGCTACGACGACGAGGACGACGTGTACGAGGGCAAGGATAACGACGAAGACGCCGTAGTACAGTGAACGCTCACGTTTGATGCCTGTCAAGTTCTGGTCATAGACTGTCCCTAGTCAGTGGCATGTGGCATGTGGCATGTGTCATGCGCAGGCAAAGGCCTCTGCGTTCAATGGATATTTAGTCTATTGGTCTCCCAAAACCATTTGCAATGCCGCCTCACTGTTGCCCCCCATGTCTGACCATAAAAGCGAGGTTCGCTCGTGGCAAATCGTAAGGCATTCGTGCGGCCAATTCGATTTGCCCCTAAGAGCGTAGCAGCGGCAGCAAGCAGAGCAGCGACGTTTCCCCAATTTCTAGGACTGTGCTACCAAGGCGTACGTTAGAGGCGCACACTTACACGTACAGTGTAACCTTTACGGCTCCAGTCAGTGTCAGTGTGCTACGTAGCTCCTAAGGGGATGGCTTGGCGCTCTGGGGGTGTGTAGTCGACCGTATACATATACGGGTACGTGCTGGTATGCGTGTGTGTGTGTGTGTGTTTGAGTAGAGGCGTTGTTGTATGGCTCCACGTAAAGCACACACACACAAAAACCAAAAAAATTGTATAAATGCGCCAACATTTTTGGGGAGGCAACTCCACAATAAAAACCTCTACTGCGACGCTGTTGGCTGCCAGCCGCTGTCTATGTGTCCGTGTCCGTATCCGTGTCTGTGTGTGGGTGTAAGTTCGCACGGCTTCGTGTGCCGTTTCGTTTGCTGGAATACCACCCCCTTGTTGGGGCTCTGTTGCCTTTTCTTTGCTTACATTTAGCTTAAATTTTTTGTCGGTGTTTTTTTTTTTGCGCCCCACTTCTCCTTCTTGTTGTTGTTGCTCTTTATATTGTGTTGTAATTTTTACTTCTTTTTTTTTCTTTGTGGCGCATTCTTATTGGAATTTCAATTTCCATGTACGAGTGCTGGGCTGTCTCTATATACTGTTCACCTGCAGTTGTGGGTGTTTCAGTGTGTGTTTGAGAGATATATAGAAGCAGCAGCAAATGCCAAACGCGCAAGGGTAGCGTAAGACTCCTTAGACTCCTCCTATAGCATAGTATTTCACACATGAGATGTCAATGTACCATGACCAGAGTCCCTGACCCATGCCTCAAACTGCAAATGCTGACCACGCAGGCAGAGAAAATTGAATTAAATTGTATTTGGGAATATGAAAAAGAAAAAAAACATGTATAGTTTGGCACTCTATATGCTTTTAAAGATGCCCAGAATTCTTCTATGACGCAAAAGAACTGCTGAAAAACAGCTACAACCTCTAGGTATTCATAACTACATTTATTAAATTCAAAGTTTGAATATGCTCTTATGAACAGCATCATTGCTTAAATGCTTATGTCCCGTAGTTGCATTTAGTCCGAAATATTTGTGCACTATAATAAGCTTAAAAGGGAGAGACTTTAAAGAAAGAGAGTTAAGAGATTTTAAAGAAAATAGCTCTCTAAAGCTTCGAATTTCAATCAATTCTGTTATTACCGCAAAATTTCACTGTTCCACATCCAAAAAATAAAGTTCTTGCAGTTCGTGAAAAAAAGCTTTGAGTTTCAAGCAAGGTACTCCTAAACAGGTACTCTCACTTTACACCGTCGCCTCTTTTGACTAGACACTATTTTCAGCTTCGTTGCCAACTTCAAAAGGCTGTGATTGGATTTCCGCTCTTGCAGACTGTCGGAAAAATTAGTCTATTTGAGCGAGTGATGTAAGAGTACCTGTTTAACTATACCTTGCTGCTAAGTACTACAGAGAGCAACGAGCATAGCTCAATGCTTTGCTATTCTCTTTGTCGCTCATCTTATCGTAAAAGTATTACTAAAATATGATCAAATAGTAGAAAACATAGAGCTAGTCTTCCCCTTGACAAGCCTCGAAAACTTGTTACCGGATTATGACCTGCTGTAGAGCTTTTCTCCAGGCATCTGCCCTTCCGCTCTAAAAACCTTTGTCTAGGAACTTCTGAATGTCTATGTAATTTCGCTTGAATATCAATCAAGCTCGTCGTAGAGTTTGTCGGTGGAACAAGCGCAGTTATCGCTGTCAACGAGTCGAAGGGACAAAGACCGGCGGGAGCTGGGCATATGTATTACAAGGTATGAGCCGTCTGCCAGCTAAGGTACTAAATTTGTGTGTACACAATCGCATTCATTCACGTTTGCAACAGAATGGAAAGGCAGACGGCTGGGCGGGAGTACTGTCCCTATCCAAGGATATCTGCCATCACCATTGCTTGAACGCCCTAAAGCAAAACGGAATGTATGATCGTATTCCAAAATGTTACTATTGAGCATTTGCCTCTGGAGACCAAAGTTGTATCGATGCGCAGGAATGATACTTCGATTGATCTCCTTAGTGGACGAAATCTTCGGCAGCATCACAGGCTTAGTTTTCAACAGCAAACTGGCTGTTTAAGCGTTGGTTCTCTCTATTTGACTGCTGCTCTCGATTTCCGCCAGATTCACTCTGGTTTTGGTAGATCTCGCTTGTTGTCAATATCAACTGCATCTTTTTTTAAAAAACGAACAATTCTTGCACAAGTTATATGTATCTAGTATTTCAAAGAATTGCCATTCTTTTCGCAGCAGATTCGGGAAAAATACACTGGCGATCATTGGGGGCAAAACCAATTCTTAAGCTGCATGTATGCCGTGACGATAGCACATGCATGAGCAAGATATGCCAAGTGAGAGGTGTTAGCGGTTGCTGTTTTGGCACTCGCGTATGCCAAGTTCCAAGATTCAACTTAAAGAGAGCGTTTCTCTCAACGTGGTGAGAAATTAGAGTGCGTGACGACACTGATGACGTGATATTTTGTATATAGTGGACCGGTTTTGATCAAACTTGGCACCAAAGAGTAGATCTGCGCCATATTGTCAGTAAGATGTAATCTAATCTCAACTTTAAGCTTAATTTTAAAATTATGCGTTCAAATAAAATGTGCCATATTACGGTATTGTGGTGTGCCTTGCTGCATGCCTAGAACTAGTAACTGTTAAAACATATGACTCACTCACAAGATTTGCCAAAATATGAACAACTCTATAGCCACAATTAGCTTTCACTAATCCCGACACTTTGCGACTCTTTAATCTCTGTAATTTTTTAACAAACGCTCTTAGGAGGCTTCTCCACTGAGTGCTCATCAGCAGCGCGTGCTGCCTGCGGCGACTGGCCCAGCTGGAGGCGCAGCTGCTGCAGCCGCCGTAGTTGCCGCTTCCCCCAGCGGCCAATCACCCTTTGCCGCAGTATCTTCCACCACGGTGATCAGCAGCAGCGCCGAACATGATCAATCAATAAGCTCGGCCATTACGGCCAACGGCTCGCTGCGCAATAGCAGCCTCAATGCTAGCGTTGGTTACAATCCCAATGTGAGCATGGTAAGCCATGGCGATCCTGGCAATGCCGGCTTGGCCGGTCCACCAAATAACAATATAAACAACTACTATGAGAGCTTGCGCAACAATGTGATTACGCTGCTGGAGCATGTGCGTCTGCCGCCGCCACCGCCGCCGCCAGCCGGCAGCGGCGCAGTCTCAGTGGCCGGCAGCAGCAGCGGCGTACAAACCGCTCATGGGCTGGACAATGGCAGCGTTTGTGCCGGCGGTCAGCTGAGTGTGCCAACTTGTGCGCCGAGCATGCCTGAGCACACGGCTGCAGCAGCAGCGGCTGCCTATTCCACGCTGCTGCCACCACCGCCGCCCAGCGCTGTATCAGTGTCCTCGGCCACGCCCATGTATGGACATCATGCAACGCCCAGCAACAGCGTAGCGCCTCCGCCACCACCGTTGCATCATGCCTATACTGTGCACCATCCGGGCAGCTATCCACATCCGCATAGCCATCCCCATGAGCACTTTGACTCGTATATATCGAAGCTGCAGTCGCTGTGTGTGCCACCCGATGTCTATGCGCTGCCCGACGACAGCGTGCGACCCGTCTACAACTCGGTGAAGCCCAGCATGCATCAGGACTATAGCAAGCTGATGCCCACGCCCATTTAAGTGCTAGGATGCTTCAAGGTTTGTACATAAACTTATAAAGAAAACTCAGCGGTATGCCGTTATATGGATAGAGTTAGGATCAGCACAGATCAGATCATAGTTACAATAAGACATGCGAGAAGAAGGTATGGGTACTAAAAGTCCTGGCTTTGTGGTTTTTTTTTTATAGCATAGTTTCAGCTGTTCAACAACTAGATCTAGGCGCTTCTCGTGTTGATACATTGTATAAATACCTATAAAATAATGTAATTTTTTTTGCTATTGTATATGATACCAACTAGGATGTTAAAGTAGCTTAAGGTGAAACCCCATGAATGTTTGATCAAGAATTTGCATGTAAAAAGCTATTTCGGCCTGCCGAATTCGTAGATGCTCTGGCCAAAGACACACACTTTGAAGACGAGCGAACAAAAGTCACAAGTCACCGGAAAACTCTCATTCAAATGTAATATATCGAAATAATTTTGACCAGGGCATTACGCATATGTATGTGTTTAGTCAATGGAATTAAAACGTTCTAACACCAACATGGAAAATATGCAAAGATATTATCAGTATGCTAAGTAGAATGTGTTTTTTTTTCGTGTGTGTAAGGTTTAAATTTAGTCGTTATCAAAATCGACTTATTTATAACTCACTATGTACTTATGCTAAGTGTATGGACTGCAAACTTAGAGTGCGAGCTGCGCCTTGAAGCATGCTATAAATGCTCCTAAGCAGAGTCGCACACACACACACACACGTATACCTAGAGCCATAAGTTTTAATGTTAATTAAAATGACTAAAAAAAAAAATATATAAAATAAATAATGCAAAATTAAAAATAAATCGGGCTACTTGCATTATTTCAACTCAGAAAATAAAAAAATATTAAAAATAAAAACACCTAAAACATTCAGTGCAATACATTTAATGAAATGAAATTAAAATTTAAGTAAGCGTAGTTGAATTTTTTTTTGTAATACCTATAAATATTTGTTTCGCATAAAATAAAAAATAAAAACAAAAGCGAAAAGAAATTTAGACGAATTTTAAAATAAAACAAAAAAACAAAACGAAAATAGCAGGCTTAAAAATCATTGTATTAAATAAAGTAAACATAAATTAAAACAAAAAAAAAAACTATTAATATTAAAAATAAAATATATATATATAATATGTATAACAAATATTATGTAATTTAAAAAACATTTTATGTGATCATTGTGTTTTTTTTTTTTAATATTACAAGAAATAAATAATTCGAATACAAATAAAGGATCTATAAAAGACCAAAGTTTTATCTTAATACATAAAATCGTTCGTGCGGGGTACGCGTTAAAAAAACTCGAGAACCACTGAACCAAATGAGTTCATATTTGGACCATATATTCGTTTGGTCTGCAGGAAGGTTTCTTTCCAGTTTGTGCCCGGCGGGTGGTCATTTTAAAATGACTTCATTTGCCGTCAACATCATTACTTATACGGATGGCGTGATGATACAGTTGGAGGGCGACTTCCGACAAACGATTCCCGTGATTCCGAAAACAATAGCGGCGTACGAATTCAACGCATGTCTCAGGTCATCATATTTGTGGCTAAACGTCAAATAAAATCCATTGTATACGAATATGCGATTGTTCCTGCAAGAAGATATAACCGCAGAAGTTCTCTCCAAAGAACTACTGAGGATCGGAAATGGACACATTAGATAGGTGCTTCCGGATATCCATATGCCATTTTAGAATTCACTTTAACAAAGTATGAACTAATTCAACACTAAAGTATATCCGAACATTGGTCAAAACTTTCGTAGCTAAGATGGGTTGAGCGCACGCGCAGTTTAAGGAGCGAAAAATATTGTCAATGAATTAAATTAGACGATTCAAAATCAAAACCCAGTAGAATTTCGTTGAAACAAGTCATTTGATCGAGTTGATAACGAAGACGAAGTCCTAAATCCTTTGGATTTGCGTGGCATGCCTGCTCATCAATTGCGTCTTAATGTTGGATCTGCCATCATTAGCTACGAAATTTGCATGCCCCAAAACTGCAATGAAATCCGACTGATTGTGACAAAGATAATGAACAATTTGATAGTGGCAAGGATTTTAAAAGGGCCGTTCAAATGAGATAAATGCATAATTCCACGAAACACCTTGAGTTACCAAACAATAAACAACGAACGAACCGATTTAAATAATTATTTTAATCAAGAAATCTGTTTTGGGCAAAACTAAGTTTGTGGGCCAGCTAGTATATATATATTGTAAGGAAGTCTTTGGCTGAGATAGAGGCTCAGTTTGCATCACACTGTGACGGGGGCGGTATTTTGATAGCGTCAATTAAAGACCTTCAATTTCACGTTATAAGTCTTTACTACCTAATTAACCTCACTTTCTATTCTACCTAAACGCACATTCGCTAAATTCCAACTTAGTATGGGCCCTAGACACGCTTACCCTGGCACCTCGTGCCGGATGTGTTTCCTCTTTGTTGTCCTCGTTGAATCGTGTGATGTGCGGTTGCCACCACGTCACAGGCATGGGTCGCACTCGAGTCTCGAGTCGCGCATCGAGTTTGCGCGCGCGCACCTCCAGCGCATGCAAAGGTACGATCAGAACTGTTCTCAATCAATTGAGCCTGCCGACCAGCAACCCTTGATCGACTCAGTTTTTGAGTGAAAGCGCTCTCTCCCCCTTCGAGCCTGTTGCTGGCCGACTTGTATGCGCGCGCACATTCAGCGCATGTAAAGTCACGATCAGAACTGTTCTCACTCAATTGAGCCTGCCAACCAGCAACCCTTGATCGGCTCAGTTTTTGAGTGAAAGCGCTCTCTCCCCCTTCGAGTCTGTTGCTGACCGACTTGATTCCGCACGCATGTCCAGCGCATGCAAAGGTACGATCAGAACTGTTCTCACTCAATTGAGCCTGCCGACCAGCAACCCTTGATTGGCTCAGTTTTTGAGTGAAAGAGCTCTCTCCCCCTTCGAGCCTGTTGCTGACCGATTTGTATGCGCGCGCACATCCAGCGCATGTAAAGTCACGATCAGAACTGTTCTCACTCAATTGAGCCTGCCGACCAGCAACCCTTGATTAGCTCAGTTTTTGAGTGAAAGCGTTCTCTCTCCCTTCGAGCCTGTTGCTGGCCAACTTGTATGCGTGCGTGTGAGCGAGACCAAACTCGCAGCAGTTGAGCGCAATGTTTACTTAATGTTAAGTTGAGCGTAGCTTTGCGCGCTCTCAAAAGCTCCGCGTCATGAGCGCAGCTTTTGAGCTTGCATATATGAGAGTGTGTGTGCGTATGGCTGCTGATGCTGAGCGCAGCTTACGAGCTTTTGC
The DNA here is from genome assembly GCA_035041775.1 of Chymomyza caudatula. NCBI lineage: Eukaryota > Metazoa > Arthropoda > Insecta > Diptera > Drosophilidae > Chymomyza > Chymomyza caudatula. The sequence continues at coordinate 1,905,406 of JAWNKW010000070.1, forward strand.
ATTTGTAGTAGGACATATGTATGTAAACATGCAAACCATGTATGTATGTATTGTGGCCCGACTGCTGCTCAATTTATGCTAATTATCTGTTAACATTCGCTCTGACTCTCTTGCTGTTACGCTTTTGTAAGTTATGACTCTTTGAGACGAATGTTAACGAACAGCGAGTCAGTCTAGTGATGTAAGTCCAGACCAAAACATTGATGTTTACCATCGCAGAGTCCATCGACAATGGACATCGATGTAAGTCGATGTATCATACTAAAAACATCGATGCATCGATGGTTTTCCGTTGTTTTCTATTTAAAAATTTTGCTTTTTATTGTAGAAGAAACTTCGTTATATAATAATAGAAGATATCTAGATACTATATAAGAGCAATAGATTTTCGACTAAATTATGTCAACATAAAAATTTTAACTACCTTAGCAGTCTATTTCGCTGAGAGTTTGGCCTTTGAATAAACTTTGAGATGAACACGCAATTCTGCAAACACTATTTGTAAAACTGAGAATAAGTTACTTACTTCGGCATGATCTTAAATTATAGTATGTTAGCGTAAGAGATGGTGAAATGTTCGATGACTTTCAAAACATCGATGTTTTGCCGATGCATCGTATGCTCGAGAACATCGGAGAACATCGAAAAATGACAGGCCAACCATCAATGTTTTCGATGCATCGATGTATTTTTTACACCACTAAGTCAATAGGTAACGTGAGAGCAAAGACTACAGAAGTACATAAAGATATTTATAAATTAAACTATTAAACTAAGAGAATACTGCCTTTTATCCCTCCGACACATTGAGTGCTTTTGCTGTGAGTTGTTCTTGAGCTTGACTTGCTGCGTAGCTAGCTACCTTTGGTATCACTTTGCGCGCAAAGCGGATACGCCTGAAGGATGGCTTTAACTCGGTAACGGGCTGTTTTGGCCAGTTAAGAAGAAGACGAAGTACGTAAACAATACCTAATAATTATAATGAGTTGATTGGGGAGTAGTGTACTGCAATCCTTAAGATCCATTGTGCCTATCTCTGAGATAACCTAATTAACAGGGATGGTGGCAAGCAAGTTGCATCGGTTATTGTGATTCGATACCCGCTTTAGAGGGAATCCAACTTCTTGTCAGGGCATGTGATGCCCAGCTCGTACGAGCTGCGAGGATTCCTCCTCTTCTTCGGCATGATGTAGATCACTGATCCGTGAGCCTTTTTCAACACGTGATACCAACAGTAGTAAGTGTGCTCTCAAACGGCCGAAATGCTAAAAAGAGCATTACAGCCTTGAAATCAACTTCCGACAGTAAAATATAAAATTGTTGTTGTTTTTACATACGTATCCAATTATATCCTTCATTTACTAGAAGACTGTCATAACACAAAAAACCTGATTTTTGAGTTAATGATGCAGAATTGTTGATTACAATCTGCTTCAAGTTGTGTAATAATAGCATGTTAATATATTGTATACTCTCCGCGTGAGACGTTAATATATCATTCTTTTCCCCACTAGATGGGTGCAATTTAAAATCGTAAAAACGCCTTTTCTGCAAAATCGCATTGTTTGAGTTATGACTTAACTTTAAGTTTCTTCAAAAAAAAAAACGTAGAAGAGTTTGCGAAGACAACGCTGGGTCTCAACGTTCAAAGAAAATGGTCTTACTATATTTACGGACATTGATGCTTTTGATCATTGCTGGTTCTGATAGATGCAACACAATTTGGCAGTTAAGATGTTCATTGATATTGCAGGAATTGACGTATAATTTGTCCAAAATGTAGTTTCTGGAAGAATATTTTTAGAAAATATGAAAATCACTGCATATAACAAATCAACAGATGTGCACAGACTTACGAAAATTAATCGAAATAAATATATAGTAAAGTTTACAAAGATTTTTGTTCAGAAACTCCAAGTCGTACTCCATAATGCGAGGCTTCCCCAAGGAACGCAAATTGTTCTTTTCAATTTTCTTTTTTTGTGAAACTTTAAATTGATAGAAGGTTAGGACGCCGAGCAAAGTGGAATGCAACGTATCTTCCCATGAAACAACCAAAAGTCTGCGTCCAAGTATTGATGCGATCATGATGACGTCGGAGAATGCCAGACCTTTGCCAGTAAGCGTAAGACACCAATAATGATACCAGCTATCAGAAGTGGACTGATGTTATTAGTAACGTGAAGTTTATACACAGCACCACACACTTGGCATATCACCGAAAGTAGGGAGGCATTGTCCAGTCGCTTCTTGGCGATCCACAGCTGTAAGCAGTTTAGATGGAGCCACTTGTTGGAGCCGCGGAATTTACACGGCTGCACCCAATCCGCCTCCTCTGTATCAAGGCAAATCCAACAGGAGCGCTCGTCTTTTGCTTTTGCAGCCATCGCGATTGGTAGTCTCTGTACAAATTAAGATTTATTCGTAAAATCTTTTTAATATTTTAAAACAAAAAACCTCGCCAATAAACTGCTTCAAAATTCTAATACATGTAGATGTGGATACATGTAAACTAGAGTTACAAAATTTGGTGTGGAGACCCTAATCGTTAAAATTGCATCCATCTTTTTTCAATCGAAACCCCCCCCTTCCCCCGCAATCGATTTACCTTAATTACTGCCACATCCCCCCATATATGGATTTGAAAATAGCGACAGGCATTTATAAATGTATTTTTGATCTATGATCAAGAATACTGGAGTTATGGGCATATAAGTAGTTTTTGCCCCCATAATAGCCAACTTCCCAATAGGACAACTTGTCAGTTGGAACTTCCCAATAGGAAAATGTTTACAGGCATATCGATCTTATGCAAGGAGATATAAAAGTGGATACTTCCGTTCTGTTCCGTTGTCTGCATCAAATATTTTTATACAGAAACGATTTTTTTTTGTCCTGCCAAAAAGTATGCAATAGCGTTTTTTTTTTGCTTTTGTAGTTTTAGTTGTAAAAGTATTAGATTTAAATTTTTAACAATTTAGTAATACAAGCTTATAGTGTTTTTAGGTCTAATTACGTCTGAGGTTTTCATTTTTTGGTTTATTCTTGCTGCGAATGTTGTTTAAAAAATGATGCAGACAGTGGGGACGGTGCCCGACAGTGGAATACTCTGTACCCATTTTTGAATCGATGCGTTGAAGGGTATGGGCGTAATAACGGTAACTGTACTACAGGGGGAGGGGGGATGGTGCGGAAAAAGGTCAACATTGTTTAGTTTATAAGCCTAACGTACCACATTTGGTTAACATAAATGTTAACTTTAACATTTCTGTTAAAAGTTAAATTCTGCTGCAGTTCATAGGAGTGGGGGCCTAAAATTGGCACGTTATTAGCTATATCTTCTAAAGGTCTTATTCGATATGCATCATTTACTCATGCATAGTTATAGTGTCCATAACTGTGCCAAGTTTCAATTCGATAGCTTTTATGGTGTGGGTGAAAACCGCGAAAATCTGTCAGGCGGAAGGGCGTGAGATATCAACATAATTCGTCAAACTTGCAGTGAATTGGTAAAATGCGCATATTTTGCTCTAGCTTTTATAATCTCCGAGAACGGTGCGACAACACGAACGGAGAGACAGACGGACATGTCTATATCGACTCGACTATTGCTCCTAATCATTTTTGGCCATGGAACATATATTCTGCCACGCCTCCTTCGACCTGTTACATACATCGCATAAATCTATAATTTGTGTACAGGGTATACAACTAATTAATTTTCTAAATCAGGAAGACTGTGCTTCCCATTTCTCCTCTTTCTCCCGTCTCTTTGTGGAAAAGTAGCCTTTTTTTCCTTCTTTTTTTATTGTCTACACTGAAGACCCCGTCCAAAAGACCTCCTTTTTCTTCTTCTTGATTGTGGCGTCGTACCGACCAGGTCGATTTTGCTTGGTGCAATTGTGAGTTGCCAAAAAGAAAAAGTACGTTTTTTTGTCTGTGCCTAGAGAAGGGAATACCCCAAGATATTTCAAAAGTTTTTGTTGATTAATCGTCGCCGATGGGATAGTGCCATATCGAGCATTTTAAACTAAGATTTGGCATCAAGTTGACAGCTGATTTGAAGCCGAAAGTCCCCACCAAGATCAGATCTTTGGCTCTCGCTGACGTTCGAGATATCTTGCGGGGAGGCAGGCGCAGTCACGGTGCGTAAGTGCCGCGAAGTATTTGCTGCCGTCGGGAAATGCGAGGAAGTATCGTTCGCGGCTATATTTCTTTGGTGGTGGTTTAAAAATTTTTTTTTTGTTCTTGTATCTGCCTAGAAGTTTTTGGTAAAAACAGTATTCAGCTTGGGGAGCTAGGGAAACGAAAAAGAGGAAGTCGTGGCAAGCGATAATCCCAACAAAAAAAAAAAGGAAAAAATTGTACCAACGGAAAATGAAAAGAAACCGAAAGGAAAAAGTGACGAAAATGGGTGCTTGCACCTGGTTTTACTTATATATTAGTAGTTTATACAAGTAAACGAGAAGAAGGGCTCATCATTAATGAAGATATAATTTCCGCACTCTATTTGGATCCAAGAGTACACAAAGTGCTAAATCAGAACCCAATAAATTTAATATATGCAAGGACCCAATTAAGCCAACATATGAAACAAATATTCAGTCTTAGGAGAAATGGAAGTATGGTTTGTAAAGAGCGCCTTGTGTATATTTTTTAATATTATATCTTTATGCAGAGAGATTCGCCACCTTCAACACAAAGTTCGATGTCGTCTCAAGATAATAAAACGTTTTTGCAGGACGATACTACGACGAGTATATTGTTAAAAACACTTCTAAACTCAATAAAAGTGGCTTCAGGCGAAGAAGAATCTGATGATCGTAATGACGAAATGGAAAAGGCTGTACGCGAAATAAATAATTATTATCCCAAGCCAATTGACACCAACATAAATATAATGAAGTTTTGGGAAGATACCAAATTTGCGTATTATTATGGTCGGTACCCTTCTTTTAGTTTGTTTTCTAAAAAAATCATCCTCTTTCCAAGAGTTATAAAGCAGGGACCATAACGGTTATAATTTTTTAATATAAAAATTATAAATTAAGAATTATATATTGATTTTTTAAATAAAAGTTAACATATAAAACTGATTTGCTGATGTAAACAAAATAATCATGAAATAAAAATTAAATTTCAATTTTTATTTAAAAATAGAGAAATAATTAAAGTATAATGTATCATCTCTAACAGTATCATCGTAACAACAAAAATCAAACATTCTTTAAAAATAAACGCATACGGGAGCAAATGGTTGCATACCCGCGCTTTCTTCCGAAAATGCACAAAAAAGTAAATTGTGATCTATCGATAATCGACAGTTTATTTTTCAGTAGGCTCAACTAGTCTGGAAAGAGCCCAGTGTTATTATTAGTCACCTCATACGACAAGCTTTGACATGCTGAGGTGGTATTCTCTAACCCGCTCACCACACGGGGGTAATGTATATCGATGTTAGTCGCCATAATTCCAAAACCTTGCTAGAAAATCCAAACCGATTGCCGGATTCAAAATCAGCGACCCCAAATTAACCCGAAAATGTAGGTTTCAGCGCAGAGCTTTTGTATTATAGCGCCTATTGTAATCAAAGATGCAGCTTTTGAAACTTAAGTAATTCACGTATTTAAGAATTGTAATTAGCTTAAAAGCAGCATTCATCTGCAAAGGACTTGTATGGAGACTATAGTTTCCATGATACCCAAACCTAGTCAACTGGCTTGGGATGTTGAGTTCCAATGGTGTATCAGCTTATTTTATCAGTACCTTATTTATCGAAGGGTAGACCTGGGTTCTGGTAGAACTAGTTGAAGCCCCCTGATCCCTGTCTATACCTTTACCAAGTTAACGCACAAGCCCCAGCTAGTGATTCCTGGTTAGCTGCTCTAATTACCACTAGGTGTTAGAACAGTGAGCTAATGTGCACAGCGAAGGTGAACCCTGCTCCTAAAGGAAGATGGTATGAGCTGCCTGGAGAAATGCTCTACATTAGGCCGTAAGCCGATAACGGATTGTCAAGTGAAGAAGAAGATGGCAAAGGCATTTTGCTGCTCGCATGGGTGAGATCACATCATGCACTAGAGGCTTGCTAGTCCTTTGGACACAACAGTTGTCATTAGCGATGCTGCTTCTATTGTGCGGTAAATTGGCGTCCCTATTTAAGTGAAAGGCAGTGTACTTACGATATATAGTTTGTCAAGCTTGTAATTCGAATCGGATATGCATTACCTTGAAGTTAAATGGTATTTAATGGGCATACTGAGCTTAGAGCCGCATGATGATCTGGTCTAGGTCACAGCGTCCATAAATTACAGCAATTTTTGTCGCTAATTTGGCACACATACACACACACACACACACACACACACACACACACACACATGCACGGGGACAAAATGAAAAATGTGCTGCTTTTTCTTGGCACCGTTTTTAATTTCAATTAGCCCAGCGTGGACATATCCCGGGTGGTGGTGAAGAGGCTGGCCAAAGGGCTGACCGGGGCCCAACATGGGGCTCCAAGGGCTGCGCAGTGCTGCCACTTGATTTATGTGGCTTCATTAGACATTCCGCACATAGCCAAACGGGGTTTGTTTGTCTCCCTGAGTGTGTGTGTATGTGTGTGTGTGTGTGTGTGTGTGTGTGTGCTAAGTGATTGCCTACACCAAAAGCGAATAGAGGCGCTGCAATTAGAACAAACGGCAACAACAAGCAGTAAGTCAGTCCGTCTGTCAGCTTTTCAAACCCTGTAACTGCCTGTGGGTTAAGTTTTGGGCGGTTGGACAGCAGCTAGGCATTTGAGCCATAGTTTTGCTATTGACCAGTACGAAATGTTTTTTTGGTTGCCATCAACACGTTTTATGGTCAAAGTGGCATAACCCACACATATGTGTTATATGTGTATGTGTGGGGCTAACAAAAAGGGTCAAAGCGTATGCACTGTTTGTTCGTGTGAGCCGCAAATATTTGCATAGTTACCTTTAATGTGGTTCGACAGCGTTTTACTAGTTTTTCGTATCAAGCGGCAAAGTTTTTCATCAAATGAACAAAAGTTTTCCTTACGCACGTACGCATACACATGCGTACTTACACACACACATTCATACATATACAGTTAGCTAGAGTTGCAACGGTCAAGCCGCCATTGCTTATTGCTGGCTTGCAGCTTATTTAAAATGAAAAATTCTATTCTTTTGAGATTGTAGCCGAGCCAAAACTCAGCCCCCAGACACACACATGGCAACATCAACAAACATTGATTTCATTTGCATAAATAAGGAGTAACTGCAGTGGCAGGGAGCACGGCATTCCTGCCTGATAAGGGCAATGGCAAAAGCTACGGAAACTATTGCCTACATTTGGGCGCTACCTCATTTCCACATAGACAATCAATGTTGTGCCCCGCTGCCACCCACGCAGCACATTGTGCGGCAGTCAAAAAACGCATAAATTAAAAAATGAAATACAGACACACATAGATACATAGATACATAGATACACAGATACAGATACAAAGAGCTGGAGTTACACACAGAGGCACAACACATCTAATGAAATACGCTCGCAACCCTTTGGCATTTGGTCTTGCCATGGACCCGACCATTTTACTTTCCTGCCACGTTAATGTGTATCTGTGTGTGTGTATCTGTGTGTGTGTGTATCTGTGTGTGTGTGTCTGTCTCTTGCTACCAAGGAAGTAATAAAGTATCTCAAAAGCAACTTATTAACCATGCTGACAACGCTGCTGCCAGCCTGCGGGTATGAGTATGAGAGTGTTGTTTTGCATGTGTGAGTGCGGTGTGTGTGTGTGTGTGTGTGTGTGTGTGTGTGTGTCTGCGACATGGCGGCGCCCGCCCTCTCAAACACCGTGCCGTCTTTCATGTTTGCTAATTGCAAGTCGATTTTTCATTTCTCATGAGTGTCGCCGGCGACGCCGTTTTTATATTTTCATTTTAAAACTCTTTATGTATAAGCATTAAGAAGTTTGTATAGAATCGTTCATCTATTAGGCGAGAGGTTATGTTGAGTTGACAATAATATAGAAAGATACTTATCGATAGCTCTGTTCAAAATTTTTTATAAAAACGCACGATTTTTAAAAGAGTTGCTCATATGTGTGTTACAGGGATCGGCTGCGACAGCAAAGACGTAGGCAGTAATTAATTTACTTCTTCTTCTTAACTGGCCATAACAGCCCGTGTTATCGGGTTACGGCCTGATGTAAATACATTCTTTCATTGGAATTGTGGTTTTACGTGGTGGGTCCCAAACCCTACGCACAACCATTTTAAGACCTGGCGTGGCTCTAATGGTCTCGAAGAAACCCAGTGAGGTGGTATTCTCTAACCCGTTCACCACACGGTGGGAAAAAAACCACTTATGTCTAAAACAGCAATTTTATATTTACAATTTGAAAAAATTCGATGAAATGTTGATTTGATGTACTCTATAACTTTTGACCCTTTAAGCGAAGAAAGATGCCAGTAAGACAGAATATCCCTTATATTTACAGCTACGGTATTTGTGAGGATGCAATTCCAGCCGTGGTAGGCGTTCAAACTTGCCAGAGCCACTAACGGAAATGTAAGTAAGTTGTAAGTCGCTGGGACACAGGGAGCGGGAGCGCACTATATATGAGGTAATTTTATCCGCAAACTATCACACACAGAGATTCTATTTTGCTTATTTTTGGCCCTAGGCCGGCTTACCCCTGGCACCTGGTGACGTCGACCTCGTGGCGTGCTAACGTTGGCCTCCTCGTGGATCGGTGGCTGTTGCGCGGCTGGTGTGGCACCTCTTGGCTGTGGCGGTACTCCGTTGCGGTGGTGTGGCGCCACGTGGCTGCGGTGTCTCATACTTGGCGTGCGTTGTCTTTTGCTTTGGGCGTCCTCGTCGTTACTTTATTATCAGTATCACTGAGAGTTGCGCGCGCACACGACCGACCCATTTTCCTGCTCGACTATAATTAACTCGATGGCGCTTGGTCTACTCAACAACTACCTCGATCAGCTCGAAGTTTCACTCAAAGCCTAGCGCTCTCTTCTTCTCTTGACCTTCTTGGCGTATGTGTGTCTGAGCAACGCTTGCGCGCTCTTCTAAAGCGCTCACATGTTACTGAGCGCAGCTTGCGCGCTATTGGTGGGTGGTGGTTGAGCGCAGCCCATACGCTCTTGAGTGAAGATCAGGTGCCAGAGATGGGTGTTGGATGAACTTGAGTTTAATGGCTCCAATGAACTACGCTATACAATGAACTGAGTCTGGGTCTGGCTTCATGCCCTTACGAAAAGATTATTTTACGAACTTACTTCTATCCTAAGATCTATAAAATATATATACAAAATGTACAGATGTGAGAGCGCAATACGGGTCCTTACAGGTATGCAGAGAAAAGTTGTCAATGTGTTGAGTATATCCAGGAAAATTTTCTCGGTTGCAATTTCTCTGCTGGCGTTGCCGATGCCTGGTGTAGTGTATTGGTTAAGGTTCCGTTTGCGCATAGAAAGAGTTGTCACATATCAGTAAAGGTCGCGGACCTTTCGTTTGACTATAATATAAGAGTCATTTGCGGCCTTTCAGTTGTCTTGTTCGACGTTCCATTTTCAGTTTTGGTAGACAGCAGATAAACCGTTTTAAATGTCTTTGGCTTGTATTGCAGAAGAATGAGATGTCCATCATAGCAGAACATGGTTGTTCCAACCTTCCGTGTTCTCGAGTTTTGTATTTTCTCCACTATTTGCCCTTCATATCCTATAGTTAACACAAGTTTTTTTTGCACTTATCTTTTATGGGCTTTAATAGTTTTTTTTTTAAAAATACTCTTCCGTCAGCAGTTTTTGTTGTTTTTTAAACATGCTCTTGGTAGTTCTATCGCATATCACAAATTTGTTGTAGATTTGGAAACAGTAAAGTGATGCCGTACAACGAAAAATAGCCCATAGTTTGATTGTAATACATACTAGGGTAGTCAACCCAGTTTAAGTGCCAGGTAGATTCTCGCAAAAAAATATACGCATATTACAGAAGAACTTAATTCAATAAGAAGAAGATCAGGTCGCTAATTCCATAGTGTCTCTCCTTCTCTTCTTTTCTTTTCTTTTCTTCTCCTTTTTCCTTTCTCTTTTCCTCTTCTCTTCACCTCTTCTCTATTCTTTTCTTCTCTTCTCTCCCCTTTTACTCTTTTGTTCCCTTCTCTTCGCTTCGCTTCTCTTTACTATTCTTTTCTTTGCTTTTTTCTCTTCTCTTTTCTTCTCTCTTCTCTACCATTTCTTCTTTTCTTTTCTTTTCTTTTGTTCTATTTTCTCTCTTCTTCTCTCCTCTGCCCTCTCTTTTTTTTCTTCTCTTCTCTTTTCTATTCTTTTCTCTTTTCTCTTTTCTTTTCTCCTCTTTCCACTGTCTTCTCTTTTCTTTTCTTCTCTTCTCTTTATTTATCTTTTGTTATCTGTTCTTATTTTTTCTTATCTTTTCTTATCTTCTCCTCTGTCTCTTCTTTTCTTTTCTTTTCTCCTCTCTTCTCTTTTCTTCTCTTCCCTTCGTTTACTTCTATTCTGTTCAGTATATATGTATGTATATTTAGATGAACTTCAACATACATGCGACTTAGCTGATAATTTTAACTTTTTTAGAGTTTGAATGGACTTGTTTGATTCTGACTCATCAGCTGGTTTGAGTCAAGACCAGACCAGAACCGAGCACTCATTCAATGTCAGTGCAGCTGGTGATGTCCCAGGAGATCTGTAAAATATCATATTTAATTTAAATTAAAAGATGAGAAAAAAGTAAAGCCAAGTGAACGCAAATGGTTAATTTAATTACAAATTCTTTGCTTACTCTCGTATTCATATTAAATTTTCATTGTGTTTAATGAAGAGCAGCACATACTATATACGTACATTGGTACATATGTATGGGTGTGCATGTGTGTATATGTGTGTGTAAGTGTGTGTTCGACTGTGTGTGTGTGTGTGTGTGTCCTTGTACGGCACCTGCTGTCGTTGCGGCAGACTTGCTTTGTCTAGTATGCTTAAATACCCAAGAGACTTGAGCATAGTCCTTGCTAAATGGTCTCACACACACACACACACACACTCACACACAGACACACACACATTCACTGATTGTCCATTTAATGAAAAATAGCGCTCATTACTGCTGCTCATTAGCAGCCGCAACATCTGAAACTGGCTTTGGCATTTACCATTTGCTGCTCCCCTAGCTTCTACTATCCAATTCCCCAACTCTTGCTCCAAGTCCTTGCTGGCATCAAGCATTCAACGAGTGTCAACTGGCAAATGATTTGCCATTATTTACTAATAAAACTCATCGAATTTTGCCACTCTGACACACACACACACACACACACACACACGGAGACGCACAGAAACGCTGCCCCGCCCACTGTGCGCTGTCGCAGCCAGTCATATGCTCAACTGTGGGCTGGCGCTTAATTCGAAGCGACTTCACGTTTATGCCAGCAAAAATAACCTCAATCAATGTAGCAGCAGCAGCACAGGTGCTGCCCAGCGGGAAGGGTCATGCCCCAATTGCATGCTGAGTTCCGCATAGTGTGCCTATATGTATTGGCATCGATGGGCAGTGATGTGCGGTCCCAAGTGACGTACGTTTTTGGGTTTAGTTTTTGGCCGGATTGGGGTTCGGCTTGGGGTGTCGGCCACTGGCTGTCATTCAAACTCTTTCTGCATTGTATAGCACTGGCTTTTCTTTGCGTTTAATTTCGTTTATTCATTCGAATGACCACAAAATGACATTTGCATTTGGGCAGCGGTCACTCGAACTGTCCAGGCGGCAGTGGTCCTAGTTTTCTTTCTGGATCTCACATGCCTGCCCCAAGGGAGAGACGCCAAGTGATAGCCTTAGACATTTGGCATTTACATGTGGCAAGAGGCATGGTGAAGGGCAGGGGAACTGATTTTTGCAAATGCTGTACGGAATAATCTTATGATGAATGCCTTCGTTGCTGGTGGCGCATTTGCAAAAATTTGTTTTGACAATTGAAGGGTGCTGTGTGTTTTTGTGTGTGTTTTGCTGCTTTTGATACCCTTCAAGGGATATAAGAAATATTACATTCAAATTCTCATGCCATAAATGCTGTCTTTTAAAGCTATAATAGAAGGCCTTAGTTCGAAAACCGCCGAACTACTAACAGTTGCAATGCAGCCATGACTACGATTACGATTGTGAAATATAAAATTTTTTTTGTTTTTGCATTCGTATGAATGCTATCAGGAGTACTATTTCCAAACATATGTCCTCTTTAGTTCAAGTGCCTCCAACAATAAGGTTTGAACGATTCAAAAGATCTTTCACATATGGATTTTGTGAAATTTATAGCAACATTTTCAAAGTGAAGAGAATGATAACTATTAACTTACACCCAAAGATAGCTTACAATCAGTGAGAAAAGCCTTCAGCTAGAACTTCGGCCATATCAATGTTAGACAGTGTACTTAGCTAGGTGCTCGCCTTTTTTTCTTCCAGATATATTATGTTGACAAGAGAAAGGAAAACAGCAGGAGACTAAAGTTTGCGACGAGACTGTTAAAAGTCTACTCGAGAGAGAAGAGCGTGTCATATAAAGGTATGGACCTGGTCAAATATACCTTGGTTCGGCTATGGGAGCGCATGTCTGCCTTAAACTCACAGATGTCTTGTATAAGACTTTATGTTATGCTGACGGATTATTTCGAAAATGTATTTGAGAAAGGATGCAAAACCAAAGTTGTTTCTTAAGATTTCATAGAAATAACATTTAATAGGTACTCCTTTTTTTCGTTCTGCCAAAGATGAATACCGAAAACTTTGACTTTCGCTATCAAAGAATAGAGCAACAGACCGCGTTGGAAATTTTGGTGGTAATCGCTACATGTCACAAGAACGGTAGATAATCTTTAAAATTATTCTTCAAAATTTGGTCTTTGACTCTTTTGGCCCAAAGAGCATAATGTCGAAAATATTATTTCTTGACTGATGTTAATTCGAACTCTTAATCACTCAATTTAAGAAACCTTTGTGGGTTGCGTTAATACAGAGAATGAGCACATTATAACTGTTATTGCCAATGAAAACCTTTGAACAATTATTTGACTGTAAAGCTGGAGAATTATGATCCGAAAAATATTGGTACAAACAAAAGTGCACGAGAAACTTTAACTTTACTTTGTCAAATCTTCGCTCAATGTATCTGCTTTGGAGCGGTCAAAGATACTGCTCTGTTTCCTGTTAAGAGATTTAAAGGGAAAGGTGCAAGCCACAAACAAACTGGAGCTTTCCGAGAGGTCTTGTATCTGCAATTAATATTTAGGTACTTTCGTTTGAAATTGTACAGGAAGTTTTAGCGTTCTGCTGCGATTGGAGGAAGAGCGCAGCTAAAGCTCATCCAAGGTATACTGAACATGGTAACCTTACTCTCATTCTTGCCTTAACTCGAAAGATGAAAGTTGTTTCCATGCATATTAGTTACCTGCCACCAATCCTTATAAAAAAAAACAGCATGCAATTACACAAATACATAAAAACATGTATTACTTAAAATGTACCCCTATGTTTGAGTTTGTCTAAAAAGATAGAGCGAGTGAGGTTACCTTGTTAAATATACCTTGAGTTCATAGAAAGGCTATGATGCCGCTGCTGCAACTGCAAAGTCATATACACAGCCAAAATTCATTGGCAACAAAGAATTTGAGGCATTGATCAATCTGCAAATGAACCTTTGAGAATCTGTAGAAGTGACTCAACAACCCGTTTGGGTACGATTGAAAGCATTGCAAATGATGGATTAACATCCATTCGTTGGAGCCTTGCATTGCGAAAAAAATGTAGAAAAGTTATTCTATGCCAAGACAACGCTGGGCCTCATTTGGAAACGCTCATAGAGAATGGTCATACATGGTTTACGGACATTGGTGCTTCTGATCCTAGCTGGTTCCGATAGATACTGCAAAATTTGACAGTTAAACTGTTTACTTCAATCGCAGGAACCGAAATTTAGCTCCTAAGTTGTATTTCCTCAACTAAAGTGTAAATTTTACAAAATGTAATGCTGGAAGAATATTTTTAGAAAAAATGCACAAAAATAATCGTTTTGGTGTTACATTTCATTCCGCGGGGTAGTTACTTTGGATGAATATATTTTGTATTATATTAAAGATCAGCTATTACATTTTTCTTTTATCATTCCTCAAGTAGCGCTTATTGTTGTTTTATTGTTTTGTTTTTGTGTAAACTTTACAGTGAAAGAAGGTTAGCAAGCCGAGCAAAGTGTAATGCAACGTATCTTCCAATGAAATATCCAAAAGTGTGCTTCCAAGTATTGATGCGATCATGATGAGGTCAGAGAATCACAGATCACTGACAATAAGCGTAAGGCACCAATAATGATACCAGCTACCTAAAGCTGATTTAAGCGCATCTTCTTATTAGGAACGACCTCATCGCTGTCGTATGAGTCCATTTGTCTAGTGTGTACTAGTTTATACAAAGCTCCACACACTTGGCATATAACCGAACGTAGGGGGGCATTTTCCTCTCGTTTCCTGGCGATCCAAAGTTTTAAGCAGCTTAGATGGACCCACTTGGTGGTGTCGCAGCATTTACACGGCTGCACCCAATCCGCCATTGGACACTCCTCATCAGTATCAAAGCAAATCCAACAGGAGCGCTCGTCTTTTCCTTTTGCAGCCATCGCGATTGGTAATTTCTGTACAATTAGGTTTTATTTGCAAAAACATTTTTAATATTTTAAAACAAAAAATTATTGGTAAATATACGTACCTCGTTGTGTGAATATAAACCGACAACTGAAAATTTGTAGTACAAGGCAAAATGTATGAGATTTTTGGATTATAGCACAGATTCCAAAGCCTACTAAAGATGTGGTGACAAAAATTGGCATGGCAACCGAAATTGACATTCACATTCTCTCTGCTTTAAGTATCGAGTACTTTTCGTATCAGCCTTCCCCTTACACTCTTAAAAACTTTTCGGTCTAAATAGGTATAACAATTAGGTACAATAGTACTAAGTTGGACCAGTTCTACCATTTGGCGGACGCAGACCCTCTTAGGATTACATGTAAACCAATTTTCACACTGGGTACATCTAATGGAGTGCTAGCTCCGATGAAACTCTTTCGTAAAGACCCAAGCTCGTCGCAAGAACGCCTTTATCAATGGAAAACATACCTGTAAAGACTTCTATCCGTGCAGCTCGTTGCAGAGCTGAAACTGCTAAAGGTTTCGGTAGTTGGTTTGCGGTTAATGATCTTAATGCTGGCTTAGAAGTCGCTTCTACTGTTGTAACATGCCCTCGGAAATCCTTGATGGCCACTTTGGTTACGATCTTGCAGCACTTGAATGTCTTGTTGCTGCTTTATGTCCTCCGCTAGAAATCCATTGGTTTCGTTTTTGTTTCCTTTGGAACACGGCAAAATAGGCACTTTAGATTTTTCTGAATATTACAAAAACTTCGCAGCCTACTAATTAGATTAGAGATGGGGATAGCTTATGTGCGGATGCAGCTAGATTTGTGATAGCGTAGAGTATAGGCTTAGCTAAGAGAGAAAACTCCTAGGAGCTAGGTTTAGACTAGGGATTTTTAATATCCTAAAAGTAAAATTATTTTGAAATATATGTACCTCGTTGAGTTCTGAAGTGTCTTCTTCTTCTTGACTGGCCATAACAAACGTTCACCAACACCTCTCCAAGCGTCTTTGCTTTGCGCGCTCCTACTCTAATTGACGATAGCAAGGGTAGTACGCTCTCTACATGATCCTCCCAACGGAGGTCTGTTCCTTCGTCCCCTGCCTTGAACAAACACTTGGGAGACTTTACTCGCTGAAGTTTCTTCATCCATACGCACAACATGACCAACCCAGCGGAGCAGCTAAATGTTAATCTCAAAGCTCATAGTGTTCGGATTTCCATCGTATGTGGTAGTCGTTCAAAACGCGTAAAGGGTTAAGGATCTTACCGAGTTCTTTCCGCTCAAACTTAAAAGGGCAACTGCATTAGACTGCGTCTGGCTGTGCAGCCAAGTTATACGAAATCTTGACAACACCAACAACAAAGTATGGCGTGTCTGAAAATATATACTTTGTCTTGGTATCATTAGAAACCAGACTCACCCTGGCATAATTTCTTTCAATAGCCGCTAAGGTTCCGGTTACATCTCGCGTAGTATGGCCAAGGATATCGATATCATCTGCGTGGGCGTGCAACTTTACACTCTTTTAGAATATAGTAAGGGGGGTATCGGCCTTTCGCAACACACTCTCCATCACAAAGAGCTCGTGGAAGGGAACGCCGCCTTGTCTGAAGCCTTTTGCTCGGTATCAAAAGGTTCGGAGCGGTTATTTTATGATGATGCTCAAACCGAGCTCAGATAATGCGGCATATACGCGATCTCTCAAGTGGTTGTCAAATGCTGCTCTCTCTTCTTTCTCTCTGTGTAGCAGAGCATATAAACTTCGGCAATATGTGCTAAATTTTCTGCATATTAATGTTGGGAAAACTATAATAGATATATGTATAAGTACTATACTCAACATTGAAAATTGTGTGCAAAGACCTAGAAATTTGCGGGTGTGCGTAATTAATTTTGTGTTGACTCGGCAAAGGGAGCAACAACAATGCCAAGGGAATAAAGCAGTGTAGTGCAGTTCGTATACGCAATTTGTGGCAGGCATTTTGAAACACTATTCAACTGTAACTGTAGTAGTGAGTTTCTCGTTGCTGTTGTCATCTTTGTCGTCGTCGTCGTCGTCGTCGTCGCCGTCGGCGTCGAAAGCGTGTCCAAAAAGCAATTAGCAAAGTTTTCAGTCATTTGGGCGTACAGCCAGAGAATTATCGTATATTTGCCGGCCATCATCAATCTGCTGCAGTTGCGCATAGTCTCAACCCGGGAGCACATATACATAAGTTGCACCTACCTAGTTGCAAACCCAATTGTTCAGGAATAATCTAAGCCATGAAATGGGGCGTTAATTACGCAGGAACTACATCAAACCTACGGAACGACCGAGCGACCACCAACTGAGTCTGAAGTAGCGTTTCTTGCCCGGCATTGCAATTATAGTTTGCATTTAAAATATTTACTTTTATATATAAGTAAAACGCCTCCACAGACCTTGCCACTAGTGGCACTTATATTACTGCCAGTGGCAGTGGCAATGACAGTGGCAGTTGCAGCATCATTTGCCATTTATTGTATGATTAATGGAGTTGTTGTGCAGCGCATTGTATCTGACAAGTCATTAAGCACTTTTTTGTAGCATTGTTAGCAGGGCGCGAGCATTCGAGAGCCGGCAGCAGTCGGCGTTAAGCCGTTAAATGTTTGGACTATATCTTAAAGTGCTTATCAGTATATGTATTTTGACATCTATTGGCGCACCTTCGGGGTATGATCGACCGAAATTCTGCTATTAGCCTCGGCTGGTGTTACTCACGCATGGTGTTACGGCTGTGTGTGCTGTTAGCAGCTTCCTTAGGAGAGCAAGAAGGTTGCACGTTTTTGCTGCGTTAGCAGTGGGAGCGAAAAGAAGAGTTGCTGTTGTTTTCTCGTGGTGGGGCGACATGACGACAACATGGAGAGCACTTAATTTTTCATTATACCCTGTTTACAAAGTGTAAACTTTGTAGGTTTGTGCAATGTATGTAAGGCAGAAGGGAGCGTGGCAGACTATATGTTTTACTTTTCTGCAAAAAAGTATTGGGATTGGTCTAAAAACTAAAATCGCTATGTTTTTCTACGATTTAAGCACTCTGACAACTTTTTCGGCATGGCTTCAAAGGCTTTCCTATTGAATTTTAGCACTCTAGTCGTTATAGTCGGGTTGCCAGAGATGCCTCTAAGATTAACTAATTATCATAATTTTGTTATTTTTTTGTTGTTTAAATTTCTCCTAGCTAATTTCGGTTGTTTTGTGTGGAAAAGCCTGAGTTTGTTACCAACTGTTAATGAAAATTTCAGAAATTTCTTATGAGTATCGTTTGTAACATATGGTTCGGCCCAAGTACAAGGAAAAGTTTCAGAGAATCTTTCTGCAAAACAAGCTTCTTTAGAATAATTATGTTTTACTCATCTTGATTGCCTTTGAGTAGTCCAAACTATGGATCTACCTAGGGAGGAAATTAGAGAAGGCTCGGAAAAAAACGGTCGATTGAGAAACAAAATCCGAAAACTCGATTTGAATCACTTATTCTTGCAAGTTGTGTGAATCGGAGAGTTCATTGATGTGCTAATAGTCACATACAGGCAGATCTGCTTAAACAATCAAAGTTCAAAGAACATTGTAGAGCCTATAAGCTGTTTCACATCCTCCTCTCATTAGTGTCAATTGTGAATTTCCATTCGTAAAGCTCTTGGCACATTTTCCTAACTTTTTATCTAGTTATCAGTTTCCCACACACTTTGAAATTCATCGTCTATTTAGGAAAAACGAGACACAGCCCATTTCATAGTAACAACCAATTATTCGTTTCATTTGAACAAATTAAGCTTTAAGCAAAGTTGAGCTTTTACAAAGCTTTAACGGCTACTTGCTGAAGATGTAAACTTAAAAGCTGATTTAAAAAACAGTGCGAAAAATACTTGTGTTGAAAATTAATGTAGAATTCGTTATTAAATATATGCATAGCATAACTACAACGTAATCGGTGTTACGCATACATTCAAAAAAAGGAATTATTAAATTTAGGCTGTGATGTTCCAAATTTAGCCGTTTGTCTGTCAAGGAACAAATCCGCAATTTTCTCTATAGTAGCCGGATGTTTCAAATGCTTTAAAGCTAGAAAAATCTAAAAATAGTTGGCAAATGCTGTTCTTTCTCTGGCAAACCATTTTAAGGTTCCATTGTACAAACGATGCCCAGATACCATATAGTTATAGTGTGAATAGTGAAAATAGAATATGTATTTTGAAGCAAAATTAATTTTGTACACTCAGAGAAAAAATCAAGCAATACGTGCTTAAACCAAGTACAAGCGGTGACGATAGTACGCAAAGCATCGTTTTACTGAAATCAAGCACGGAGTTCTGGTTTCAAGAATTTTTTAAGAACGAAAATTATTATTTTGAATTTGATTGAAACCTTACTGAGCATGATTTGCATTTGATTGGTAGACTTACGGTTAAGGTACTCACCCAAGAATCTGGAGGAGCGTGGTACAATCCCCAGACGAGACAAAAAAAATTTGTTATGCGTATTATTTATGACTGTTATACACAGAATTATATTAAACTTGTATTTACTATATTTTCTGTATGTTTATTTCATTTATTATGTTTTTTCTACAAATTAAATCGAGAGCAATAGAGAAAAGTAGGGAAAGGAAACATTTTCTATCAGGATGATTAAGACATGTCCGCAGCAGGAATCGAACTCGCGACCTCGTGTCTTGGGAGTTAAACACTCAACCACTTGGACCCAGTACACAAAGCAACAACGAAACGCACTTTCAAATTGTTTCAATTTTTGCATTTTGATTTTAAAAAATAAGTGAAAAGAGAAAAAATTTGAGAGGGATCTCTCACTCTCTCAATAGTTTTCTCAAATTCAAGTCCATTTTACTTATTTCAAGTATTTCGGGACTAAACACTAAGATCATTCAGTCTAACAACAAGAAATGTTTTACTTGATCTTGAATCAATCTTTATCCAAGATTTGTATGCTTATTTTAAGCAAACTAAGGTTTGATTTTAGAATCATGATTGATTCATAATTAATTCAAGTACTATCAAGGACGAATCGTGCTTAAAGTTTAAGTATAAAATGTTAGGAATTCAAGAATAAATTTCTCGCTTCACGCACGTCGTTTTTCTATCAGTGTAGCAGTTTTCAGCTGTTACTAGGCTCAAGAAAACATGAACTATGTTGACTGAAGTCTATTATTTAAATCAAAGCGGTTCGAGCAAAAGCCTTTAATATCCAATACATGAACCCAAACTTGACTTTTGCTAAATTTAAGTTAAGGCAAGAACCATAAAACTATGTTGACTGAAGTTTATTATTTAAATCAAAGCGGTTCGAGCAAAAGCCTTTAATATCCAATACAT
Organism: Chymomyza caudatula; assembly: GCA_035041775.1. Lineage (NCBI taxonomy): Eukaryota > Metazoa > Arthropoda > Insecta > Diptera > Drosophilidae > Chymomyza > Chymomyza caudatula. The sequence goes on from JAWNKW010000070.1 coordinate 1,925,470, forward strand.
GAACCTTAACTTGACTTTTGCTAAATTTAAGTTAATGCAAGAACCAGAAAAGCATTCTGAAGCTTTGCTGTTAGGATGCTGCCTTGAAATAAAAGTGTATCCAATGCAAGCACCGTTGACAAAGCTTTCCCGCAAGCTTTGTTTTTATGATGCTGCCTTTGGCTAAAAGCGCAGCGTCGCTTTCGCAGCTTTAAGCTGCACACCGTAGCCAGGACATAAACCTAATTAAGTAAATATGGTTCGACTTTTGTCGAATTCAAACATATTGTTAGCCATGCTTCTATACGTTTTATTAGCAGATACACCCTCGAGGCTTGGAATAAGGTCGTTATTCGATGCGCAAGGTTTCAAAAGCTGCTGTAGCCAAGAGCTGTGAGAGAATGGAATAATATTTGCTAAAGGTTGCCAACCACAATAATATCAATAATAACCAAAATTACATCTTTTGCTTGAACTAAGAGTTTATTGAATTAAGCACAGATTGTCGAAGTATGTTTGTATAGAGTATGTGTGTGTTTGTGTGTGTGTGTGTGTGTGTATCCCTCTTAATGGTCAAACATGTGCAAGCAAATTGAAAGTTGCACCAAAATGTAGTTAGTAACCGAAGTAGCAGACTTCTCAGTGCGCTACATGAAGTTTTTGATTTATGGCGAAAAGTCTCATGTGCTCAAAAGAAAAGTACAAAACCACAATGCAAGTTATAAATGACAAAAATTTGGATATTTTTCAAAAGGGTTTTTAGTTGCAAAAGTTGTACAACAAAAAATGCCAAAGCTGCAACGGAAATCTATATTGTACACTACTTTTAGGCAATATTTTTGGTTTAAATTCTATACAGAATTCTTCTTTTATGTTATATTTGCTTTTGTTAAAGTACTGTGACTTTATTAAGCATTAATATAGATACAATAACGCGCAAATAAGCTGACTTTTCTATGGAAAACAGAATCTAATTTGCTTTTTCCAAGCATTGTTTATCCGTTAGCGTGAAACCAAACAATTCGATTTCAATTTGTTGAAGCCGAAATTCCTGGTAATTGAATATCCTAATGCTTATTTGCAAACAGTTTTTCTCTACCGCAAATCAATTACACATGAAATTGAAAATGAAAACTTTCATTGACTTATTAGAGATAATCGAAAAAAATACCAATTTCAGTTTCTATCTTATACACATATGCAAATCAAGGATATAAATAATGATGCTGATCCGTCATAGAACTCGTAAGATGTTGTATGATGACGGCGGGCAGGATAAGCTTGCTTCAGCACGACGGTCACATATATGAAAAGTTTCGAAGTTTTTTCAAATTTAACAGTATTGCATAACGCAGCAGGTGTTTTTGCTCTAGCGGTAAACCAACTTAAATGCTGCAAAAGTTGCTCATAATTCCAGTTAATAAATATATATCTTTGGGTGAAGTCTCTCATAGCCACAAGTAAACATATACAGTGCAGTCGCGATACAGTGAACTAATTAAAACCAAGGGTGTTCACAATACCAAATTTGTTCACTCCATCGATTCGAACATTTTATGATGTGTTTAAATAACATTACACTCGTGTGGTGAGCGGGTTAGAGAATACCACCTCAGCAGATCAAAGCTTGTCGTATGAGGCGACTAACAATGACACGGGGTTCTTGCGCAACCAGTAGGCCTTTGAAGGGTTGTGCGTAGGGTTTGGAACCCATCACGTAAAACCACAATTCCAATGAAAGAATGTATTTACATCAGGCGTTATGGCCAGTTAAGAAGAAAATGCACAAATCTAGTCGGGATATTCTTTTATTTATAAAAAAACAAAAAAAACAAATAATTTCTAATTTTAACATAAGACAGCCTTCATGGGTCATATTTCATCACATATCATCGCATAAGTTAACTAATTTAGTGCATAAAATTCATTTTGATTCAATAAATGAGAAAGATAATGCATTACGTTAACAGTTTTTTAAGGTATGCTAAGATTTTGGTCTGTTTTTGGCTAAAAACTAGGTTTTTAGACTCTTTAAAGTAGTCGATGTAAAAAATAATTTGTTCACTCTCACGAGTGTTCACATAACCGAGTGTTCATTCTATCGGGACTCCACTGTATGCACATATACATATGTACACACACACACACACACATGCTGTGTATACACGTGCTTTCATGTACTACATATACATATGTACCGTTAGTGCTATGGCCGCTGTTGCTCTGGCTGCAGATGTTGCCATAAGAAAACTTTATTTTTTGTTCGAAAGCCTAATTAAATTTTACTCTCTGGAAAATCGGAACGATGTGAAAAACGTTTGGATTATCGTTCTTGTTGTTGTTGCAGTGATTTGCCTAGTCGCCGTCAATGTTGTTGTAGTTGTTGTTGTTGTTGTTGTCGAAGCTGCATATGAACAAACATAAATGCAAGAAACGTGTGTGTGTGTATGTGTGCATACGTATATGTGTGTCATTCTGTGTGTGTGTGTGTGTGTGTGTGTGTGTGTGTGTGTGTGTGTGTGTGTGTGTGTGTGTGTGTGTGTGTGTGTGTGTGTGTGTGTGTGTGTGTGTGTGTGTGTGTGTGCCTGACGTTTAAATTTATTACAAAACTTTTTTCTATATGCATGCTTGGCTGGTCTTTGTGTGTGTGTGTGTGTATCTGTGTGTCTGTGTGTGTCTGTGTGTATCTGTGTGTGTGTGTGTGTGTATTAGTGTGCTGGGGCTTCCTACAGCGTTATCTGCATTAGTTTCGAGCCGCTTTTTAGTGAACAACTTGCAATGGCCAAGTCCGAATTGGGCAACACGGAACCACACCCAACATTTTTTGTGGCATCACTTGGGTATCTCTCATTAATTGAATTTCAATGAAGTTGGTCATACGAACAAAAGAGACATTTTTGGTTTGTGACATCTCTATTCAAGTGATTTTATATACAAGGATATGAGATTTTTGCAATGCAAGCAAATCATGGAATCGAATCGTGTATTAAATAGAACGAACAGCTAGATCTCTTCGACGATCAGAGTTAGGGAAACGCATCAAGTTACCCGTTACAGGGTTACGGGCTGATGTAGAGCAAACCTCCAGGTGCCTCTGCTTAGCGCGCTTCTTCTCCAGTCGGTTATACCAAATGTAGTTAGTGTACTCATTACCTAGTCCTTCCAACATAAATATTCCATGTCCATTCGTCGCCTTCCTCTAACAGACGCATTGAAGCACACCTATCCCTCGATTTACACTGTAGATTGGTTCTTGGAAAATCCGTGCAAAACAAAACCGTGTAAAGCGAGCCACAGAGTTCATACAAAGTAAACGGATATGTTCAATTAACCTGAAAACCGTGTAAATCGATCTAAAAGTAAAAGAAAGGAAAAAGTAAAGTCACCCTATCCTTAGCTGCTTTAAATCCTCCAACTGATTTCACAGATATTGATAAACAAGTTCTTCTGGGCATTTTTTTTCCAGAATAAACCGGTCTCATCGGCATTAAATACTTGGTCAGGAACGTAAGAGTTTTCTTCAATAATTTTTGCCAATTTTGCCAGATATTCTTTAGCAGATTTTTCATCACCGGAGGCGACTTCACCTTTAAGTCGAATGTTATGCATATTGTCCCTTGCTTGCATTTGAAAACCGTGTTAAAGCGAAACCGTTTAAATCAAGTACCGTGTAAATCGAGGGATAGGTGTACTTTCTTTTAGGAGCAATTTGCTCCAGACATACAAAATGGCAGAGCCAGCGGAGACGCTGAATGTGAATTCACTTGACTATCTCAATATCATCTTAGAGCTTAAAATGTTCATCGTTTCATCGCGAAAAGATTTACAGTTCTTATGGTGTATTTTACACTCAAAGATTCCAAGGGCATCTGAATTAGTCTGATTCATCATCCATGCTGCTCGCTAAGTACGACCATGTCAATATCATCAGCGTAGACTGGACACTTTTATGTAAAAGCATATAATTTCGTTTTATATATGGAACTTTCGCAACACACTCCCCATCACAAAGTTAAGGAGAGGAGATCGCCGTGTCTGAGAGGCCTCACTCGATAACAAAAGATTCGGAGAGGACCTCAGAAGCCTCTTTACGGGTCTTTCACAAGATTTGGCGTAATGAGAATAACTTGTCAATGGTTGACTTAGCAGTGTAAGGCCACAATGATAGAATCCAATCAAAACTTCCGAAAATGCCTATTGTTCCTCACACAACACGCTAAAAAGGGCTTTTATGTTATAGAAAGAAGACTGATATTACGGTACTGGGCGAATATCGTGGCGCAGTGGCTTATTTAAGCTAGTTGTTGACAATTATAGATTTAATGTTTTAAGGATTTCGTCTGTTTTGACAGCTAAAACGATGTCAGCATGGAGATCAAGTGGAGAATCACTCTTGCCAATAGATGTGACTTTGGCGCTAAAGTATGGGTTATGACGCAGTCTGATGCAAAGGCAATTGGAGTGTTACAGCGGAAAGTACCCCGTAAGATATTTTGACCTTCACGCGTTGGCAACGACTACCACATACGATGGAACATCAAACTCTATGAGTTCTACTACGATATTGACATAGCCAAGCGAATTAACATCCAGTGGCTCCGCAGGCTAGGTCATGTTGTGTCTGTGGATGAACTTTGTGCGGTGTTGCTTTCCGGCTCTTCGCTGCTTGGTTAAGGTAAGTAATACCCTGACCATTCCCCGATGAAAGCTGATCAAAAGCTTTTACACCAAAACCCACGGTTGCTTTCATCGCTTGGCTTTACATTGCTCGACATATTTCTCGAGTTCTATAGGTGCGTTAGTACCGTTTTTATTTCAAGGACTTTCGACTGAAACGAAAGCACCGCATTAATCCGAAAGTTTAAGACTTTGCTTTATATTGAGCTGCTCTGAGAAGACACCACCGATCGTCTAATTTTGGTCCGTGTGTGTAGAAGGTGGTGGCACCGTTGGGTAGTGGTGGACTAAGCCACCATTCTGCACTACGTAGAGTGGATACTGCAAAAATCCACCAGTGCACAGTGCTCCGTTTTGAGTGGAACGAAATCATGTTTCGTTAGGATTGAGCATTGACCAAAGCAGGTAACGCTGTAATTTGACGTGGTACGAACCGTATCTGTACAGTAGAGTTCTGCCGTTTTTTGTATATTACTAAGTTGGCAAGGCTGGCCAACACATCAGAATTCCATAGACGAGGATGGGGACCTTTTTTATTACAGGGTAGAGTCATAGAACTGTTTAAGGGGATTTTTTTGTGCGCTCAAAATTGTCAAGAGTCGAGTTATTTTACTATTTTGTATTATAACAGAATGAAAGGATGGAATCATTTAACTTTGGGCGCAGCAAGCAATGAATAATTATACCTTTATGTAAAGAGTTTAAGGTCAGTTTTTCCAGGATTTATACTTAATCCGCTTATGGCTGCCCATTCGGTTAGCTCCTTCAATTAACATGTCGTCAGGTTACGTAGAGTCCCAGAAGGGGAGAGTTTACCACCTTTGGGAATACCTCTAGCCACATACCTGGAGAGAGTCGATGGACCCAAAGATGACTGCACAGAGACCTGCATATGAGCAATTGATTGATCAGCCTGGCCAGTTGGTCATAGGTTCCAGGGTATGTGAGTGCTCACGTAAGTGCACGAGGGACAATATTATTAAAAACTAGAGTGTATTCTTGAATGCTTAAGGACTTCTCTATCAAAGACGCTTCCGATTGAAGGCCTGTTTCGTTGGATGACCCCGTCCGGTATGCATACTATGAGTCATATATAAGCTGGACTGGATGCTAAACTGTTGGGTATAAAATCCTATGGTGTAGCATGAGAGGCTTTCCATGCCTTAGGTATAAAAACTATATCTGATTGCAGCAAAGTATTCGGAATTTGGCCTGATTTAAGAATTTTGGCTACAGGGCAGAAATGTTTGTAGAAATATATCCACAAACATTTGATTCGGTGGAACTCGCCTTGTGAGTGATTCACTTTATGAGGGAATCCTAATTTTCAGTAACAGGTTGCATAATCGCCAGGATAGCTTGTGGAATTATTATGAAAACCATGAAACATCTTGTCTGCCTAACTATTATAGTCTACGAGATCTCAATATGCAATCCTCGAATGCTTTTTTTTCAGTGTTTAGTTGCAGTGGTATTGCTGTAGCAAGCTGCACCCAGAGCGACTCTTCCAATTAGACATTCGCCTAACCGCTTAACTAAAACTGGAAAAGCCATAATCTTGTCAGCGGCGGCAAACACGATGACTACGAAGCCAACAAAATGTATGGCGCTGTGTGTTACGCAACTTTTTGGGCATTCCAAAAACAGACGCAACCATAACAACGTTCATACTTATACGCTAGGATTCATGGAAATCGAAGGTAAAGCCTCAAATCTTGTGCAAAATCTGCCTATCTATCTGCATACACTGCAGCATTGTTATGTCAGTCACTCCGAAGCCTGCCACTTGCAACCGCAGCTCTGTGGTCTGTTCCAGGACTCCAATAATCACTGGCAAACTAATTAGCTGTTAGTTGATAGCTCGGATTTGGCTGAAAATTTGATGTAATGATGCACACCGCCCAAAACATACATATGTATATATATATGTATGTATGTGCATATCACCGCACATTAACGCCTACGCACAGTGCATAGACACACACGCACACAGAGACACACAAGCGCAGTAATGAATAGTGAAGTCTATATATGGGCGCTAGTTGCAGAGTTAGTAGTCAATATGCATGGCAGAGATAAGCAATGGCAAAGCAGCTTTTGCATAGTACCATACATACACACACACACACACACACACTTATATATATATATATATATATATATACCGTTATAGTACATATACACTGTTATAGTGAAGATTTTTGACTTGCAGTGAAAGCAAAGCTGATATGCCCACTTAGTGTGCCGCAGTTTATTCAATTATCGAGCTATAATTGAAAATAAGTAGACTGCTTGGAACTTGAACTTGCTGCACTTAATGCTGAAACTTTACTGGAAAACTGAGGGTTGGGTTTTTTTTAGTACTGATATCTATTGTATAGGTGGAACAGCGTGAAGCTTCCTGATCCCTGTCTCTAACTTTATTAAGTTGACGCACAACCTCCACGTAGTACCCCTTGGTTAGCTGTTCTAATCACTACTAGTTGTTATGGCAGTGAGCTAATGTGTGCAGCCCGGAGAAGTGCATTTGGCCGTAACCCCATAACGTATTGTTATGGCCATTCAAGAAGAAGAAGATAGCTTTTGTAGGCAAACAATGCGAAAGCCTTCGTAAAAGCAAATGTAATCCGCAATGTGATGTATTGCCATCACGGCATAGACACAGCATACGAGTCGTGTTTACACTCAAACCCCGTCATTAGATGTTTCACATACTTAAAAAATGAGTTTTTGGCAGCTTTTCCTTCATATTTCCTATGATATTTTCCGTTATTAATATAGAGTGGCAAACGCCTAGCAGAAAGTCGTAGGAATTGCAGGTTGCTTAGAACTTTCCACGCTTCGCGATAATCTCAAGAACGCTTTATGGTACAAAATATTGTTGCAGATAAAATTTGTGGACAATTTTAGCCTTTACAACTCTCATAAAGACGCAAAATGATTTCAAAGTAACAGAAACAACATGTTCACAAAAAACGATTTCCATGATCTTTGACCTTGAATGTAAATCGGGGTTATCTCCAGAACGTTTGATTATGGAATATATTGTCGTAACACAAATTTGTAGAGAGTATCACGTTCTACAACTCTTAAGAAGACACAAAATGCTTTGAACACTGTATACATAGCAATAACGATTTGCATAATCTTTGACCTTGAATGCCAATCTGTTCTATCTAAAGAACGCTTGATTGTACAAAATTTTGGCGTAGATCAAACTTATCGATAATTTTACGCTCTACAACACAGTGGGAGTCGTAAAATGATTTGAAAGTACCGAAAATACTGCAAACACAAAAAACGATTTCCTTGAACTGTGACCTTGTCTTTTCTCACAAATTTGGTGGCTCTAACATAGATGTAAGCTTTAACATTGCTGTAAAAATTGCTGTTATTTTTGTAAATTTGAAGGCAAATAAAGCACATTACTAAACTATTCAACAGCCTCAAAAGTCATTACAGGAAGTTCTTCATCGGCACAATCAGACATTTCAAAACTAGACTAAATAAAGCTAAAAGCAGCTTTTGGACCGCTGTGTGCGTTGCAACCGTCTCGTTTTTGCGCTCGTTTTTCCTCAAGACGCTGCTGACACAACACACGAAATCACACCATGCGAGCATGACGACTTCAGCGGCTATAAATGTTTCACAACAAAAACGAACTGTTCTTTATTCTTGTTGTTCTTGTTCTTTAACAAGTCTTCATTGCAATTTCAGCTATTATCATTCACACAGCCTCGCAAGGCAATATACTAAACTATGCATACTGCACAGAGCAAATTCATTGAAACACATGGCATCGTCTTGGAAAGGTAAACCAAATATTCTTCGTGAAATTTGTGCAAATCTGCTAAAATGAAGCGAAAGTGTGTCACAAAATATGGCCACCCGTTTTAATACATAGATTTGAGCAGCTCAAATCTCTACTATGTGCAGCTAAGCATGGAATTAAATATGCTGCTCTTATTAAGGAAAGCGGTTGTTGTTTTTTTTTTCTTTTGGAAGTAGAAGATTTAGCAAACCATTTTTGAAGTCTCTTTAATCAACGCCAACTTACTAAAGTACAATATGAGTGCTTCTGCTTGCAATGGCCACATGGAAGGCGCTTTGGCTTGAGGGAAGACCGCAGGTGTTGCCATACAGTTGTAATTGTATATAGTTGATGTATATGTTTTTTTTGCGCTGGTGTGCGTGTGTGACACACACACACACACACACACACACACAGGGGCGGCGAGATGAGAGCGTAGCTCATTACAGACACAGTAGTCAAAATGTCGTCTTGTCACTTTGGAAAATTGCATCGTAAATAGCAGCCATGTGCAACATGGTGTGCACGGTGGGCATGGTGCGAGTTGTGGGCTGGATGGGGTGCATCATTGCGCCAAGCGGAAAAGCGCGCACATCGCTTTCAAAGTAACGCAGCGAAAAAGAGCAAAGTCAAAGTTAAGAAGGATAGACGGAAATGCCAGTCGCTTTAATGAGTAAAATGAAAAGCAGTTTCAGTTAGCTTGCAACGTGCAACTGGCAGCTGTGGAGCTGTGGAGCTGTTGGCTTCACGATTGACGATAGATACTCAGCTTATGTTGCTTGAGCGGCTTAAGAAGTGCAACTCGGACGCACTTGGAGCACAAAAGCGGAGCGAAGTGCATGAGTTGGCGATAAATTGATTATGCAACAATGTGCATAGGTTCTAGGCTATACATATATACAATATCTAAATTGCGTCATTTTATACGATATTTATGTATTTATTTTTAAGTAAATAGACAACATTGATTCTATTAGAGGACAATGTGGTAGCTCTTCAGCAAGTCATTACAGTTTTGGCAGTGTGGCAACCACACATTCGTGCTTAAGATGTCAAAATTTGGTCTAAATCTAGTATTCAACCGAACTTCTATTTCAAGCATACTCTATATTTACGCTTCTTTGGGTACTTTCGCCAGATACCTAAAACGAGCCACAAACACTTTCAAACTCATTTGTGCCGCAGTTAGGCTGCTTTTCCAACTAGCCAAGATCCTGGGATCTAAGAGCAAAGCCGCAAACGCTAAAACTAGTGCACACAAGAAACGCCTTAACTGGGCTTCGCTATTGTGGCGCCACACTTTGCAAGAACGAAGGCTCCTTCTGGTGTCACAAAGCCAGAAGCCAAGCGTAACTATCTACATACATTGTACATTGTCAAGCTCAGCCAGTGGCCTCCGGCCTGTTTATGGTGGTACATTGGGCTATTGCAGGGCCGCCCATTGACGCTTGGTATTGTGTCCTGGGACCTTGACATACAGGCTTTGCCACCAAAACACCTATGCTTACTTTTTCAACAACGCGCACTAAGAACACCAGGATAACAAGTGGCTCATTGCTTTAAAGCTCTTGTTTCTAGCAGCGCTTTTAAGAGGACACTTGGAACGCCAAGGTCTAGCTTTTTGTGACCGACAACTTTGTTGGTGGCACAACATTCTGCGCTCTACGGGAGCACTTTATTTAACGCAACGGGGGCCAACACTTACTGTATTCCTAATCTAAGTCGAGCTTCTAGGAACAGCGATAGTAGACAGAGTCCACTTTCTCTTAGCTAAACATATACTCTACACTATCACAAATCTAGCTGCATTCGCACATATGTTATCCACATCACTAATCTTCTAACTGCTGTGCGAATGTGTGTTTTCACTGTCGCTATACTTTCTCTAGCTTTCATTCCACCCACTAGGAAAATTAGGAAGACGATATGAGCTGTAAAACTAAGCCACAAACGTATAAAAAGCAAAAGTACTGCCAATTTCAAACTCAACTCCTCGTCCACATTAATTTAGTACGCTTTGAAGTTATTTTAATATTCAGAAAAAACGAATGTGCCTATTTTGCTGCGGAAGACATTCAAATCTTGCAAGATCGTAACCACAGTGGCCATCAAGGATTGCCAAGGGCGAGCAATAGCTAAAGCTTGTTACAACAGCAGAATTAAGATCTAAGCCAGAATTATGATCATAAACCCCGAAAGCAGTAGCGTTCACCAACTACCGAAAACATTTTGCAGTTTCAGCTTTGGCAAAAGATACGAGCTGCACGGATAGAAGTCATTACAGGCAGGTTTTCCATTAATAAAGCATTCTTGCGACGAGCCAGGGTCCTTGGGAAAGAGTTTCATCAGAGCTACCACTTCATTAGGTGTACCCAGTGTGAAAATTGTTTTACATCTAATCCTAAGAGGGCCCTCGCCTGCCATATGGCGAAAGGAATCGAAACTCCAACGCGCAAAACAGCAGCGTAGCACTGGTCCAACTTGGTACTTTTGTACTTAAATCTTCTACCTATAATCGTGCCAAGTTTTGGCCGGAAAAGCTTTTAAGACTGTAAGCGTAGAAACCAAAATGATCAAACGAGGCAAGGGGTCAAATATTTATACGATTCGACACACTTCATCTGGTGCTCCCTATTCCCTAGACTCCGAGATTCAGGTGCCCATGCACAAACAAGAACGGTTGGACAGACGGACATGGCTACATCAACTCGACCATGGTTGCTGATCTGATTTTTGCACACAGAACTTATGGTCTGCCAAGCATCCTTATCTCTATAACATACATTGCACAAGTCCATAATAGCCTCGCCGTTATCGGTGCAGATTAGATATATTGGACGCTCTTTGACTAAATAATCAACAATGCGAAAAAGAAAAGTACTCGATACTTAAAGCAGATGTCAAACTCGGTTGCCATGCCAATTTTTGTCACCACATCTTTAGTAGGCTTTGAAATCTGTGTAATAACCAAAAAATCACAAATATTTTGCCTTGTACTACAGATTTTCAGTAGTGTGTTTAAATTCACTTCAAAAGTCAACGAGGTACGTATATTAAATAATAATATTTTGTTTTATAATATTAAAAAGTTTTTACGAATAAAACTTAATTTGTACAGAAATTACCAATCGCGATGGCTGCAAAAGCAAAAGACGAGCGCCGCTGTTGGATTTGCTGTGAAACAGTGGAGGATTGTCCCCTGGCGGAATGGGTGCAGCCGTGTAAATGTGGCGGCTCCACCAAGTGGGTCCATGTAACCTGCTTAAATCTGTGGATCGCCAGAAAACGAGTGGAAAATGCCCCCCTACGTACGGTGATATGCCAATTGTGTGGTGTGGAGTATAAACTAAACAAGGTGGCCAACGGCAGCGATGTGGGCGTTACTAAAAAGAAGAGGCGCTTCAATCCGTATTAGGTACCGAGTATCATTATTGGTGTGTTCTCATCAATACTTGGACGCATACTTTTGGATATTTCATTGGAAGATACATTGCATCCCACTTTGCTCGGCGTCCTAACCTTCTATAAAAGCAAAAAAAAAAACAATTCGCGCTCCTTGAGGAATAATAAAAGAAAAATGTTATAGCAGATCTTTAATAAAACATAAAAGATATTCGTCCAATCAAATATAACAGGATCAGGATTTAGTGTGGGAAATGAGTGTACAGGGTATCCGACTGTCTGCATCAAATTTTCTTTCTTTTTGGAGGAAAATAGATTTGAGATATATTTGTTACATTGGATAATAGGGTTAAATGGTAGTAGGTAGTATTCGAAATTAAGAAATCTTGTTGTCGCTCAATGCCACAAGACTCTCCTCATACATCGTTTGTGATACAACTTTGCACCCTGGCAGTTTGCATCGGGTCCTTTTTTCTGTCCATACTGCCCAGTGGTCTGCTTTTTCGCGTCGCATATCCGCTGGAAGTGCACATTGAGTGGGACCTTTGACTTTTTGGACTGGGCAGTTCTGGTACAGGTTGTTAAGAAGAAGAAGACAAACGAAACAGCATTTAAGGAGAGACTCACTTTAAACTTTATCTTGGATAAAAGTATGTAGTTTCAGCACACATAGAGATATTTGACTTTTGTAGAAATCATTTTAAAACTCAACGAGGTACGTATATTTAACAATAATTTTACTTTTAAAATATTAAAAAATTGTACGAAGAAAACTTAATTTGCAGTCGCGATGGCAGCCAACACAGAAGACGAGCGCTCCTGTTGGATTTGCCTTGATACAGAGGAGGAGTGTCCCATGGCGGATTGGGTGCAGCCGTGTAAATGCCGCGGCTCCAACAAGTGGGTCCATCTAAGCTGCTTAAAGCTGTGGATCGCCAAGAAGCAACTGGAAAGTGCCCTCCCACGTTCGGTGATATGCCAAGTGTGTGGTGCTACATATAAACTTCACGTTAATAATAAGAAAAAAAGGTGCTCCAGTCCTCTTCTGGTAGCGGGTATCATTATTGGTGTCTTTTGCATACTGACAGTGATCTGGGATTCTCTGACCTCATCATGATCGCATCAATACTTGGACGCAGACTTTTGGTTGTTTCATGGGTAGATACGTTGCATCCCACTTTGCTCGGCTTCCTAACCTTCTATCACTGTCTTCGAGGAAGCCTCGCATTATGGAGTACGATTTGGAGTTTCTGAACAAAAATCTTTGTAAACTTTGCTTTATAGTTATTTCGATTAATTTTCGTAAGTCTGTGCACATCTGTTGATTTCTTATCTGCAGTGAGATTAGACTTTTTCTAAATCTTTTGTTTACTATAAATGAAGACAACTGTCTGCTACAAATTCTAAATTTTATGTAAATAAAATGCCTTGATAAAAGAAAAATGTTCAATTGCGGATCTTTAATAAACTACAAAAGATATTCGTCCAAAGTGACTACCCTCGCAAATATAATATAACACTAATTCGCTAACTGGAGAATGGGTCGATTCATTTAACGTTAAAATGCAGTTGTTCTATTTTAAGAACACGAGTGTTTTTGGGCATTTTTTCATATTATGCAAAAATATTCTTCCAGAAATTAGATTTTGGAACAATTACACGTTTATTCATAACAAGATGAAGCCAAGTTTATTTTAAATTTCAAGTGGCTTTATATCGGAAACTATAAGAGATAGAGCAAAACTTAGCACGGATTTGAATCAAGGGGAAGGCAAACCAAATTATAGGTCTTTTTGACTGCAAGTTGCACCAAACTGCAAAAGGTATTTAGCCTTACGTGAAGTTATTAGTACAAACTCCTTTTTCCTTTTTGTCATATTACCAACATATTTGTACTCTTTACAACGACAAAATGTAGGACTTTTTCAAATGTTACAGTCAAGGTTATTCTGAATCCCATCAAAATAGTAAAAGAACTGTATGTTTCGTTTGTACTCCTCTTGCCCACAAACTGCACAAAAATTCAATTAAATGTGACATATTTCATAACACGCACAACGATAAAAACTTCTGTATCAGCATTTCTTCAATTAAAAGCAAAAACGCCTCTTTTGAACCTTAACAATATTATTATTTTTTAGTCTCTACTGTCAAAAACCTGACTACAAAACTACGTTTATCGCACCCACGCCTCCAACATAGCGAGTTGATACATGCAATTTAAATAAAAAATATTTTTACTTGCATATTAATGTTTGAAAGAGCTTCATATTTGCATAAAAAATGTTCCATACTTGCCCACCACGCCCACAAATTACAAAAAAATTCAATTAAGTGTTACTTATTCATATTGATAAAAAAAAATAAAAACTTGTTTATCAACTGCTTTAATTAAATGTGCGAGTGAAATGAACAATTTAAAAAATACCAGCAGATATCTGCATATACGATTACGATACGAGGTATGTCCAAAAAAATATGCTAGCAGTATCCTTATTTATCTTGTAGTTTGAAGTTATGTCCGCTACACAATCTCTTGTGAATACCGTTTTTCAAAAAGGCCTTTAACGAGTTAGTGTCGTTGAGTCTTAAAGTAAAGCAGAGGAAAACTGACAAAAAAAACGCTTGCATGGTATAATATTTATAAGGTAAGATTAATCTGCAGAATGAAATATTTATATACACATAAACAGTGTAAGAGCAAACGACTCTTACCTTGTTCTGCTGCACTCTCTGTTATTGCTATGATTAACCTTTATTTAACTTCAGTGTCATTTTTGGTCCTAATTTTTTGCTGCTCAACAAAATCAAGCGCTATCTTTGCTGAGCAGAGGAGTCATGCAGTGTTCAAACTATAGTATTACCTGTCTTCATTAGACATTGTTTCGAAGACTTTTTTAAAGATTTGTTTTTTGCCGACTCAAGGTCCATATGTTTGTTACTTTTGATACATACGAATTAATAGTGTACATTGTCTTGAAGTTTCTTGTTCATATCATTAGCTACTTTATAATCGGTAGTGCCCTCTTCTCTACAAAGCGTTTTAAAAGTCATATGTTGACGCTAAATATGTTTGAAGGAAAATATTGCTTGCTGAAAATGTTTTAATTTGTAGCTTCTCTGCACTTTGTAGAACTTTTGTCACTTTTCTCTTGTAAAAACATTGCTGTGAAATTCAGTGTCCAATGTACACAGACTTTTTACAAGTGGCATGGACTTAAAAATACCAAAAAAGTGTCAAATATATAAGGTAGACAGGAACCAATTTACACAGTGACAAATGCAATATTGTATGAAATTTATTTGGTTTCACGTTAATTTAATTCAGGCAGGTTGTCCAAATTAGACAGTTTTCACTGTACATAATATTGGGTTAACGTGACTGTGAAGTACAGTGCTACTTATAAAGGTAACGTCATCTTGAGCGACGCTTCTGTAAATTTTGTGAGAGTCTAAAAAAGCGAAAGAGAGAGGCGCAAGTTACTCTCGTTGTTGTCAACATAAAGCAATGCATATGAATACATGAAATAATATGCGCGAGCCACAAACAAGAGGATGATAAGTTAAGAAGCTGCGCTGCTGACGTCGCAGCGACGACGTTACCTTTATAAGTATAAATTGCTGTACAGTGGTTAAGTGTGAGCGACAGAACATTTTTTATATGCTTGTGTAGCTCTCTTTTAGATAGACTGCAAAAAGCTCAATATAAATATCACATGTGGTATTCAGAAAGAGAACACTGCACGGCGCAATACCAGGATCAACCAACGCAGTCAAAACTATGGAATAATAATACAAAAAAAGACTATTATGTCGCCGCGTCTGCATACATTTTTTGAGAGCATAAGAGAGCGAGAGAGAGACGCGCAAATCACTCACGTTGCACAGTTCTTGGTATTTTGTGTATATTCATACATACTCATAAATAGCTGAACCCATCAAGCGAATCAAATTTGTCCCTGCAAACGCAAATAAAGCAAGCCAGTAACATGCGCAGCACAACCTTACTCTTTGACATTCTTAGTCTTAGTCTTAGTCTTACCTTGTATTATTATTCCATGGTGCATAGCGAATTATAACATAATGTTTAGTTAACATAATGTTATCAAATTAAGCACATGAAAGCCCGCTGTAAGCCGGCGTCAAGCTCTCTTATATGTTTGTTACGGCACATACACAAACAGACAGCTAACTCAAACAAAAAGCTAATTGCTATAATAGGCATAATTACAGCTGGGATCATATTTACGACGTTTGTGCAAAAGCTCAAAAGCTCTCGACACAGATTGAGCACATATGTAAAAGCTCGATGTAAGCCGTCGTCTAGCTCATGATGGAATAAAATCAAGGTGTGCTCACTCTCAGTATTTTCAGTTGCCAAAATTTGTGTGAGCGAAAGCTCAAAAGCTCAGCTATGTGTAAAAGCTGACATGCATACAAATATGTTGACAATGCTTGCATTTATGTGTGTGGCGTAGACTAAATTGGCAACAATTTAAAGAGATACATACTGAGAGTGAGCACACCTTGGTTTATTCCATCATGGTCAAGCTCCCTTTTAAGTTTGACACGAAAGACACACACATCTAATTTATTTGCTGCGATAATTTTTTCAAAGTTTGTACCCAAACTTATGACTCCTTTTGTCTTGAACGCATCGCTGATATTAACACAGCTTTTGCCTCTACAAGATACAGAGATGAAGCATTGCATCAAGGGCGTTAGTAGGATTGGTAAGCAGAGTGTTGCATAGTTGAGCAGCTCCCTGTGTTTTCCTAAGTTGTTTAAGAATGGTTTCGCTTCACTGTTCGCTGCTTAGTTTTGCACCAAAAGCAGCTGTTCGGCTGCGGTTTTTTTTTGCCCAGGCGCACTGACATTAATGAGTGATTGTGATAAACAAAGTGTCACTTTACAGCCCATACAGGCTGTACGACAATGTTTCGAGCTACCCTCGTCCTTGCTATTGCTACTCATCACTTCATTAGTGCTTTTTGCAACTGCTTATTTATGTTTTCTGTAAATATTTTCGTACTACGCAATGACATTGATTTAATTAAATGCAAATCAGCTGCAGTGCGGGAATTGACGCTGCCCAAATAAGACCATCGAAGATATAAGTACAGTCTGTACTTATTTGTTTGCATCTCAATTGGCAGCTTGCAAAAGTAAATCAAATAGAGTTTCTGTTGTGCTAGTATCAGCAGACAGCTCTGTAACACCTTTTAGCCAAATTACAAGATGGCCAGCATAAGAATTTAAGTTGCCACAGCCGGAACGTAAAAGTA
The DNA here is from genome assembly GCA_035041775.1 of Chymomyza caudatula. Classification (NCBI taxonomy): domain Eukaryota; kingdom Metazoa; phylum Arthropoda; class Insecta; order Diptera; family Drosophilidae; genus Chymomyza; species Chymomyza caudatula. The sequence goes on from JAWNKW010000070.1 coordinate 1,942,624, forward strand.
CGCAACGTAAAGTACAGTGGCGTAGTTGGGTATAGATGTAGGGAAGCAATACACGCGTTGAGTCTTCAAGAGAGGATATTATCTCGTCTGAATTTTATCAAACAACAACGATGTTATTTTTAAGGATTGTTGAGCAGCTGAGTATGATGCTATTAACAGTCAAGGTAGGAGTGCAACTTCTTGGGGCAAACAATAATTTTGTAAGTACATTTTTTTCCCCTTTACGACATTGTAGAAACACAATATCTTAAGTTGCAAACTTTGCAGTGAATTCCGGTTTCCAATAGTTGATGGCTTAAGTGCAATCAAGGTTTCCTTACATATATAATTCCAAATAAAAAACAATTGTAGCTGTTTCTACAAGTTCGCAGATGTTTCAAAACATACAATCTTATATCGTTCATAATCAAGTTAATTATGTTTTAGTGAAATTTTCCAATAAAAATAAAAGAAGAAAAATTTTTTGCATGTCTGGCAGATTCTAAAAATCGCATTGATAATAACTGAGAGGAGCATCAGCCTCTCAACACCTTAAGTGCCGTATAAGTTATTGGAAAATGTTAGCCCCGTCGGTGTACAAAGTCATAGATTTCGTCTCGTACTCGAAAAACTCGAAAATCTATATACTATCGCATTCGACTTATAAGAATTTTTGAAATACTTTTGGCACATCGTATGAGGTAATTCCAAAACATGTGTTTTGAACGCATCCATCGCTTCGTCACGTCATATTTTCTCGATGTGCGGTAACAAAAATTTTATTGTAATTTTAATTTATTGTTGGTCGGTTGGTTTTCTTAATTCTTCGAAAACTTTTGTTAAACAAATGTTTTTCTATTATTCAGAATCTTCTGCCCGTTTTAGAAGAAGCTGTTCAATCATTTGCTACTGTGAACAACTTTTGTTGGATTTGGCTCTTCTTCGATTGCTGTTTGGTTTTTGACTCGTGGGCACAGATGCAAGTTTCATCGTCTTTTGAAGCAGCGCGGCATCTTTGAATTTTCCCCCTCGCTTAAAACTGCAATAAAATTTATATTTGGACCAGATTTGTATAATTAACAAACTTATTTTTTCATGGGAACTTTGATAATGAATGCCACCATGTGACGTTGTCCAAACCATTTTTTGGGACTATGACTTTATGTATCTTGGAAGTAGTTTAACTAATCTGGTTGGAAAATATAATTTCAAAGGAAAATCATATGCATCTCCCATCCATCGCAAAATGCCATCGACGCCACTGGTAACGGACATTCCACTATCAATTTTCATGGCAGCAACCTGGGAGCGACGTCGAAGAAGCTCTTCAGCTCTGGCTGTGGAAACCTTTGCCCAATCAAGCAAGCTGTGGCAAGTAGCTCGGAAAACACGGTGCACGACGCAGTACACTTCGTGCCTAAGGGGGCAATTGTGCAAATTGTTGAACCGATTGGGCCGATTTGATTTTCAAATCAAATTTTTCGCTTCACACGTTGACAGCGAGAATTCTGGGCGAGGCACATGGGCTGTGGGCGGTGCGGGGGCCAGTGCTTCAGTTGGAATGGAGCAACTGTGGCAACCGGGGCAGACACACATATACGCAAGCTTGAGCTTCAACATGTTTGCTCGCCGTATTTGCATATTTTACGGGCGTATGATTTGAACAAAAATGAATATGCAAAGGGCGAAGGACACTCCACGATGCTTGCTCCTCAAGCAAATAATGTGCGAGTGCGATAGGTTTAAGGTGTAACCCTTTAAAAGGTTTTCACATAATTACGCATTGTTGTTGTTATTCTTGCTGTTGTAACTTAAATAGAATGCTAAACAAATTCGAGACGCCTCCGCCGTCAACGAATTTGAATGAATGGTAATTATAAACAGCAATGGAGACAATTGTTGTTTTAAGCATCCACTTTTTTGGCTAAAACTAAAGGTTGCATGAATTCCCGAAATAACGGCAGTTTTCGGCAGCACATTTATTTTCATATTGTTGTAAACTTTTTCATTTTTGCCGTAAAACGTCTTCTGAAAACAAACAAGAAACGAAAACTTTAACAGGGTATAAAAATAAGTAAGTCCAGTAAATTGCGCATAGTGGGCGAAAGTGTCAATCTAGCGGAATTATTTTTAAATTTATTTTATACCCTTCGCAATGTATGTAACAGGCAGTTGTCTCTCTCCTAATGATCAGCTCGGGTAACAATTGCACCATGTCCGCCCTTCCGTGCGTCCTCTGTCCACTGTTATAGAAACAACTGGATACCCGAGATTATAACAGCTGGAGCTATAAAAATATTACCAAACGATGAATATTTTACCGTTTACTCTGACTCCGCAGACGGCCGAGTTTTCACCTTATTGACTTGACGCAGCTGTATAAGAATGTTCAAATTCGGGTAAAAATGTTAAAGGTTAGATTCAGAAATGTAAAAATTTCACTCTCTTTGCCAATAGGCTACTCGAAGATTGCATTGAAATCGTCAATCAATGTATCTACGGAAAATATTTCCGTGCCATATTAAAATTATTTCTGTTTGGTCATGGCTTCTTCTATGGTATGGATTGAAGCGTATTTAAACCTCTGCTGGTCTTTGGGTCGCAGCACCCGGTTCTAAAACGAAACTCCACGCTCTACCCGCATTCGGGTGTCAAACCACAGCCACCACGGGACTCCCACTATGGGGCCAACCGCAAGGTACCAGTATTAAAGCCTCTGGTCTGGCGTCGCCCTGTGCAGGCAGGTCGTCTACGCCAGCAGCTTTGTTTGTCTTGAGCAGCTTGATTGGGACCCAGACTTCGTAATGGCTAGGCGGCAGTTTATCTACGCCATCATCTTTGAATGGGGAGTTGGGAAATTAACTCCGGAAGCAGAATTATTGAGCCAGACGCTTGACTTATTGAAAGTACCTCCATGATGAGATAGTTATAATAATCCAAGCTGCTAAGATTCTGTGTGTATATCAAGGCTTTAATGTATTTAGCGACGAAGCGATTTACAGAGCATCACCGACTGTTCGAACCAATGTATGTGTGGCTATACCGGTACGGGCATCGTTGAGCGACTCTTCATTCATTTTTGTGAGATGCTGAAACAGCCAGAGAGAGAAAGAGATGCAACTTACTCTTACACATAGATTGGCAACAGAATGAAAAATAAGGAAGTCGCTCTGCTGACGTCGCAAGGCCGCTTGTACCTGTGTGTGTGTGCGCGGTCAGTGTGTGAGTGTTGGCTAACAAGACGGTCGCCGACACCGCTAGCGCGTTGTGTAATCAGAAAGCAATCTGAGAGAATTAAGCGACAGGTAAGCGGTGCTACCCATTGCCCTCGCGCTCACTCTCTTTAGACTCTTGCTCTCTTTCACCTCTGTGCCCTATAACTGTGACTGTGTCTGTAAGTTTAGCCAAGTTTTTTTTAGCTTGGCCAGCAACATTGGAAGCAGCAGACAGTCTGACAGCAGCAGCAGCGGCAGCAGCAGCGGCAGCAGCATCAAAAGAAGGTGATGCTGAAGCTGAAGTTGACGTTGACGGCGACGTTGACGTTGATGCTGCTGCTGCTGCTGCTGTTGTTGTTGTTTGTGTTTGTGTTTATTACCCGTTGTCGCACTTGACACTAACACTTGTGCCTTTCAAGTAGCCGGCTGGCCGCCTGGCCAGCTATGATATGCCTGCACTGCTGAGTTCAGTCAACAACAACAACACCGACAAGAATTGCTGAAGGACGAACACGGATATGCACACGTACACGCACACACACCAACACACACACACACACACACACACACACACACACAGAGAAGCACTCATAGAGAAAGAAGTACTATCGCTTGAGTCGTTTCTAAATTATTCCAAAGTGGATTTTAATTAACTGAGTCTACGGCCGTAGCCAGTGTACGCTGACAAACGCAGAAAATGCAAAATAGAACGACCGACGACCAACGACCGACGGACCAAACAACCGTAAAGCCATGTAGCCATATAGCCTCATATAGCCTTAAAGCCAAACAGGCCGCGCCCCATCGCACAATTACACACACACACACACACACACACACACACACACACACACATACACATACACTTCTTGCGCATAAATGTGCATAATTTTTATGCTAAAAAAAATATTTAAAATAGAAAAAGAAAATAATAATAAAGGAACCAACGGCAGCGGCCAAGGCAGCGCAGTCGGCAGTCGAGAGTCGGTTGGCAGAGAAAGAGCTAAGCGTGCAAAACCATTACACATTTTGCTGTAGATTAAGTTTAGGCGCACACACACACACACACACACACACACACACACACACACACACACACACACACACACACACACACACACACACACACACTCATATAGACACATGTGCCTGAACGGCTGTTGGCCGGTTCGAGATTAGCTTTTAGTCTGTTTTAATGGCAAACTGATGACCCATTGTTGTTGTCTCACTTGCTCCAGCTGCCGTCTAATGCAAACACTTCAGGGCAGCTAAGGCTGGGCTGGGGGAGGCCCTTGTTGTTGCGGGCACATTTGACAACTTCTTTGACAGAACTTTAAGTAGAGCTGTTCGAAAAGTCAATACCACTGCGAAAGTGCTGCCACACACACACACACACACACACACTCACACACACACACACACACACACACACACACACACAATGAAGACACAAAGACACAGAGAGTCGCTAAATTGTTACACGCAGCAAGCAAGAAAATGAACAAAACACAAAAAGAAAAGCGCACAGAAATTGAAAATGGCTAAAAAAAAACGCACACAAAAAAAAAAAATGGCGGCAACACAAACACACACGCACACGTGCAGCTGTAGCAAGCCCTAAAAATGAGCAGGTAGCATTGCATAATGGCCTGGAGCTATCGACTACGAGATACTCTCTAAACGGCAGCAAAGACGCCATTGTGTGTCAGCAGAGAAAGGTTGTTGGTGCACAACCCTGTTTAAGTTCTGTGAAGCCTTAGTTAAATAGGGGGCGCCACGTTATGGTTGTGCGTCAACTTGATCAAACTAGCGACCGGACTACAACACCTGCGAACCCTCTTAATGAAAGGAACTTCCTCTGCTTCTTCTGCTTAGCAAAAAAAGTTTTTCTGTGTGTACCAACAAATTAACACATTTAGTTCTTATAAATCCGCATTGGTTATCATATAGATCTGTTGCCATCTCTCTTTCGGCTGGGCTTTGCGCCACGACGAGGTCTAACTTAATCATCGCTTACGACGATCAGACTCTGAACCCATTAGGTAACTTTTGTGTCAAATGTACCATCTCAAAGCAAAGAGCAAAGTCGGGCTTCAGCTCACCTATCGCTCGAACGATGCGATTTAAAGTAGCTCCAGAGGTAAAAAGTCTAAGGGCGCTAAGCCACATGATCTTGGGCCAAAAAGTACGTTATCCGAAGTATGAACCTTTACCAAAAAATGACTCACATTGCAACAATATGGATTTGTTTACAACAGATTTCGAGCACAATTAACAAATCAAGAGCTATAAAGTGGTTCATCGTAACAACAAAAATCAAGTAAAATGTCGGTAATCGACAATTTATTTTTCACGAACAAAAAATAGTTATGAATTATATTTTCCTTGAATTTTTAGACATATTTGCTGTCAAACATAAACTTATTATGTTACAGCTGGACAAATATCAGTGATTACGCACGAAAACCCGATCTTGCCAAAAACTATGAAACATCGATGTAATCGATAGTCCCAACGATTTGCCCATCATTAAACTATTTCTGCCAAGTACTTCTTCCAAAAAAGTGAGATCAACTGCGAGAGCAAATCTTTTGTGGAATAAAAAGAGAAAAACAGCAAGAACTAATCTCATTCTAAGAGCAAAAGAGAAAGACAATGCTAAGCGAAGAAGACACAAGGTTCATATGGCTCTGGACATTAACTTGGAGGTATGATTATATATGTACATGCTCATCAATGACCTGAACAAATAAACAATACGTCATCTGAAAAAATCTATTTAGCTATTGATTCTTCTTCTTCTTCGTCCAGCATGCAATTGTGCCTTATTAAAACGTATCCTATCATTCGATTCTACACAATCTTTAGAGTGAGCTAATATGAATAAGTATATATGTAAGTATAACTGCATTGAACAAGTTTTCTGCTGTCGTTGCCGAACCCTGCTTTAGATGAATGTTACGATAAATCCATTAGTGGTGTCACAGCCTTATTGAGGGCATCCCTCATGATGCCTCTTTCTCGCTCATGCCTTCTTCACTCCGTGATACCCAAGGTATGTAGTCCACGCCTACCTTCCAATGAATGTTTGACCTTTCTTCCCGGTGTTATTGCGTCCTTAATAGTACAAATAATAATGACTTTGCAAAATGATGTTGAGCAGCTCTTGCAAAAGGCTGCAGTACATCGGAACGGGACTATATTGAGCTGTAAGAGTGTCTAGTTACCGTAGCCTTTGCGGATATTGAAAGACAATCTGCTAAGGTGGGTTGTGAAGCTAAATGAGAGCAAGACAAGGTATATGATTTCTTCGAGTAAAGAGACTACTTTTGATGTGGTCAAGGATTTTGTCATTACCGTCAGAACCAAGAACGATGATGGATATAAAGCCGGAAATCTCACGTGCAAATAGGTGCTACATTGGTCTCAGTAGGCAAATGACTAGTGGGGATTACTCTCGCCAGAAGAAACGAACATTCCATAAGTCGCCCATCTTTCCCGTTTTGCTTTTTGTCGCTGAAGCTTGTGTAAAGACATAGTCTGATGCAGAGGCCTTTGATTGAGCGGACGGTAACCCGTAAGATCTTTGACCCTTAAACATGGTACAACGCGCTCAAGCGAATCAACAGTCAGTGGCTAGATCATATTGTGCGTATGGATGAATATGATTTCCCGCGGAAAAGGTCTTCAATTCGGCGGAATAGGCCTTGTGTCTTTGTGCCTTTGGTATCACCAATTGGCGAACGCGCCTGGTGGAGTGCTCAAATCAGGCCGTAATGACAGGTAAGTGATTTTCGTCAAAGTTAAGCATCTAGTTGGCTTTGGGTTTTGAATCTATTGTCCAGTAGAACAAAAAACAAGTTAGTGTATTTTATTTTTGTTATTCCATAATTATAATTTTAAAATTATTTTCGGTTATATTCAAAAAGGTGCCAAGCACTTCGTTGTGCAGCAACTGTAACAGACGAGGATTTGTTTTGACTGGACATTTCGAGGTCTAGCAATGGGCATTTATAGCGACGAAGACGATCATGTCCAGACAGACTAGGACGGCAGGCCTTCTTGTGGGGATGCCGCATGTCGGGGTCGCAAACTTCCCACCAGTAGCTGTTATTGGTCTGGCCAAGGAATATCATAGCTAAAGCCCCTACGAGATTATAGATGAACAGAATGAAGCAAAACGACACTAAGTAGCAATGCCGGTAAGTAAACCACGTAATTGTTAGGTTAATTGGTCTTTACTACGTTGTTCTTTGAAGGTTAGTACTCGTGGACTCAGAGAGAATATCGATGGCTGCAATTCTTTTGGCAAGTCCACGAATGAGACCAATAAGGTGCAATGCATTTACCACGTACTGAGCTTTCCTGGAGCGCTGCTCTATGTTAAGAACTGGATAATACTTTGGGTTGTATGCGTCTGGCTCTGGATGAGTGTACATGTCTGGCGTTTACAGCTTTGGAACTACATGTTATAACAGGCGACTCATTGTGACCGTTATTCTCCATGGCAATGTTAAGGCAATCCATTTGAACCAACTGATTTGTTTTGTTCTGATCGTCTATAATCTCTTATGGGCTATGGCCAAGGTATTACCTACCCAGACACGTGACAGCCATAGACGTGTAACAAGGCGTCCTATGAGGACCCATGACAGATAGTAATTCAAATTCTGTCCTGGCCAACCAATGGGTGACCAATGCCTGGTCAAAACAAATCTCATAGCGCTCAAATCCGGCGAGGCGAAGTGCCGGCATAGCTGTTTCCCCATGGTCAAGGCGACTGTTTTTCATAGACTCGACGGCATTATGGGAAATTATTAAAAAATTTAATAACAATAAATATTACACTTATTCTTCACTTTTCTTATTTATGTTTTAAGTGTGGAAAATCCGAAAACATGATGCTTTCAATGTTTTTCGATAAAAATCCCTACGAACTTAAGTTATTTCGCAGACTTGTTAAATTTTTGTTTTTACTATAATTCGTATCCATACTACATTTTGCGGGGCTTACCAACTGTTTTCTAAGTTATTCGAAGAAGTTGTAGGACAGTAGGACTGATAATGTCTCATCAGTAGTGTATAGAGTCTCATAGAAAACTATGATGAACTCTATGACAACATTAACATGGTCGAAGATTTATATGAGATATAGGACAAGTGGGTGCACAATAGATCCTAAGGTTCGTAGTTAATATTATTATTATTACTATAGACGCAGCAGCCTGGAGAGGAAAGGTCAATTTACCTTTGGTAATAGGGATTGGAGAGCTCTACGACGATATTGACAGTGGCTAGATCATATTGTGCGTATGGATGAATATGATTTCCCGCGGAAAAGGTCTTCAATGCGGCGGAATAGGCCTTGTGCCAATTGGTACCAGGTTAACAGCGCACTCACTACCTTTGGTATCACCAATTGGCGAACGCGCCTGGTGGAGTGCTCAAATCAGGCCGTAATCACAGGTAAGTGATTTTCGTCAAAGTTAGGCATCTAGTTGGCTTTGGGTTTTGAATCTATTGTCCAGTAGAACAAAAAACAAGTTAGTGTATTTTATTTTTGTTATTCCATAATTATAATTTTAAAATTATTTTCGGTTATATTCAAAAAGGTGCCAAGCACTTCGTTGTGCAGCAACTGTAACAGACGAGGATTTGTTTTGACTGGACATTTCGAGGTCTAGCAATGGGCATTTATAGCGACGAAGACGATCATGTCCAGACAAACTAGGACGGCAGGCCTTCTTGAGGGGATGCCGCATGTCGGGGTCGCAAACTTCCCACCAGTAGCTGTTATTGGTCTGGCCAAGGAATATCATAGCTAAAGCCCCTACGAGATTATAGATGAACAGAATGAAGCAAAACGACACTAAGTAGCAATGCCGGTAAGTAAACCACGTAATTGTTAGGTTAATTGGTCTTTACTACGTTGTTCTTTGAAGGTTAGTACTCGTGGACTCAGAGAGAATATCGATGGCTGCAATTCTTTTGGCAAGTCCACGAATGAGACCAATAAGGTGCAATGCATTTACCACGTACTGAGCTTTCCTGGAGCGCTGCTCTATGTTAAGAACTGGATAATACTTTGGGTTGTATGCGTCTGGCTCTGGATGAGTGTACATGTCTGGCGTTTACAGCTTTGGATCTACATGTTATAACAGGCGACTCATTGTGACCGTTATTCTCCATGGCAATGTTAAGGCAATCCATTTGAACCAACTGATTTGTTTTGTTCTGATCGTCTATAATCTCTTATGGGCTATGGCCAAGGTATTACCTACCCAGACACGTGACAGCCATAGACGTGTAACAAGGCGTCCTATGAGGACCCATGACAGATAGTAATCCAAATTCTGTCCTGGCCAACCAATGGGTGACCAATGCCTGGTCAAAACAAATCTCATAGCGCTCAAATCCGGCGAGGCGAAGTGCCGGCATAGCTGTTTCCCCATGGTCAAGGCGACTGTTTTTCATAGACTCGACGGCATTATGGGAAATTATTAAAAAATTTAATAACAATAAATATTACACTTATTCTTCACTTTTCTTATTTATGTTTTAAGTGTGGAAAATCCCAAAACATGATGCTTTCAATGTTTTTCGATAAAAATCCCTACGAACTTAAGTTATTTCGCAGACTTGTTAAATTTTTGTTTTTACTATAATTCGTATCCGTACTACATTTTGCGGGGCTTACCAACTGTTTTCTAAGTTATTCGAAGAAGTTGTAGGACAGTAGGACTGATAATATCTCATCAGTAGTGTATAGAGTCTCATAGAAAACTATGATGAACTCTATGACAACATTAACATGGTCGAAGATTTATATGAGATATAGGACAAGTGGGTGCACAATAGATCCTAAGGTTCGTAGTTAATATTATTATTATTACTATAGACGCAGCAGCCTGGAGAGGAAAGGTCAATTTACCTTTGGTAATAGGGATTGGAGAGCTCTACGACGATATTGACAGTGGCTAGATCATATTGTGCGTATGGATGAATATGATTTCCCGCGGAAAAGGTCTTCAATGCGGCGGAATAGGCCTTGTGCCAATTGGTACCAGGTTAACAGCGCACTCACTACCTTTGGTATCACCAATTGGCGAACGCGCCTGGTGGAGTGCTCAAATCAGGCCGTAATCACAGGTAAGTGATTTTCGTCAAAGTTAAGCATCTAGTTGGCTTTGGGTTTTGAATCTATTGTCCAGTAGAACAAAAAACAAGTTAGTGTATTTTATTTTTGTTATTCCATAATTTCGGTTATATTCAAAAAGGTGCCAAGCACTTCGTTGTGCAGCAACTGTAACAGACGAGGATTTGTTTTGACTGGACATTTCGAGGTCTAGCAATGGGCATTTATAGCGACGAAGACGATCATGTCCAGACAGACTAGGACGTCAGGCCTTCTTGAGGGGATGCCGCATGTCGAGGTCGCAAACTTCCCACCAGTAGCTGTTATTGGTCTGGCCCAGGAATATCATAGCTAAAGCCCCTACGAGATTATAGATGAACAGAATGAAGCAAAACGACACTAAGTAGCAATGCCGGTAAGTAAACCACGTAATTGTTAGGTTAATTGGTCTTTACTACGTTGTTCTTTGAATGTTAGTACTCGTGGACTCAGAGAGAATATCGATGGCTGCAATTCTTTTGGCAAGTCCACGAATGAGACCAATGAGGTGCAATGCATTTACCACGTGCTGAGCATTCCTGGAGCGCTGCTCTATGTTAAGAACTGGATAATACTTTGGGTTGTATGCGTCTGGCTCTGGATGAGTGTACATGTCTGGCGTTTACAGCTTTGGAACTACATGTTATAACAGGCGACTCATTGTGACCGTAATTCTCCATGGCAATGTTAAGGCCATCCATTTGAACCAACTGATTTGTTTTGTTCTGATCGTCTATAATCTCTTATGGGCTATGGCCAAGGTATTACCTACCCAGACACGTGACAGCCACAGACGTGTAATAAGGCGTCCTATGAGGACCCATGACAGATAGTAATCCAAATTCTGTCCTGGCCAACCAATGGGTGACCAATGCCTGGTCAAAACAAATCTCATAGCGCTCAAATCCGGCGAGGCGAAGTGCCGGCATAGCTGTTTCCCCATGGTCAAGGCGACTGTTTTTCATAGACTCGACGGCATTATGGGAAATTATTAAAAAATTTAATAACAATAAATATTACACTTATTCTTCACTTTTCTTATTTATGTTTTAAGTGTGGAAAATCCGAAAACATGATGCTTTCAATGTTTTTCGATAAAAATCCCTACGAACTTAAGTTATTTCGCAGACTTGTTAAATTTTTGTTTTTACTATAATTCGTATCCATACTACATTTTGCGGGGCTTACCAACTGTTTTCTAAGTTATTCGAAGAAGTTGTAGGACAGTAGGACTGATAATATCTCATCAGTAGTGTATAGAGTCTCATAGAAAACTATGATGAACTCTATGACAACATTAACATGGTCGAAGATTTATATGAGATATAGGACAAGTGGGTGCACAATAGATCCTAAGGTTCGTAGTTAATATTATTATTATTACTATAGACGCAGCAGCCTGGAGAGGAAAGGTCAATTTACCTTTGGTAATAGGGATTGGAGAGCTCTACGACGATATTGACAGTGGCTAGATCATATTGTGCGTATGGATGAATATGATTTCCCGCGGAAAAGGTCTTCAATGCGGCGGAATAGGCCTTGTGCCAATTGATACCAGGTCAACAGCGCACTCACTACCTTTGGTATCACCAATTGGCGAACGCGCCTGGTGGAGTGCTCAAATCAGGCCGTAATCACAGGTAAGTGATTTTCGTCAAAGTTAAGCATCTAGTTGGCTTTGGGTTTTGAATCTATTGTCCAGTAGAACAAAAAACTAGTTAGTGTATTTTATTTTTGTTATTCCATAATTTCGGTTATATTCAAAAAGGTGCCAAGCACTTCGTTGTGCAGCAACTGTAACAGACGAGGATTTGTTTTGACTGGACATTTCGAGGTCTAGCAATGGGCATTTATAGCGACGAAGACGATCATGTCCAGACAGACTAGGACGTCAGGCCTTCTTGAGGGGATGCCGCATGTCGAGGTCGCAAACTTCCCACCAGTAGCTGTTATTGGTCTGGCCAAGGAATATCATAGCTAAAGCCCCTACGAGATTATAGATGAACAGAATGAAGCAAAACGACACTAAGTAGCAATGCCGGTAAGTAAACCACGTAATTGTTAGGTTAATTGGTCTTTACTACGTTGTTCTTTGAATGTTAGTACTCGTGGACTCAGAGAGAATATCGATGGCTGCAATTCTTTTGGCAAGTCCACGAATGAGACCAATGAGGTGCAATGCATTTACCACGTGCTGAGCATTCCTGGAGCGCTGCTCTATGTTAAGAACTGGATAATACTTTGGGTTGTATGCGTCTGGCTCTGGATGAGTGTACATGTCTGGCGTTTACAGCTTTGGAACTACATGTTATAACAGGCGACTCATTGTGACCGTAATTCTCCATGGCAATGTTAAGGCAATCCATTTGAACCAACTGATTTGTTTTGTTCTGATCGTCTATAATCTCTTATGGGCTATGGCCAAGGTATTACCTACCCAGACACGTGACAGCCACAGACGTGTAATAAGGCGTCCTATGAGGACCCATGACAGATAGTAATCCAAATTCTGTCCTGGCCAACCAATGGGTGACCAATGCCTGGTCAAAACAAATCTCATAGCGCTCAAATCCGGCGAGGCGAAGTGCCGGCATAGCTGTTTCCCCATGGTCAAGGCGACTGTTTTTCATAGACTCGACGGCATTATGGGAAATTATTAAAAAATTTAATAACAATAAATATTACACTTATTCTTCACTTTTCTTATTTATGTTTTAAGTGTGGAAAATCCGAAAACATGATGCTTTCAATGTTTTTCGATAAAAATCCCTACGAACTTAAGTTATTTCGCAGACTTGTTAAATTTTTGTTTTTACTATAATTCGTATCCATACTACATTTTGCGGGGCTTACCAACTGTTTTCTAAGTTATTCGAAGAAGTTGTAGGACAGTAGGACTGATAATATCTCATCAGTAGTGTATAGAGTCTCATAGAAAACTATGATGAACTCTATGACAACATTAACATGGTCGAAGATTTATATGAGATATAGGACAAGTGGGTGCACAATAGATCCTAAGGTTCGTAGTTAATATTATTATTATTACTATAGACGCAGCAGCCTGGAGAGGAAAGGTCAATTTACCTTTGGTAATAGGGATTGGAGAGCTCTACGACGATATTGACAGTGGCTAGATCATATTGTGCGTATGGATGAATATGATTTCCCGCGGAAAAGGTCTTCAATGCGGCGGAATAGGCCTTGTGCCAATTGGTACCAGGTTAACAGCGCACTCACTACCTTTGGTATCACCAATTGGCGAACGCGCCTGGTGGAGTGCTCAAATCAGGCCGTAATGACAGGTAAGTGATTTTCGTCAAAGTTAAGCATCTAGTTGGCTTTGGGTTTTGAATCTATTGTCCAGTAGAACAAAAAACAAGTTAGTGTATTTTATTTTTGTTATTCCATAATTATAATTTTAAAATTATTTTCGGTTATATTCAAAAAGGTGCCAAGCACTTCGTTGTGCAGCAACTGTAACAGACGAGGATTTGTTTTGACTGGACATTTCGAGGTCTAGCAATGGGCATTTATAGCGACGAAGACGATCATGTCCAGACAAACTAGGACGGCAGGCCTTCTTGAGGGGATGCCGCATGTCGGGGTCGCAAACTTCCCACCAGTAGCTGTTATTGGTCTGGCCAAGGAATATCATAGCTAAAGCCCCTACGAGATTATAGATGAACAGAATGAAGCAAAACGACACTAAGTAGCAATGCCGGTAAGTAAACCACGTAATTGTTAGGTTAATTGGTCTTTACTACGTTGTTCTTTGAAGGTTAGTACTCGTGGACTCAGAGAGAATATCGATGGCTGCAATTCTTTTGGCAAGTCCACGAATGAGACCAATAAGGTGCAATGCATTTACCACGTACTGAGCTTTCCTGGAGCGCTGCTCTATGTTAAGAACTGGATAATACTTTGGGTTGTATGCGTCTGGCTCTGGATGAGTGTACATGTCTGGCGTTTACAGCTTTGGAACTACATGTTATAACAGGCGACTCATTGTGACCGTTATTCTCCATGGCAATGTTAAGGCAATCCATTTGAACCAACTGATTTGTTTTGTTCTGATCGTCTATAATCTCTTATGGGCTATGGCCAAGGTATTACCTACCCAGACACGTGACAGCCATAGACGTGTAACAAGGCGTCCTATGAGGACCCATGACAGATAGTAATCCAAATTCTGTCCTGGCCAACCAATGGGTGACCAATGCCTGGTCAAAACAAATCTCATAGCGCTCAAATCCGGCGAGGCGAAGTGCCGGCATAGCTGTTTCCCCATGGTCAAGGCGACTGTTTTTCATAGACTCGACGGCATTATGGGAAATTATTAAAAAATTTAATAACAATAAATATTACACTTATTCTTCACTTTTCTTATTTATGTTTTAAGTGTGGAAAATCCGAAAACATGATGCTTTCAATGTTTTTCGATAAAAATCCCTACGAACTTAAGTTATTTCGCAGACTTGTTAAATTTTTGTTTTTACTATAATTCGTATCCATACTACATTTTGCGGGGCTTACCAACTGTTTTCTAAGTTATTCGAAGAAGTTGTAGGACAGTAGGACTGATAATATCTCATCAGTAGTGTATAGAGTCTCATAGAAAACTATGATGAACTCTATGACAACATTAACATGGTCGAAGATTTATATGAGATATAGGACAAGTGGGTGCACAATAGATCCTAAGGTTCGTAGTTAATATTATTATTATTACTATAGACGCAGCAGCCTGGAGAGGAAAGGTCAATTTACCTTTGGTAATAGGGATTGGAGAGCTCTACGACGATATTGACAGTGGCTAGATCATATTGTGCGTATGGATGAATATGATTTCCCGCGGAAAAGGTCTTCAATGCGGCGGAATAGGCCTTGTGCCAATTGGTACCAGGTTAACAGCGCACTCACTACCTTTGGTATCACCAATTGGCGAACGCGCCTGGTGGAGTGCTCAAATCAGGCCGTAATCACAGGTAAGTGATTTTCGTCAAAGTTAAGCATCTAGTTGGCTTTGGGTTTTGAATCTATTGTCCAGTAGAACAAAAAACAAGTTAGTGTATTTTATTTTTGTTATTCCATAATTATAATTTTAAAATTATTTTCGGTTATATTCAAAAAGGTGCCAAGCACTTCGTTGTGCAGCAACTGTAACAGACGAGGATTTGTTTTGACTGGACATTTCGAGGTCTAGCAATGGGCATTTATAGCGACGAAGACGATCATGTCCAGACAAACTAGGACGGCAGGCCTTCTTGAGGGGATGCCGCATGTCGGGGTCGCAAACTTCCCACCAGTAGCTGTTATTGGTCTGGCCAAGGAATATCATAGCTAAAGCCCCTACGAGATTATAGATGAACAGAATGAAGCAAAACGACACTAAGTAGCAATGCCGGTAAGTAAACCACGTAATTGTTAGGTTAATTGGTCTTTACTACGTTGTTCTTTGAAGGTTAGTACTCGTGGACTCAGAGAGAATATCGATGGCTGCAATTCTTTTGGCAAGTCCACGAATGAGACCAATAAGGTGCAATGCATTTACCACGTACTGAGCTTTCCTGGAGCGCTGCTCTATGTTAAGAACTGGATAATACTTTGGGTTGTATGCGTCTGGCTCTGGATGAGTGTACATGTCTGGCGTTTACAGCTTTGGAACTACATGTTATAACAGGCGACTCATTGTGACCGTAATTCTCCATGGCAATGTTAAGGCAATCCATTTGAACCAACTGATTTGTTTTGTTCTGATCGTCTATAATCTCTTATGGGCTATGGCCAAGGTATTACCTACCCAGACACGTGACAGCCATAGACGTGTAACAAGGCGTCCTATGAGGACCCATGACAGATAGTAATTCAAATTCTGTCCTGGCCAACCAATGGGTGACCAATGCCTGGTCAAAACAAATCTCATAGCGCTCAAATCCGGCGAGGCGAAGTGCCGGCATAGCTGTTTCCCCATGGTCAAGGCGACTGTTTTTCATAGACTCGACGGCATTATGGGAAATTATTAAAAAATTTAATAACAATAAATATTACACTTATTCTTCACTTTTCTTATTTATGTTTTAAGTGTGGAAAATCCGAAAACATGATGTTTTCAATGTTTTTCGATAAAAATCCCTACGAACTTAAGTTATTTCGCAGACTTGTTAAATTTTTGTTTTTACTATAATTCGTATCCGTACTACATTTTGCGGGGCTTACAAACTGTTTTCTAAGTTATTCGAAGAAGTTGTAGGACAGTAGGACTGATAATGTCTCATCAGTAGTGTATAGAGTCTCATAGAAAACTATGATGAACTCTATGACAACATTAACATGGTCGAAGATTTATATGAGATATAGGACAAGTGGGTGCACAATAGATCCTAAGGTTCGTAGTTAATATTATTATTATTACTATAGACGCAGCAGCCTGGAGAGGAAAGGTCAATTTACCTTTGGTAATAGGGATTGGAGAGCTCTACGACGATATTGACAGTGGCTAGATCATATTGTGCGTATGGATGAATATGATTTCCCGCGGAAAAGGTCTTCAATGCGGCGGAATAGGCCTTGTGCCAATTGGTACCAGGTTAACAGCGCACTCACTACCTTTGGTATCACCAATTGGCGAACGCGCCTGGTGGAGTGCTCAAATCAGGCCGTAATCACAGGTAAGTGATTTTCGTCAAAGTTAAGCATCTAGTTGGCTTTGGGTTTTGAATCTATTGTCCAGTAGAACAAAAAACAAGTTAGTGTATTTTATTTTTGTTATTCCATAATTTCGGTTATATTCAAAAAGGTGCCAAGCACTTCGTTGTGCAGCAACTGTAACAGACGAGGATTTGTTTTGACTGGACATTTCGAGGTCTAGCAATGGGCATTTATAGCGACGAAGACGATCATGTCCAGACAGACTAGGACGTCAGGCCTTCTTGAGGGGATGCCGCATGTCGAGGTCGCAAACTTCCCACCAGTAGCTGTTATTGGTCTGGCCAAGGAATATCATAGCTAAAGCCCCTACGAGATTATAGATGAACAGAATGAAGCAAAACGACACTAAGTAGCAATGCCGGTAAGTAAACCACGTAATTGTTAGGTTAATTGGTCTTTACTACGTTGTTCTTTGAATGTTAGTACTCGTGGACTCAGAGAGAATATCGATGGCTGCAATTCTTTTGGCAAGTCCACGAATGAGACCAATAAGGTGCAATGCATTTACCACGTACTGAGCTTTCCTGGAGCGCTGCTCTATGTTAAGAACTGGATAATACTTTGGGTTGTATGCGTCTGGCTCTGGATGAGTGTACATGTCTGGCGTTTACAGCTTTGGAACTACATGTTATAACAGGCGACTCATTGTGACCGTTATTCTCCCTGGCAATGTTAAGGCAATCCATTTGAACCAACTGATTTGTTTTGTTCTGATCGTCTATAATCTCTTATGGGCTATGGCCAAGGTATTACCTACCCAGACATGTGACAGCCATAGACGTGTAACAAGGCGTCCTATGAGGACCCATGACAGATAGTAATCCAAATTCTGTCCTGGCCAACCAATGGGTGACCAATGCCTGGTCAAAACAAATCTCATAGCGCTCAAATCCGGCGAGGCGAAGTACCGGCATAGCTGTTTCCCCATGGTCAAGGCGACTGTTTTTCATAGACTCGACGGCATTATGGGAAATTATTAAAAAATTTAATAACAATAAATATTACACTTATTCTTCACTTTTCTTATTTATGTTTTAAGTGTGGAAAATCCCAAAACATGATGCTTTCCATGTTTTTCGATAAAAATCCCTACGAACTTAAGTTATTTTGCAGACTTGTTAAATTTTTGTTTTTACTATAATTCGTAACCATACTACATTTTGCGGGGCTTACCAACTGTTTTCTAAGTTATTCGAAGAAGTTGTAGGACAGTAGGACTGATAATGTCTCATCAGTAGTGTATAGAGTCTCATAGAAAACTATGATGAACTCTATGACAACATTAACATGGTCGAAGATTTATATGAGATATAGGACAAGTGGGTGCACAATAGATCCTAAGGTTCGTAGTTAATATTATTATTATTACTATAGACGCAGCAGCCTGGAGAGGAAAGGTCAATTTACCTTTGGTAATAGGGATTGGAGAGCTCTACGACGATATTGACAGTGGCTAGATCATATTGTGCGTATGGATGAATATGATTTCCCGCGGAAAAGGTCTTCAATGCGGCGGAATAGGCCTTGTGCCAATTGGTACCAGGTTAACAGCGCACTCACTACCTTTGGTATCACCAATTGGCGAACGCGCCTGGTGGAGTGCTCAAATCAGGCCGTAATCACAGGTAAGTGATTTTCGTCAAAGTTAAGCATCTAGTTGGCTTTGGGTTTTGAATCTATTGTCCAGTAGAACAAAAAACAAGTTAGTGTATTTTATTTTTGTTATTCCATAATTTCGGTTATATTCAAAAAGGTGCCAAGCACTTCGTTGTGCAGCAACTGTAACAGACGAGGATTTGTTTTGACTGGACATTTCGAGGTCTAGCAATGGGCATTTAAAGCGACGAAGACGATCATGTCCAGACAAACTAGGACGGCAGGCCTTCTTGAGGGGATGCCGCATGTCGGGGTCGCAAACTTCCCACCAGTAGCTGTTATTGGTCTGGCCAAGGAATATCATAGCTAAAGCCCCTACGAGATTATAGATGAACAGAATGAAGCAAAACGACACTAAGTAGCAATGCCGGTAAGTAAACCACGTAATTGTTAGGTTAATTGGTCTTTACTACGTTGTTCTTTGAAGGTTAGTACTCGTGGACTCAGAGAGAATATCGATGGCTGCAATTCTTTTGGCAAGTCCACGAATGAGACCAATAAGGTGCAATGCATTTACCACGTACTGAGCTTTCCTGGAGCGCTGCTCTATGTTAAGAACTGGATAATACTTTGGGTTGTATGCGTCTGGCTCTGGATGAGTGCACATGTCTGGCGTTTACAGCTTTGGAACTACATGTTATAACAGGCGACTCATTGTGACCGTTATTCTCCATGACAATGTTAAGGCAATCCATTTGAACCAACTGATTTGTTTTGTTCTGATCGTCTATAATCTCTTATGGGCTATGGCCAAGGTATTACCTACCCAGACACGTGACAGCCATAGACGTGTAACAAGGCGTCCTATGAGGACCCATGACAGATAGTAATTCAAATTCTGTCCTGGCCAACCAATGGGTGACCAATGCCTGGTCAAAACAAATCTCATAGCGCTCAAATCCGGCGAGGCGAAGTGCCGGCATAGCTGTTTCCCCATGGTCAAGGCGACTGTTTTTCATAGACTCGACGGCATTATGGGAAATTATTAAAAAATTTAATAACAATAAATATTACACTTATTCTTCACTTTTCTTATTTATGTTTTAAGTGTGGAAAATCCGAAAACATGATGCTTTCAATGTTTTTTGATAAAAATCCCTACGAACTTAAGTTATTTCGCAGACTTGTTAAATTTTTGTTTTTACTATAATTCGTATCCATACTACATTTTGCGGGGCTTACAAACTGTTTTCTAAGTTATTCGAAGAAGTTGTAGGACAGTAGGACTGATAATGTCTCATCAGTAGTGTATAGAGTCTCATAGAAAACTATGATGAACTCTATGACAACATTAACATGGTCGAAGATTTATATGAGATATAGGACAAGTGGGTGCACAATAGATCCTAAGGTTCGTAGTTAATATTATTATTATTACTATAGACGCAGCAGCCTGGAGAGGAAAGGTCAATTTACCTTTGGTAATAGGGATTGGAGAGCTCTACGACGATATTGACAGTGGCTAGATCATATTGTGCGTATGGATGAATATGATTTCCCGCGGAAAAGGTCTTCAATGCGGCGGAATAGGCCTTGTGCCAATTGGTACCAGGTTAACAGCGCACTCACTACCTTTGGTATCACCAATTGGCGAACGCGCCTGGTGGAGTGCTCAAATCAGGCCGTAATCACAGGTAAGTGATTTTCGTCAAAGTTAAGCATCTAGTTGGCTTTGGGTTTTGAATCTATTGTCCAGTAGAACAAAAAACAAGTTAGTGTATTTTATTTTTGTTATTCCATAATTTCGGTTATATTCAAAAAGGTGCCAAGCACTTCGTTGTGCAGCAACTGTAACAGACGAGGATTTGTTTTGACTGGACATTTCGAGGTCTAGCAATGGGCATTTATAGCGACGAAGACGATCATGTCCAGACAGACTAGGACGTCAGGCCTTCTTGAGGGGATGCCGCATGTCGAGGTCGCAAACTTCCCACCAGTAGCTGTTATTGGTCTGGCCAAGGAATATCATAGCTAAAGCCCCTACGAGATTATAGATGAACAGAATGAAGCAAAACGACACTAAGTAGCAATGCCGGTAAGTAAACCACGTAATTGTTAGGTTAATTGGTCTTTACTACGTTGTTCTTTGAATGTTAGTACTCGTGGACTCAGAGAGAATATCGATGGCTGCAATTCTTTTGGCAAGTCCACGAATGAGACCAATAAGGTGCAATGCATTTACCACGTACTGAGCTTTCCTGGAGCGCTGCTCTATGTTAAGAACTGGATAATACTTTGGGTTGTATGCGTCTGGCTCTGGATGAGTGTACATGTCTGGCGTTTACAGCTTTGGAACTACATGTTATAACAGGCGACTCATTGTGACCGTTATTCTCCCTGGCAATGTTAAGGCAATCCATTTGAACCAACTGATTTGTTTTGTTCTGATCGTCTATAATCTCTTATGGGCTATGGCCAAGGTATTACCTACCCAGACACGTGACAGCCATAGACGTGTAACAAGGCGTCCTATGAGGACCCATGACAGATAGTAATCCAAATTCTGTCCTGGCCAACCAATGGGTGACCAATGCCTGGTCAAAACAAATCTCATAGCGCTCAAATCCGGCGAGGCGAAGTGCCGGCATAGCTGTTTCCCCATGGTCAAGGCGACTGTTTTTCATAGACTCGACGGCATTATGGGAAATTATTAAAAAATTTAATAACAATAAATATTACACTTATTCTTCACTTTTCTTATTTATGTTTTAAGTGTGGAAAATCCGAAAACATGATGTTTTCAATGTTTTTCGATAAAAATCCCTACGAACTTAAGTTATTTCGCAGACTTGTTAAATTTTTGTTTTTACTATAATTCGTATCCGTACTACATTTTGCGGGGCTTACAAACTGTTTTCTAAGTTATTCGAAGAAGTTGTAGGACAGTAGGACTGATAATGTCTCATCAGTAGTGTATAGAGTCTCATAGAAAACTATGATGAACTCTATGACAACATTAACATGGTCGAAGATTTATATGAGATATAGGACAAGTGGGTGCACAATAGATCCTAAGGTTCGTAGTTAATATTATTATTATTACTATAGACGCAGCAGCCTTGAGAGGAAAGGTCAATTTACCTTTGGTAATAGGGATTGGAGATCTTTGGCCCTCTACGCGTTGGCATGGACTAGCACACCCGATGGAAAGACGAACTCTATGAGCTCTACGACGATATTGACATAGCTAAGCGCATTAAAATCCAGCGGCTCCACTGGCTATGGAGTTAGTGAAGAAGGTCTCTAATGCGGTTGTCGAAGTGTGGTGCCGAAGGGGCAGACCTTGTCTCCATTGGTAGGACCATGTAGAGGGTACACTAGCTACGTTTGGTATCATCAATTGGAGAAGGTGGGGGAAAGCAGAGGCATCTGGAGGAGAGCTTTACATCAGGCCGTAGCCCTGTAATGGGTTGTTATGGCCAGTTAACTAAGTATTAGGGATTGGAGCGAGCGTGCGCGGAGCAGAGGCGTCCGAAATAATG
Source organism: Chymomyza caudatula (assembly GCA_035041775.1). Taxonomy (NCBI): domain Eukaryota; kingdom Metazoa; phylum Arthropoda; class Insecta; order Diptera; family Drosophilidae; genus Chymomyza; species Chymomyza caudatula. The sequence goes on from JAWNKW010000070.1 coordinate 1,964,841, forward strand.
TCCTAAATTTGGCCGAGCACAACTTACGGGCTGACTTTTTCAGGCTTAACATGGATCTTCTTCTTGACTTGCCATAACAACCAGATAACTGGTTACGGCCTGAAGAAGCGTACTCCAACAGGCAGCTCACAACATATTTTTTTGACAGGGGGGTTTTATGCGTTGGGTCCCAAGTCTATTAAAGTCCTGGTTAGACTTCGCTGCGCACATTAGCTCACTGCCATAGCAAGTAGTGGTGATTCGAGCAGCTAGTCAGGGGGCACCACGTGGAGGTTGTGCAACAACTTGGTTAAGGTAGAGGCAGGAATCAAAGCGTTAGACCCTGTCCTAACAAAACCCAAGCCGAATTTTTTAATCAAAAATTTCGAAACGAGGTGCCCCTATAAGCTGATCCGCTTTTTTAGTTGTTGGATAACGCTGAATTCGTAATATTTTTTAAATAAATCGTATCGAGGGGCCTTGGTTTGGTTAGGACTAACACTTTTATTCAATTCATTGTTTTGTCTTAATTAAGTTTGATTGCTTGCGCTTAGTGTTCTTCGGAGTGTTACATAAACTAGCAGATAACTGATGTAACCGTCTTATCATTTGTATCGTTGCAGAGTATAGAAACTCGCGGGCACATGACACGTTAAAACAGCAATAAAATAAAACATGGCGCTCGCTTTTGAGTGTTGCCCGGCTACAAAAAAAGAGAAGAAAAAAATGAAACAAAAATAGAAGACAGACGAACACATGCTTGTACACACGCACACTCAAGCACACACACACACACACACACTCACGCACACACACACACACACACACACAGACACACACACACACACACACACACTCAAGCACACACACACACACGCACACTCAAGCACACACACACACACATACTCAAGCACACACACACACACACACACACACACACACACACACACACACACACACACACACACACACACACACACACACACACACACACACACACACACACACACACACACACACACACACACACACACACCGACGCAATACAAACACACAATAGATTCTTTATTTTAATGTTCTGAACATACGTTGAGCACAACACGAGCAAAAGCTCATACGACAGTCTGCTTGCCTAGGTGCGACTTGGGGGGCATGGAGCATGTGGCATGGAGCATGTGGCATGTGGCATGGGTAAGTGTAGTACACTGGTTAGTGCACAAGTGTAGCCCGTAGAGTAAGACATTGGGATGTGCCTTTTAAATGGTGTTTTTCCCAGCACGTCACAGCAGCTGGCATTGAGTTACTTTTTGGCCACACACAACTATATGGTCGTACGACAGCTATATCCGGGAAACCTTAAGCCGCCACCTAGTGAAGCGATGTACAGCGAATTTCAGCTTCGCAGTCACAATTGCAAGATTGTTGTCATAGGTAGCAGCAGTAGTAGGTACTTTCATTCAGATGGTTATAGCGGCGGCCATGTACATACTTACTCTACTTACAAGCACATCGGGGGCAATACACCCCTCCCATCTAGGTTGGGGGTGCAGTTGTTCCAAAGCAAGCTGCTTCTAACAATAACAATGGCGCACATGCGGCGCACGACATGCAATACAGGATAATTCATGAGAAAGAAGGCGAAATGCAGGAATTTTTGAATAAGATGAACACTAAAGTCCGCTTATGATAAGCATACTAAATGCGCTTTTAGACAAGAAGTTTTTTCATGACTTTTTTAAGCATGCAGTATTTTTGTTTTTAAGTAGCATATAAAGTTACTCAATTCTTTGGTTAGCATATTTCGAGTTCAGCATTTTCTTATAAGCCTTCACAATCGTTTGCTGAAATGTGATCTATCGATTGTCAAACAATGCTGCCAGCTCATTAATAGCAAGCGCTCTTAATGCATGCGCTGCCACCTTCTTACTGTTAAACCATCAATGGCTCTTAAAACTGCTCTCGAGCGTTCGTTTTAAGCATACAGTTAAGTCCCCTTGTGACTCGCTACTAGAGCTTAAGAACTATCTATAGTGGCGCCATTCGATATTTCCGATAGTTTCAGGAACACTATTCGATAGTAATGATAGTACCATTAGTTCGAACAGATTGTCTACTATCGATAGCATTATCGGGTTTTTCTTCTTCCTACCCTCAGCCGATCGATGGTACTATCGATAGTTTTGCAGCTCTACTCGCTGCAAGCAATGTCAATCCGTGCTGCTAATGGCCTTTGGTGCCGTTTGGCTATAGCCCGTACCGATCGCGTAAGCACTTTTTCCGATATGGCAGAAATTGTCACACCTTCAAATGGACTTCCCAGCACGTTCCATTTCAACGTAAGTCCTTGCAGAAAGCATTTCAAGCTTTTAAGACCAAAAAGCTGCCAATGTACTGTTCACCAGCGTGTAATGATCGATAAGATATACTGTCTCTAGTCTTTAAAGCTGGGATTCTGAAACAAGCCTGGTGTAATGTGTGACAACCTGTTCAAACCGAAACTAATTGCGAATATGGTTACGATTACGGTAGTACCATTACGCCTGATCCGCTAAACAGTTTTATTTCGGTTTTCTTTTTTTCATACTGCTTGTGTTGATGTGTCTGTTAGACCGAATCACTCGTAGCCAAAATTGAGAAAGAGAAAGAGCAAAAACTAGGCGCATATATGCTCTGTCTTGGGAATGGTCGCTTTTCAGCAAGTCGACTTAATGAAACGGCCAAGGATTCTACTCTATTACCTCCATGCTCTTTGACATAAACAAGGCCCAAAAGAGTACTGCAAAAGAAGAAGTGGGAGCGAGAAAATGCGGTCCATACACACATCAATCGCTGTGTATCGCAGAAGCTTAACGAATACTATGTAACATGTACTTTAAATTTTGAATAAGTAGTCAGATGGCCCCACTGTGCGACGTAGATGACATTGACTGAAACAGAATTACGGGATGTGAAGCATTGAAACCGTAACCGTTAATCTTTCAACGTTATCATTTTACGGAAATAACCGAATGTGAAGCACAACATGAAAAAATATGAAAGTTTGCAAAGAAAAAAACCGATGTAGTATCATTGGGAGTATCATCATCAAAACGCATGATCTTGGTGGCCAATAGACGTCGCCTCTGCGAGAGATAACCAGCGTCCATTGCATGTCTCGTAGTGCCATGCTGGTCGTAACACATATCTTTTACTCCCATATCAAGGCAACAGAAATCAGTTATCAACGTTCTGTAGCGCTCGCTGATGATAATGAATGCCTAACCAATATAGTTTGCATAGCACTGCTGGTCCAAAATCCGCACCAAACGGTAGATTTTTGTGGTTGCAATTCCACCTGGGGAACTTCGTGTGGGTTGGCGTCGTCTCATTTACGGAAATTTTAAGCTCTTCGTACAAAAATGCGCCATGTCGCAAAAGATGATGTCCTGCTCTAAATGCTGCGAAGCGCAGCCCTTCATCTTTGAGGTTGTGGGTAAGTTGAATCCCGTACGTTTGTAAGCAAAAGACCAAAACGCGTAACGCTAAATTCACCAAGCTGAAGTCTGCTAAAAGCCGTGTTCTTATGCAGAGCGAGATATTGTCTGACTCGGTTTCTTCTGCGCACTTTTACGGACTAAGGCGATATGCTTTGCTTATCTGGCGTTCCTTTGAAGTACGGGTATTGGCTGATTGTTTCTTGAGCCGGTCTTTTCGAATTGGGCCACCTAGAGAGAGCGAGAGAGAGTCTGCCGTAAAATGCTAACAACGAACATGCAATTTGTTTAAATTTATGTATGAATCGTGTAACTTGCACTAACTGAAAATAACATGGCCGCCAAATGAAAACCATTTTATTATTCAATTACTTTTCAGCGCAATTTTCATTGGAATATAATTTTTGTCAAATTGCCAAGAATGCAAGTTAAAGCTAGATTACAAAAGGAATTCTGGGAATTCTGGACAAAGCTGCCGCTGCCAGTCGATTAGCCTCCGGTTTCAAAGCTTCCAGTTCGGTAAACAGCTAACAGCAAGCCGTCTTTGGAAAAAGGACATACTCTTTAAAGCGGCTGCGAAAACTTTCAACGAAACGAGACTAAAAGCAATTCATTGGAATATCCTGAGATGAAAAGTCAGCTTTTTGCATGAATAATAAGATTCGCAGAACTTAACATTATCTGAACCGATTATACAAGCAAAGGCAAATACTAATGTCTGTTCTGCGCATAATTTTGGATGAAGTGCTTTCCAGCGACTTCCATGAAACGAGCTTCAAGTTGAGAAAGTCAAATAAACACTTGCTGTATCCTAGCGTGTGCTAAAACAGCTGCAGGACGCAAAAGCAGATGAAATTGAGAAAGAAAGTCAAAATATTTCGTAGAAGACATTTAGGATGTTCGCAATTGTTGAAACCGAATGATGCATTGAAATAAAATAAAGACGCATTTGATACAGTTGATAAAGATGATGAGACTGATGAAGTAAGCGATGCAGATGATGTTGAGGAAGAAACTCTAAAGGCTATAACATACAAAGCGCCAATGTTTTAATAAATTGTCGACTTGAAAGCATCATAACGTCAAATGGTTTTCAATAGGCTTAACCAAGAAAACATCTATTAATAATTGCAAAGATGATATTGTTGAGCTGATCTGCCGGCTTAAGCTCCGAGTCAAAGAAAATTATGTTATATGTGCTCTTTGCAATCTGAATTTTTGTAAGAAGCATCTTCTTTTTCAATACCATCAAAGTTGGTATAAATAAGGAGACTTGGATATAACTTAAAGGTCGTAAATTTTAGCAAGTTAATTTAAAAAAAAAAATCTCAATAACCATCTATTAAATTGTTTTACATTTTACAGCTTTTGTACCAAGCTTAACCTCAAAGAACAACCCAAAATCACAGTAATTTGCGGAAAAATGTGATATATATACCAAAAAAGTGTTTTGATCTTGGAACGATAAATGTGTATAGTGATGTAAATCTACGCACTGCATTCAAATCCGCCATCAGAATTCGCCGCACAACTCTTCAATCAATCATAACCTCAAAAAACACTTCAGAAGCACACTAATGTGCGGAAAATTGAGACATACACAAAAAGTGTCTTGATCTTGGAACGATAAATGTGTATTATGATGTGTTTTAACGCACTGCATTCGAATCCGCCATTTGAATTCGCCCTACAGCTCTTGAATCAACCGTTACCTCAAAAAACATTTCAAAATCATAACAATATGCGGAAAATTGTGATATACACCAAAAAAGTGTCTGGATCTTGAAACGATAAATGTGCTTTGCCATGTATTTCTACGCACAGAAATCAAATCCACCATGTGAATTCACCCTTAAGCTCTCGGACCAACCCTAACCTCAGAAAACAACTCAAAATCACAGTAATTTTCGAAAAATTGTGATATATACACAAAAAAGTGTCTTGATCTGGGAGCGTGACTTATTTATTAATTTCTATGTATTTTAAATTCGAACGAACTCAGAAAAAAGGAAAATATTAGAACTCCCAAAATATTTGTTGAGTTTATTGCGCTGTTATCCTCAATCGAGACAAGACGCAACAAAACGATCCGAGGAAAATTGAACCGACATTTAAATACCTTTAATCCGAGTTGCAGCTTATCTCGTTTTCCAACTAATATAAGATTTGCTAACTTCGCAAACCGTGCTAGAAAAGTCGAAATGGTTGCCGAATTCGTAAACAGCGTCGCCAAATTTACCAAAAACGGTGTAGTGTTATCGAATCCAATTTCAATTTGCTTTTGTATACCTTCACAATAGTTTCGTTTAATTCGAATTTTGAATTGAAATTCGATATAACATCAGCTGTGATACAGTGTGAAAAGTGTTGCACTTTTCGAAAGCCGTGCATAAACTTTAAGATTCCTTTATTTGTTGCCCAGTCTAAGCAAAAATCGTTGCTCCTCGAATGCAAAAGGATTTTTCAATCAATTAACCAGCAATTTACTTAATTGCAAATGAGCAAAGAAAAGGAACGGAATAAGCCTTGTGTCTTGTTTCTATTCTATTACTATTTTCAGTGTCCTTTTTGCTCTTTGCAAGAGATTTGTTCTAGCTGTTTTTCTCTCTTTATAATTAAATTGAAAAGCGAGTGTGATTTCGGAAAAGGCGTGGCGTGTTCTTGTGTCCTACTCAATAGTACTTGTTCCAAGTGATTTCGAAATAAATTACAAATAAAATCACTTATATGCGTAAAAAAAAGTATACTGGACTAAAACAAATAACCCGCTATACTGGATTACAGTACCTTATAATATACTTTTTCCTTCAGTTAGCTGAATCCCTTAGATTCATTCATTGCAAACATCTTTCGTTATCCACACGCCTGTCGAAATGCACCTCTATACCCAAGAGGTAATGTATGTCACTCGAGTGGTAAATCCCACAAAAAGCAAATATTTTGATCTATATATCAGGCTATATCCGTCCCTCTGTAAAAGCGTTCTTATTAACTGCAGAAAGAACGTACTTTTATGATTTGATACTTATACAAAGGTCGAATCCTACGTCGGAAGAACAGAGCACTCTCTCAGCCAGCATCAACCTTTGTGCGATAGTTTGCCTTGTGAAATCGCTTCACATATTACTCCGTTTCTCTATCGACAACTGCCGCAATCGCTGGCCAATTTTTATGTTTTCCTGGTACCAAAAAAGCGTTACTTTTATGTTAAAACAAGAAGCTCGTTTAAAACGATTTATTGGGTCCATCGTATATATGAGTTTTTCTCGTTTGACAAATATGCTAATGTATCTGAAGTCTGTACAAATAATTTAGAAAAAGCATAAATACGGCTTTTAAATGCAACAGTAGTAGTAAAGCAGCATCAGAATCAGTACCCGGAGGTCATTATGTACTAAACCATGTTCCAAGCTGGGTTCTAAGCCCAAGTCGACCAGTGTCTCTCGACTCTTTCTCACAGGCATCTTGGTTGGTCGAGTCACTGTCCACGCCAATGAAATGGAATCCTTTATAATCAGCTGTCAATCAAGTCACAGTAATCTAAATATTTACTTTTCAAATGGAAATATCCTCGAGCTGCATCGGAAACTAACAAAAAAGATCAGTTAGAAAAGAGAGATTATCCGTCAACCGATGACGCTGAATCATTATGACATGTGCCATAAGATGCGATCAACCACAGTTCCTGGCTCGACGTTATCAGGTTGTCAGTACTCGGTATCTGGTATGCCGTGAGAGAAGAAGCACATGCAATGCCATTTGGAAACAAATTGTCATGTCGACTTTGGCCTAAAATGTTGCTCCAAAGTGCGCCGGATATTGAATAACATTCCCCCAAATTGGCCGACTCCCAATGATACTGCATATTGGTGCAGCACAGTTTGTAGCTCACGTTGATCAAATCACATCTAATCGCCATTCTTAGTTAGTTACATTTACCACTTGAAAAGTTTTAGTGTAACTAAAATATTTACGTACTTTAGGGACGAGTCTACTACTTGAAATCTTCTCCAGATGAATTGCTTGCATTTGGGTTTGTCTACTAAATACAGTTGGTTTTGGCCAAGGTATCAGGAACTTAATATCGACGAGATGGAACGCTTTGTACTCCCAGCTGAAAGGTCAGCAATAGATTACATTTTTCTTCTTTTTTTATACCGAAATTACACCAAGATTCATCGGAACTTATTTTGGCTTCGACGTTCGACACACAATTAAAAATCTGAAATCTAAAAGGCAAAATATATGAGATTTTAGGATTATTGCACAGATTTTAAAGACTACTATAGATGTTGTGACAAACATTGGAATGGCTGTATATTGCTGCTGGCTGAAAGTACTCAAATCTTTACCAATTAAGGTGAGGCTTTTATATGCTTGTGCCATGTGTGTACCAGAATCATCCGTGTACAAAAATCATCAGTATAAATAGTCGAGTCGATGTTGCCATGTCCGACTGTCCGTATCAACACCTAGATCTCGAACCTACAAGAGTAGAGGACACCAAATCGTACGCAGATGTAGTTTTCTCGATTCGTCGTAAAATCTGACCCCTATAGATTTCGGACTTGACACTCTCGCTTTCAAAAGCTTTACGTCCAAGACGTGGCACAGTTATGTAACAATAAAGTACAAAAGTTCCAAGTTGGGTCAGTACTACGCTGCTATTTGTGCGGGGGAGTTGCGCTTTTTAGACCTTAGAAGGCCTACACTGGGTATGTCAAACCGAAACGCTCGATTGCATGTTCTTCGATCCCAAGGTCCCGGGATCGGAACGCTGACCTAAACAGCTTAATGGGTGACAAACATACCTGTAAGAATTTACTTCCAGGTAAGCTTGCTGCTCGTCCCTGCATAGGTGTCTAACACTTGTATAAGATGCTGCATTTAGACCACCACACAAGTCCGCATTGTGCTTCTGGCAGTTATGTCAGCTCTGAACATCTACAAAACATACGCGGCTGCGGCATCCCTCTTAGGAGTCCATGGATACCAGGTGCATATACGTTTGCAGGCGATGTCAACTTCCTTTCACGCACTGGGCTCCGAACCCTTTGCATAACACTGCATAAGTCCAGGGAAGATTTCGCTGCGTGGATTAACTCACTGCCTTAGCAGCGGCTCGAGATTAGAGCGTTAGCCAGAGACAACCACGTCAAGGATGTGCGACAACTGGGCTGCGGCACAAGCTGGGGCAATCAAAAGCTGTACCCTGTCCTAAGCACACCACTGAACATATTAATATGACAAATTAATTTAATTTATGCTCTTTAATTGTTGGCCTCTCTGTCTAGAGTAATTTACTTTGACAATGATGTTGCAGCTTTATTACTTGAGTTCTCCTCAATTAGAAATTGCTTCCTTTGTGTTATTATATCATATTACACTGTTTTGTTTGTTTCAACTTAATTTATTCTGTCTGCACGACAAGTTGCATTATTAGATTCAAAGTTTATATATTTTGTCTACACTTTTTACATGTCCTTGGATTGCATATATATGTATGAGTTACTTAGTGAATCCTTGCAAACATTTACTACATGTAGTAGTAAATGCACTTGTACATACTAGGCTGCCGAAGTAGCAAAAAGCATGGGAAAGCTTTGTTGTTGGTGGGATTTGTTCCTTGAAATTCCTTGTTTCGTAGTAAAAAGTATTGCTTCTGTTCTGCATTGATAGCTCCGAGATCACCCACTGAGTTCTTTTGTACGACAAGCTAAAAGAATCCATAACAACGCAGTCCGGATGAGCCAACTTGGATTTGGTCAGACTCCAATAGCCAGCAAGCTAAGGAAAGATTGCTCGCTTTTACGCAGATACGGTATGCTGTTCCTCCCACCCGATTGCTAGAGAGATCCAGTGCTCATACTGAGGGGGAATGCTCCATGTCTACCTCACAGACAGTTCCAAAACGAAAGATGGTACTACGACAGTTAGTTTGCCGCGAGCAGCATCCATGAAAGATAGCTGTGTGAGGTAACTGCAGGGATCGGTAGTGACAGTCAGGCTACGCTTAGGGACTTGAAGAGTCGAACTCGGGAAAACAAAGGCCTGAGCCAATCATTCGTGTCAGCGTTGCAAAATTGTTTGGATGGATAGAACCGCTGGGAGTCTACGACTGGATGCTACTTAACAAAACATTTTAAGAAAGAACTCAAACCAAAGTCCACTGGCTAACTTTTTGGTCAGAAGAGGGAAGATCTGCGAGCCATGGTTAGATTAATCACAATACATTTGGCCAATCTGGGCGTCATTGACGATCCAACTTGGGCGGCCCGTTTGGAAGAAGCTGGCTCGACAAAACACTTTCTATGTTACTGTCCGGGCTTTGCAAGGACAAGAACACACATTTTGGGAAGTGATACACTCAACATGGGTAAGGCATATACCCTACTCCTGCGCAGTCTTCACGACTTCCTCTATGTGCTACGCTGTTTTCACATTTCAACTGTTCTCTTACTCACTTAACTTGCTCCACCGGGCCGGGCACAATGAGCAATGCTGCCTGAATGCTAGGGATGAGTCAACTTTCCTTGATGAGTTATCACACCCAACACAAATATAATCCTATCTAAACTTAATTTTTATTTAAATGATAGTTTATTTATGAAAATCAGTCAAGAACTGACTAAGTCACACTCTGGGCAGCATCTCGGAAGGATGCTTCCGAACGGTTTGTATATGTCATCGCTGCATTTGGTTGGTCCTCCTTTCAACGTATTTGCCTTTGGGCAGTCCAAGTATATTGGTCACACAAAACTATTGAATTTATTGCAGGTTTTTTATGTTTGTTTGAACATCAAACCCATGGAACAGTATCATATTACCATAGAATCCGCTGGTGCGGCACTGAGCACATACAAGGCAATTTCTGCATAAAAGACACGTCCAATTTTTTAATTAGTTGCGAAAAATCAACATTGCGAATCATGAACTTCATTGTGTTTTTATGCGTATGTGGGCGTGCTTGCTTTATCAGATGCAGAACATAAGGCTAAAAAAAGTGAGTCACAAAGGAACTCAATCGGTTTGCATTTCCAGTTGTTGCACAGTTCAATGTCTAATTAAATTTCAGGCGATACACTGCAAGAAATTTGCGCTACATGTAGCAGGCTTTGATCAGGAAATGGTTTTCTATGGCATTCATTAATTGAACTTTCTATAGATTATTTGCCTATAATCACGTACTGCTATAGCGATTTGGAACTCTTGATGTGACCTTGAAAAAATAAAAAATTGTTATCATAATTCAACTCAGCATTCTGTGTGCAGAGCAAAAAGAAAATCAGTGCTGAAAAGTTCATCTCGTCTTAGTGCTCTCTGAGTGTGCTGCGCCTTAGAGGTAAGCTATTGACCTGTTTGAAGTATACCATTCGTAGAACATACTAAGCTTCTGCAGCTTTTGTTTAAAAACTCTGACTTATTTCCGGTCAGTTTGAAAACGGCTTATGTATTGCTTGCAACCAAAGCCTCATGATGCTAAATTCTGGAATTCTCACCTGTTCATCCAGCCGATGTGCTACAGAAACGGAACTCCTTATTGACGTCTACAACGTTGCTTACACGTTCTTGAGTCGACCCAAAATCGAAATATTACTGAAAAGGATGATCTTAAAGAGAATTTAGCTGAGCACACGGTCTTCTTGCGAGCCAACGGGCCATACTTACTTCATGCTGGAGACGATAAGTGGGAGTACCGGCTCTAGATGCGAAGGGAGGAGTAGCGTCCTACTAATTTTTGGCCACTGATGTCTTCTATCATTCTTCCATCCCATCTGGTAGGAGAGAGTAAAGCTTTACCAAGTTCGTCACAAGCTTTACGTGGTGCCCCTCGGTTAGCTGCTTTAACATGTGTTACACGACGAACACCATACAACGCCCAATACGTTCGATGGACACTTGATATGCACGACCAGCGTGTTTGGTCGGGCAGACTTGGGACGCTGAAGTGGTGAGCTGCCTTCAACAGCACTTGGACAAGAAGACTAATTCAGCACATCCGACCATTAGTGACTAGGAAGCAGGGACTTATTTTTGGCACAGCTACTGACTACTTGGTACATACTGTACAAAGACCACAGAGGATGAAGGATACATTTTGTTGTTTTAGCAAGAGGTTAACCTAGGCGTTGGTTGGCCATTCATTCATTGATGGATATCCTACATAGTTCGCAACTGTTCGCAACATGACAGCAACAACGTCAATGTTCGTGCTTGCACATAATTTAATATTTGGTATTTTATATAAATATTTTATTACTTTTCTGTATATTAATAAGCATTGTACTTTAGCTCTTTCTTCCCGCTTGTTTAGTCAAACACACATAGTGCAGAACTTGTCCTCAACCAGTCCAACTGACGCGTACTATGGACATAACATTTCTATGGTGCCAACTAGTATGTTTTATTTAGAACCGCCATAGGAACTAGAACCGTAAGTCGCGTACCCTGCAGGTAAGCATACTAGTACGGAACTAGTCCAAGTAACTTGCATTGTATAACCATGGCGAGTGGTTGCGACCGCTGCACGAAATTATACTAGTACAGAACTAGTCCTCAAGAACTCCAAGTAACTATTTGCATGCAGTTGCGTACTCGGCAGATAACACTATGCAACAAAAAAAAGCCAATGTCTAAAACATATTTTTTCCGGTAAATTTCGGGTCGCTGATTTCGAATCCGGAAACCGTTATGGGTTTTCTAGCAACGTTTTCGAATTATCGCTATATTTACAATTCGAGATATGGATAGTTTCAAGGTCAGCATATTTCATATTAGTCGGTAACCTTAATACCGATCGAGATGAATTCTAACTCGAGTTGAAGCTAATGTAATATCAAATTAATGATTGAAAATATTTTTCAAAAAATAAACTGATAGTAAATATTGCTTAGGATACAAAGGAAACTATAGCACACTAAACACTGGTACAGGGTATCCCACGGTCGTAGTATTCCCGCCTCTCTCTGTGACATTCTCTTACATTGCCTTTAGTACAATATTCACAATGCAATTTATGTAAAAAAAAAAATGCATACACAGGTGCGTAAAATCGACACGAGGTGACCCCCCGTTAACGTTATAATCTTTGTATGTGAAAGTGGCCATTGTTGCTTTGTCAAATGCGATGCATGAACTTCAGGAACAAGAATATCGTATCACAAAGGATAAAATTTAATAAAATCTCATTTATTTGCTTTATTGAATATTTACTATACTATTGCTTCAGACAATAGCATAAAAAAAAAGCAGCTCTGTTATCGACAATTATAATAAGCGGGTCAATAAGTACAGTTTGGCGGCGACACATAACAGAAAGTTGGTCTGATAGACGAAAGGCGCTTTTGAGGTTGATAGTTGGCGAATTAACGTTTTTTTAGCGGTAACTGTTCGATGGATGTTATCCCAAATATAGACAAAGAACGCACAATCCACTAGGGATCTCACATTGAAGCCCGCCCTCAGACAATTACTCAGAAAGTGTTGCAGCGAACGGTTGATAAGTACACCAAAGATTGAAGAGTATCTGAATGCCTGGAAAATACTGGATCGGTTCTATTTTTAGAGATAGTTGTAGGTAAACTTTGACTTGCATTCATTCGTATATCAAATTTTAAGCTAGCATCATCGGCAGCGAAGCCGATGCCAAAGTCACCAACGAGTATCAGAGGCATCGTGTCGAAGTCGTCTCCAAGTTCAGTACATCGAACGGGAAAGTATTGAACAAGAACGAAGTGAAGGAACTTCCGAATTTCATTGATACGTAGATTTGGTAAGTTGTGTAAGACTATCATTTGAGCTGTGACTGAAGAAGTGTCTCGAATGGATGGTGTTATTGTTGTGCAATTCAATGTTTCTTGAGTTTCAATTTGCATATTTGGTGTAATTTTTGTGCACTGTGCACTTAGGCCAACGCATTTTAAAATCCTTAAAGCAGCAGTTTTCCGGAATGTCCTTGAATACCTTTCTCGATTTGACTTTTATGTCTTCTGTCAAATCGATGCGGTGTCCACAGTCTCTTGAATTTAGCGATTAGACAAAAGTCACACGGACCTAAGTCTGGCGAATACGATCGTTTCAAAACGATATGCGTCGAGTTTTTGGCGAAATGGTTACGAATTCGTCCGGAATGCTCTGAGTCTTCTCGTCCCTTTTATACTAAGCCTCCTTTTTATATAAACTAAAGAAAATGAGCCAACTTTGTGTAAGGGTATTTCTTTTCCACTCAAGCCAAATATCTTGAAGTCACATTTAACTCAAATTTGACTCCCATATCACAAACGTGACCGATGCTCACCTAACACAGCAATCGACTGGGAAAGAACGAACTCTTGAAAATACAGTGGCTAGACTGCGAAAACCTGTCTAACAGCGGCTTTGGAAGTAGTATAGCCATAGATCTCCAATTGTTGCTTCAGACCCTGATAGGGCCGAGGAACTTTGGAAATATATATCCCTAACGTCCTTGGATTCCAACGCCCACTGCCGAGGAACCAATCAGAAATTTCGAGAAGCTATATCAGTGAAGAATGCCGCCTATAGAAGCACCATGCAGTCGGCTGTTACGCGATCTGTGTGAGGCCAGCTCTTATCGGGAACATTCAAAACATTTGTAGGAGTAAAGAAATTTTTAAGATTCAAAATGCATGTAACATAGTATTCCTTAAGCTTCTTCGATACCCTGCTGGTGCTTTGGCATAAAAAGTGAAACGCTAGAAAACACAATCTGTTTCTCGCTCCCACTTCTTTTTTTTGTATTACTCTTTTGTGAAAAGCATAAAAATAATAGAGTTGAATCCTTGGCCGTTTCATTGAGTCGACTTGCTGAAAGCGACCATTCCTAAGGCCATACATATGCCTAGTTTTGGCACTTTCTCTTTCTCAATTTTGGCTACGAGTGAGTCGGTCTAACAGACACAACAACACAAGCAGCATCACACGTACACTGTCTTCAAAATGTTTTTTTTTTAAATTTTTTACCGTCCAGCATTATACTCCATTAGTTTCATGAGTAAACTGAAACTAATATATCGAAACCGATATTATTGAAAAAAGCAAAGCGAAATTTAACCGTTTACCGAATCAGGAGTACCGGTACTACCGTAATCGTAACTATATCCGAAATAAGTTTCAGTGTGTCTTCCTGATTGTAAGCATCCCAGATATGTAGCTTTATCTCCGAGATAGGACTTAAACTTTGCGTTGCAATGCTCTTTCTCGCTCTTTCAGTGCAAAGTATGCCTAGCTTACATTAATTGAGGCTTGTTTACCCAAACATGGCCGAAGTGCTAACCGAAGGCTTGACACACGCAAGCGAAATACAACTGGCAACTATGAAGCAGATACGTTTCGCGCACTACACCAACACATTAGCACTTATGTACTCTGTCTTTTTCTTCCTTGCTTTTAAATATAAGAGTCTAGAAGTGCGAGAGAGTGAGAGAGCAGTAAATCACGCTCATAGCGATGTAGCCCTCATTTGCATATAAGCGAAAAGAGGGAGAGCGCCAGAGTGAGCCTTTCCTACTACGTATTACTTGCTATGTTAGGTTCCTTATTTGAACGCATATCTAAAATACAGATTTTTGAGGTTAAGTCGAAAACATGACAACACAAACGGAAAATTAATGAACATTTCTGCAAATTGCTAAGAAATGGCTTCGAGTAACTCGATTTGAAGTTTCTCTTTTACTGCAACAATATAAGCGTGCCATGCAAGGTCTTACTGTACGCATGGAATTGCTTAATATAAAACTTTTGTTTAGAAATTGAATTGAAAAACTTGAGTACCAAAGCACCCATAGCGTTAAGCTGCGAAAGTGCAGCTTTCGCTTTTAATTCGGTTTGAATTCGTTTTCAAGGTTTCTGCACAATTTTTACGGATAATTTCAAAAAATGTGAATCAATCAAAGCTGGCAAAGTAACGTGAAACGGAAAAGTTAACATGGCAAAAGAAAACCACCAACGGAACACACGGGAAGCTACCTAAACCGCGATGTAATACTTTATGGACATGTGGTTGATGGGGCGACGTTAGGACGCGCTAGGGTAAGCGGTGGTAAATGTGGTGCTGGGTTAACTTTGTAGGCGTTAGCAACATTAGTAGCGGCGAATCATGTATGGTAGTAACATGGTTTAATAAAATATCTTGAAAGATTTTCACCAAGCACGCATACACGCTCAGGTGTGACGGCATATGCCCACGTGAGCGTGTGTGCGTGTGCGTGTGTGTGTGTGTGTGTGTGTGTGTGTGTGTGTGTGTGTGTGTGTTAGCCTAGCAACAACCAACGTGCCCCAGCAGTGCATAGACTTGAACTTCAAGTGCAGCCACAGAGCAGCCGCAGCTACAGCGACAGCCGCAACGACATCGCCAACGCCAAAGAAAAGCGACGACAGCAACGACAGCGGCAGCAAAAGTTTGCTGAGAGAGATAGACACATGCACACACACACACACACACACACACACACACACACACACACACACACACACACACACACACACACACACACACACACACACACACACATATGAGATGTAAAGCATGTGCATACACACACACACACACACCCACACACACACACACACACATACATACATATACACTTAATGTTGTTTATTAATTGAATTTGCTTTGTGCAGCAAAGCAGCAATACTTCTCTCTGTGTGTGTGTGTATGTGTGTGTGTGTGTGAGTGTGTGTTTGCGTGTGCGTGTGAGTGGCACTTTCACAAAACTGCGCGGATTTAAATTGGAAAGACTTGGTTGCTCTTAAGGGCAATGCTAGAGTGTTTGACGGACGGGGTTTTACGGTTTGGGACCGCATGAAAAACTTGCCACAAAAAATCAATTTTAAATGACTCGGAGTCTTGAGGCCCGTGTAGCATGTTTTAAAATGTCAGCGAAAGTGAAATTAATCATGTTGTAGCAATCAGAGGACCGACGGGCGGCGGTTCCCGGCTCACAAATGCCACTTGCCAGTTGCCGTTTGCAGTTGGCGGCGGTTCCATAATTAATCGTGCGTTGGTGGCCAGCGTCCAAAGGGTGTCACGATACCCAAGACCAAGACTCGACGCGACGCGACGCGACGCGACTCGACTCTAACAGCCGCCGCCACTCTCGACACTCGACTGTCGACTCGACCGATTTCAGTTAATTTCCGTTATTGCCACCGCGAGCAATTTTAATGAGCTCTGACCTGCAATGAAGGACGCCACATCAGTGGCAGCGTAAAGGAGTAGCAGCCGGGTGCGGGGCCAGCTTCCGGACAGCGGCTACAAAGTCGTTTAGTTGCCCCCATGGACGTGGAAGGTAGCAGCTTTCAATCCAACGCTGCCTCTGATGACTATGTTGTGTGCTCGACCTTGTTGCTGACTTTTTCAGTTTTTTTTTTCCATTTTCTTTTTTCGTAACGCTTGTGCTTGTGCGTGTTTTGTTACGCCCTTGTAAAAGGGTACATTTACTTTCTCATGATATTTGTAAGGCATGGTATATGGGCACAAAAGACGACGAATTTATCGAGAGACTTTTGTTTTTAATTAAGATTATTTGGTCTGTTTGTATTTTTCTCAACTTTAAAGGTCAATCTTGACAGAGAGCTGTATTTCCGTGACGCTTCTTGCGCAGACTAACCTAAAAACAACAACAGGTTAGCGCAGGACACATAGCGTTTTGGGAAAATTTGAATACTACCTTCAAACTGTTTGATATTTAAAAGTCAGTTTGACGATGAATGAGCTATCTTTAAACCTCATACATTGTTGCACCAATTTTATAGAAAAAGCCTACTTGCTGCTCTGTTCGCCGAATCAGGCCAACCGAGTCACACCTCTTGATGACATACTATACGTCCAGGTATTTGCGCTCGAGATGTTTCGCATCAAAAACTCACTTTGGCTTTTCTAAGAAAGATTTTGAGTTACACTCGTCATATGACTTCAAATGAAACTTCCTTTTTCGACCCACCCTATTGCTCATTATGCGGAATGAATCGATTAAATTATGCTATATTTATTTGGGTGATTTTTTAATTTGCAGCCAAAGCATGACCAGTAAGTGCCGTCTTGTTCCAACGCATTCGTCTACAGTCTGTCATTATACCATGTTCAAGTTTGAAATCGTTGCTCTGTAGCTGACACTAGGGGGCTCCACCCCCTGCTCACTCCGCTAGCCAAACACCGTGCCCTTCTCTCTGTGTTCCTCTTCCCCTTTTCCTTCCTCTTTTTCTTCTTCTTCATCTTCTTACACTTCTTTTTCCTTTTCTTCTTTCTCATCTTCTTCGTTCTCCTCTTAATGTTCCTCAACCTTATTTCAAGAGCTATAAGATGAAACAACCCGATTTACGTTTCACTCCGCTACTTCTCGCTTCACTCACAACCTCCTTGCCCCTCTGTTGGTAGGTCATGTTCCACTTCATCTTCCCGTTCACCTTCCGTTTCCCCATCGCTTTTCTATTAGTAGCTATTGCAAGACTTTGTGCACAGATTTGGGCAAAAATAATAATAGGCTTTGAGATTTTGGGTATTTTTATTTTTTATTTTTACGTTTTTTTGTTCAACAAAATATGGCTTTCTTTTCAATAATTTTTATGCGACACATGCACAGTAACAGCGCCAAGTTTTAATTCGATAGAATTTATGGTGTGGGTGTAAACCGCGAAATATCGTCATGTGTGAACGGTTTGAGATATCGACATGAAGCGACAAATCTGCACTTCTTATGGAAATTCCCTAGACGATGATGTAAGTTTCACTCATATTTTATCTCATAAAGTTGGCGAAAAAGGGTGCACAAAATTTTTCCTTTGCCTATTTATATGATAGATATTGAAATATATCACTTCACCTGTATTAAATATGGATCAGTGTCGTCACGCTCTCTCACGGACATAGCTGATTGCTGTGCTAACATCACGGCATGCACGCGACTGCTGAACAGAGTAATAACTAAACTGCTTATTGAGCAGGCATAATGAAGCGCCAACTAGCATTCCCAAACGTGCTACCGTCATCACGGCATGTATGCAGCACAGACAATCGTAACCCCAAGATGCATCATTAGATATTTCGTATTATAAATTAAACATAAATATAAACTAACAAGAACTTATTACGCTCATAACTCTTAACAAACATAATGAGTATGAGCGCATTACCTGCTGCAGGCTGAAGTCTCATTGGCCTCACGCAGTCAACTTCCAACCACTTAAGGTGCCTAAGAATAGCTGCTATTATTTACAAATTGTGTTGGCTTAAGGTAAATGAACAAGAATTTGCTCATATATTTCTTGTACCGGTTGTAATCCCACACGTTGAAACTGAAACAGAAACAGAATCTGAATCTGAGTGCGAAGCCCACGCTTTAATCAACTGCCACTAACACAGTCAATTTGTGCTTATCAAATCGCCGTTTATTTGGCAAAACAATTTGCGCTCATATCGTAAAAAAAGGTGGCTCCGATATTATCAAATCGAAAGCGCGGTTGCTTTTGGTGCCAGCTCGTTTCGATTCTGTGGTTTATTATTATTGATTGTAATAGTCAAGTTTAAAAAGCATTGAATACATTGGATTCCAGGCAATTTGTATTAGATTTCGCTTGATGGCCGGCATTACTTGGCAACTCTGTTGTTAATCTGGCAGTGCCTGTAGCAGCCAGTGGCAAGCCTGTGCTGTGTGTTTGTGTTTTTGGGCCACAAAAACCAGAAATCATTAACAGGAAACGCGAATGAATCTATTAGCTTGGCTGTCAAGCCCTTGTCCGAAACAGCTATGGCCCACTGGCCAAATACTAAATAACTAAACGGCAACTGATGCTGCTGCTGCTGCTGCTGCTGCTCCTTCTGGGCTGGCTTAAAGGCGAGAATATGCACTGGATTTCTTTAAATGGCTGCCAACGATTAGGCAGTGACTGTGGAGGTGGCAGTGGCAGTGGCAGCTGGCATAGAAGAGTGTTGCTTGTAATCAATTTTAATGCCGCGAGGCCTTTGCCGTATAATCGAATGGCGGAAGGCGTACGGCGTACTACAGAATGAAGCAGATTGGCGAATGGTATAGATAGTGTTCCTAGACAGCATTTTGGTGGCAGCAAGCATAGTCGCCTGGCCAAGAGCTCATGCATATATTTGCTACACTACGATATAACTGTGCATAGCGTGTGTGTGTGTGTGTGTGTGTGTGTGTGTGTGTGTGTGTGTGTGTGTGTGTGTGTGTGTGTGTGTGTGTATTACCAACACTACGGGGACCATCCGGCGCCTGCTCGTGGCATAACTAAGCAACGCACACGACACCAAAAGCTGAAATGCTCAGAGAGCGCAAGTGACCATTTCTGAAGCTGATGAGGTTTGAGCAGGCCAGAAATTGCGTCACTCTCCTGCCGCCAATATAAGATGTTTTCCCAAGGGGCTATATGTACGACGGCATAGTTCAGCATTGCCCAGCAAGTGGACAAGCAAGCTTCCGTTTGTGCGTCTGCCTGCCGTATCTACTTATTGTAGTCCAGCACAATTAGCAGCAATGCGTGAAGTTATGGCCGGGATGTCAGGGATATGAAATGGACACAACAATGACAGCTATTTGTGTGTTTCTGTGTGTGTGTAAAAGTATGGCTGTTGGCCAAATTGCCCGAATAGCTGATCCACGGCTAGGTGCGTCGCGACATACTGAGTAAAGTGGCGTATAACGCTAATGCTACTCAAGCTGTGTTCACACTGTCAAAATCTGACAAGCTAGTGTGCACACAACATAAGGCTATGAGAGTTGAAATTAAGTGTTTTGGAAGGTTTGACTGGATACCAATCCGTGCAAAACAGAACAGCACAAAGTTGCTCAGGAACAGTGTATGAGAAATACAAGTTTCGAGTCGTGGCATTTGGAATCGTTGTGTTTAAAACAAAAAAAAAACTAGACTTGGAAGGTACAGTTGGCTACTTAAAAGAATTACAAGACTTGGATATGCTTTTCGAGAACTTAATCATGACAAACGAGCTAATCCCATTTGTAGTCGTTTTTGTTTCAGCAAAACAACGCTTCAAATCATATTATACAGCCAAAAAAGTCATACTGTTAGTACCTTCCCATCGAGGCCGACTATGATACCTTAAACTTAAACCGATTGAGCGTGTCTGAGAGTTAGCTTCCCTAACAAGTATGACACTTTAAAGTAGCTTTCAAAGGGTAGAAACACTGGATTATAGCGAAATGGACTTGTGCGTGCATAATAAATATCCTATGCCATCACGGCATATATGTGGCTTGCAAATCGAACTAGATGTTTCACAACAAAAGTGCTCAAAAACTCTTCTAGTTTATATTCCTTTAAGCTTGGACCAACATTATTTAGCCTATTTTCGTGAAAAAATACAATACATGCATATCAGCACTTTACAGCACTGCCAAAAGAAAGTTGCGATGTACTATCGCGCTGCAAACACAGCTGACATTTATCATAGTGTAAACAACGCATTTGCCAAACGTGTATATATATCTCTCTCTCTCTCTGCGTGTTTATATATATATTTATATATATACATTGTATATATGTGTATCGAGTATATGTTGTAGGCCGTGTTGGCATGCCAAATAAGTAGCAGCAGCAGGCGGCGTGGGAGTACAGCAATCCCCAATCCCCAAACAAAACGCTGCCAGAGCAACTGCTGCCCAAGGTCCATGCAAATCTGTGCGAATTGTTGAAAACACTCTTGGCTATTACAAATTCCAGGACACGCACAAAATGCCCAAACACACAGACAACCATGGTAATGGGCAGATTGAGCATGGGGCATGGCTTGGATATTGTATTGGCCAGTGTGCGTGACCGCCAAGTTGGCCAAGATAAGCCGGCCAAAATCAATCAATCAATCAATTTTGCGTTTTCAAGTGCAACATGCCAAACTTGCGACAATCATCATCATCATCATCTGCATCATCAGCATCAGCATCGGCATCGGCAGCTGCTGATGGCGACAATTTGTCGGCTAAAGCGATTTCTTGGCTTTAACTGGAAAATCAACTTTGATATGTGCGCATTGTGACTGACCGATGAATTGCCATAATGCTGGCTCAAATGGTAACACATTTCATGTGATTTAATCAGCAACAAAAGGTCCAGTTATTATCGTGCTATGTTGAGACCAGACGGCTTGTTATTGTTGTCGTAAACTTGAGGTGGAAGCGCTCTAGTACTCAGTTCCATTATACGTACACAGATCAAGTTTGTCGAATCGATGATTTGATGCCACATTCAATAATATAAATTTAGTATCTAGACTCTTCTGAGCCTTATAGACACCATAATGGCTGACTTATTCCCCATGTTTTAACCAAATCTTTTTCTTCTTAAGTGGCCATAACAACCAGGGTACCGGTTTACAGCCTGATGTAAAGCACTCCTCCAGGCGCCTCTGCTAGGCGCACGCCTTCTGCAATCGGTGATACGTACTAAAGGTAAACAGTGCTCTGTACCTGGTCCTTTCAACGGATACATGGTCTGCATCTTTGACGCATTGAAGACCCTTCTCGTAGTGCTTCATCTATATACACAACATGACCTAGCCAGCGGAGCCGCTATGTCAATGTCGTCGTAGAGCTCAAAGAGTTCGACGTTTCATGGCACGCGGTACCTATACGTAAAATTATTGATAGAAGGCTTTGCACGGCTATCCGATACGGTGCATTTTACCGTCGGAATTCTATCTTTGTAAGACTCGTTGATTTACGCATCATGGCGACTCTGATGATGTCATCTTTTCCAGAAATGAATCTCTTCAATGCGTTTAAGCTGCTTCTTTCGACTTAGCAAGTTGTCATCTTTCCGCAGTACGACGCTCCAAATTTCCAGATTTGATTTTGCAGCTCTCCACTTGCCAAATGTTGAGTTAAGTAGTCGGTGCTGCATTTCTTCACATGTTGTTCATGACCGAAACGACTGGCCTCAGGAAAGTTGGTGATGCTTGAACCATTCAAAAAGTAGGCAGCAGCGAGCACATCTAGATGCAATGGTTCTATGCAACTTATGAAAACGGATATGAATTTCATAGGCAAGTGTGCGAATTTCATCAAGATTTAAAATGAAATGGGTCAACGACATGATGAAACTTTGCCGATTTAAGCGCAACTTCACAAAAGCTAACAAAATGCGTTGAAGAAACTTCCGCGGATAAGGTCTCCTAAGTGTTTGTTCAAGGAAAGGGACGAAGGAACAGGCCTCCGTTGAGAGGATCATGTAGAGAGCGTACTGCCCTTGGTATCATCAATTAGAGTAGGAGCGCGCAAAGCAGAGACGCCTGGAGGGGTAGCAAGGAAGGTTTGTTATGGCCAGTCAAGAAGAAGAAGACAAACGAAACTGTATTGAAGGAGAAACTCAAATTTTTGAAATTATCGTCATTAAGTTTGTCTTGGATAAAAGTAGGTAGTCTCAGCACACATAGAGATATTTGATTTTTTTGTAGAAATCACTTCAGAACTTAATAAGGTACGTATATTTAACAATAATTTTACTTTTAAGATATTAAACAAATTTTTACGAATAAAACTTAATTTGTACAGAAATTACCAATCGCGATGGCTGCAAACGCAAAAGACGAGCGCTGGTGTTGCATTTGCCATGGAACAGAGGAGGAGAATGACATAGCGGATTTCGTGCAGCCGTGCAAATGCCGCGGCTCAACCAAGTGGGTTCACTTACGCTGCCTAAAGCTCTGGATCGCTGAGAAACGACTTCAAAATGTGTTTCCACGTTCCGTGATATGCCAAATGTGTGGCGCTGTGTATAAACTAGACCAAGTGGACTTATACGGCAGCGATTTGAAGGTTAAGCGCTTCAGTCCACTTCTGGTAGCGGGTTTCATTATTGGTTTGTTATGCTTTGTGGCATGGATCTGTGGATCGAAGCGGCCCTTGTAGAAGCGGTTGATTCAAAATCATTCTTAATAGCTTTATTTATATCAATCACCCGTATGATCTCGTCCATACTTGGACGCACACTGTTGAAAGATTCGGCGGCCTACACTCTATCACTTTAAAGTGTATACAAAAAATACATTAAAAAAAAAAAATTTCCACCACACCAGGGAGCCTCGTATTATAGAGTACAACTTTGTATTACTATATAGTTATTGGTATACGAAGAGTAATTAAGGTGGTCTCTACCTGGTCCTTCCAACGAAGACGTGGCCCTTCCCTTTGTCGACTTCCTGCAACAGCCGCATTAAAGCCAGCTGTGCCTCAGGATAGTCGTTGCGAACGAGGAAGGGACCCAATACAGAGTACTTTCCGCTTACACATTTCAAGAGCCTCTGCATCAGACTGTGCCATAGCCCAAGCTTGAGCTCCATAAAGCGTCTTGTCGAGTGTTAGTTTCGTCGTGGGATCATCTATAGGCAAGAGTGAGTCTTTGCTTGATCTCCAAGGTGGCAAAGTTCTTCGTTTGAATCTTAATAACATCTCAGCGGCTTGAAAAAGCTCTTTCCTACCTTGACGGAGCTGCGTGTGTGGCTCAACGTCATTCTGTATAGTCGCATCAGTTTTGCAGAAATAACAAGCTCAGGAAATATATAATGTATAGTTTTCAACATCAATCTGAGAGTCCACCCGTTCGTACAACCAGCTCTCATTTACAAGGCAGATTGGACACCAAGGTTTCAGTCATCGTGCATGCTCTCATCTACAAATATATGTACTGCAAAAGAAGCAACTCTGCAGGTATTGGCGTCAGCAGCTTTGTAGTTCTTGGGCGGCTTGATTGCGAGCGTAACTTCGAGGCTCTCAGTTGCAAAGTTAGTTTCTCCAAGAGAGGAAAGCTAAGAGGAAAGCATCGCTGACTGTGAAGCTTCATGTAGCAATTCTTCCTGTAAACTTCTACTAAAAGGTTCTGAATGCTGAGAACAGAAACCAATACAAACGAATAGAAACACTTTGCAAAGATAAATAAAATGAAAGATAATACGTCAAATTTAAATAATATGTTACCTAAATTTAAACTTGAAACTTGATAGACAAAAAAAAAACTTACTTACGCAAGCAAAAGCTTCCAATAGCTTGAAATATATTGCAACAGCTTTGACTTGGACACTACGAACTATCCACACAAACCAAAAATGAAACTCGGATTTTTGTTGGTCTTCTCGATGGCTTTGGCAATAGTTGGTGGCAAGAGCTTTAGAGAAGTTACACAAAACTACCGTAAACATCAGCGAGTGAAACGTGTCTCCACGCCAAACTCAGACAAGAAATCCCTGGAACTTGGCAAATATTGTGTATCCATACGCTCCAAAACGCCGCTCAGAGTCTTTGGCGATAATCATTTCTGTGGTGGAGTCCTAATCTCAGAAAAGCATGTGCTGACTGCTGCAACCTGTGCCATGGAGTAGGTATTCCCAGATTTGACGCCTTGTATACGCTTCATTGATCCTTGTTGTCTGCAGCAAAAACATGATAATGCACCGTGCCCGCATGTTGATCGTTGTGGCTGCCACACCCAATCGCCTAGAACCAGAGGGAGAGTCCGTCAGCGTGCCGGTAAACAAGATATTTGTGCCCAGTAACTATACCGAGAAAAACCAAAATAATATAGCCATAATGCTGCTGACGGAAGACAAGCCGTTGATCAACGATTTTGCTAAATTTATCGCCCTGCCAACTGCCGCGCCTGTCTACCAAGCCAGCTACACGGTCCTGGGCTGGGGGCGAATGTTTAAGGTAAGTCTTAAGCTGGATTTTGCTTGTTAGGGTAACCACTGATGTCGGCTTTTCTAGGGTGGACCGCTGGCCAGCAACATACTCTATATCGATGTTAAGCTTATGCCACCTGAAGAGTGCCGCCAACGGTGGTCATACTTTCGGGACGAGTTGATGTGCGCAGGAAGCATGAACAATGACTCAGATGAGAATCCCTGTGCAGGCGATACAGGCTCACCGATGATAGGCAACGATAGTACTGTGCATGGCATAGTGTCCTACTGCACTGGCTGCGGCACTCGAACAACACCATCCATTTATACAAATGTCTGGTATCACATCGACTGGATCAGGGATACTATGCAGCAAGCTGGCGATCGACTTTGTCATATAAATGTCATTAGCTTGCTCATATGCTCATTTCTTGTCATTAAGATATAAAATTATAGTTTCATTGGTATAATATGTGTACATATGTAAGTTTGTGAGCTTGTAGCTGCCCATAAGGTAAGAGAGTTCTTTGTTGTTCCGGGCGGGAGTAATTCTATGCTTGCAAGATCAAATCCAACATTTGCAGCCTTAACCCAACAAGACGAGTGTTCATTTTGCACATTATTTGTATAAGAGAACTTGCGTAGGGTGACCCCCACATAAGGCCCCATCGGTACTAAGCCTTTTGTAAAAGAGCTGATGGGACTTTATCAGTGTGACCAAATATTAGCAAATCGTTTACCAAATTGACTCCCGATCGATTGAGGATTATAAAGCACTGGCTAACAAATGCCCGTTTAGTTATCGCGTATACGCCGCATTGACTGAGTTCTGCCTACCTGCAAAGTTGGTTTGACTTTGCAGGAAAAAACTTTTCCGAAACTTTTAACAGCGAGGTAGGCCTCACACCTTGTAATACGCTCTCCTGCAACCTCTTCAACTTTTTGATGGAGATTGTATTGCGAAAGGCCGAAGTACAGCGGAACGGGACTATATCCCATAAGAGTTTCGAGTTTCCCGCCTATGCAGATGATATTGATGTCATTGGTAGTCGGACTCTTAAATTGATATTGTAAACTACACTTTAGATGCTGGTAAGGATTTCGTCAACCTTGGCACCAACGTACTAGCGAAGAACAATGTCAGCATGAAGATCAAACGGAGAATCACTCTGGCCAATCGATGTTACTTTTGTCTAATGAGTAGTAGGGACGATTCTCACTTTGTCGCGCAGAAGCATGGATGATGATGCAGTATGTAGCAGGTGCCTGTGGAGTGTTTCCGGCCCTTTAAGCGCTGGCGAGGACTACCGCATTCAATGAAGCTACGAACTCTGAGCTCTACGACGACATTGACATAGCTAAGCGCATTAACATCCAGACGCTCCGGAGAAGCTTCTGCGAGAAGGGTCTTCCATGCGGCTGTTGCAGCGAAAGCAGAAGGCGCCTGAAGTTGTGCTACAATTTTTTTATACTTTTTGATTTTTCTTCTACGTAGCAACAAAGGATTAGTAGAACGCTTATTAAACCGAAACCCCGCTGCGACACAGATTTTTTTTTATCATATTCTTTTTACAATTAATTAAATATTTTATGTCATTCCACGAAAGTTTATTCGTTCAGCAGTTTTGTGAAAAAAAGTTTTGCTTGGAATGCAATTTAGTTTTTATAAATACGGTTTTAACCGGTAAATATAAGATGTATGCTGCAATGGCACTGACCAAGGTAAAAAATATTACTTACTTTGTGTTCTCAGAAACAGTTTACCATTTTAATGAAGCGTCGTTTCTATGAATTTACCGAACGAAAGATACATTTACGTTTAAAGTTTGGAATAAAACTTACTAAATTTGAGTAATGAAGCGGCGTCCATACTCTTTTTTTGCCATTAAGCAGCAAAAGTTGCTCAAAAAGATCCACAAAAATATGTAAAAGCTGCTTTTTTGGTCGTCTGCCATTGCACATTGGGCTGGATCGCGAAATTTTTGGCATAAATTCGAAAAAAAACGGGTACAGGATTGGAACGTGTTGCCTTTGACAATTAGAGTCTGCATTTAATTATATGTACCCCCTCTCCGCCAACTCCACAATAGATGTTTCGTTTGGGTTTCAACTTTGTAAGGAAATCACAAGAAATATTCCGCAGAGTAACATTTAACAAGTAAAATTCAATTTCTCTACGTAAATTACTCACAATATACATAACATCATCTTTATGCTAAAAATTTTACACAAATTTTGCATGTAAGCCGTGTATAACCTCGCCTTAAGTGTAAATCCGTTACTTAAGTCAGCGGGTGGTGTGATTCTGTTGGCCTGATTTGGGTGGCCTGATTCTTGTTTTATTGAATCTTAGCGACAATCTTTTATTGCAAAACTGAAACTGACATTCCCGTTCTCTTGTGAACAGCAACAGCCCTAGTAAACGCCTAGGGTTGCAATAATTTACCTTTTATTTGAGGAATCTTATACTTCTTATATGTTTTTCAAGAAAATGTACTCAAAATCAACATGTTTCCATGAAAATTTTGGAATTTATGCCCAGAATTTGGCAATCCAGACCATTGTCAAGTCATAACCAAACTAAAATACTTAAAATCTCGGCCATTTTAGTTGCTTATCAACAGTTATATGTATGATAAGTCAGTGACCTTTCGCAGCAGCAGAAACATAATGCCATTTTTTGTATGACTGCAAGTGAGTATTGGATATATGTGTTCCAGAACGCAGAACATACATATTGCAGCTTCTTCAAAAGCTATGATTTTTGGCACAAAAACAGTGGGCACCACTGTGCGCGACTTGTCTATTTAACATAATCGCCTCGGCTCTATATTCGCTGTATTGAATGCATTTTGAAGTCCACGCCATTTTGTTTAAAACTACTTACGCAGCTTTTTTGCCGCTGTCTAGTGAAGTCTCATTGCCTCCCATGTTACCTTCATGCCACAAGCGGCTGCAAGTTTGTGAAGCTGTCTTAAAGTTGCCAAAGCCGGAAATTCAATATCGAGGCTCTTTAGGCAATCTGTCAGTTGCACCTTTTTCCTTAAATTTGCGCTAATAGAGTTTTTTCAAAGATAATGAGTCGCTCTATTGCATCAGCCAATTCCACAGATTAACGTCTTACTTTTCGTTGTCTGAAGGCTGGAGTTTGTTTCTGATGTAGACGGCTTAACTTAAGTTGAGTGTCACCCATTACCGGATTACGGGCCAGATGTAGAGCACTCCATATCAGGCGCCTCTGCTTCGCTGATAACAAAGGTAGTTAAGAAAATTCGTCGCCTTCCCTCAACGAGCAAATGGAAGAGCTTTCTTGCAGTAGCTTCTTGCTCCATACGCACAACTTGGATAAGCCAGCAGAGCGTCTGGATGTTACTTCGCTTGTATGTCGTCGTAGAGCTCATAGACTTTATCATTTATCAAAAGATCTAACGGAGTAATGAGACTGCGTCAGCTCCCATGCTTCAGCAGCAAATAGCAAACAGGGAAGGAAGAGCGTCTTATAAAATGTTAGTTTCGAGGGTATTATCTACTATTTATTTGTCTAATGGTCTTCGTCTTCGTTCTGACAGTTTTGACTACATCAAAAGTATAGTTTTCATCATCAATCTGAGAGTCCAAAGAGAAACTCTTTACGGAAAGAAAACCTTTACTTACTCTAATTTACTATGAGTTCTACCCTGTCAGATTCTCCTTTAACGGCTTCGGCAACATCTCGCATAGTGCGACCAATAATGTCAATATCTTCGGGGGCAAGCAAATGGGCACTGGAACCCTTTCGACGCGTTTCGGCCTGTCGCAACACACTCTATATCAAAAAGTTGACGAGTTCGCTGGAGAGCGCGTCGCCTGATCTGAAACCCCACATGGTATCAAAGGTTTGTTCTTTATTATAAGCATTCTGTGTTATCATCACAAGTTATCATAAGGATAACTTTTTCTATAAGTAGTAAATGGAACATTGATTTCAGCCTCGCATCGTAAACACCACGTTTCGTCAGCAGTCAAGTTTTTGACTTTTATGACTTCTTGAATGATGCTTTTCGGATGTTGAATTCGAAGCGATGTGGAGCAAGGCACTCACATACTTTTCTCATGCATTAAATCGGTATGTCGAAGTTGCTTAATTCTATTTCAATGTGTCTAAGAGCAGTTTTTGGCTCATTTTTGACAAATTGACGCACATGTTCGTTGGCTTCTTCATCACATGTTCATCGAGTTCCAGCAAACTGCGAATTGCTTTAAATCGCGTAAACCACTCATGAGCACAACTATGTGATAAAAATTTATAGCCCTAAACTTGCTTCAACAAATGATAAGTTTCTAGGCCGATTTTAAAACAAAACTTCATATTTGCTCTTTGTTTGACATGCATTTTTCCAACGATACTCAAAAGCTACAATCACTTAAAGCGCAACGTTTCGGTTTGTAAATCAACCAAATGTCATGATATTTTGACAGTTTGTCAGTCAACTTTTCGAACGCATGCATTCATCAATAGGTGGCGCCAACAGCAGTGGCCACACGAATCACAAGTCCTGTTCACTTTGAAGAAGACCTTGATCAAACTCGTGTGAGCCTAATAATCAAGTGTAAGTTGAGCTTCGAAGAAGCGTCTGCCAAAAACGACGCAAGTTAAGGGCTTAAAACGTTTTATAATAGCTGCAAACTGAATAACGTTTTTTACATAAAATTGAGAACAAAGCTTAAATGAGCGAAACTTTTTCACCTAAACGCTGTGTGCTAAATAAAACGCTTTGACACCGTTTTATTAACTGTTTCGCTTAGAAGCACCCATATTAAGGCCATATTAAGTCATTTAAGGTTACAATGTTATATGTGTTGCTAGTACCAAGTAGTGTTTTATGTCAGACAAAGCTTTTAATCATGGCCACCAACATTTTAGCCTTTGCTGTTAACCTTTCGCATACACTACAAACACAAAAAAAAAAGAAAGCCAGAAATGATGCACTCACAACTAGCGCCCCTCAACGAACGACTTTTTTGTTTTAGAAAAAAAAAGCATAGCCCTGACTTTTCCAAACTGTCAACATAATTAAACTAATGAATATAATTGTTCTTGGAATATTTGGCACATGGTTGCTGACAGTGCAAGTGTTACTTGAGGCGATATCGAATGTCGAGCGAATGCTTACAAATTCCTAAACATTAGACATTTAATACAATCAAGCTTGTTTCCGCACTTCCGTTTGTGATTTCCGTTTAGCTGAAAATGCCAATAAAAAGCTCAACTTACAAAATCGATAACACAGTTTAAACAATAGTGCTTGTAGTGCATGTTGTTAGAAAGTCATCTCATCGGAACTGTGTGAATCTAGCAACTTGTTGCCGCTTTAACTGACAAGTACAGTAAACACTTGGCTATTTATAGTGCTAAAGAACGTCTTTAAGAAGTACAAAATGTTTAACTCTTATTTATTGTCGCTTAGCCTTTACACCACAGAGTGTTGACCTAAAAACTGATAATCGGCTGGGCGCTGCTTGTCGCTTGGCATTAATCTTTGAAGCTGTCGCTATGCCAACAATGACGTCACTGACGCAGCACCAACCAGCCAACATTACATCTGCTCCAGAGTGAACAGTGATGACATGCAATTTAGCGAACAGCGACCCAATGTACCATGCGATGCCACTACTACGAGCAGCCGGCTCGTCACTCGGTTTGCCGACTCTGCGTCTCTTTAGCATACTACGTCACACACACACACACACACACACGCACACACACACACGCACACACACACATACATACTCTAACAGATGCGAAAATTATTACAAACTTACAAAACGACAACGCATCGTAGCATCCAGCTTCGTTCCTGCTGCTGCTGCTGCTGCTACACAGAGTCGGCAACGCTGCTGCCGTCGCTGCTGCTGCTCTGCCCGTCCCAACTCAATTAGGCAAAGCGCTCTAGCAACTGCACTTGTTAGAGTCGGAATCCAAAGAGAGAGCGTAAGAGAGCACTTCATGCTCTATACTTCTTACTTCGTTTTACTCTCTCTCTCTCTCTCGCTGTCTGTCTGCGCTCTTTGCGACTGCGCTGCCACGCTGAAAGTTAAATAAATTATTAGACCGGCTTGCGCTAGTAGCATGTTTGCTCCCCGGTTTTTTGCGGTTGATGCTTTTTGCCATCTACAAAATAGACTAACATTTTTTTCTATTTAAGCGTCGCCGCCGCCGCTGCTGCTGCTGCTGCCGCTGCCGCTGCCGACGCCGACGCCGCTGCCGACTGCTGTGTCTGTGTGACGCGTCGCGAGTGTGAGTGTGTGCAAGTCTGTGTCAACGCATTAATGTGTGTGCGTGTCTATTGTCTTTTTTTTTTTTTATATATTTGATTGACAATTATTTGGCGTGTCCACAAATTGGGTTTACTAGCTCTGCAGCCCTTCAGCCGCCACCGCCTGCACAGTGGGGCCACGGATGCTAGGTCCATTGGACACACCTTGCAAATTTCCCTCTATATTTTGGCTGTCTACCGTAAACATGCGTGTCTTACTGTCTGACTGTCTTGCCGGACAGACGTAGACTACAATTGCTTAATTATTTGCTACACACGCTGATCCCGCAGGAGCAAAAACATGTCCCCCAGTGAGCAAGTTGCAAGTAGACGTCAGGTATGCCAAGATTAGTGATGGCACGATTAACCGCAAACACGACTGAACATAAACGGTTATTGCCTTTCAGTTAAGAAACTAATTGTTTGTAGCTCCATTTGCCTTTTAATTAATTGAAAAGTTAAGTGACAAATAATTGGAAAATCAAACTGCAATTTGAATAGTTGCAACCGCAAGTCTGGTTTTTGTTTGGTTCATTGAAATAAAAACAATACAAAGGTATATTTGGCAACATTTTTAGAAAGCCCGTTTCAAAGTCTCAAAAGATGCTGAAACCCTTGGGCTTAGGTTAAAGAAACTGATACAAACACAAAATCTCGCTCAATACTAGAATGCATTCTAATAAGAAGCAAGTCGCTTAAGCTGGTCGGCGAGATAACTTACGGGCTATATTAACTTGCCTACAAACTCTGCGAATCTCAATTCGTGTAAAAGGCGCCTTGAACAGTTTCACGTTGAGCACGATTAAAATCAGCAACATGCATTCAACATTATTAGGCCGAATATTTAAGTGAAAAATGCATTTTCCAGAAATATCTTGTGATACAGGCAAGAAACCAGAAAGTTGAAATTACTTAGACAATAGACAACATTGGAAACTTCTAGAAAATTTTATGCTCTACAATTTTTTAAAAGACACAAAATGATTTGAAAATGGTTTGATATCACCCTATGTACAAAAAATGGTTTTCGTGACTTTTGGGATGCCAATCTATTCTATCTCGAGAACGGTTGATTGGAGAACAAATTGATGCACGCAAAATTTATAGAAAATTTTACGCACTATAATTCCTCTAAAAGCACTGGAAACACTCTATCTATGAAAAGAGATTTTCATAATTTTTGACTTGGAATCTATTCTATGTCGAGAATGATTGATTGTAGGAAATATTGCCGTGAATTAAATTTTTGTAGATTTTTATGCTCTGTAATTCTAATGAAGAAGCAAAATGAAACACGGTATTCACTTAGATTCGACTTTTGTGACTTTTGACCTTGAATAACTTGGGATACGGACATGGGATTCATTATGGCTTTTGAAAATTATCATAAAATGTCAAAACGCACATTCTTGCCAAATTTGATAAGATTATCTTTCGATTTCAAGGATTAAAGCTTATTTGAATATATTGCTAGGTAGTCATCAGTTGGAGGTGTCACCAAAAAAACATTCATAACTTCCATGGCTTTGAGATTACAAAATTTTTGGGGTTTTTTTTTCTCCGTGAGCCTGCCCTCGTAAAATAAGTATAGTTTTATTTTTTTCGGGGTCTAGAAGATATTGTTTTTTTTTAATTAAAAACAAAAAACGCCTAAAAAATAAAAAATAAAATTTTTTCAAAAACATCAATAATTTATTTGTAAAGGAACAAGTTTTTACCTTCATTTATAAAAAAAAAAATTATAAAGTTATCTCTATTCGTTTACGAGATATGAGCTTATAAAAAAAGGACTACCTGAATTATCATTAATCGATAACTCGATGAATAATCAGAATTTGGGAAAAAAAGTATGAGGAAAATTTTATTTTTCAGTACACTACACATCTCATATTATATTGAGTAGCGCCCATAAATTCTTACCCATGTGGAAGTGAGCGTACTTATCGAGAAAGAAGAATAAACAATAAGTTCCATAAGTCGAACTTAGTATCTTCACTCGTAGATTACAATTTACTTACAACCTAAACCATAGTATACTCTTTTGCAAAAATCTTTTTTTAAGAGCTTCAGTAAAATCAGAAAGTAATTTTTTAAAGAGGGAGCAACCGCGACGAAAAAAATATAATCATAGAAGTATTCACTGAGGGCTTCCGGGAGAAATCCGTGCCCTGGGGAAAAAGTACACCCTTTCTTTCGATCAGTGCCATCATGGAACTTATTGTAGTGGCACAAGAGGATGTTAAGCAGGCTTTCTATACAAACCATAAGCAAAGCTGCCGTTAACCTACTCTCTAATCATTTTTTAAAAAAAAGGAAGTTGTATATTCGTTGGGGTGAAAACGATTTCCGTGCCAATCCCATCAATGCAGATGTGACCGAGTGTCAAAGTGCTAGGATTTATCTTACACTCTGTTCGCTGCAGGCCTTCTAGTCAGCTCACAGTAGCTACTCATGCTGTTGCCAAATAATTTATGGCAGATTTAAGAGTTCCGAAATTCTAACCAACATAAACCCATTCTTCACTTTCTTTCGATTACAACGCAAAGGTCGATTGGCTCCAAACTAGATATCGAATTGCAGCGATAAAGATTTTCACACTATTTCTAGTCTACGCTGCTCTCACATACTTTTAGCCACTAACATGAAACCTACTGCATTGTCCAGGGTTACTACGCTCCCTATACATTAAGCATAAAACGTACAATCAATATGCTTCAATGTTCCGGGTCATCATTGTACCTAACGAATTTTGACTTTTACAGTAAGTACTGACGCCCCTGGCAGCATATTTTCTGCTCATCCATGCTTCTATATAAGTGATAAGTGATGTAACACACTTGCAATGTGTATTGTTGTAAATGCTGAGAAATTGTCGCTCACAAATTTTCCCGCCAACTAGGAACCTGCTTACCTGTCAAACTGAATAATGGAGAAATTCCGCATAACAAACCAGTTCAGTGCCTGGGACAGACGTCACGACAAAATGCATGCAGTTCACTTGGCATGGAGCTCTGCCAAATGTATTGGCACACCAAATTTATAGCACGCTGCAAGTTTCTACTCTACAAAGCTAAATCAAAACCGCTATGGAACTAATACGAATGTGGGAATTGCTAGAACTTCCAACAAGAGAATTACTAAGATGTTTCAGAGTAAAGTCTTTAGGCTGGCTTCTTACTCAGAACAAATAAAGAGTTGCACGGAGTTCTAAACATCGCATGGGTCCCCAGTGATTACTTACTTACTTAACTGGCCATAAAAATCCGTTACCGGGTTACGGCCTGTTGTAAAGCTGTCCTCCAGGAATCTGTGCTTTGCGGGCGCCTTCTCCTATTTGTGATACCAAAGGTAGCTAGTGTACCCTTTAACTGGTCCTTCCAACGGAGACATGGTCTGCCCCTTCGTCGCCACACTTGGACAAACGCATTAAAGACCTTATTCATACATACTCACAACATGAACTAGCCAGCGGAGCCGCTGGACATGCGCTTAGCTATGTCAATGTCATCGTAGAGCTCATAGAGTTCGTGGTTCCATCGGCTGTGGTAAGGTAAGGTAAAGTACTCTTAAGGAGTACTTTCTTCTAGGGTATTTTCATCAGACTGCGACATCAATCATGCTTCAGCGCTATAAAGCATAACGGGAAGGATGAGGGTCATCCCTTGGACTTCAGTGATATTGGAAGCTGCCACAACACACCAAATAGACAAACTATTAGTCCATGTAGGCTTCAAAATATATTTGTAAACAAGCACCTTATTGTTAAGACTTAACTGGCTCCTAGGATGTAAAAGCCAGTTGAACTTTCTAAGCTTAGAGTAGTGAGCAGCTGTGGTCACTGCAATAGGCCTACGCAAGGTAAGACGCCTGGCCAAGTTTACAATCAGGTATCGGACACAAGCTAGCTGAGGTATAAACGAGTTTTGAAGTAAAACGCCTTGCTGACTCTTGGTGCCATTGACGGCAATGTTCCAGCTGCAGGGTCATCCACAAACTCCTGCATGATCATCTCTGATTCACTGGGAAACAACGAGTTGGAAAAAAATACGGTATCATTCTCGTATTCTTGGCACCGACAAGTTCGCAGACTATCAAGTGTACGGCACACCTGCTTTCATGCAACGGATGGTTGATCGCACATCCTGCATCTCCGAAGGGGAAGGGATAAGCTTAGGAATTGGAAGGTCATTTATAGCGTCTGTCTTGATGGATATGCTACTTAGCTCGCAAAACAATTGGTCTAATGTAAGTTACATGGCCTCAGACATACTGAAATTTTTGCGCCGAATTGCGAATTATAGATGAGACAGCTGGCTTTGGCTTTCATGCGTTCTGCATCCACGAGATAATACTTACGTAACCATGAGATAATACTTAGTACGATGCTACCTTGAGAGGGAAACGGAGGTTTAGTGGGTGAGCGGACGCGTAGTCCCACACTTTTCGGCTTTCGTACCCATCTGACGATAACGCAACGCTCCTGAAGATATGATTCCAATAGGTTGAACGGCGTAGCTGTAAGGAGGTATGTGACCTTAACCCTCATGTCAAAGGCGATCAAACGCTTTTTGGATATCCAAAGAGACAGCTAAGCTGAACCCAAGGACAGTGCAAGTGCTGCTTGCGATTAATCTATATGATCAATTAAGCGATTAATAATTGGTTTTTGCCATCACTAGCCAAGACTCAGCGTGCGCCTCCCACATGCTGGCATTGCGTGTGTGTCACATGCGCAATCATTGCGAAGGGTGCGAAGGGTTAGCGTTGGATTACTAAATGGCAGATAACGGACAGAGCAATCTGTATGAGGAGGGTCTGGAGACGAGCAGACTGGAGACCCCGCGCGAATGTCGTCGTGACCCAGAACAATGCACAACTGGCGACAACTAATTTGCAAATTGACTTGTGAAAATATTTGCAACAAGCTGCAAGAGCTGCAAGCGACAAGCGAACGAACTGCGAACTGTGAACACTTTTTGACGTTAGCTGTACGTAAATTGACAATGCGCCATTTGTTGTTATTGTTTTTGATGGCACTTGTGTGTAAGTGTGTGTGTGTGTGTAAGTGTGTGTGTGTGTGTGTGGGTGTGTGTGTGGGTGTGTGTGTGTGTGGGTGTTGTCGCTGTTTGTATGGGAGCATGTTTATGTAGTGTGTGTGTGTGTGTGTGTTGTGCCTGTGCGAGGGTGTTTGTGAAAAACAGCATTTGTTGTCGTTGAGTTAAAGTGACAAAAAAAAAAGAAGAGTAATTCTCATTCAATTTCAACCAATTACATCGCGGAAAACTCAGCAGCCCATAAAACAAAACAAAACTCAATTGAACTGAACTGAGTTGAAATGTAATCTATCATTGTGTTCAAATTTTATAGCGTTGACTTTAAGCTGTTCAACTGTGAACCTGTTCTTAAATGTACATACGTAAATGCGATCTATGGTGAAATTTTTAATTTTTTTTTTTTTGAAGTCTCAGCACACATGTTTGCAGTTGGTAGCGGACCTCTCGTATTTCGGTTTCTTACCAGGATTCTATAAACTCAGCCCCTGTAAGGCGGCTCATCAGGGTTGTGCCAGGGATCTCTTTCAATAGCCTCCAAAGCGCTCTTCGTTCTGGGCGTCTGATTTGCCACCGCACAAAATCGCCAAAATTTTGTGCATAAAGTCCAAATTTTAATATATCATTTTTATTCTTTCTTTGTATTCTTCTTCCCGTTTCCCTTACTATTTTTCTTCATCTTCTTATTCTCCTTTCTCATCCTCTTCCTCCTCCTCTTAATATTTCTCATCCTCATTTCAAGAGCTATAAGATGAAGCAACCGGTTTTACGTTTCACTCCGCCCCCTTCTTGCTTCGCTCACAACCCACTTGCTCCTCTATAGGTAGATCGTATTCCTCTTACCATTCCTCTTCATATTCCATTTCCCGTTCCCCTTCCTATCCTATTAGTAGGAGTAGGAGTTGTCAGACTTTGTGCACAGTTTTTGGGGAAAAAAAAAAATAGTAGGCTTGAGATTTTGTGTCATTTTTGTAGTTTAACACTTTTTTGTCCACCAAAATAAAATTTTGTGTGCATACCTGTGCCAAGTGTCAATTCGCTAGCTTTTATGAAGTAGGTGTAAGCCGCGAAATATCCATGGGTGAACGTGGTGAGATATCGACATGAAGCGACAAATCTGCACTTCTTATGGAAATTCCCTAGACAATGATATAAGTTTCACTCATATTTCTTCTCATTAAGTTGGCGGAAAACGGTGCACAAATTTTTCCTTATCCTATTTGTATAATAGATACGCAACCCCGAAATTTTTATTGAGCTGCAAAGTCAGATGTTTAGTCAGTTGTGATAAAATTGGTAGGAACTTTTTGCTTACTTTGCGCGCTTGCAAAATGCACACGTTTGGACAATAAGTTAGTGTAAATAATGGAAATTGAAGGTCAGTGTATGCAGAACATGTAAACCGAAAGATATTTTGTCAATATGTGTTACAAGTTAATTGTGCGTATTGTTTTTGTTTGTCCAAAAAAAGAGAAAACTCCAACAAGCTGCTCATCTTCTGTGCGGTAGAACTAACCTTGTGCAGGTCTGTGCCAGAAGTAGTCTATGTTAAAATAAAGTTCAAAATGTATTTATATTTTTTTCCTAATGACTTTATGCCGTTTGTTGCCTTTTTCGCAGCTTTCACGCTTTTTTTATACCCTGTACACAAAGCGAATTTCGCAGCTTACACAAAAAAAACTATTTAAGCTATATGATTAAAATTTGGCACAATTGGTGATTGGGCCCAATATGCACCGGTTCTACTTGGATACCAAGCCGAACATCATGCTTGCCAGTAGATGTTACTATGGTCTATCTCTAGACAAAACTGACAAAATCTACGAGACTCTCATCATCTGTTGTGAATGCTGATTGAGTTTTTGGACGGTATGTACCAGAATCAATAATGGAGGTGGCTTGATAGAGAATAGATGGCTATGAGGGCAATGAAGATGTAGAGAGCAGAAACGGCGATTAACGATGGATTAATGATAGAGTAATCAAAGAAGTGTGACTCAATTATGATTTATGCTCTGCAACGAATTTTAGAATCTCTGCGACCACGTGTGATATAAGCTGCATTCCGTCGCTCCGCCATAAGGAACGCTGAAGTAACCGATGAAAAGATTGCTGAAAAGTCGTTTTATACACGTAAAAATAGTCAAAACCTATGCAAGTACTAGGTTTCAAATACAAAACTTTCTATTCACAGCTTTTTTCTGAACAACTTTGCAAAGTATTGGAAATTCTTACTGCCTTAATCGCCTACAAAATGTGCAGATGATATGATTATTTTCGGACTATTTTTCCAGTGAAAATTGCGCATTTGCAAATGTGCAATAAAATTCCAATGAAATTCAATTAAGCATTCCAAAAGAGGTGTGAATTACGATACAGGGTAAGAGCATGCCTGCAGAGTTTTCCGAGCACAAATTAGTTGCATTGCGTTAACGCGTACATTTCCGAGAAAAATCATGGACATTGACATTTGCATTTTCCCTTTTTTTTTGTGCAAATATTGAGGTGAAATTAAAAAACTGTTTTTTGTGCGGAAACAGAAACTTGTTAAATGAATTCCAGTGAAGTTGTGTTTGTGTGTTTATGTGTGTGTGTCCCACAGTTAAACAGTTAAGTAATTAAACGGACATTCGCCGCAAATCTATTAATTATTAAACAGAATTTGACCTTGCACAGAATGCAGTGTGGTGTTTGCCCCACGAGAGTGCTGAAGCAAACCAAGACCCATACTGAAGGAGAACAACTATGTTTTCTGAGTTGCTGTTACTAGTGTTGCTTTATATCTGGATGCAAATTCAAGCTAGTTTGCTGTCAGTTTTCCCAATAATAGATAATGCCCCCAACTCTCGCGGTCTGTGTTCCATGTCACTGCCCGGCCCTTGCAAGAAGTACATGAGTACGTATACTCTCCTTTACGCAGTCCTCACAAATTCCTGCGAGAATCGGGAAGATTGTGTTCAATTTGTACTTTTCCCTAGGGCGGGGGCTACAATAATAAACCTTTTAGATCTACTGTGCCCCCTAAGGAGCTTATAGCACCCCTATCAGTTCTATCTCTGCTACAAACTTTATTATATTGAATGGTTCCAAACGGGCCGTGTCGGTCAGTGAGATCCTGTATCCAACGAGTAGCTACAACCTTCTTCTCGCCAGGGCATCACACTCAGCCAGGATGTGCTGGGAGGATTCCTCCTCAAATTCGCTGAGCCTGCAGTTGCTGGAGTTGGTGGTGTCCAGCTTATTCAGGCTTCAATGTCCGGTAAACAGAGCGAAACAGTATTTCCTCTCGTATCAGAAGTTGCTTGACTGTGTGTCTTCCAATGCCAAAAATGCTCTGGGCGGGGTTTTTCCACCTTCAATCGAAGTCTTAACCTGATCCTTAATGTACTAATAATAAAATCAAATTTTTCGAAACACATTCTACAGACGGCTTTTTGAATGAATCATTCGCCATGCACCAGTGTTCTTTGGACATTTGAAAAGAATGAAAGCTTCTCAAGAACCACACAAATGTATTCTTTTTTATTACAAATTGTTCAAGAAATGAGCACAGGGTGTTCTAGCTACAAGCACGTAATATTTTTATATCACGTACAAAATGTTCGCAATGAAGACCAAAACGTTCTTTATTTAAGACCGACCGATTAAGGATCAAAGAAAAATAAGTTGACAACAGACTATTGTTAACGAATGGTCATGATTTCGGTAATTTAAGACCGATTCTCGATTCCCTCGAAAAAATCAAACAGCCAAATCTTAGCGCAGAAGCTCGTCGGAGTGCTTCGGATGACATTCTAATTCGAGTATGTTTTCATGGCTACCACTTGGTTCAACATTCTTCTAGCTATTGATGAAAGAAATCTACTTTTTCAAGAGATGAACGCTAGCACTGCTAATCTTGAAAGTTTACTTGCTGACATGCAACTTTTGGGCAACGGGCGGAGTGGAATTTGGACTGAGCGATACTTCGTCGATTTCACCACCAGCCACCAGGAACTTGACACATAAAATCAATGATGAAGACTGCACTGATGAATAAAACAATTTTAAGCGCAACACTTTGTTCATTATAATCGCTATTGCTAAATAGAACGAAACATTCTCATTCAAGAGATTCGAAAGTAAAAAGGGTATAGAATACTTTCTGTTCTCGTATTTGTATTTATATTTCTTGATACTATCAGCTTGATCCCTAAAACGCTTCGTACTTCCAGTTATAGCGTAACCTGCGAAGACTATCGAAGTTTTGGGAGTGGAAAGACGCGGGACGTTGAGGTAAATCCCACAAAAATTCGGCTCTCATACGATGCAAGTTTAAGTCGATGCGACCAGTTCAAGCTCTTTAAATGGTTCTTAAAAAGATTCAATCTCGTCAAAGTAAATAGCATACTGAGGCTTCCAAACGCGTGACCTGTATTCAATAGCCTCTTGGTGCTATAGGGTTACATAACTCATACGACAAGTTTTGACCTGCTGAGGTGGTATTCTCTAACTCGCTCACATATATCCATATCTACATGTAGTGGAATTTTGCAGCAGTTTAAGGCGCATAAAATCAGCATATTTTTGACCATATCTTTTGATGTATGTATTCGATTTTGATAATTTTTATAAAATGGATGCACATAGGCACGACGCAAAGCTCTGTCAAGTTTTGAGATAAAGGATTTAATACAGGTGGCAGATATCAACCCAATCCGACGAAGTTCATCTTTCTCGGAATTACTTTTACAATAAATTTGGTAAAATTTTGTGTCGCTAGCTTTTACGGTCTCGCAGAATAAGCGCCACATACAGACGGACGGACGGACAAACGGACATGGCTTAGTCGCTACCCGAGTCATTGATTCATCTTTTTGGCCCATGGAACTTATGGTGTGCCATTATAGGGTATTTATGCGTCATTATGCTTGACTTTGATTTGCTCTTCCACTTTCGCTTCCTACATTCTTGCTTGCCTCGTTTTAATTGGATGTCATACTTGAATAGTTTATTAATGAATCGTAACGTTAAACGCTGCATTCTCGGACCACAAACTGAGGATGGATCTGAATCCCTGGCGATTAAGTTATCATTAAGTAATTAAGTAGCTTATAAGTTAAGCTCTGCTTATGTAGCTCAACATGAACACACACACACACACACACACACAATTAAATAAGTGAATAAATAGTTGTGTTGTGTTTTTTTGTTGTTGTCATTCCATTCATTCTCTGCAAGTCTCTACACATGCCATTCTATGTAGCTACTTTTAAATAAACAGGATTTTCACCGAAAGCTAACAAATGTTTGCAGTTACTTGCGTTACATGCAAAATAAATGTTTAATATCACAACAGATTTGCTCTGTTTTTCTTTGCGCTCTTTGAGGGGCGGCAAAGAAAATCGTGTGAACTTTAACCTTTCGCGTTTGTGCTGTGACCTTTGGGCTCTGGCCCCTTGTTTGCATTTGCTTCGTTTATATTGTTAATTAATTTACCAATTTATTGGCCAACAAACAGAATGTTAAAAGTCAAACTGTTAACGTTAGCTAATAATAAACTAGCTGTAAACTAGTTTATGATGGGGTAAAAGCGCTATTGTGATGTTCAAGCTTTTAAATTTCACATTTTACTTTTATGATAAACCGCCAGGAACAGGAATTCAATCAATTTTTACGATTTGATAACAAACAAAAAATGTTTTAAAAGCAAGCCGAAACTTTGCAATTTTCGCAAACACATGAATTTTTACGATTATACAAATGCTTTACAATGAAATGAATTCTGCAACAAAAACAGCGATAAAAGCAAGCAAAAAACCAAATCAAATTGTAGAATTCGGCATAAAGAACATTCAGCTTTTTGGCATCCTGATATAAACAAACATACGTGATCGAAGTAAATAAGCTCAGCTCCACTCAGCTCAGATACGCTCAGCTTGAATTTCACTCTATGTGCGCGTTCCTATACACTTTGCGCTAAATCAAACATTTTAGTTGACAATACTAACACACACACACACACACACACACACACACACACACACACACACACACACGGACTTATAAAAAAGGCAGTCAACTAATCGAATCGCATAGCATTAAATTCCATCAGCAATAACAACAACTGAGCGAAAGGCGGCATGTTGCCAGTGTTACCACCGCAACCCCAACTTACCAAAATCCAAATCCAAATCCGAAACCCAAATCCACAAGCACAGCGCATAGACATGTGTGTCTATGTTGTTGCTTTTCTCTAATTTTGGAACCGCTCATATGCTTGCTCGCTCGCTCATCATCCGAAAAATCTTCGATTGATTTGGAGTTATGTGCGTCAGCTCTCGCCTGTACACATCCACTCACTTCCTCCCAGTTGCCCGTCGCCTCTCAACCCTTGGACCAAGTCCCAGTCAGCAGTGTCAGTACGGGTTCTAGACTCGGTTTGCTGCCGCTTCTATGATTGTTGCTGATTTGTTGGCATTTTGCGCTTCATAAGTAGCTACAACTCAAATATATATATATATATATATATATGTATATACTATATATATGTATAACTTCATCGACGTTGAAGCTGTTGTTGTGAGTGCTGCGTACGACAAGAGACCAAGAGACAAGCGACATGTGTGTAAGCATGTTCGACTTGGTGATGCTCTAGAAATACAACATAATGAGTTTCTTCCTTTAGCATCGAAGTGACTCCACAGCAGCACAGGATTGAAGTTCGTCAGTTTAAGCCTTTTTGTAGGGGCGATTCTTTGCTAACACAGACGTATGTACAGCTCGTTGGCAGCTACGCAACTTGCCATGGGCGCCCCATCATAGATGACGGCATGGCTGCATCCATGACGTAGTTAGGATCGCTATCAAGTGGCATAACCGGCGTGCCTGCAGAGTGCTTCAAGATTCGTAGGGTGCATGCACCAGCTAGATGGGAGAATGCCTGCTGTTTAGATCCTTGGTAGCCTCTGTCCTGTCCTCAAGAAGCGTGACCCCACGGCATGCACCAACTACCAAAGTATCAGCATTCGTTTGAAAGCATATAAGGCACTGTCGAGGGAGATCGACTCAACACTGATCGCAGCATTTTAATGCGGACTGAGACCCCGCGCACACGGAAAGCGGAACTGAGCTCAGCTGATCCGAGTGATGACAAAGTTAACACTAAGAAATCCTGTTGCCGATACGCTTTTGCGTATAATTCGCTTAACTTTTCAGCGCTGACGCGTTCAGCTCAGTTCCAGACCAATATTCACGCTACGCCAATTTCTGGAAAAAACACACGGAAAACACATAAACAGCCAACATTTTTTGTCGATTTTAAAGCAGCATTTGATAGATCGCATATATGCCGCGCTGTTCGAGTTCAGTGTCCCTGAAAAACTGGTGCATCTTTGCAATATGAGTTTGGGCAACACGCGCACCTCCGTAAATGTAGAAACTTCTCAGCACCTTTTGATACCGAATGACGCTTCATATAAAGCGATGCACTCTGCTATGTTCTGTTTAACTTTGTATCTCGAAAGGCCACATTACATCGGAACGTGAACTGTAAGGGTATCGAGTTGCGCGCCTACGTAGATGATTACGATATCATTGGTAGTACTAAGCGAGCAGTTACCGAAGTTTTT
The DNA here is from genome assembly GCA_035041775.1 of Chymomyza caudatula. Lineage (NCBI taxonomy): Eukaryota > Metazoa > Arthropoda > Insecta > Diptera > Drosophilidae > Chymomyza > Chymomyza caudatula. The sequence continues at coordinate 2,008,914 of JAWNKW010000070.1, forward strand.
GCGGCTATTTAAATAAGAAGAGAAAGAGAATCTGCCTATTCTATCATTCTTTCTCAAAGTTATCGATAAAGTCATTTCCAAAAAAAGTGCCTTCTCCGAATAACTTTTATCGCCAAACTAGTTTAGAGCATCACAAAGTCGCACATTCCTAATTGTAACATGACACACACATGTCGCTTGTCGCTTGGTTTCTTGTCGTACGCAACACCAACAACAACAGGGAGAGCAAAGGCGACGACAACAACAACAACAGCGTCAACGTCGATGAAGTTATACATATTTCGTATATATATGTAGTTGTAGCTACTTATGAAGTGCAAAATGTCAACAAATCAGCAACAATCATAGGAGCGGCAGCAAACCAAGTCTAGAGCCCGGATTGACACTGCTGACAGGGATTCGGGCTAGGAGAAAAGGCGAATTGGCAACTGGGTGGAAGTAAGTGCATGTACAGCTGTAAGCTGATGCACATGACTCCAAAACAATAGAAGATTTGTCGGATGATGAGCGATATGGCTTTAGATTTGGATTTGCCTTTTGGTACGGTGGTTGGTGTGTTTCATGTTTACGTTGTTGTTATTTTTGTATCCGAAAGCAGGGAATACACGTATGTGAACAATCACAAATATGAAAGAAAAGATAAATAGAGGACAGGCAGACGAGGACTAGACATCGTTGGCACTCGTGCCCGGATCGAGCAAGCGGGCAACCTCGAATGGGTTAGACTAGAATGATGATTTGTAAGGCTATTGGGATTCAACTGGCAATCGAAGATGTGTTAGCAACGTAGCAAAGTAGCTCAACAGGATCCTGGAATAGCCTAAACATAGTTGGAACAGAGTGGACCTCGCATTCTAGGGAGCTGACGCTCCGAAAGATCAATCGGCAGGAGAAGGTTATAGTTTCTCCGTCCCAGTCTCCGTAGTTGGAGACCGTGCGGAATGCACTACATATTCGCATCCCGCCTGTTCTGTAGGTGGCTTCAACTTCTCTCATGTAACGACGGGTGCGTTTTGCCTTCTCCTATATAGGTGCCGCGGACATAATGGCGGCCTTCATCGCGCTGTGTATCAGCAGTCTAATAAAGATTTTGGACCTCGATTGTTCGGCATCAGTCTCGTTATGGATATGCTGCTCGTCGATGTTTTTGTGCAAATATACTCTAGGTGTTCCTTACAGGAGAGTCTAGTGTCGATCATGACGCCAAGGTATGTGTTCTGCCAATTAAAGTCCGATGTAAGCCAGTCAGTTTTTACCATCTTTAGCGCTACCGTTGCTTTTGATTCCACCACATGGAGCTCCTAGCCTACTAACAGGATGGCCAAGTCGTCTGCGAATACTACCAATTGTGCGTTAGTTGGCATTTTCAACCGCAGGATTTCATCATACATGCAGTTCCAGAGCAAGGAAATCAGCACTAAAACTTGTATGTGACCGGACTTGCTCATACTGTAGCCACCGTTGGTTCACGTAGCAACTGCATAATTTTAGGAGCGCGTTGAGAACTTTGAAAAGATGTAGCGATTCCAATATCTCTGTTCGATCAGTGTGTGAGACGCATTGATTGAGCACGATTAAGGCCGCATAGTGTCACTTTTCCTGGCAAAATGCAGATTTTTGGGCGACCTACACGGATTTTGTCCTGTAACAAATGACGGTGTTGAGGAAAAACATTTTAACAGTTTTGCACAATGGCTAAGCTTGGTGCTTCATCGCCAAAAGTCATTCCGGACTTGATTGAAGTTCGAAAATCACAAAAAATCTCCGCATGAAAATGTTGAAGAGTCAATTCCATTTTGTTTTCGAGATGAAACTTACAAGTCATTACAAGCAATAAACAAAGTAGCCAAAACGTTCTTAGTTTTTTGCCAGAAAATACCAAACATCAAGAAGCAAATGGTAATTCACACCTTCCGCTTCTTAGCTGGCCATAGCACAGCCTGATATGGAGCACTCTGCTTCGCGCGGTGATAACAAAGGTAGCTAATGCGCTCTCTACCTAGTGCTTCCACCGGAGACAAGGCTTCACCCTTCGTCGCCTTCCTTGAATAATCGCATTAAAGTGTTATTGCGTGGGAGTTTCTTCATCCATACGGACAAGATGACCAAGCCAGTGCAGCCGCTAGATATTAATTCACGTAACTGTGTCAATGTCATCTTAGAGCTCTTAGAGTTTATCATTCTATAGAATGCGATAGTCTTTGCCAACGCTTTGTAGGCCCAAGATCTTAAGCAGTACTTTCCGGCCAAACGCTCCAGCATCAGACTGCCTCGAGACCCAGATGAGCGTCGTTTCGTCGGGAGCGACTCATTTTTCTACTGGGACCATAGTAACATCTATTGGCAATAGGCTGAATAGTCTTATAGAATATAGTTCTGTTTCGATGTACGTCGCCTTTTGCAACACACACTTCATTACAGAGTTAAAGAGCTCGAAGGAGAGAGCATCGCCTGGTTTGAAGCCACGCTTGCGATCAAAAGGTTCGGATAGGTTATTCCCTATCTTGACGGAGCGGCATGTGCTGCGTATTGTTATTATGGAACTCTGAAATCATACATATATGTACATATTTGTATTCAGAATTTGGCGTAACCTGAACATCTGTTCAATGGCGGTTTTACCAGACCTAAAACCAAACTGCGATAATCATTAGTTTTTCGCACAACACGCTTGATAGGACCTTATATAGCGTCTCTGTTCAGATTGGGATCTAGTAGGGTCACAAAGTGCACCACAAAACATAGCCAACCGTTTCAATCTAGAGTTATTGTGTATAAATAGATGCCCATTTTAATGTAATGTACGCTCATTACCTTTTTATAGTGTATGAAAAAGTGAAATTGTAAATTGATGTTCGATTTGTGCGACAGCGTTTCTGACAGCCACGGCAGCCAACCCTGCACCCCGCTGCTCCGGCAATCCCTCCCAGCAAGAGCTCAGCCAGTCAGTCGTATATTTTTGTTGCTTTTGATGTCTGTGTTGCTCAGCTGTAGAAAATTCTTAAAATTGCAGCTTTTTCTCGTTTCTACTTGGGAGCAAACATTTTATGTTCGTTGTTGTTGCTTCATTTTTTGGAAACACGCTAAATTGTCACACCCAAGTTGCTTGGAGCGCGTCGTTGAAGACGCAGGGGTTAGGCGTGTGTATGCTTACCTTTTGATTTGGAACTTTAAGACGCGAGACATGTGACTGCCTTGGGCTAGATTTGCAGCGTTTTGCTGAACTTTTTCGCCCACTCGCTCGTTTTGTATCAATCAAATGAAAAGCAGCTTACAGCTTTGCCCGTGCTCTGGACAAGTACAAAATTGGCCAACAGCAACAGCCACACACAAAGCGTCAGTGTTGGGCAAAAATAAAAAAAGGGCTATGACTCTGGCTAAGACTGGGGTTAAGGCGTAGCGGGTGGGTCTCTTTGGGTTACTATGCGTTTTGGCAAGGGCAAACCCAACAACATCAACGGCAAAAGCTACGAAATGGCGTACTAAATGGGCGTTGTTATTATGCTCGTGCCTTTCACTGATTTTAGTTGAGCAAACTAAACAGAAACAACAACAACAACAACAACGCCAACAACAACAACGCCGACAATAAGGGTGCTCGACATACACGGCGTATACGTAACTTTTGTTGTTTTTTAGGGCCCAAACGCGGTTGCTGGGCGTTGATATAATATGAAGACGCTGCTGCCTGGGCCCAAAGTTTCTTCTCTTAGCTGTGTTTTATTTTATTTATTTATTTATTTTTTTTGCTTTGCTTATTTTTATTATTATTGCTGTTATTGTTGTTCTTGTTCTTGTTCTTGTTCATGTTACTGTTATACTTGTTGTTGTTGTTTTTTTCTTTCCATGGTGTGTTGTTGGTGCGTCGTCTCGTTTTCCTTTCTCATACCAAAATCGAGACGCTGCTGTCGTTGTTGTTGTTATTTGCTATTTGGTGTGTTGGCACAATGGGCTACTGACTGTTGACTGCCGCCTGCATGATGTACGCAGCCTTTGCCGTTACTTTTTTTTGGCCCCCGTCAAACATCATCAACGCTTTTGGCTTTGCCTTTGTGCTAATAAAACGCCCAGCGCGACCCAAGATCCGACCCAGGGCCCCGTAATGGGCTATTTAACTGATTTGCTCAATTGAATTTTGTGCCATTTGCTGATGACGCAGGCGGCCAACAAAAACAACAACAACAACAAGAGAAACAACAGCCACAAAAAAAGTGGCTAGCTGTTACATACATGTGTTAAGAACAACAGCAAAACCGACCCTGACCATGACCCAGCTCATTGGCATGTCGCGGGTTATCATTATCAGCAACCACTAAGGTCATTGCAGCTGCGCGTCGATTGTCATTCTATTAAGTTTTTTTTTAAATTTTTAGCAAATATTACGCATACGCAGCGTATACGCAAAAGCATTATAGGTAGTTGGTATCGCACGGCGCTGACCACCAGTGAGCAAAGGACTATGATTCCGCCATATGAAGCCGCGTGAAGCAGAGATTGAGAGATGCAACTATTCCATACTAGTGTTCGCCTTGTCGTCGACATTCGACGACTTAATACACGCTCTCATAACAACTGATAACGAAGAGTAGAAAACACGAAACAAGAACGTTTCTGTGTACTTCTATGTTATAGTTTGTTGTTGTTTTTTTTTCTTCAAATCGATTTTTACCTGACTGAAACGCAACGTATCCGGTTGAAACTTAGATTCTGCAAACCGCAACTATTTTATCTTTAGAATGTTATAGATTTCAATTAAAAATGTTGCGTTATTGCGCAGTAAACGGTACCACACTGAATTTTTAGCGCATTTAGCGTATTTGTATATAGATTAGCGTATCTTTGACCCTATGAGCAACTTACTCACTTCGAACAATGATCTAATGTCTTAGCAGCAGGCTTACAAGCAAAAAAGCGCTGCAAACGCTGCACAGTGGGAAACCCTACATACGTTTACGGCGAAACTCATACAATCGTTTTTGAAGAAGTAAAGATATTTTCAAAGAATTCCTTAAGCATTGCATAGAAATGTTAGCAAATTGGAGATTATAAGAGCTTCAAACAACGTATGCTTGCAATATATTCCATATTCCAATTCGCGCTCATTGCTCAATGCATGGTTTGAAAAACTTTTGATAAGATATTTCTGGTTCACATTGAACGCTTGCCTTACAGCTGTATCTATCCTGGTTGCCGAACTATGACCATTAAAAGTAACAAGTAGTAAATGAAGTGTTTCCAGATAACGCCTACTTTCGCTTTAGCTTTTAAAACAGCCTTCTATTTTTGCCTGCGGCTGTTGTCCCAGTGGAAATGCCTTTGCCGCAACCCTTATTGCTGCATACTAGCAGCTCCAGAATGAAAGCGAAACAATGCTTTGACTTTTATGAGCACTCCTGGCTGCTTCGAGTGGAAAGTTCTCCTCAAGAACTTTGCAACTTTTGCTGCGGGCTTAAAACATATGTTAGATTTCTGTGTTGGCAATGCCAAATGAGAGATTCCGACTAAATTGATCGTATTCGCTCTACCTAAGCCGCTAACTCAGTAAATGGTTGTATTGGCGAGTTCTCATACTCAGGAGCTGGCACCAGCCGAAGCGGCTTCATCCAGCTTGGACGCCATTGAAGGCCTTGATTTTATGTCATCAATCCTTTAAGTTTTTAAATCGGCAAAAGCTCATTTTTCTTTTCATTGCTCCAAAATGCATTGTAATGGCATTTTTTGGGCTTTGTAATCAGCGAGTTTGCCTTATTGCTTGATTTAACTGGGGCACTCAGCTCCACTAGAAGGAACAAATTCATCTGGTATGATTTTCTGTTTGGCCTATTTTGATTCCGAGTTCATTATGTTGAGCCGCTTAAGTTCCAGCTATGCGTTCTGCTCTTCTCTCATTTTTGTGCTTTTTCTTTTGTTTTTTATGACTTTCCTTTAACCGAATTTTGTACATTTCGTTTTTTATTATTTATTTGCGTTTTGGGTTTCAACATGAGATTTCGTGGTAGACGACGACGACGACGGCGACGACGGCAGCGGCATCAGCCAGAACCCAGTGACTTCCAATTGGGTCAGCTGCACGCGGCAGCCACAGAGCCGAGCCAAGGCAAATTGCTGCGGCACATAAAGCGCTTCTCCCTTATGCCAGCAGCCCAGGCCAGGCAACCCCTTCACCGCACACCCCAAATGCGGCTACGTAAGCCAAACACTGTGGCAAATCGTACTGGTACGCAACTAGTTACTAACTAGTGCAAGTGTTTTGTAATATGATGCACATTTGCATAGAGCGAACTGGTATGTCGTACGCTGTCATAGAAACTAGTAACTTGAACTATCATCAGCAATTATTCTTGTCATTTTCATTTGGTTTATTGTCTCTTTGACTGCTATTATGATGTTGCGCTCTTGAGGTTCAATTCTTGGTGATATGTTAGAGCATATCGGCGAATGACACTCTGACTTCACTTTGTCAAAAAAAAAGTTTAGAGCTTAATTTCACTGTTTAGCGGATGATTTTCTCAATGCAGTTGTGACGATGGTCGAAAAACGATTAATGGCGCAGTCTGATGAAAGTGCCCTTGGAGTGCAACTACTAAGAAAGCACGGCATACTAAAATGAAACATTAAACTGACAAATCAAGATCCGTTAAAACTCACAAGAAAAACAGAATTACAGGTTGATTTCAAGAGCCAACGCTGCAGATTTCCACTATTGTTGGAAAGACTCTAGCAATTTCGTCATACTGACAATTTGGATTCAGAATTAAGCATAAAATGAAATCTAAGGCAGCATTAACAGTCCTGCCTTTAGAGTATCTTTAGTGAAGTTACCATTTAGCTAAGTTTCTTATAACTTCATAAGCGTGTGTCCGAGTTTGACAGATGCTATCAATTGGAGCACACTGAATGATTTTCATCCAAAGGCAGCTTCTGCTGCAATTGCTTTCCCGCTCATCGTCCTCGATTAAACAAGCTTCGGCCTGCACCTTCGCATTGAGAACTTGCTCATCGATACTTAGGTTGACGACACGGCCATCCTGGCCTGAAATAATTGTTTGTACGAAGCAACGGATGTTCTACAGCAGTACTTGGAAAGCTTTGAAATTATGGCTAAGCGCTGTAACGTAGGCATAACTGCGAGGAAGTGCGCCAATGTGACTGACGCAGTGCGTAAGGAACTCTGCCTGGCGTCTTCTTGCAGGACACACTGCTGGTGCATCACAGCAGTAACAAGTACTTGAGTGTACACTCAAGGCGCATGACCCTCGGCAAACACATCTCCAGCAAAAAACTATCCCTTAAAAACAAGGTGACCATTTACAAGTAGTGCATAGCTCCTGGCTGGCGTTATGGCTTGCAAGTCCACGGAACTGCTGCAAAGTGCCATTTACAAAAAATTCGAATATGCTAACTGGCGCCCCCTTGGTTTATGCGAGCTGCAGACATTGAGTGTGACCTAGATGTGCCAAAGGACGCAAAATAGAAGGCGGAGGTTACATTCGATCGAACTCATTTCCCGTTCGGCCTTCTCCAACCACAACGCGTAAATAGCCGAAAACACAATTTTATACCAACTTATATGCCTTTTGGTACCAGTTGGCAACTAGTTGCGCTCGAAGTAGTTGTAACTGTTACTAGTACACGAATTTGCTGCAGGCAAGCTGTGCGTATGTGTGTACGGGTGTGTGTGAGTGTGTGTGTGAGTGTTGCTGTATGTGGGCTTTGTTTTGTGAAGTAGTAGAGCGCCCGAGTGCCCCGTAATACCGCCCTCCGTAAGACCCCGCTGCCGTAGTAACGTGCGGATTCTTGGCTGCCGCTTGCTTTTAATTTCGTTTTTTGTTTTCTTTCGTATTATTTTTACGTTGTTTTTTGTTTGTTTGTTTTTTTGTGTTTTGTGTGTGTTTTTTCTTTCTTTCTTTCTTTCTTTTTTCGTCTTTATCATTCACCTTGCATGCATCTTAGCATGACATTTTTCTACGTTGTTTTGTTATTGTTGTTGCTGCTGCTACTGCTGCCATTTTGTGATGCAGCTCACGGCTTCAGCTGCTTCTTCTTGTTCTTCAGCTGCTTCTTCTTCTGCTTCTGCTTCCTCTTCTTCTTCTTCTTCTGCTTCTTCTAGCCGGCGTATGCGTTGCATTGCGGTCTCTGCGATTGTTTCTTGTTTTGTGGTTAGTTTTACTTTCTTTTTTTTTTTTTTTTACTTTTTTGTCTTGACACCCATGTGACGTACTTCTCCGTCCACCTGACGTCAACACTTTACCTAATTTCCAAGCTGCACACACACACACACACACACACACACACACACACACACACACACACACACACACACACAAGCGGCCAAGTGTGCGCGTTGATGGGCAGCAAGTGCAACGTGCAGGAGCTTAAATGTCTCCGGTTTGTACTGAAAAAATTACTTTGTTATTTTTAAACGTCATGATTATATGGCATAATCCACAAAAATTCGAGTTAAAAAGATTAAAACGAACTTTTGTGTATTACTGCAAGTGAAAAAGACACACTGCCTCCTGTCCCTGCCCCTGCCCCTGCTCCTGCCTCTGCCCCACATGGGCAGCTATTCAGCAGAGAGCTTTCTTTTGGGTTTAATGACAAGGTAAGAAAATTTAAAGCTAAACATTTCCATAAATATTAAAATATGACAAATTTCTACATACGTTATAAGCTCCGCCGTACATAAACCATAACAAGGCGTTATGACATGCGAAGCAAGAAGGGTTACTTGGGTTACACTTACTCCCCCCTCCCTCATGGTGTCAAGATGATAAAGATTACCAGCTCTAATTTTGTGCTTTAAGATATTGTTACTCAGTATTGTGGAACTTTGCATTGAGTTGAACTTTAAATTTTTACCAAAATTTGTTTTGCCTGCGACTTTAATTAAATAGATTTGCCAAGATTCGTGAGAGCCTGAAGCGTGCACAGCTAGAGTTTTGTGAGTCTATTTAACCACTTGCTACATTAAGTAAATTCCTGGTTTTGTGGAAAATTTGAGCAAAGTAAAGCGAACTCTCATCTCTTTTTCGTTATACGCTGCTTGCACTAAGGTTGCTCGAAAATTGCAGGCAAAACTTCCTGCAACGATGGATAGAACCTCAATTGCCGCAGTTATGGACGTTTGGTAAGATACCTAAACCATATATTCTGCTCTTCAGCTGCTGACAGTTAAAGGAAGCTTCGATTTTCTGGTTTTGTAACATGTTAATCACTCAGCTACATCGCCCCAAAACTGAAAATCAACATCTCAGCGATGTCATATAACACTAAGCAACAACAAAAAAAAGCCTATGTCTAAATTATACCTTTTCCGATAAATTTATAGTCGCTGACTTCGAATCCGGCAAATGGAATCGGAATGCAAAGAGGTTGCATTTTATAGCACTGTTTTCGAATTATCGCTTTTTCAAAAAATTCGAGTTTTCAATAGTTGCGAAATGGACAAATTTCATATTACTTGGGAACACTTCCATTTGAATTGAATGTTATTAACTATTGATTTAATCTGTTTTGGATAGTTTTGGTCTAACTTGATTTGATTACGATTTACAAGGCATAAAACTGAATATTATGGCTATTAACATTTTTTTTGTTTTCCTGATTTCAGTGCCTTGTAATCCACAATCGAGATAAGATAGACTAAAACTGTTCGAGGACCTTTGAAGCGACTTTTAAATACCTTCAATGCAAATTACTGTACATCTCGATCGGCAGTAAGCCTACCGAGTAATATGAGACTACTTTCGAAATCTGTTATATGAATTTGAATTTCGAAATATTTCGAAAACCGTTTTCGATGATTCAAAATGGTTTCGGTCTTTAAAATCAGCAGCCCCAAATTTACCGGAAAAGTAATGTTTTACTCCCGGATTTTTGATGTGATTTTTTACGAAAATTCAAAAAAAGTGTCAGTTGAGGCTTTTACTTTGCCGCCTTTCGCTGCCGATTTTGCTCAAATTGTTGTTGAAATGTTCGCAAAGAATTAATTTATCTAATCCTAAAATAACTCATTAAAACTTATTTTAGTTTAAGATTTAATTCATTTCAAAATGTTAGGTTTTCAAAAAAAAAATTTGCATTCATTGCCCTGTAAAATCAAATCAAGTTGGACCAAAACCGTGTGAACCCTGTAATTTGCAATCTATCCTAAAATAACTTCATTTGGAATAAAAAAAAGATAAAAATTTTGTATTGCCAACAAAATATTGCGCGTTCATGGACCTCTAACTTGCAATGGAAACAAGTAAGACCAAAACCGTCTGAAAATCGGTGATTTGATATAAAATTACCTTCAGTTTGAATGAGTTTCTCGGCTCTACCGGGTGCAGAAGGAGGTTGAGTGAGCTGCTCAGAAAGAGAAGTCTACGGCAGTCCGTTGTGATTGTAGATTTCGCAGTGATCTGAATGGCAACTTTTTTGGTTTTTTAAGCGCATGCGAACCTTGGTCAAAATTGAGTCTTAGAGAGTTATATTTTGTATTTGATTACTGATCAATGTGCGAGTGAAAAGACTAAACCTTTGAGTTATGCAGTTTCGTGGCTTCTTTCCATAGAATAACACCAATCTGAGGCGGAAGGATTCCAACTTAGACTGATAATGCTAGTTGAATATCCTTTGAGGGATGCTGAATTCTCAGCTTACTGCTAAATGGCATTAAGTTGGGGATTGTAAACATTTAAGGAAATTGCAACACTTAACTCGTTGCCAATAACTAAAACGTTATCTCATATTTCACATAACTTAAAGTAATTGTTCGGGAAAACTGGAAATTGTCCTCTGCCCCTAATGAATTAAATAAATAAGCTTCTGTTGGTAATTGTTTGTCTTCAAGCTAAAAATGCTGCAACTTTAAGCTGCACACAAATGTAAGAGTTAAAGGGAATTCCAAGGAATACTATAAATGATTGATTGCTTAGAATGAAATTTCTACAATTATGTATTTCAAATGCCATATAATCAGAAAGATTTTTGTTTATTTTGAGAAAGCGAAAAAAACGGACTTTGCCCAGCGAACACACATAACTCACTTGTGAAGTTTGTAAGATTTATATTTGTGATAGCTGGTTTGAGTTGAATTGAAGCCTAACTCTGAAACTTTGCTAAAATGACATTAAAAAAGGAAAAAAGCGGCCAAAATGTTACCATTATCATAAAAGCTAACTCGTATCTTTGTGGTCATAAATTGCAAGGTAAGTCAGCGCGTTTAAAACAGTTACTTTGAAAATGTCATAAAATTATCTTGAAACACAATAAAACACATCTATGAAGAGCCAGTTCTTTACAAAGGAGCACCGAGGCAAGCAACCCCGTTTTGAAGGTCACAGCACGGCTGAGTCAATTGATTCTGTGTTAATCACCGCAACTGCCCAGAGCATTTTTTCTTTCTTTTTTTTATGCTCTGCCCCACTGTCGTTTGTATCTGTTTCTTTTTCTTTTGCTTCTTTTATTTTTATCTGAATCCCATGAGCAATGACCAGTCTAAGCAGCGGTGGCAGCAGCAGCAGTTCATGCCCCATATATCTTCATTTTATCAGCAATGATTTGCTACAATATCAATGTCCTCTGCTTATGTGACAAAACGCTTAAAATATTTGAAGCATGTGGCGCGGTATGCGAGGCCGTGCTGCCAGCCAGTGTCTCATTGTAGCAGTCACACAGCCGCTCAGACCCGTAGTCCCGCAGTCCCGCAATCCCGCAATCCCGCTGTCTCGTAAACTCTCCGTTTCCCAGTACTTTGCTCCTTTGGTGCTCCCACACTAGTGAGTGGCTCAGCTCAACATCACCACCCGCCGCCCAGCTTCACCAAAATCGGGCGGCAGACATCGGCCACAAGAAATGCCAATGCACAACATATGCAGACATAAGAATTTCCCAACATATAGTAGAAAAAAGCATGGCCAAAAATCCCCCTCACACACACACACACATACGCATACGCATACGCACACGCACACTAATACAGTTATGTACTATGGTACTATTTGGGCCGCCGACGACGCTGCTCTGCTGCTGCGCACGCTCACGCGCATTGCTGAGATACGACGACGCTGCTACGCTCTTTGAACGCCGCCATTTGATTGCCGCTGTCAGGCATCCCGCAGCGTACGACGTACGTTGACTGCGGCAGCGGCAGCGACAGCGACTTCGGCAGCGGCAATTGCTCCTGCTGCTGCTGGCCTACATATGCAGCGAGAAAAAAAGGTGTGTGTGTTTACTTAGCGCTCTTTTGCAATTGTAAACCAACAAACCACAGCGACGGCAGCAGGAGCGGCAGCGGCAGCGGCAGCAGCAGCAGCAGCCGCCCTGCGCCTTGCAGTCGCCATATGCCGCAGCAGCTAAAAGCTACTAAAAAATGAAATAAAAAACAACATATATGGCCCACTGTGCGTGTGTGTGGGTGAGCGACGTTGGCGTTTGTGTGGTCTGATTGTGTCACTGTGTCAATTGTTGGCGTTGGCCTTCTTGGCAGGTGCCGAAGTCTCGTTCTCTCTGGCCAGCAGCGCTGTCGCTCTCTCGATTCGCTCCCAGCTGCAGCGCAGCCTTTGGGTTTGCTTTTGAGCCGCTGTCAAGCAAAACATCAGGTGCCTCCTCTTTATTATGTTTACAATGTTGACTAAAGTTTGAAATGAAACACAAAAGCAGCACGAAAACAACAACAACAACAACAATATCACAAGTAGGTATTGCACGTTACACTCGCATGCAAGTTGTGTATATATGTATGTGTGTGTGTGTGTGTGTGTGTGTGTGTGCGTGTATGTGTGTGTGTGTGTGCACAACAAAAGGCAATGAACCGTCCGTTCATCGAGCAAACAGGGGGCACAGAAGCACGGAGAAGAGAGAGAGAGAGAGAGTGAGTGAGAGAGAGTGCGATTGAGAGTCAGAGAGCGAGGGTGCGTGAGGAAGAGTTAAAGCGGATTGTAGCGTAATAGTTGTGGGGTACATTTATACAAAGGAAGCGCAGTGGAGCCAGTTAATGGGTCAGCGCAAGTGAAGTGACGAAGCGGTCATAGCGACCGTCACAGCGAACTCAACAGCTGCCATGGTCGCTGCCGCTGCACAGTGGTCGAAATGCATTTACAACAGCTTCATCTACTGCGCGGCATTAATCGGCATCTAAATTATTGGCACATACGCTGATCAGCTCGATACTCTCACACTCGCACTAACTCTGCATTGTTTGTCCATAGTTTGTCTGTGGGATTAGGTTATAACCACAGTGTAGACTTCTTCAAATTGGCAACACTCCGGGCGAAACTAAGGTTTATACGCTTTGATTCGCGAGTAGTGGTGAAAAGACAGAGTCTATCGACGCTGTCGTATTTAGTGATAAAATATTAAGCGTTGAAGGCTACGGCATTGTATGTTGCGATTGCAGCTTTAGGATGTACGGTCTCGCCTTGCTTCGTCACATGCGAACCTTGGCTGTACCAAGGTGTTAGTCAGAGATTATATTGATCTTCTTGCCTTTCATCGATCACGGCGTCATCATTCTGATTGCGTATAGCCAGACCGCCTTGTTGGTCTCTCTCGAGAGTACGATCATATTCGCCTCCTTTCAACCTTGCCATGAAAATCGGCTAAAACGATATTTATTTCATGTGCTGGGTGACGATCACAAACTGTCTGGCATCTTTGGTTGCATTGACCGCCGTCGACACATGCGCACCATTAAGACTGATCTTAAAAAATTTGCATTAATGCGGATTGTTGAAAGCCTCTCTGTCACTGGTGTAAGCCGGCTGGCACGGTTGCGTAGTCTCCGGCCAACAACAAATTCACGCCTCTCTACATGCCAGCTGTAGCAGCTGTCACAGAGAGGCAGCTTCCATGAGGCTTTCCCTCTCCATAGCATATCCCCTTACGCAGTTATGACTGTTTTAAACTGCTCATGAGCCTCAGCCAATACGATATCGGCACCATCCCAATTCAGGGTCCGTGCATTCCAGTTAGCCACCGTTATATCATTGCCCCTTATACACCGTCTAGGGTGGTCCACATTCGGGGTTACCTTATCCGATGCATTTTCTACAACATATTGCATAAGAATGGGGTTTTTCTGTGTTGGCTCCCAAGCCCTATGGACAACCTTGTTACAGATTAAGCTGCACATTAGCTCACTATCTTAACAGCGGGTGGCACTTAGGGTAGAGGCACTACGAGGAGATTGTGCGAAGATTCTGATCTTCTGCCAAAGCGCGCAATCCCTGGGTTTTTTCATGTGTTCTAAAGCTATTAAATCAAGACACGATCCTAAACACCCCGCAAGAGCTTTCAGTAGTGATGCGCGAACTAACATGACAGTCAATAACTGCTCTTTCAATATTAAGTCGAAAAAGTTTGGCCCAAGCACATAGCGCATCCGACAACGAGTCTATTGTAATGGTTATGCAACAATCTCTCTTGGATTATCAGAAGCCCAAATGTGACAATTGGGTGGGCCACGGTGAAGCTGCCTGATCCCTGGCTATACCTTTACCTTTGCCTCTTGGTTAGCTGCTCTAGTTACAGCTAGAGACTAGAGCAGTAAGCTAATGTGCGCAGCAAAGTCTGCACAGGCCTTAAATAAGGTTCAGCGAAGGATTGGCACCCACCGCGTAACAATGGAAGATGGTATGACCTGCCTGGAGAAGTGATCTACACTCCGGTAACGGGTTGTTATGGCTAGTCAAGAAGAAGAAGAAATGCGACAATTTGGCTTGTATACGTTTCAATTCAGCAAAAAATGAGACTCGTCTTATTCGCGATTTTTGACCAATATTGAGTTCATTATGACGTATGGCAGTTAGAGGACGCTCTCCCTCGCTTCGTTCTCCAATTCTTGTACTAATAGGTGGGCAAGGCATATACACGCATTTTGCATAAACAAGTAGTATTCAATAGTTTGCCACACCAACACACCGCCAAAAAAAACAACAACAATAAAGCAGCCTCAACAAAATGTTCCTGCCACTTATCCTTAACAACCATTCATGCTGTGCATGCTTTATCCTTTACACAGACTCTTATTCCAATTTAATGAGCTGCTTTTCACTCTTCGCTATTCGTATAACTCAGAAGAAACATAAATTTTTCATTGTTTGTTTGTTTTATAGAGGAAAATACACCTATTTAAGTTAACTTGGTTTTACAATGCAAAACTGAACTGTAAATCAGTTGCTTTTTATGATCACAAAGTTAACACAAAATAAAGCCATCCGATTCATAATACATATGACATTTAATAGCTACATGTTTCGTACACATTGTTAACTTCAGTTTTCATAGCATCTTGAGTCACTGTGCGTATGTGACCAGTGACTTTGTTGTTGTTTCTTATCGTGTTGCTGGCGGTGTCGCTGTGTTTGTTGTTGTTACTGCTGCTGTTATTATTGTTGCCGTTATGTTGGAGGTTCTCTACATGTGCGCACACATGTTTTTAGTCCTCGATACTCTGCCTGTAAGTAAGTAGCTTACAAAGCTCATCATCTGGACATTTCCACCTAAAATTTATGGACATATCGCTATCAACGATAATATAAGAGAGATTTTTCAACAATGTAATATGAATGTGAATTAATGTTCCTCCAGATCAGCAGTGGGTTGGGACATGGCTCAGAGAACAGCGGGCACACTAGAAACGAGTGTTCCGCGTCTTCAACAACTACGCTTACACAATGGATCCTCCTGGTCCTTAAACCTATATAGATAAGCTTCGAAGCACCCGTATCCTGTGAGTGTTTGGGCAAAAACCAATGAGCCCAAGTCTACGGTTAAGCCTGGGGTAAAGGTAGGGAATGAGCCTGTATGTCCATCCACCTTTGGTCGCAGCTTACCACCTGACTGAAGGTGGTGACCCTCACCAGCCTAGTCACTGCAGTGCCGCTTTGTCTTTCTGCTGCAAACAGTTCCATTGGGTTCATTCGACCAATGTAGCATCTTCAGATACTGTTCAGTGGCAGCTTGCCACTTTAGGATGCCTTACAGCATCAGTTGAAGGGTAAACCTCCATTTATTGGGCCCATATTGGCGATGCTTTTGAAGTGTGAGGGCGGCACAATTGGTTGGATGGTTGGCGGTTCACACTGACACAATCGCTTAGAAACGCTGAATATCCCAATTCAAAGGCCACCAGTTAGCTTCGTCAGAAGAGTAAAGATCTGCGAGCCTTGGTTGAATTGGCCAATATGAGCCCCATTGACGACCCAACATGTAGAAGCCGACTGGAACACAGTCTATGTCACTGTACGGCTTATGCGAGGACACGAATGCGCCTTTTGGGAAGTGATAAACTCCACATGAGCGAGTTGTATACTCTTCACGAATTCGTACGGAGGCCGGGAAAATTGTGTTATTCTGGGAGGGGCTCAAATTTAAGCAAAATAACATATTATTTTCGAAGTTAATTTAAAGATTTGATTTTGTTGTTGATTCGTTTTCTTCGTTTCGACGTAACTTCATATTGGTAGCTGCTCTTCTTGATTTTACCTATGAGAAAAGGAAACAGTTTCGAAGGGTTATACTGTTGCATAGGTACAAATTTCCTGCTCCATTGCTTTCACCTTCCGCAATGAAACCCTTCCGTTGATTGAAATCCTTCCTTTTCAAAACGAGCAAGCTGGTTATTCTTGTGATCGTCAGGATATTTCATTGTCATAGAAATATCACCTCTGGCAAACGATTTGTTGTGGCTCCAGCAGTAGCATTTATGAAAGTCGTTCCTTTATCTGGAAGGCACTTTTCCAGTCAGTGGTAACCTCTCGTACCACACAGTAAGGGCTTTCAACTCTTACTTTTAAAACGAATACCAGGCATTAAAATTGATGAAACGGCTGTTAGATGAAGTACATTTTGAACCAGAAGTTATCTTACAGTTAGTTGTAAAAAAAATAAACAACGTATAATCGATAAACCGATCGCTTGTTTTCCAGCTCTACGAAGAATGCTATTTATACAAAGGTTTTTGGGTAATTTCTGCAACATTTTATGGCATAGCTAGAAAAGACCAATAATATATATTTTAAAAGAAGAGAAGGAGAGGAGAAGGGAAGAGTAAAAGAAGGAATGGTGAGAAGAAGGGAAGCAGTGAGAGAAAGAAAAGGAGAGAAGAAGGAAAGGAGAGAAGCGAAAAAGCAGAAAAGGTGAGAGGAAGGAAAGATAAGAAAATGGGAAGGTAAAAAGACGGAAAGGTAAGAAGACAGGAAGGTTAGAAGACGGGAAGGAGAGACGAAGTGAAAAGATGTGAAGGAGCGAAGGAGAGAGGGAGCAAAGGTGAGAAGGAGCGAAAGAGAGAAGGCGATAAGAAAAGAAAAACAGAGAGACAGAGAGAGAGAGAAGAAAAGATGGAGAGAAGAAAAAAAGAAAAGAATGAGAGAAGAAAAGAAGGAGAGACGAAAAGAAGGAGAGAAAGACGGAAGAAGAGAACGAGTGAAGAAGTGAAAAGGAGAGAAGAAAAGTAGAAAAGAAGACAGTAATAGTATCATAAAATATGGCAAAGAGATGCGAGGGTTGGTGGTATTTCCAAAATTAACTTTTTAAATAACTCGAAAGCCATTTCTGGTGATGGAAAACGAGAAGAAGTGAGGGGAAAAAAAGAGTAGAAGAAAACAAGTGAAGAAGTGAAGAAGAGAAAAAAAAAGAATAGGGGAAAAAGCGCAAAAGAGAAGCAGAGAAGAAAAGGTGAGAAGGAGAGTCGATGAGAAAGAGGGAAGGGCGAAAAGGGGAAATCCATCTTTAAATTACCGAGATCTATTCCTGGACTTACCAGACGTTTCGAGCTGAAAAATTTTACATAAAGTCGGCTTAAAGTTGCTGTTGCAAGTATCTTTAAACAAAACTCATAGAGTTGTAAGTTCTTTGTTTGCGTACGTTAAGAGTATGTAAACTTCCAAGTTAAACAAAACTATCTTTTTGTGGGTGTGTGTGAGTGTGCGACTGGTCAAACGGATGTGTTTAAGTTCAGCACGCGCTCGCATGCGTTTTTGGCACTTATTTTTTTTAAAAATATTTTTTAGCAGTATTGTATATTGTAGTTCTTATTTTTATTCGTTTGAAAAACGATGGTGGCACCTGCTTGCTGGGACTCGGAGTTTGCTCCGTTGTTTCTTTTCATCGTCTTAAGGCACTTGTAAATTCTGATAAATGCCCTTTTATCTGCCCTGGCTCACACACACACACACACACACACACACACACACACACACAATAGAGGCTGTTTCTGTTGTTGGTTGGTCCTTGGTGTTGCCTTGACAGCACATCAACATTCTGCCGTATTTTTTTTTTAGTTCAATTCAAGCAATTGGGTTGCCCACGTATGTGTGTGTGTGTGTGTGTGTGTGTGTGTGTGTGTGTGTGTGTGTGTGTGTGTGTGTGTGTGTGTGTTTGTGTGTATAGAGTAATGCTGCATGTGGGCGCTTTTTGTTTGTTTGTTTTTTGTGTGTTTTTGATTGCTGATTTGATTGTTGTCCATTCTGACTTACCCGTGCTCCGGGTGCGTTCCGTAGCGTTTACCCAACCTGAGCTATCCGGCCACTCGTTCTTATCTGGTGGACATCTTTGGCTCTGGACCGCACTTGAATATTATGCATGCCTGAGCGGCTTTATAATAAAATATGTACCAGCGTGTGCATGTGTGTGTGTGTGTGTGTGTGTGTGTGTGTGTGTGTAAGTGTGTGCCAAAAAGTGTAGCATAGTTTTGTGGGCGCTGCTTAGTGCGCGCACGTTTGTGAAATGGCCAGCAAAGTCGAGCCGAACCGCACGGAAGAGCACCGAACCCGTACCCTGGCAGGCAGCCTCTTAATTACTTGTTGCAAAACTTTTCAGGCTTTAACTTTTGCCTAAAAGTTTTGCATGTGTGTGTGATAACTTGGGCTAGGTTTAGGCATAGCTATTGATTTGCTGGCTTGTAACTAAGGCTTTTTACAGCGATTTGCTGGCGGAAACGGAAATGCAAACGAAATTAATTTATACACGCACACACATACGGACAGCGTTTGGTTGGGCGTAAATTATAAATATATGTAAATGTTGGCAGCGCCAAAGCGTAAAAGTTATGCTCAACTAAATTAATTTCAAAAACTGCTCGAGCAGCCTCTTCAAGTGAGCGTCAGTCAGACAATGAGACCAACAAACAAACAGACAATGGGCTCCTATAAGGCCGGCTGATCCCGAGATCCCGAGAAAACAGCGGCAGTCGCAGCGACAACAACAATAACAACTACAAAACGCAACCAACACCTAACCAATTAAAAGTTTTGTAAACTTTTCAAATTAACTCGAAAACAACTTAATTTTTCCGCCTGAATATATTTCAACTCCGCTGAGAGTGCCCCCCAAAAACTCTTCGTCTGTCTTATTGTCTGTCTGGCTATGTTGCTCTGTGTCTGTGTGTGTCTGTGTGTGTGTGTGTGTGTGTGTGTGTGTGTGGGTTCAAGTGTCTGCCGCAGTGTCTACAACGACAAGACCAAGCGACGCATCTTGGTTAGGCTTCTTCTGCTCGCTCTCGCTCTCTCGCTCTCTTACACTCTATATTGGCAACAACTAAAGATGAAAACGAGCATGAAAACATTCATTCGGGCACCCGAAGTTGCTATACTCTTGCAGACTTTACAGCCAGCTTAGCATTATTATAGGGTTAGTGTAGGGTATAAGTTAAGGTAGGCCGTCAGGCTGTTGACCTGGCACACTTAGGGCGGGATTGGATGCATTCTGTTTACGTAGCATTTCGAATGCTTTTTTGGACATTTTGACAAAAGGTGAATAAAGTTTTGATGCTTAGGCTCGCACGAGTCTTCACACCACACACAATGACGCAAACACCTGTCAAGTTGAGCTGCAAAATTGTAGTTAGTACTATGTGTTCTTTTCACTAACGATAGTTTAAGCACACGCTAAGCGGCCAATACGCTTCTGCAACACAAAGTTGCACGACAATTGCTAGCCGATAACAATGACTTTTGTTTGGCATACTTATCGATTGTTAGCATTGTTGTTTTATGTTTACAATTTGTGGACTAGCAATTGTTGGGCAACTTACAATGTGAGTAGAGTCTAAGCGGCTAAAGTTAGAAAGGTGGGAAGGATAAAAACGATAGTATCATCGATAAAATGGCATATTATCAATCTGTTCTTGTTCTTAGCTGGCCATAACAACCCGTTATCGGGTTAAGGCCTGATGTAAATACATTCTTTCATTGTAAATGTGGTTTTACGTAGTGGGTCCCAAACCCTACGCACCAACTTTTTAAGGCCTGGGGTAGCTCTACAGGTCTATAAAGAACCCAGTGTCATTGTTAGTCCGCTCATATGACAAGCTTTGACCTGCTGAGGTGGTATTCTCAACCACACGGGGGTATTAAAGCGTTACAAATGTTAAAATACAATATTTTTGCTGAAACTATCCAAAATAACGAAAGGAGCCGTTATCTATAGTTTTGCAGCTCTACTGTCAAGTTTCGGCTTAATAGATTCAGATATTAAGCCAATTCGACAAACTTCAGCTTATACAGGATTACGCGCATCTTTTGTGGTGAAACATCTTGATGTTGGGATGTAGGCAGTAAGCGGCATCAGGGGCTACGCTTTACACGTCCATCGCGTAAGGAAGGGTTCGAATTCAGAAATACGTGATAGAAAAAGAAAACTCAGTACACAAAACCCAATTATAGAGCAAAACAATACAATAGGCCTGACTGCTAATCAAGGTAAACCTCACCAGGTAGTCTCACAATACACGCTCGCCTCTCATTTAGTAGATTATTTACAGTAAAGTTTGTGATTTGCTTTGCTCTCTTCCATTCGCTCTCCCAGATAATTAGTCTACTTGAGAGAGTGAAGTGAGAGTATCTGGTTAAGTTTACCCTGCTGTTAACTATATAGTTTTGGTTTTAAGAAAAGTGTTTATAGTGCTTATCATTTGAGCATATTTAACTTGAGAGACTTTACTGATTCCTTCTTTATAGAGTTATCTGAAGATCTAATTGATGTGCAAATTTTCAACAGCACTATTCAAAGCAACGTTTTAGCTGTGAAATATCTATTGGCGCGCCTTGGAGATAGGATCGTCTTCTATGGCGTCCCGAAAATTGGTCACTACGAGCGGATGCTGTTACGCTTGGATGGTGTTACGTTCGCATGGTGTGTTGTGCAGAAGAGCGAAAAGTTGACACCTTTGTTTTTGAGTGCTATATTAGCAGTGAGGGCGAAAATAAAGCGTACATGCATGTTAGGCCATTGTTGTTGTTTTCGCACGCTAGATGGCGCCACAATATGCCGAACTATTGAGATTGCTCGACCAGTTTTTGCCCACTATTAAGCACATACGTTTGGACTTCAATCGGAACTTAGATAATATAGGCAAAGTTATTGATGCCACTATCGATGATATCGATTATTTTGAATGTGTTTTACTTTTTACGCTGTTAGTGAAACAAGTTAACTGTAAAACTATCGATGCCTGATAATAGCGAATATTTTTAATAGAAGATCACGCAGAAGAGATGTGAAAATAACGTTGCAGTTGAAACTATAGCGCATTTCGTAGCTCTACTGCAGACTTACCTAAAAATGCTAAAAACTAACTCTCCAAACGTTGATTTCTGTAAAAGTATTAAAGCTGCTTATGCACTCTACTCAAGAAACCAGTAACAGTGTATCAAATTTCATTGAGGTGAAAAGTTTCAAAACTATAAGACCAATTTGGGTGATAAAACAAACGACAAGCAGACACTCTAAATTTGCAAAAACTACTTAGTTATACGGGATTTGCCGCACTGCCAAATAAGAAAAAAAAAAAAAGGTAAGCTCGCTGCAAGAGTATAATGAAGACGGAACACGGTTTGGCACAAACCGGTTCAGTTTGCTTGGGTTCGACTTACTTGTTGACGTCGCGTCGTTGCATGCCACATAAGTCAGAGTTTGCTGTTGTTCGCGTTGTTGTTGCAAAGCATCGCAGCTACATACATACATAGCCAAAAGCGAGGTATATGTATGTATGTATGTGTGTAAAATAACCCAAGTTTTTTTCTGGGCAAGCCATTTTCATTGTGTGAACGAACAACACGCAGCAATAGCAAATGCCGACACCGTTGCCGATGCCGATGCCTGTGCCACTGCCGATGCCTGTGCCACTGCCGCAGCAGCCATTTTGGGCGCGACACGTGCAATCAAGAGGCGAAAAGGGAGCCAGAAAGATACGCTAAACGCCACATGTACACAACGCATTAGCGTGTGTGTGTGTGTGTGTGTGTGTGCGTGTGTGTTTGCGTGTGTGTGTGTGTGTGTGTGTGTGTGTGTGTGTGTGTGTGTGTGTGCGCGCTACAATGAAAAGCCAAACCATTTGCCATTTGGGGCTGTGGCTGAGTGAGCGTAACAAGAGAGCGAAAGAGCATAAGATGCTGTCTGCCACAGACTCCATGCCCAAGAAGTGCTCAAATTCTGCATAGTGGGCGTCCGCCATGGACGTCGACGTCAGCGCCAAAGTCAGCGTCGGCAGCGGCGCAGCGTCAAACGTAGCATCGTCTTATGTCGTGGCATATCCGTTAGCGCCGTACGCTCGTGTCCTGCAGACGTACGCGAACGCTATAGAACGTTGTTTGCAATCGCGGAAAGTGGCAATGAAATAAAGCAACATCAGCAGCTAAATAACAGCAACAGCAGAAGAAGAAGAACAAGCAGCAGCAGCAGCAGCGGCAGCAGCAGCAGCAGCAGCAATCGCAGCAAAACCAACCACAACAAGCGTGAACTGTGACAGTCAGAGTCTGAACTCGAACGAACTTCAGGCGCAAAATACAGCAAATTCATATAGTAAAAAACTTAAGCGTAATAATAATAATAATAATAATAATAAAAGTAACAAAATTAAAAACCAAACGCAAAGTAAACGAAAACAACAGCGGCAGCGGCCACTGCGCACGGCAATCAAATGCAAACTAAATGAATTAATGCAATCTGGCTAAGAGTTTAATATTAAAGCGAAAAATATTAAAAATTTAAAAAAAAAAAAAATATATAGCAAATAGTAAATATTTTTTTACATTTTTTTTCGAATTTTTTTGGCTGCAATATATATTCATAAAAAAAAAACAAACAAAAAGTGTTCAAGCAAGCAAAAAGGTGCGGTGACAAATAATTTCTATATATATAGTATATATTTACTTAAATTTAAATATTTTATAATAAAAAACAACAAACACAAATTTAAAAATGAACATTTGACTAAATACCAAAAAAAAAACACAAAAAAAAAAACAAAAGTGTAGCATGCTTTTGGGCGGCGCTTAGAAATTGCTGTTATAGTTAATACAATCGAACTAATAGCGTGCAAGCTGCCACAAGCACACACACACACACACACACACACACACACACACACACACACGCACACACACACAGAAATATATTTTTTTTAGTATTTTTTTTTTTTTTGTTGGCATGTGTATGAGTGTGTGGCTGTACACATACACACAAAAATTGTGAGAGCGAAAGAAAAATAAATGCCATTTTGCGTGTTGCAATTAAGTTGAATGCACTTGCCAGGCAGCACGACAAAATACCAAATAAAAGCAAAAAGCTAAAAATAATAGTAGAGAGTCGAAGGCAGCAGAAAGAAAAAATACCATAATACACGACTGTGTGATAAAAATGAGAAAAAGTGCACACAATTGAAAACGTCAACGAGCGCAGCGCGGCAGAGAAAGCGCGCACAGCACGGTCACACAGACACACAAATACATATACATATATATAGATATATATATATATATATATATATATATATACACATATATATGTATATGTGTGTGTGTGTTTTGTAGAAAATCCATAGCACTGTAAAAATGACCGTCATGAATATATTTTTGCCCATAGTACAGATAGCGTGCGAGCAATTGCGTTGACGCCGACGCTGGCAGCGCTGTTGCGCCGCACTGTATACTATAGACAGTCGTACGCGAGCGCATGACCGCCAATTGTGTGTGTTTCTTCACTAACTATGCACTACTTCCAGCTTCGACTAGCTACAGATCACTGTCAAAAAAAACTATAGAAATTAGCAAAAAAAAAAAAAAAGGAAGCAAAACATCGGCGATCGGCACATGCATTTTCGCACAGTGTACATATTATATGATTTGTTTGACGCTGCGTCTGTCCGTCCGTGTGTGTCGCAAGACAGTTTTGGGCGCAATACGTGCGGTTTTGGGCATGCGTTAAAGCCACGCTGTAAAAGAGCGTCGTCGCTGCGGCTCGGCGAGGCTCGGCACGGCTCGGCTCTGCGCACGAACGAACGAGCAGAGCAGCTCGGATGCTGTACACTCTCGCGCGCTCGCTCTCTCGCTCTGCTTTGCTCCGCTGCTTATTGGAGCATTCTGCGAGGCTGCTCTGCCGCGCTGCGTAGCTGCGCTGCTTTTGACTCAGCTGGCGCTGCAGCGCTGCTGCTGCTGCGCGCACTTCAGTTACACGGCAATCAGCTACAGCAGTCGACGGCGCCTGCCAAAGCATAAAACAACAACAAAAACGTACCAAAGCAAAAAGCAAAGAAAACAGGCTAAAAAGCAAAACGTTCAAACTGCGAGCAGCGAGCAGCGAAACCACAAAACCCAATCCCTCAGCAGAGCAGCGACCGCGACACGCACTAACTGTAATGTGTGTGTGTGTGTGTGTGCGTGTGTGTGTGTGTGCGCAGCTTCCATGAGTGCTTCTGCTGCTGTTATTTTTGCATGTTTTGCGTCAATTTTTCTTCTGACTGTTGATGTTAGTGCGTCTGACTTCCTTTATTTTCATGGCTGTCAATTGTCCTGTCTAGTTTGCTGGCCATAAATGTCTTTATAAGGAAGCTGTTAGGCTATTAAAAGTGTTAGTTCACAACTTGACAAGCTGGGCGCAGCAGTAAGCCGCTGTTCCAATAATGCACAACACATTTAAAAACGTTTTAAACCACTTTTGCAACTAATAAGTGAGTGATTTTCAAAGCGCTTTCGCTTGTTTCGAGTACAATAAACGAGCAAATATACAGCTACTAAAATCGGATTTAAGGCACATTTTGACACCGGTTGTGCTCGATTTCGGTGAAGCATTAAAAATTGCATCTCAGCAGTTTTGGCTCTAACTCACGCTTTTCGAAAGTGCAAGCACATAACAAATGGTGTGATATTCTCGTCAATCGACGATCCTTTGGATGGTTTGGTTTTATCAACCAAGAAGAAGAACTTGTTACTGTCAGTTACTGCTTTGAGTTTATATTACTAAATTGCCAAACATTTTGAATTGAGTGCACAAAAGGCATAACTTAAAGCAGCAAACGAGTAACTCATGGCTTTAGTGCAAAACATAAAGGCAGAATTTTGAACTGAAGCCAGCCAAACTCTAACGAAAATCAAGTGAAACGCTTTGCTGCTATTTAGAAGCTAAGCTAGAACTTAAACTCTAAGAACAACTAAAAACTGTTAGCAGCAGCTTACTTTGGTAGAAGTAAAATTAGCTTTGGCAAGGCTTTTACTGTGCTTAAAAGCAACTGTAACGCAAATCAAGTGCAACGCTTTATTAGCGCTGTTAGACGAACGCTCAGCACATGAATTCTAACAGCTTTATCATTATCGTTCAACATGCAGCAGCTTTCAAAGTATTTAGCTATAACCTCGGTGTTCTTTGCGAATTGAGTGATTAATCTGTTACATAAATAACATTTAACACGCGTACAAAATGTCAAAATGTTCAAAACTTTAAACAATATTAACGTTAAGTTGCGGCCAACCATTTGAAGCTACAACTAGCCACAAAAGCCATCAATCAAATTCATCAAACAAAAAAACCTCAAAAATGTCTCATTAGCAGAGCTGCAACAACAAAACAACATAAACTTTACAAGCAGGTGAGTGCCAAGCAGCGTTGCTTATTGAGTGACTGACTGACTGACTGACTGACTGTCGGACCGACTGTCTGTCGGACTGATTGACGCACTCTTTTGACTGTTTGATTGATTCACTGTTTGTCTGACTGACTGAAAACTGACAGCTGCACTAATTTGTGTATATGTACTTATTTAAGTTGAACGCATATGCACATATGCATATAGTGCTGCCAGCATACAATATGTATACAAATTGACAGGATTCTCTTCCATTTTCGACTTGACTTGTCTTGACTTCAGTTTGATTGAAATGTCGAACTGTCAACAAGAAAGAAAAAAGTTGCTTTTCCGTCTGCTGCGCGAGGCTAAGCAGCTTAAAATTTGTCATGTGCCCCATTGCGTATGCTACACTTTTTGGTTTTTGGTTTGCAGCTTCTACTTTTTTTTTTTCGCTTATTCCCACATAGCCTTCACAGCAAATGAGTGCGAGTGAGTGGCGTGGGGCTTGGGGCTTGGGGCATGGGGCATGGGGCGTGGGGCATGGGGCATGGGTAAGAGGCAAACAGCACGCTCAAGTGCACTGCAAAATGCAAGAGCATTAATTTAGGCTGCCTGACAAGGCAGTTGTTGAATTGTTGGGTAGCTGTTCGGTTTGGAGCCTGGCATTGCTCCCAAATGCTACCCAGCCTCCCCCGCCGCCCCCTCTATATCGCTCACTCAATTTCTCTGACTGGATGTGTTGGTCGTTGGTACGTTTTTCGGCGCTTGTTTAATCAAAGCAAAACCAATTGAAAATGGCAGACCAAAGATGAAAACTGTATGTGTGTGTGTGTGCTTGTGTGTGTTGCGAGATGAAAAGCATTAGAAAATGACAAACAGACGCACACAAGCATATAAATAAATGAAGGAATATTGCCTTTATGCGTGCGCTTTAAATAGGATTCAAGGAAAAATTAACAAAAAGTAGCATATGTAATACCAAAAAAAAAAAAATATAAAAAAAACCAGCTTAAGCGCTCGTTTTCGCTTTTACGCATGAAAATACACTAGTTTATGGCTTCATTGAAATGTGTGGGAAATGAAATCTGTCACAAATGCGCTAAGCACCAAAGTATCGAAATCTAGTACAATGCGATACCCTGATTCAATATAAAGTAGTCTTCTAGGCAAATATTGCTGTCTAATCGAAATACACTTAAAGCAAGGAATGAATGCATAAACAGCAGCGTTTATCGTTACACGTTTCAGTTACGATAAATCACGCGTTAGAATAGGAAGGCGAGCAGTAAGAAATAACTTCTATATATTTTCAACCAAGTTCTTCAGGAATTGAACGAACTAACACTTATTCTTCTTCTTAACTGGCCACAAAAACCCGTTATAGAGTTACGGCCTGATATAAATATATTCATTCATTCGAATTGTGGTTTTACGTGGTGCGTCCCAAACCCTAAGCACAAACCTTTTAAAGCCTGGGGTAACTCTACTGGTCTCGAAAGAACCCAGTGTCATTTTTAATCGCCTCATAGGACATGCTTTGACCTGCTAACCCATTCACCACACGGGCTGACAACTTACACTAGCTAGCAATATTTTTAAGCCAAAGTTGCCACTTTACTTTTTTGGTATATAGTTATTCGAAGCAATACAATCAAGTGTGAGCCAGAAATCTCTAGACGGTTTACCTAAAGTTTCATTTGAAGTTTCTTAAAAACTCTTTCGGTCAAATGCTTTCTGCTTCGATTTCCCATGCTCCCATGTATTGCTTTTTGATTGAAATTCGGCTCAATTGCTTTGGGTTAAATTTTGATTGAACGAGATTTTAGGCACACACCCGAAAATTTTGCATAAGAGTATTGGGAAGCTTTACTAGAACGTTTACGTATAGTGGCAGCTCTGCACTTTCGAAATTGAAACCCAAAATTTTAATTATACAGAACCATGTACAAACGGTTTAAAAATAGAGAAATAATATATATATTTTTTGGATTTTTTCGAAATTGGTCACGTTGGCAATCTAAAAAGTTAAACATTATGATACGGCATTTCAACTACAGAAAACAAAATTTTATGCCTGGTGGGACACTCTGTACGAAAGGATCTACTTTTATGTCTCTTTTCACAAGTTAGATATAACTGAAGGCATTTTGCTATTGAGAACTTCCAATTGAGAAGTTTTTGTAGGGTGAAGGGGAGCTGCTATTAAAAGAAATAAATTGAAATCTAACATTAAGTGACTTAATTATGTAAAATTTCCTAAAATTAGACACATAATGTTTACAGGTTTAGCCAAGTTCTGCATTTCGATAGATGGCCACGAACCTCAGTTCGATTTTTAGGTCACGTTCGTAGCTTTTTTTGTTTTGCATTTATCTTAGAACCAGTTTCAAGTCTGCTATGTACTTTAGCTTTCAAAATGCTTTGATTTAAATAACAGAAAAAATTAATTACCTTTCAAGGTCACGTTCGACACTATGAATATAACCACATATAGAATATTTTACAACAAAAAAAACATGCTTATATGAAAATTATACTAGAAATTGTAGAACTTTACTTTAAAATCCGTAATTACACTTTGAAGATAAATAATTCTATAAAAATAATCGAATAATGAAAATTTTACTACAAATTGTAGAACTTTACTTTAAAATCCGTAATTACACTTTGAAGGTAAATAATTCGATAAAAAAAATCGTATGATGAAAATTTTACTAGAAATTGTAGAACTTTACTTTAAAATCCGTAATTACACTTTAAATAATTCGATAAAAATAATCGAATTGATACATACAGAAATATCGTTCAGTTGATGCAAGTTCCAATTTCTATATTTCTTTGACTGTCGCTGCGCTATGTAGCTCCTCTATAGATATCGGCATAAACACGCTAAGCTTTGTAATGAGCTGTTATGAGAGCAAACATTAGTTTACATTAGGATACTAGTACTAGATAATGGTATAAGTAAAGCCTATTCAAACTAGAGAGTTACTCTTACCTAAATAAGATGCTTCTTGTAAACACAAGAAACACAAGTTTTTTCGAAAACTTTTGCAAATTTTGTAAACGTCGAGCAGCAAAATATGAAAATTTAATCCTCAAAATGTTTGGAAATACCAAAATAATAGCTTTTTATCGGTATTTACTGTTAATTAGACACTTACGTGACAAAACTTTTCGGATTCAAGCTTTATTAATATAGCTAAATCTCTTTCAACCGAAATTCAACCCAACAGCAATCCGACAGCTAACTCTTTTAACTGAGTTATCCGTCGATTTACCAAGAACACCTTCCAGAGTTTTCAAAATCCATTATGAAGCATGGCATTGAATTTAAATTAGGCTTAAGGCCAAACCATCTAATAACTCCTTAATCGAACACGCTTTTGGTTGTGAAATTCTATGACTTGGCGATATCAATGACAGATGAGCCCAAAAAGGCGTCAATACGAATTGAGAAGTATTTATTCAATGACAGAAATCTCTTTTAACCGAATTTCAACACACTAGGAATTTTAATGTGTATTGGAAATACCTTTCAGCCGAATTGTCATCCAATTTTATACCAAGAAGTTTTTCACAACAGCTGTTGAACCTCGTGTGTTTCAAATTATTTCCAATTCATTTCAAGGCAAAATCGCCTAGAGATTCTTGGCACACCATCGGTTAAGCCAAAAACGGTTCAAAGTTAAAACCTTTGACTTTCGAAATAGGTTGAGAAATAGGATGTGACCGTCACAAAAACTTTCTTAAGCTGCCATTCTTTTTCATCGCATGTTTATAAGCATTCATATTCTTCCATAAACATCGTTAAAAACCAAAAGCTCTTGAAAGAACTCTAAAGCAATGAAATATTCTCTAGTGACTTTCCATGCGATGGGTCTAGCGTATGTGGTAAAAGCCAGCTTTAAGTTCCAAATTGCTAAACGTTAGTTTAAAAGATTTTGAATATTAGGAATTGCGCGTTTTTTGACTTACACAAGAACTTATTTTTGGATTGGCTTGTCGGCTTTTTAGGCCCAGTGGCCATTGATGTCCCGATAAGTTACAAAAATGGACCACCTCAAGTGATGCCTCTAACCCCTTTTGACGTCTTCGTGTGACAAGCTGCTAAGAAAGCGGCTAACAGGTAGACATATATAAGTAACTTCGAGTATCAGTTTCACGGAACCATTCAGATTTCATTGCTTTAAGTAATTTACTTCACGCAATGTTTGTCACGGTTTTTGTCTAGACAGAATTGCCATTTCGTGCAAAAGCTTGGAATTTTTCACATTTATTGAACACTTGTGGTAACCCAGCAGGTTAATGACCGCAAATTAAAATCCAAATACATTTTTTAATTCAAAATCATTTAGCATTTCTGATTTCTCTTTAACTCTTTTTATGATTTGTATGCAACGGAACACTTGTCGGGTTTTTACACAGACAGAGTCGAAGTGCATGCTCAGGCCGTCGCTCACTGCTTTTGCAAGAGTAAAGCCAATAGCAACTGCATGTAGAGGCATTTCAACGTAGATGTGTTTTTATTAATTTTACCAATGATTTGCAAAAATATATGAATAAAACTAATATTCTGCACTTTTTATGAAAATTCCCTACACAATAATATAGTTTTCACACATATTTGTTTCCATATAGTTGTTGAAAAAGGGGACCACAAATTTTCACCTAGCCTATTTATAATATAATAGGTTTCTAACGAAAACACAGTTTTTTTAACAAAAGCCTAGTTAACGAAGTAGCATAGAAGCGGTGTTGCAAATTCCGAATTCAAAAATAGTTTGCAGTTTTTAGGAGTTGATGATGATCTTTTTTAGACCGAATTGGAGTTACAACAGCTACGAGTTTTTGTAGTTTATCTGTAATTAGCTTTCATTTCATTTTATTGTAAGCCAAAATACAAATGTATTTAAAAAAAAAGAAAGAGAGAGTTTCAACAAACATGACAAGGCGACAAATCGAGCGGAAACGAACAATTCGTTTAAGGCTCATCTTTTGTTGCGAATTCGTGACTCGTTTCCGCCTAAGCGAATTTGACTTCCGCTGCAAAGTCAAATATTTATGCAAAATAGCGCAGTGCGGCGCCGTATTTAGGCACTTTGCAACACTGACAAACGCTGCTCATGAAATAATGGCTGATTTAGCGCTTATCGCCAAATGTTAGAATATGCAAAAAAAAATATATATATATCAGAGATATATTAATACTCATAAACACAAACATTTTGCGCTGCTGTTTGTGGCACTCACACGTATGACATGTATGTCTGATACAGATAAAGCTAAGGCTAATCAACGGCATTGACATGCTGAAAAAGCGTTGTTTTTTTGTTGTCGTTGTTTGGGTTTGAAAGCAGCGTCTGTAGGCTTTGCCGTCACGCTGCTGTTGCTCTTAACTGTGGAACTAGTTGCGAATATCCTGCGTAAGTTAACGCAACTTTGGATGCCAGTGTGGATTTCGATGCCCTTGTTATTGTCGTTTTGTCTGAATGTTAACTTTTTTCCTTCTTCTTCTTCTTCTTCTTTTATTATTTATTTATTTAAGTGTGTGCATTTTTACTCTTTGCTGGCGGTGTGTGTGTGTGTGTGTGTGTGTTTGCAAGCCAAACCAAGTTGATTTATGCGTACGCCAGTGTGTACACATGTGTGTGTGCGTGAGGCTATGGATGTGTGTGAGCTCGAATTTGATAGTCATCAGAAGCCAGGCCATGTCAAGGCAAAAGCCAAACTGCCAGTCAGCACGAAACGCGGAGGGGGAGCAGCAGCAGCAGCAGCAGCAGCGAAGCAAAAGCGTCTCTCGCTCTCCGGCTGAGTTTTTGTTTTGTGGCGGGAGGCAGCTTCAGGCCTAACGTCAGACAGAGTTCAACAATACGCACACACACACACGCACACACACACACACACACACACACACACACACACACACACATACACGCAGTCATCCATATATATAAATGTAAAGGAAGACAGCCTAAAAGAAGAAGAAGAAGCAGAAGCAGCAGCAGCAGCAGCAGTCGCTCAACAACAAATGTTGCTCGAGCCCAAAAGAAGAAGAAGAAGCAGCAGGAGTTGAAGCAGCGCAGCAGCTAAAGTAACGGGAGTAATGGCAGAGCCGCAACTCTGCTGCTGCTGCTAACTCCTTGCCCGCTGTCGCAGTCAGCGCCGTGAAGTTGACCTCGTCGACGTCGTTGTCGTCGTCATAGCCAACGTTGACGTCGTCATTGTTGTTATTGTTGTTGCTGTTGTTGTTGTTGTTGTTGGCGGCGTCAGCATGGTGGTTGCTTTATAGTTGCTGTTGTTATTGACATTTTTCTTCCTTCATTTTTTTTTTTTTTTTTTGCTTAGCTGTTGACATTATGTTGCCGTGGCATAGATACGTTGCTACACACAGACACGTAGACGCACACAGACTCACGCACTTGCCGTCACAGCAGAAATCGATGCCGCCGCAGCGTCACATGCTGTGCCGCAACAACAACAACAACAACAGCAAGAGCAGCAACAGAAGCTGCTACAACGCGTCGGCTACATTTTGAGTTTGAGTGATAGTTTCGTATTTTGTGTTGCCAGCGGGAACGTGCTTGGGCACGGACACGGACACGGACACGGGCACGGGCACGGGCACGGGCTTGGCATTCCAAAGTGTTGAAAAGTAAACCCAATTGGAATTTGCACTAGCTGTGGCATTAGTAGCCGTTGCTGCCGAGGCGCCAACAGCAGCGCTCAGCAATGACCAACATTCATCTCCATAACATTCTGCCAAGTTGACAGCTGACTCAAATTTCAGCAGAATATCTCGAATTGAACAACGAATTGCTGTTTGGACGTCACAAATGGCAGCATATCATTAATGTTTGTAGCTGGTTGTTGTTGCTTTTGATGTCATTGCTATTTGCGCTGTGTATATGCCGATGATTTTGAGTTTGTTGAGTTCAAAAAGTCAAGCAAAAATGAAAGGCTCTCTCATATGATGTACTTGCCATTCGCTGCAGCGCTACATAAATGACACATCTTATAGCTTATGCCTCATTCTAGCAGGCCATCAAATTTAACGGCTTTAGTTAGTAAATTTTATGAAAAAGTAGCTATGATGCA
Source organism: Chymomyza caudatula (assembly GCA_035041775.1). NCBI lineage: Eukaryota > Metazoa > Arthropoda > Insecta > Diptera > Drosophilidae > Chymomyza > Chymomyza caudatula. The sequence goes on from JAWNKW010000070.1 coordinate 2,041,840, forward strand.
TATATTAAACTGTGGAATAAACCTTGGAATTTAAGATGGCACACAACCTTCTACTACCAAGAGCGCTCTGGACGCCTGTCAACCTTCACTTTCCGATCAAAATGACAAGAAAGTGTATGACATTTGTTCGATGACTTAAGTGCTCTATTGCATTGGTCTTTTCGTATAGATCTGTCTTATAGCTAGGGACTTTTAATTTGTTGATTTAAAAGTCAACATATTTTGATTTGTAGCTCACAATTTGTTTTATTAGTTTGTAGAACGCTCAATACTCATATTCACACGGCTAATAATCCAACCAGAAAAACACTTAGATACCTTAACTCTGCCGATTCAGGGCGCATGGATCAGCTCTTTGCGACAACTTCCCATGCGGGATTTGCTGCATTTGTTGGAGCACAGTGGCTAACTGCGACAATCACTTGAGCTATACCGACAGCTGTCTTAGTTGTGTTTCGTTCCAAGTCATTGCTGTCCATCACTCTTAGCGTTCGACCAAAGTGCTAGTTACCCTATATATACCCTCTACTGCTGTGCAACTTACTGAGATCTACAGCTTACGTTAACTATCCGTCATATTACCCTAACGTTTCACAGTCCCTAAAAAGCTCGTAGCGTATAAAGTTTTCGATTATTGTGCCATCCATGTCAATCTTTGAGGAATCATAGTCATTGCAACTAAAATGATCCTGAGTAAGATGTTGATATTCAAAGGCTTCGTGAGTAACTGAATGTTGAAAATAATATAGCATTAGGCTTGAGTTTAAAGTGTGAAGCTACAAATCGACGCCTATTACTGTTTGTTTGTGCTCTATAGACTCGCAAGTCGCTTCATGGATCATGCCAAAATGCAATGTATGGTTCTTAACATACTTTGGTTTTGGTCTCTCAAGACGGCGTGACATCTTCTATACAAATTAAGCGGATGTGGCAACTCCCAAACAAACCAAAATGGAAATATTGCTCATTTACTAGAAGTCTGTCATATGTGATTTGGAGTTAATTAGCCAGAATTATTTGTTATTTCCTGCTTTATGTTGTGTCAAAGTTTCATATAATTATCTTGTACACTCTTCGCGTGAGAAGGGAATATGTCATTCTTTTTAAAATCTTTAAATTTTTTGCGTTATGACAGTCTTCTAGTAAATGAGCGATATGTGTGCGTTGATTCTGAGAATCGGTACGATTATTAGTTTGAAGCCAACTTACTGCTAGGGATATTGGAAAAGGGTGCGCGAATCTTGCAATGCTCCACAATCGACCCTTTTGAGGTGCTTTCAATTCTTCCGCCACAGATTACCACCTTTTATTTTGCACACATTTTTGAGTTTGAAACTTATGCGAAATTGGCTCTCCTTAAAGCTCTCAAAAGCTTTAGAGGCTTCATATTAGAGTCTTGCACAAATGCATAGACACGGCATTGCTTGCATTGCGCTTATGGCCGTCCTTCCTTCAAAATAGAACACAACCTTCCACTTGTGGTACAGCTTTCGAAACCGTCAAGAGTAGGCTGAAGTTTCCATCCTGTTCCTCTTTCACGCCTAAACTGCTGGAATAAGATGTAAATCGTGTTATTCCATCTTATAGCTTTGGGAATGAGGATAAGGAAGAGGAAGAGAAGAAGAAACGGGAATATCATCTACCTCGAGATGGACAAGTGTATTGTGAGCGAAGCGAGGGGAGCAGTGTTTCATCTTATGGCACATGAAATAAGGAGGAGGAAGTGGTAGAGGAAGGGGAAAAGAAAAGGAAGAGGAAGAGCAAGGGAAAGAGAAGGAGAAATATACTCCGTCTCGAGACGCGCACGGAGGTTGGCGAGCGGAGCGAGTAGGTGGCGAAGCCCCCTAGTTATAGGCATAGTCGTCTAATGTTGAAACCCTTCAGCAGAAACACATTTATTCAACAACACTGCGACACTCAACTAACAAATTGGTGTTACACAACACTTTTGCAGCTAAACTTACAGCTAAACAGTTGTTTTTAGACGAAATTTTATAAATCTTCATTTCATATAGACTTTATTTGATCAACACAACCAAAACCAAGTGCCATTTTGAGCAAATGTTATTAAATATGTATAATAAAGCTGGCCCAAGGAAAGCGCCTTTAGATGGTGTGAAAATTTTCACAAAATATTACCCAAAAGTTGCGAGCTACTTCATTGCTTATGCAAAAATCTGGCAATTAAAAAATTTTAATTAAATTAAAATCGCTTTCGAAACCATTATGTATCTTATTAATTGCAAAACACTCTTTGATATGGCCATATTATAATTAAATATTAACTGTTTATTGTTGCCTAATCCCATTATTTCCAACAGTTGGCCACCAAAAGTTGCGAGAACATCTTGTTAATGTTGCTCGTCTATTGTTTAACTTTGAATTAGATAGACTGGGCCAAAGTATCAAAGTATTTGCATGCTCGACCCACATTAAATACATTAAACAGTATATAATCTATCTTAGGTTGAGCAATTTATTGTTCCATTCTATAGATACACACACACACACACACACACAGACAACAATAAGTTTTCCTTTTGCCACTTGACTTTCAAGTGAAAATCCAATTTAATTTTGCCGCTGCTATACGGCATTTTCGCCCCTTTTTTGCAGTAGCTTTTCCGAGCTGATGTTTTGCCTCACTTGAATTACTAATAAATAACTAATTCCTTACAACCGCTTCTGTATGTATGCATAATACATATAGACACACACATGCCACACATACCAATGTCTATATATATATATATATATATATATATATATATATATCTGCATACAACATAACTTTGTATGTCGGCTCTGGTTATCTGCAGCTGTGTAAATTGTGTGTGCGTGCCACATGTCGTATACGTGATTGTATTGAATGCTTTTGCCTATGTGACAACTTACCCACCAATGGAACGTTTCAGTCCTGTCCCACTCTCAGAGAGCTGTTGCTGTTGCTTTCCTGACATAAAAATTTGGCACCAGAGCCCCACTGCCATCCGTTTCCCAGGTGGCACACGCCAATGCCAACCGACAACATTGTGTAACCAGAAACGTCCAAGTTGTCATTTATTTATGTACATGTACGTTGTAGCATGCCCCACTCTATGTGTCTATGTGTCTATGTGTGTGTGTTTACTGCAATAAAAAAGGAAAAGATCAACCAGTTAAATTACTCACCAAATGTGTGATAAATGTATGCCTGATTGTGGCATAGAGAACTTCGAACGTTGAATGTCGAACACAGCGTCTTTGTCGTGAACACAAAGTAAAACTACGTCAACTATGAAAACAGCAGCCATTAGACATTTGCAACATTACCAGATAACAAAAAGCTAATTTCGCAACACACAAGCACAATTAGCTAGATAAATTTGTCGTTTCCAAGTTACATGAACATTAGAACTTCAAGTTGCGGCAAAGTGTAGCTGCCTCTCTGTGCTTTTATATGTATTTGCCTAAATTTCGCTTACTTTCAAGTTTAAAACTTGGCGACACACACTTTTCGTGTGCGAAGCGAATACCAGTGACCCGGCAGATATGGGCAGCTTTCTTGACAACAGCCCAAACTTTCTGGTGGTCGGCTCCAACTCCAATTCAGATTATATATGGTACTAAGGGGCTTCGCAATCTGCACGCTGAAAGCTAGTAGTGGGTTTACAAGTCGAAACGAAAGACAACTAGAGCTTGTAACGACGCACAGTGGAGCCAACTGACTACTTTTTTGGCAAACATCATAATCATCTTTCATTTCCACTCAATTCTGAATGATCGGCTTAGGCCTTAAAAGTTTGAGATACCCTGAAACTAAACAGAAGCCGACTTCCCGTTGCTCTATATGTGCAGTTACAAATTGATCGTATGACGTCACAAGCCGTTTCTTACTCGCTGCCGAATAGCGAACCTGCCAAATGCACCTCTTCCTCGGTTTAACATGTGGAGAAACAGTGCAACGCACGATATAAAGTAAACCACGAAACTTTGATCTAATGACGTCACAAGCCGTTTCTTACTCGCTGCCGACTAAAGGATGTAAAAGCCGCAAACACACAATGCAAAGTACACTAATCAAATTGATCGTCTGACGTCACACGGCTTTGCTTAACTAAGCTCAAGCTTCGCTTTTATGGGACTGTCCACTTTGTGATGGTCTCGCCCTGGGAACGAAGCTCTCAAAGGAAGCGCGCGATAGAGCTTCTACCGAAGGGTATATTTGCAATAATACACAGATTTTAATGTAGCATAGCAAACAGCTTTTGGTTTGCTTTACTGCCTGCTAAACTTGCTGCTATGTTTCTATAAGTTCCATTATATAATAATTACACATACATATGTAGTATGTGTTCTTATATACACTATTTAGGCTGCACAGCGGCCATTTTGTGTCTGCCGCAGACCTCAAAACAAAGTTGATTAATCCACTGCAAGGGTATTACAAAAAGCAATTAGCAAAGTGCTAGCTGTTGTTGTTGTTGCTGTTGTAGTGTTTGTTGTAGTTGTTGCCGCTGCCTCTGGCAGTGATTTTCCACTGACACTTTAGCTGTTGCCGCGTTGCCAAGACAACCTCAAAAGACGCAGGAGTTTCAATAGAGAGTTAGAGAGAGGAAAGACGAAGGCTGAGAGTTGCGTTGGCCGAAATGGTGTATGAGTGAGCACGACTTTTGGGCCAATCAAGAGCGCTAAATTAGGATGAGCGTTGCAGGCTGGGCACCAAAAATAACTACTTGTGACAACGCCAAGTTTTGTCTTTTCATGCCCTGAATAATTGTAATTGAAATTCAAAATGACGAAACGGGTTTAAAGTGCAATGGCGGCCATTGCATTGTCATTATTGTTGTTTTCCTGTTTGGGCTAACTGTAAACTGCAAGCGTCGACAGTTTTACGGCCATGTCATGACACACAATTGGAGTTGGATTTCCGCTCTCGCAAGCAGTAAAAACTTCAATTGCACATTTCTCAAATGCTAAAAATGATGACGTCAACATTGAGTTGGCGCTAGACTTTTTCATTTTGATTTTTCCACAGCTCTTTTTGGCTGTTGTTATTGTTGTTGGTGCCACTGTAGCTGGCAACTGTTGGCTATGTGAAATATTTGTGCTAAGAAATGGATGGAATCTTTTGTAACAAAGAGAAAGGCAGCGTACAAATTGAAAAGGAGCCGGAGAGCTCCCCGGCAATATTTACGACGCCACCAAAACGCACATTTCACTCACACACACACACACACACATACACACAGACACACACAGACATACACTTAAACGCATACAAAACACTTGAAAGAAGTAAAATGTAAAAGTTTTTTGTTCACGTTTTGCTTGGCTTTCAACACCCACACACACACACACACACACACACACACACACACACAATTGGAAACTTGAGTACTATATACATATATATACACCAAGTAAACAATCCACTTATATAGAGCGCAAACTTCTCTGCGATACACAGTTTATTTTTTATTTGTTTTTTAGTTTTTTTCTTTTGTTATATGTGTAAATAACTGATGTGAGCAACTTTGTTACTGTACTACCATCACTTTGCTATAGAGAATTCGCTAGGGATAGTTAGCATAATTCGCTTCTGCAGCTTGTCTCGCATATATGTATATGTATGTGTGCAGTAGAGAATATTTTTTAAAATCAATTTCAATGTAACTAAAACGAGCTATTATTTAAGTTTGATTAAGGTTCGCTGCTAAACTTTTGACCCTTATAAAGGATGTCAACACGCGCTTTTTCTGGCTTCAAGTTGAGAAATAGAAAATGTATAGAAATAGGAAATGTTTAATGCTGCGATAACAACCAAAAAGTTACTGCATTATTGCCCTTTTTGTGTATTCATGTAGTCAGGCTTGGCCCAACGTGTTTGCGCACAAAATGGCGCATGCGGCATTGAGAAATATGTGCTGCATGGTGGCCGGCTGTGCTGCACACTGAACTTTTACTACACAAAAACAATCAAATCTGCGCAGGTTAAAATGAAAAATTAAGTATACGCACGCCCCAGTTACATGTACAAAGTTGTGACGCCTCAGCCGAAAAGGTATACATATAGGGCTTTCTGGTGCGAAAGTTTCAATATAACTTTAAAATCACGCTACGTGACCTTTAAGCGAGTTTACGTCTGTCACAAATTCTAACTGTGTCATTTTTTAAACATTTTTCATAATTCGAATGAATTTGAAAAGTTAACAGTCAGCACTTTCAGATTTGTCAAAAAGTGCTTTTTTGTTCTTGTTTATGGTTGCACGCACTAAACCCACGCACAGTGGGCGAAATGTCGCGTTTTAGCATAAGAAAACTAATGTCTAACGAGCAGCTGCACTCGGCTCTCGTATGCAGAGATGCTCAGCTCTTCGTTAGAGCTACTACTGGACACTGGTTAGTTGGTGTCCATGCAGCTCGGCTTCTTGCTACCTATAAAGACCGCTATAGAAGTTATGGGGACGAAAAGGAGGAGAAACTAACACGATACATATATCTGTGGGAAGGGTACTTCCTCAGCAGCCTGTCAGAGCTATCCAAAACTAGACCCAAACGTATAGCTTTAAGCATTTATCGCTAGTGAATGAAAGAAGGAAGGATAAGCAGATCCCACGGTGTCATGTAGAAATCTGCCAACCGTTTCAACCTAACCTTATAGATCTAACTTGGAGACTTGCCTTTGTAATTTGAACTAATAGGAGAAAAATTTACAGTTAAAAGTATGACTCGCTGATAGAAGACTTATATCTTCTTCTTCTTTACTTGCCATAACAACCTGTCACCGGGTTACGGTCTGATTTAAAGCTCTCCTCCAGGAGTCACTGCTTTGCGTGCGCCCTCACCAATTAGTGATGCCAAAGGTAGCTAGTGTACTCCCTTCCACAAACGCATTGAAGACCTTTCTCGCAGGAGCTTCTTCACCATACGCACCACATGATCCACCCCAGCTGGATCTTAATTCGCTTGACTATGTCAATGTCGTCGTAGAGCCCATGGAGTTCGTCGTTCCATCGATTGCGGTAATCGTTGCCAACGCTTAAAGGGACAAAAACCTTCGGAGTACTTTCCGCACAAACACTTCAAGGGAATTTTCAGCAGACTTTTTCTCAGGAGATTTATATACGCCCGGATACGGGTTTTCGAGCGAATTATTTGAGTTACTTTGCTGGCATAAACTCAAAATAAACTTTATACGTCATCTGCGCGCTGTGGAGCATCTTTCTCTTATGTAAACCTATTCAAAAAGTACTTACGCCAAGCATCATTCTTAGAGCATTTCACGGTATAGCTCAATCGACTTGTGGAAGTCTCAACGTTTTTCTCTTTCCGGCTTAAGCTGCGCCAGGCATCTTCTCTCTTTGCAGTTGCAAACATTGCAATTCCTTGAATAGACTCACAAGTAAGTTTTATCTTTCTTTTGCGATTTAAGGTGCTTATCATCTTTTTCATAATGAATGGTATCTAGAAACTTGTTTTTCTTTTGTGAAAATCGTTGTAAAATTGATCGAACTTAAACTTACAAATGTAACGTTAGTCTATGGGACACAAATTGATTCAGCGTTTTGCTTTCGTTAATGTTAAGTATTGCTAATTTTCTACAACTTTAAAAAAGAAATCGCAGCCAAAACGCTGAAAGAGTCTAATAAAAACAATTAACAAAAGAAAAGCACAGAAATGCATACTTCTAATATTAACTCGATTGATAATGTTCTCAATTAATTTTGCTGTTGTTTACATAACTATTAACAACTTACGAAAACAATTGTCTCGCAATGTATGGGTGTCACGTCACGTATAATGTAATGACTTAAATAAGAAACACTAAAGTTGCATTGAAAAACTCAAACGCATTTTGCAGAATCTTGCGTTTTTATGGATGACAAAAACCACTTCTCTTTTCTGTCACGTCACGCATCACTAAGTGCCAATACACTAAACATAATGCTATTAAAAATTAAAATAGTGAGCTAAATTTTTTAGTTTTATATTGTTTTTCTTCATATTGAAGTATACTGATACGACTGTCACGTGCGTAGCAATGGATACCATACTCTAGCCGGCGCATAGACTTAAAACTTCATACAATGCTATTAAAATGCTACCCGATAATCAATACTAGGAATTCAGTTATTTAGGCTGTCTTCATATTCTCTATATCAAAAGATGTATATATCTCACCTTCACTCGCAATTCTAAGCGCTTCAGCAGCACGTTTCCTGCAGTTAAACCAGAAAACTAAAATTCTCCTTATCTTTTCCTTGACTTTCCATAACAATTCGTTGCGATTTACGACATGGTGTTGAGCTCTCCTCCAGCTGTCACTGTTTCGCACGCGTCTTGTCCAATCGGGGATACAAAAGTGCGGTCTCTAACTGCTACCAAGGCGCCTGCCCTTGTGTCGCCTTCCCAGTTGCATTGAATACCATTTCTGCAGGAGCAACTTCATCCATACGAAGAACATGACCAAGCCAGCGATGTTAAATCGCTTCACTATGGCAATGTCATCGTACAGCTCATAGAATTTGTTGTTCCGTCAAAGTTCTTAAAGAGCACTTGACGCTCAAACACTCGGAGGGCATCTGCATCAGATATGCTTTATAAAGCAAAACGTATAGGAAGAACGTCTCATAGGGTTAGTTTCTTTTGGCTACATGAGATGAGTATAGATGTTACTAGAAAATTGATTCTACGCTTGAACTACATGCTGACAACGTTCTTCGTATTGACGATGGTGTCAAGGAAGACGAACTCCTTGATAATATCAAAAGTATAGTTTTCAATATAAAGCTTAAATCAAAGAGAACATATGCCTTGTCTTGCTCTCATTTACAAGCAGAGTCTCAACCTGGCAGCTTCGCTTACAATAGCTCATAGGCATAGGGTACCATAGGCTCCGGTAACTGCTCGCTTAGTACTACCAAAGATGTTAATATGTATCATCTGGACACTCTCATAGTTCAAGATAGTCCCTTTCCGCGGTACTTCGGTCTTTCGTGACACACGGTCCATCACATAGCTAAAGAGGGCGCAGAAGAGAGCTTTGCTTGGCATCAAAAGGTTTGGAGAGATTCTTTGACATAGCGGCATATCTTCAAAAGTCGTCAATTTGTAATCTAAGTAACCATAACTTGACAGCTGTCTAGGCGCACTTAAACTATCAAAAGCGTATGATACTATGAATCATTCATAACAGCCAGAGGCATTCTTTTGAAAACATACAAAACTAACTGTTTATCAGAGTCAAAGCCTTAACTATATCCCTTAAAGGATGAAAATTCACTTTAATAAGCATTTAAGCAGTTCTTATGAAGCAGCTTATTCTGTAGAAAATCCTTAAACAAGCGTCAATCAAAAGTTTTTGTAGTTAGTAACCAGAACACAACGTTACTTGTGCCAGTAAATCTCCAATTTCATGCTAATAGAGCTGCACACATTTCCTAGTAGCACATTAGGCCATATGCTTGCCTTGGCATCTGCCTGGTAAATATTTACATAGAGCATATTATTTACTTCATAATATTTATGTCAACATTATGATTTTATCTTGTATGAAGCTTGGCCTAGGAAGTAGCAACTAATAGTCGAGAATTTTGTATTTTATCACAAGCATTTGTCACAATTATGATTTCTTCGTAATTTGATAACAGAACTGTAATGGTCTGGACTTTTTATGTACATAAATCGATTATTTACCCAGTTTGTGCTGTCCATCCGTTCAACGATTTTCTGTGATGTTATCGCTTTGTGGCGATTTTCTGTGTTCATTCGAAATAGCTCAATTTGCTGTCGTCTCGTCTCGTCTCGACGTCTCTACGTTTTATTTGCTTCCGAGACAGTCGGGAGCTGGGAGCATGGAGCACTGTACGATTCTTTCCACCTTGCATAAAGCAGAGCTCAGTCCTTTGAACTCTTTGCGACTTGATTGCTGGCAAGTAAAAATTTCCAGATTGTTTGCTTTGGCTGGCACATGCGGCGTATACGCAACCCGTACACACACACACACACACACACACACACTCGTTTGGGGCGGCAGTTGCACACGTAAACAGACATATGGTGTTGACTGTGAAATAAAGCAAAGACAGACGCCATAAAATCTCAGCGAAAAATAAATGCCAAGTAGCGCAACTATATGTGGCGGCCCACCCTTCCTTGCACACGCCCTCAAAAACCGCTTTGGCCGCCCCAAGCAGAGTACGGCTTGTGGATGATTGGAGCCGGCCAAGTTTTTCCGCCGTGCCGGCAACGCATATTTCATGACTCACTTGTTAACAGTTTGGCCGTTAAAGCAATGGCCCGAAATAATGGGAAATTATGATACACAGCGCACGCCGCAGCTCCGTGTGCCACTGTGGCACGCATGTGTAAATCTACCTTGCCATCAGCGCCAATATCGTGGCGTGGACCCCCAAAGTGGAGTGGGCGCCGGGATTGAGTTTGGGGCAAAGGAAATAAACCATAAAATTGCGATCCGCCATATACTATAACAAAAATGGCCAGCTTAATGTGAAAACAAAACAGAAAGGAACAGAAACCAACAACGACAACAAAGACCAGCCAGCAAACAGTTTGTTAGCGTTTTTTAGTGGCAAGTTGGATAGAGAGTACCAGGCTTATGGGGCAGGGGTTATCGGGTTATCGGGTTATCTGAGAATGATACAACCGCAGCAAGGCCCGCGGCACGGCGGTTGCAAATAATATCCAAAAAGAAGCAAAGCAGAGGACCAACAGCGAGCAGTAAAGAAACAAAAAACGAAAAACAGAAACATAATAAAGATAGCGGCGGATTAACTTAAATAGCAACGAAGTTTATATACTCTTTGTTTTGTGGCAAAGTTTTTAGCTTTTATGGAATATTTTTCGGACTAAGCAATTTGCGTTAAAATGAACGAAGCTGAAATTTGGCACAAAAGATGAGAAGTATGAAGTTGTTTTGGGCTGCATGACTTTTTTCTTTTAAAATGCCTGCGATGGAAGATTAGGGATACGCAATGCGAGATGAAAGATGCGAAATTAAAGATGGGGGATGAAAGATTGAAGGTGAGAGATTAAAGAAGAGAGGTCAGAAACTGAAAGAAAATGAAATAAATGATATATGAAAAATTACAGATGATAGATAAAAGATGTAAGATTAACGATAAGAAATGTGAAATGAGAATTGTGCATTGAGAAATGGGAGATAAAAAATTTAAGATGAAAAATCTTACAAAATAAGATAAGAGATAGATGAAAGATGCGAGATGGCAGATATGTGAGATGAGAGAAGAGATATGCGAGATGAAAGATTAGTGAAGAGAAATGAGATATGCGAGATGTGAGATGTTAGAAGGGCGATAAGAAACGGGAGATGAAAGACAATAGATGTGAAATGAGAATAAAATATGTAAGATGAACGACAAGAGATGTGAAATGAGAATTGAAAAATGAGAGATGAAATATGAAAAATTAAAGATAATAGATGAGATGCGCGACGGCAGATGCAAGTTGACCGAAGAGCGATGAGATATACGAGATGAAAGATTAGAGATGAAAATTAAAAATTAGAGATGCGACATTAGATGTGAGATATAAGGATGAGATATAAAATATATATTCTTCGTATAAAATAAGTAGAAATAAAATACAGCTTTTTTATACCATTTTCAAATTTCGACTAAAAACTGACAAAAAAAAGGTTATCAGTATCGAAACCAAATATGGCTTATGGCTTAAAAACGTGTATTACAAAAGAAAATTAAGTCATTAGAAAGAACTTGAGAAAGGAAAGTTAAGGGAAATTTAGCGAGTTGAACTGATAAGCGGCAATCATTTGTTTCCTTTCTGTAGTAACTGAACAAAATACACATTCTTCGGTCACCGTTTGCCGCAACTGTTAACCGAAAGGCTTCAACTGTAAAGCTAATAGGCCGTAGATGAAATGTAAGCGTTAAATGTAACTATTAACCGAAACCGATAACTGCTAGCTTCAATTGGTTGTTTTGTTACCGTAACCGTGTACCGATATATGTATGTACATAAGTTTATGCTCAATCAAAACGATAACAGTAAACGAACTCTAGAGATTCTCCAATTTGTGCCTCGAATGCATAACAAACTAGTTAACAAAATGGCTAAAAACTATAATACCAACTGCAGGGTATCAAAAGAAAATATTTCTCTGCGCTTCCGTGGGCAAGGTAAAATGCTAACCGGGCATTACTCGATTTGTTTCGATAAAAGCAAAATGGCGGCCATCGCAGGGATGACAATGCACGCCCGCGGCCCGCAGCCCGCGCAACTCACATTTCCTGCACGAATTGTTGTGGTTCATTGCAAAATACGCTTAAGCGCTTGGTCGGCCAAACAAAGAGCTGGCAGCAGGCAATGGTGCAGCGTGGGCAGGGTGTCAGATTGGCAGATTGGGGACTTGGGGGCTGATTGTGGTATATAGCATGGAGTGTGGCATAGTGTGGAGCGTGTAGAGAGTGTTGAGGCTTGGGCTATATATTGCAGTCGCTAGCTTGGCGGCATCGCGCAAACATTGCGCAACCACAGGCAACCGCGCGCTACTTTCAATTGTCGCTGTCATTAACATGGCACGACCACATGGCCATGGCTAGCCAGAGACTGTGGCAGCGGCTGAACAAGAGCCCGAGCCGGAGCCGGAGCCAGAGCCAGAGCCAGAACCCGAGGCAAAACCAAGAGCCTGAGCCAGAGATATCCGACAGCAACAACGACAGCGACAGCGGCAGAGACAGAACCAATGCGAGTGCCAGCGACATGCTACATACATAACTAGAGCTGCCGGCAATCATCAAACTGTTGAACTGCTGTTAATGATGTTACGGCCGCGGAGGCGCAACGCAGCGTCACGCGGCGTGACATAGGTGGAAGACATTGACAATGTGCCGCAGACAACAACAAAGGCTCGCAAAGCCCTTGTGGTGATTTCTGCCGCTGCTGTTGCTGCCGTTGTTCCAGCAGCGCTGCCTTCATTTATTGTTTACTTGCGGCCGCAAACCAATATGTGGCAAGCAGCAAGCTTGCAACTAATACAAATTCATGCTCAACTAGTTGTAGTTACAAGTCGCAACATGATTGTGCGACATTCGTTTCCAATTCGAAGCACAATTATATGCCATGTCCATCATTTACACATCCATTCGTTTTGTCACATATATTCATGTATTCGCTCATGCATTCATTCATTCATCAATTCCCTGCTTAATTCATGTGTGCGTTTGTGTTTGTGTTTGGGTTTGTGGCCAATCTGTGCAGCTGCACGGCAAATTAATATTAATTATTTAAACAGTTTCGGCTTGTTATTGCATTTTCATGACTTAAAACCATTTGCTAAAGAATATAAATGGGTGCCATTAGCTATGTGCTGTTGTTGGCAAGGATGTCGCAATGAGTTGCGGACGACGCATACTTATGCATACGATATCTTAAGTTAGCGGCATGACATAAAGCTACTCTATGTTCTAAATTCTTTAATTGAGAAACTCCGGCTTTATACACGAATTCTTCGAAGCTTAGTCTAGCTTATGGCTAACCTCTAGGCCTTGTTAAACAAGAGCAGCACAACGGTGCTGCTTAAAGTCCTCTTATAGTCACGTTAGTAGAGCTGCAAAACTATCGATAGTAGCGCTAGGCGATATTTTCGATAGTTTCAGAAAAAAAGATTTTTTAGCAATGATAATGCCATCGTTTCTAAAAGATTTGATACTATGGATCATACTATCAGGGTTAATTATTTCCCTATGCCAACCTTGACCGGTTACCGTAGGATTAAACTATTGACTGTGGAAAAAGAAACATCGACAGTGAGAGACAAAGAAAAAAATGCAAAATATAGATAGTACTATCGATAGGTTTGTAGCTGTATACAGTAGCCTACGAACCTATCCTTACCAAGTTTTAGCCCATAGGCAAAACATGTTACTAACTTTGTGAAGAGACACTTAGTTCGTTGTTATACATCCCAGATTTATATGAGCGTTTTTGCTGAAATTTTGAGCACGATTAATTAAACTTCATTAAGAAGTCTTAAATTTCATCAAAAGCGTTATGTGTTGGTTTTGGGAAATTCGAGATTTACATGGTTTACTGGTGCAACTTAAGCTACGATCAGACGTACGGACCGACAATCGGCATGCCGAATCATGCCCTTAAGCTACGATCAGACGGAAAGACAATCAGCCTGCCGACTTGTGCCCATAAGTTACGGTCAGACGTACAGACAATCAGCATGCTGAATCGTGCCTTTAAGCGACGTTCAAACGAACCAACAATCAGCCTGCCTACTCGTACCTTTAAGCTATGTTCAGTGTTGCCGATAATCGGCCAACACACACAAATCGCGCAAATAAGTTTGCAATATGTCTGGATGTGAAATGCTGCCGATTTAGAATAATTGTGCAGAACATTTTGTAGTGCATCCAATGTTCGTTAGCTGACACACGCAACTTTGGCTAGTTATGCTTCGCACATTTACATTGTTGTGCATTTTTAATGATAATTGGGGGGCTGTTGGGAGCAGCTTCCGCTTTTAGCTTGGCATTGACTAATTTGTCTAATTTGCTCGTCGATCTGTACCAAGGCCGTGGCTCGAACTTTGGCTGGCACTCGTGTCAGCCAGAGCTGTCTAGAGCGCGAATTCAGTCGTTGGCGCGTCTTTTGCAACGTCAGACAAATGCTTTCAAAAGAGTAAAATATATAAATGCTCAACACTCAGTGAGTTGCAGGCGCTATTTTTAACGGTTTACTAGACTAATTTTTCAAAAAAATTTCCTCTACTTGCAGCTGCAATTAAGCCACAACAAGGAAAATGCCACTGTCACTGGGTAATCTGAGAAAACGCGCCACAGCGACAGGCCCAATGTGAAGCCTGATGAAAAGTGTTGAGAAACGCGCGAAACGCTGTCGTTAAGCTTGAAAGTGCGAATAAGAAAAAACTGGCAACTTAAATTGCATTTTTTTTTAAGCATATATTTAGTGTTTTTTTTTTTGAAATACTTGATAAACCTGTGTAAAATAAAGGCTCCAGAAGAGAGACCGCTGCTGATAACGCTGATAAAGCGCGATAGAACGCGAGTGAGCAAGCGTAGTAGTGAGAGTGAGCGAGTGAGCGTGTACGAATTCGGAGTCGGGAGTGTGCGAGTAAGAGCGTAAGAGCGTAAGAGCGGGCAAGCAATGAAGTCGCAAATAGGCCTAAGCCTGCACGAAGCCCTCATCAGCCTTAGTCCCGTTGTAGTGCGTCGTCAGGAGCAGCGCAGCGAAGAAGAAGAAGAAGAAGCAGCAGCCGTAGCAGCAGCAGCTAACGCACCCGCTCCCGTTAGCGGCCAATCAAGCTAAGGTTATTAGGCGGTAACGCAGAGCCACGATAGCAGCGACGCGAGCAGAGCAGCAGCAGCAGCAGACACACACACCGACACACCAACAACAACAACAACAACAACAGCAACAACGCATTGACATACCGTTAAAACAGAGAGAGTCAGAATCAGAGATAAAGCCAGAGAAGACAAGATAGCAGCAGCCTTATAGGCACGGCACATACAACAACAACAACAACAACCAATGGCCATGCAACAACAGCAATTACTAACTGTAAAACAGCGCCAGATACTAAAAGAGCAACAACAACAACAGCAACAACAGCAACAACAACAACAACTCGTATTAGCCTAAAGAGTCAATAACTGTTCCGTGTGCGTGTGTGTGTGTGTGTGTGTGTGTGTGCGCGCGTAGACAAACGAGCAAGGAATTAAGTTAAAAAGCATAAAGCTAGCCAGGTCAACGTCTGCGTCAACGTCTGCGTCAGCGTCAGCGTCAGCATCAGCATCAGCGTCAACCTCAACGTCAACGTCAGCGTCAGCGTAGCCGCCGTCATGTGGATAACACTCGCCTATTGGGTTTTTCTCATAGCCCAGTTATGTGCTCCGGTTCTGTCTGCTGGTGGTAAGTACCACCCACTTTAATATTATCTATAAAGTAACTTGAAATATTTACATAACATTAACACACACACCGATAACATTGATAACAAGTGACGATAATCAAAGTACTTACTACCGAGCTTAAGTATCTGGAGTATTCTGGAGACGACTTCTTTAAGAAACAAATAATAATTGGTCCATAAGACACAAAATAGTTAAGATAAATATGCAAATTATGTAATTTCCCTGGAGCTTTTTGTTTTATGTGTGTGTGTGTGTGTGTAACTTCTGACCATGATGAACTTCGTGCTAGATCTGCACCTGGCTGGCCACCAGGTCAACAGGCCGCCTATATTTTGAGCAATGGCTCTCCAAAGACTACTTTTGAATTAGTTTTGAAAGCGTTTACTCGCTTTTGCTATTTAGGTTAGCAATTCGTCATGGAAGTTTATCTCATGTTAACGCTTCAGAGCCGAAATGCTTACGTAATAAAGTAAGCAAAGTTATGATTCACTTTCAAATTAAGATGCATATAGAATTGTGCAGCTGACTCTCTTTAGAATGGTGCAGACAGTTGGGGGATTTAGATGAGCAATTTTGATAAATCCAAAACGCCAGCAATTATTTCAGCAAAATTTGCAATGAATTCCGTACTTCGGAATGATTTGCTTAAAAGAATACCGTATTTAAAGTTTCGTGATGTCACTTAATTACTTAATTAGCCAAAACAGCCCACTAACAGGTTTCGAACTGTTGTCGACCATTCCTCGACGCGCCTCTGTTTTGCGCGCGCCTGCTCCACTCGGTGATACTAAAGGCAGCTAGTGTGCTTTCCACCTGGTATTTCCAACGGGGGCATGGCCTGCCCTTTCATAGCCTACCTTCAACAACCGCAATGAAGACCGTGCATCCAAACGCACCACATAACTCAGCCAGCATTGCTGCTGTTGATGTTAATTCGCTTGACTATGTCAGAATCGTCGTATCGGTGGTCATAGGTGGTCCTTGCCATCGCGTAAAAGACCAACTATCTGAGTACTTTCCGCTCAATTACTCGAAGGGGATCTACATGAGACAGAGTCATCATCCATACCATAAAGCAAAATGAACGTCTTGCAGAGTGTTAGTTTCGTCTAGCAGGAGGGGTCTCTACTGCTCATTCGCCTGCTGTGAAGAGTGACTCTTTGTTAGATCTCCGTGCTGACATCGTTCTTCGTAGTGACGGTGGTGCCAAGGTTGAACAAATCCTTGAAAACATCCAACTTAAAGTTCCACCGGGGAAACTCTCTACTCGAAGAACACATATACTTTGTCTTGCACTGATTTAAAGCAGATTCTCTTTCAATAGCCGTAAAGGCTCCGGTAACTATTCGATAGCGATATAATCTGCATATGCAAGCAACTGGACACCCTTATAGAATACAGTCGCGTTCTGATGTACGTCTTGAAAAAGACGCAAGAGGTTTGAGGTTTTTCGAACCAGAGAGTTCCCAAAGCTAGTTCTAGTTCCTACAATCGTGTTAATATCGCCACTTCGACCTATGACGCGACTTCAGCCTGGAAGATGCTGGTGGTGGCTCTTTAATACAGACAGATGCGTCCAAGGTGCCGCAACTCCGAGTCCGGTACCTTCATTTGTAGCAAACTATGGTGTGCCTTTTTATAGGATGCATCTTCTCTAGGGTTGTCATTGCTCGTACCAGAGCTTTAGTACAAAAGCAAACAAAGCTTGCTATATCTCTATTCTCTTTCTTTTCCTGAACATAGTTTTGAATTCACTTTGTTTAACTTTAGTGACTTTTTGCATTTTATAGTTAGGTTAACACATTTGTGCCCAAAACAGTCACCTTAGTATGGGCTTTTTAAAAAACAGCGCCATTTTAGAAATCGTCTAAACTATGGAGGTAGCGCAGTTTGAGGCAGTTTTGGAATTCCCTAAATAGCTTATCGACACGCCTTTAGACGTCAACCACACCCTGTCTTATGGCAGCAGGAATTCCTGAACTGTGATTAAACGCCAATAAAGATTTTAGTATGCGTTGAGCCAGAGTCCTGACCGCAAGAGAAACGGAAGCCAGCTCCGGATTTGTGACGTAAATAGCTGACGGAGCAGAACGTGCAGCAAATTGCAATAATTTACGAGCTGTTTACACAGCTATCAAGAAGTTTACGAGCATGAAACCAAATATACCGACAATCAAATGCTGAAGAGAGTTCTTTAGATAAAGAAAAGTGGAAAGAGAGCATTACCTTAAGTTACTGCGCCATAAAGAATCTACAATAGAAGCACATGCAGTGATTCCCAATCTGAGCAGAAGTAATTAGCGCAAGAGGCACAATGAAATGTGCAAAGGTATTCAGGTTTGTTAGGCTTTTCTTTTAGAAACTTTCTTCTCTTACTATTTCGAAAGAACTTAAAGGTACTCAAAGGACTGAAAACGTTATGTTTTGACTTATTTGATGATATGGTATATTTATGTCATAAACCAATTAAAAAATCATTATAATCATTAAAATTGTGTTACTTTGAAAAGACATCTTTCAATCGGTTGGTAAAATGTCGATAGCTGTTTTGCAACATACCAAATATTAGGATTTTCGTTACCCCACATACCCCATTAATTCTCTAGTTTTCAAGTCAAACGATCAGAAAAACTACAATCAGAATGTGCCGGAAATCTATCGAAAGTTTTGCCAAAAGTTTCATTTGAATTTGCTCAAGAAACTCGTTAATCAGTTGCTTTTTTGTAAGATTTCCCAGAAGTATCAGCACAATGACTAATTGCTTTTGGACTGAAAATCGGTTTAGAACGATATCTGTGGTTGAAATTTGCTTGAAAAAGACTTTTAGCACACCCGTGATTATATGTATGTACAAGCTGATTCAAAAGATTTTGCCAGCAAATGTTGTTTAGTCAAAGAATTCAAAGAGTAAGGAAGACTTTTTTAAGCTTTATTCTAATTCACGCACTTGTTTGATCGAAATCGGTCGATCGATGTTAATTAGCGTTGTTACGCTCTCTCATTTAGAACACTAACGAATAACTCATTGCGGAACCTCTTATATCATGTATCATGACTTGGCATAAAGTGGCGCCATCAAGCATGCGCTTATGCTAGCTTTAACTCATTGAAGTGCTAACATCACGGCATGTACGCAGCATTCGAGTAGATTTTGAGCCCAAGACTTGTCAAAAGATGTTTAACAACAAAAACTCTTATATAGAGCAAAAAACAGCTCTAGCTGTTCGAAATGTTTTCATTTAGCTGCCAAGTCAAATTGGAAGCTTACCTCCATTAAGGCTTAAATGACAAATCTTGTTTGCCTTAAAAACCCTAACAATACTTATCGCAACTTGAGCAGCTGCTGTACTTGACTTGAGTATGCATACCATAAATTCTTTCGCTCAGTGTACACATAGCCAAAGAATACCAACACACACACTTCCACAGCTACAAATGAAATTGCATGCGCATTGCTAAAGCACCGCTAACTCAGGGCGATTCTACGAATTAGGCATTTGCCTGGCACTTCAATGAAACTGGAAAAGCCGTTGCCGCTGCCAGCTGGCAGCTGATGGGATGTGCAGCAGCACGACGACTGTGACGCCAACAATAACTATGGCGCTGTGTGTTACGCAACTTTTCGGGCACCAAAACAGGCGCAATAATAAGCAGATATACTGCACTGCCTTGGCTTCATGGAAATCTAAAGCGAAGCCTGAAATAGTTTCCAAGAAGTGTCTATCAGTATGCATTCAATGCATATCATTATTATGACAGCCATTCCGGAGCCTGTCGCTTGCAAGCCCACAGCTCTGTAATCTGTTCCAGGAATCCGAATATTCGCTGGACAACTAATTAGCTGCATCGCCGCGCACTTTGTTGTCATGCATTTGCTGAAACTTTGGTATGCATTGCGATATACCATCACGGCATATTAACACTAACGTATCAGGTATCAGGCCTTGTGCATGGTGAGAGATACGATATTCCGAAGCATATACAGTACTTAGTACTGTAAGGTACATATGGTTGACTTGCAATGAATGCCAAGCTCAAGCTTCGTTGCACGAAGCAAACAGCCAACGAAAGTTTTCGAAGAAAGTTCTGCTCTTTGTTTGCAGTTGGGGTTTCGACCAAATGGCAACATTGTTTTATTTATTAGGCTCAAATGAGTTTACCATTGCAGAGCTTTAGTTTGAGGTAGCCAAACAATAGAGTCGCAAAATCATCTATATTTTCACGAAAAAGATTCGATGCTTTCGATAGTAATATGTATGAAGTGCCAGCCGTGTTATAGGCTATGCGGACGATGTTATTATAAGCTTCTCTGGCAAGTTCCTTCAGTGACAGTGCTGAACACTTAGGAATAGTACTTGACAGGAAGCTATGCTGGATCCGAAGCACGCAGGAACGCATCAAAAAAGTGACAATGGTCCGCTCCTCTTGCAAAGTAACAATAGGCCTAAAATGAAGCATGTCCCACAATATTGTATTATGGCTCTATACGGCCATAATCAGACCCATCCATCTATACGGAGCTCTAGTCTGGTGGCCAGCTCTAAAGGATCACCTCACTTCACTTAAGCAACTAAGTAAAGTAAAGCGAGCAACTGAACTATGCATCACGAGAGCCCTCCATACTACTCTAAGCACAGCCCTTGATGCCATACTGAACATTCCCCATTTGAATCTTACAGTAACCAGGAATATCTATGGCGCTATGTGTTACGCAACTTTTCGGTCACCAAAACAAGAGCAATAATAAATAGATATACTGCACTGCTTTGGATTCATGGAAATCTAAAGCGAAGCCTGAAACAATTTCCAAGAAGTGTCTATCAGTATGCATTCAATGCATATCATTATTATGACAGCCATTCCGGAGCCTGTCGCTTGCAAGCTCACAGCTCTGTAATCTGTTCCAGGAATCCGAATATTCGCTGGACAACTAATTAGCTGCATCGCCGCGCACTTTGTTGTCATGCATTTGCTGAAACTTTGATATTGCATTGCGATATACCATCACGGCATATTAACGCTTACGCTTCAAGTAGAGTGAGCGTTAGTTATAGAGGTAGCAGGCCTTGTGCATGGTGAGAGATACGCTATTCCGAAGCATATACAGTACTTAAGGTACATATGGTTGACTTGCAATGAATGCCAAGCTCAAGGTCATGCAAACTGCAAACACTAATGCACTCCGTGGTAGTAGACTATCTTACTACTGCAGTTATTTAAGGCAGGTAATTGTACCAAAACGTGCTTACATGCAAATGCTGGAAAAGCAGTAATTGACAACTTTTGATGAAGGTCAACAGAGCAAAAGCAGAGGCGTAAGCACACATACTTATAGTCTTCGGTGTTCCTTCCTTCGTTGCACGAAGTTCAACAACACAAAAGCAGAGGCGTAAGCACACAGAGTCTTTGGCCAAATGGAGTATGTCCTACAACATTGTAATACGGCTCTATACGGCCATAATCAGACCCATCCATCTATAAGGAGCTCTAGTCTGGAAGCCAGCTCTGAGGTGTCACCTCACTTCACTAAGTAAAGTAAAGCGAGCAACAGAAGTTTGCATCACAAGAGCCCTCCATACTACTCTAAGCACAGCCCTTGATGCCATACTGAACATTCCCCACTTGAATCTTACAGTAGAGGAACAGGCCCTTTTATCGGTCAAACGACTGAGGGACTCAAACAGCTGTATAGAATCGGAATTTGGTCACTTCTCTATTGCAGCAAAACACGCTTTTGCTTCCCCCAAAACTGACTACGTACCAAGAAAGTACCCAAGCACTGCATTCATTACTCCTCAAATGAGCGATATACTGGTCTGCGAGGCCCTACCAACGCCACTTCCTTCTTCACTAACGGCTCAAAACAAAACAACCATGTTAGAGAGGGGGTCTTTTCAGAACAGCTCAATATAAATAGGGCCTTTAGTCTCCCGGACCACTGTAGCGTGTGTCTGGCGGAAGTCCAGCCATAAATAAAGAGAGGACGGCTTACGTAGCGTTTTAGGCAATATAATCATCTATAGTGATAGCTAAGCAGCTATCAAATCCTGAACCTCAATATCATCAAACTCGATATTGGTAACAAGCTCTCGCAGATATCTACACGAGATGGCTCAGCATTTCGTGCTTAGCCTGATATGGGTCCAGGGACACCGGGACATAGAGGGCAACAAAATAGCGGACTTGCTCACCAGACAAGGTACTCCTGCTCCCCTCCTTCCTGAGAGCTTTAGCTGCTAAGCATGTGTTGAAAAAAAAAAACAGAACTGACACTGCAGGCAGGATATATTGGTACATAAAGCAAAAAAAATCGATACCGCGATAGTACTAACTTTTTTCAGCTCTAGTACACAGAGCTAACACTAACACTTTCATCTAAACTTGATGATTTTCAATTCACAGATTGACAGCAACTGGGCAGCTAGCAGGGTTGCATTTTTTAGCCGAAATGTCATGCATTGTTTAGTTTTGGCATACTGACAAATTAATATAATATATTAGGAAATTCAACACTCAAAAAGTGGTTCACATTGTGAAATTGTGATGTGGTTTTCAATGCGTTCGAATAACTATATTATATAAATTACTTACTCTACTAGAAATTTGCCAGAGGTTGCCAATTAAAATGAATTCCTGGTATCAACCAAAACTATCAAGTTGCATGCATACAATGCACCATTGTTTTGTCTGCCGCTTACGGAGCTTGCCTGTTGCAACCACATTTCTGGGATCTGTTCCAGGAATCCAACTAATTAGCTGCATCGCCGCGCACTAGTTCCTAGCTCGAACTTTGTTGGAATTTCGGTATTAAATATAACGAGTACATGTTCCGCGAAACAGATTTTGTACTTTTGCGCAAATTTGTACTGCTTTGTTTGGTACCCGGAAAGGATATGTGAGATGCGTTCCGCCTCTCTATTCTTGAACTAGAAACAGCGAGGCTTCATTTTGTGGCGAATCATTGTGTAATGAGTACGAAACTGCCGAGAGTGTCACTTTAACTGCTCCGCTAATTAATTGAGTAACTTGCTACACTTTTCACTTACTAGTAACAGGAGTAATTTTACCAACTAACAGGTCATAATTCACGTAATTCAAAATGGCGGACTCAATATTACTGTCACTGACACTGACGAAAGAGTAAATTTTCAATGAATTTTTTCGAAGATTTATACATATGTCAGTGTCAGTAATATTGAGTCCGCCAATTTGAGTTACGTGAATCGGATAGCGGATTCGTATGCAATGATCCCAAAAAACGCCAATTGCACGTTCATGCAAGACAGTACTTAAATTTGCGGCAATATTCCGTTAGTGATAGGTTAGTAAGTCATTTAATTATTGCACTAAAAATAGTAAGCTACGAAGTAGCACGATTTCTGATTGTATTCAGAATGACAACACAAAGGGAGACATTTTTCTACTAAAAACTCACATCTTGTCTATCGGTTTGTAGCTAAATTAAAATTTAACTTCTCAGTAAACAAGTTGGCAGCACCAAACACGCTGCTTTGTAAAGCTGAAGTTTTAATAAAGCAGCTTTTCACATGCAAAAATATGCATGCATTCTTGAGGTATAAATATTTTTCATTGTCTATGTTAAATGAAAATCAAAAAACCGCAAGCATACACTACTGCATGGAATTTTCATTTATTTAATCAAATCTCGAATGGTGTATGAATGCTTTGTCCATTCAAAGTTCCTTTTTTTTCATTTCTCTTATTAGTGTATGTTAGACAGAAGTTCTGCACTAGCATAAAGTATGCATACACACACACACACATATGCAGCAAAAGGCTAGTCAAATTGATACCCTGTAGTTCTGAGTCGTTCTGCAGGTTCAGGAACTTTGTGATAGCAGCCTATATTTTGCCTCATTGCAAGTGGGCGGGTCTCTGACGAGCCTGTCTACGTTGCTGTAAACCTTACCTTTTGCTTTCAAAAATGAAGTGGGCCGCACTTTCAGTGGGACTTCAGTGTAGTGCCAGAATTTGAACATTTGTAGACTCGAACATCTTGATCTCGCTCCACTTCTAGTATAAAACTTTAAGAACTGCGACTGAAAAGCTGAAGTTCTCATAAAGATGAAAATCGGTGTATCAGTATACGAATTTGTTCAGCTTTAGGAAATAAGCTGAGCTTTTGAGTTTCGCTATGTGACAGTAGGCGGATATTGCGGCTGAACGAAGTAAAATAAACCTTTTGATTCGGCATTTTCAAAGCGTACACCGTGAATAGCTTCAGCTGCTAACAAATAATACAATCATAATAATACATACATACAGTGAGTTTATGTCAAGCAAACTCTGATTAACTGACAAATGGTTGCGTCCGGCAAAACTAGCCAGGCATCTTGTATCTAAGCATGTCCAAATCAACAAAATCGTTTGAAAACTTCTAAAGACAAGCAATGATGTACTGCTTCAGTGAATTTCAACGAAACTCCTCTTTTTGTTGATATTTTAATATATAAGAACCCAACCAGAACCTTATGATACTGAGCGAGTGTTTTTCTTTTCCGATCAGCGAACAGACCTCCTGCCATGATAAGGAAAATTATGAAACAGGGCTAAATTGTAATCGTCCTGAGTGGATGTTACGCTGGCCGTACAGCCATTATTGTTAAGACCTCTGACAATGGCATACCCGAGAAGCCATTTGGTATCGACAGGTACCCACGAAAGGTGATCAAGAAAATGGGCAAGAACAAACTGAAGAAGAAGTCCAAGATCAATCCTTTCCTCGGGAGCTTGAGCTACATCCATCTGATGTTAACACGGTACACCGAGCACGATATCAGCTTCGAGAAGCTGTCGCCCAAGGATTTTAAAAATCCTGTCAAGCGCAAGACACATCGCTTCCAGACCCATGTTAAGTTTGAAATGGTGTACAAGGAAGGCAAGAACAAATGGTTCTACCAGAAACTGCGATCCTAAGCTGTTGCACCGGCTTACGGCCTGATGTAGTGCAATCATACAGGTGACCCTGCCTTGCGCAGGGATTACGCAAGTTAACCATAGTCTACTGCTTCTCCAGCTCGATCTTATTGGGTTTTTCCTCTGAGTTAACTCAAAAAGTCACCTAGTCCTCCTCACTCTCTACAACAGTTTGCGTGGCATCTGGGGTTCCACAGGGCAGACACCTTGTTCCTTGGTTTTTCTCCCTATGACATTACTCATCTAACTGATAGTTGTTGTCTTTTAATGTAGGCTAACGATGTGAGGTTTTTTTTGACGTTACATCATTCTTCTACAGATTGCCCATAATGCCCTCCCAGTACGGTGTTCGCTTAATTTACTTATTCTTAATCCTCAAAAGAAACCCAAACCAAACTGAATTTACTGGGAGGAAGTAACAAACTGACACTTTGTTGGGTACCTGGAAATGAACTTGCGGACGAATTAGCATAAAATGGTGCCTCAAACCCTCTGATTCGACATGGTTAAGCAACTAATAAGAGAGGAGGACAGACTGAGACGAAACGAAGGCTCAGAGGCAAGGAATGGTGCCGTAAACACCATGATGGGAGCAGAGCCATTCTGTGGCATTGGAAGACAAACGTTTAAGCAGCTACTAAGAGAATAGGAAAGATGCAGACGAACCGCAGACTGGGCAGGATCATCAGGCTTCAGACAGGATAACAGTTCCTTAACTACTACAACTTCAATAGCTTCAAGAAAACCTTAGAATACTGAGTGGCCTTCCTACTAAGTAAACTGGGCATCACTAGCTCAAACACCTGTAGGTTTCATGATCCAGAGGAGGATCTGTCGCGGCATGTGCTTGCCAAGTGTGACGCACAGAAGAATGCAGCTTCTATGCGGGTATAGACTCTCGATGTCTGATGTAGCCCAATAACAACCATTCTAGACATTAGGATACATAGATAGGAATATGGGGGGAGCTTTAACCTAGATAGAGGGCACAACAGATTCTAAGGGTCGCAGCGCTCTTTAGGGCTCTTGGTCGGCCCTTGCTGCAATAATAAATAAATAAGTACCGCTTGGGTGTGTGGAACCCTCAGTGAGTTGAATAAGTCCAAAGCAATACCTGCTTTTGGCACTTCGTGGACTCAATTGGGATCCCAGTATTTCGTTACCTTCATACCATAGCAGCTTGCTTTTGTTTCATTTGCTTTGTGGTTAGGGTTTTTCTCGATAAATTAAATATAGGTGTAATTGATTCCTCAAAATTAGTGAGGTTCGTTTTCAAGGTCGCACCACTAGATTTTTCGTTTCACTCTCCTAAAACTTTGCCATGCACGACCCTTTTCGTGTTCTATGTACCTTAGCTCTTCTAATCTCCTCGGCCTCGGACA
This sequence comes from Chymomyza caudatula, assembly GCA_035041775.1. NCBI lineage: Eukaryota > Metazoa > Arthropoda > Insecta > Diptera > Drosophilidae > Chymomyza > Chymomyza caudatula. The sequence goes on from JAWNKW010000070.1 coordinate 2,068,088, forward strand.
AAGTTCAGTTGTGCGTCGGGGCACTGTGTGTCAACTCCCTACTAGTCAGGGGTTAGATAACTTTTAACGATAGGATGTCTGATGCCAAACTGTCTACGACTTTAAACTGGCTGTGGCTTCTGGCAAATAAAGTTCTCCCACCGAGTCGGTGAAAGTTTAGTCATCATTTTTGCTTAGCTTTTGCTTAAGTAATTTGTGTTATCTTTCAACTTCATAACTCTACTATTTTCTCTTTACAGATAAGTTAACCCTTAAGATTTCTATGACAGCATTTTCCCTTCTCAATGCAGTTACTTAAGTAGTTACCCTATCTAGAAGTTACTGTTTTGGGTTAGTAAAGAGTACTGCAGGGTATTCCACGTTCGCATACCGCCACGACTCTCATATGTATGGTTTTTTCGCTGTTTTTACCTAACTCAGCTGCAGTTTCGCGCTGCCCATTTGCGCTGCTCCCTCTGCTCCGCTCTCTTGCTTTTTTCGTACACTCTATCTCTCTCTTGCTGACATTCTGTCTCGCTCTGCAAGTACGTGTGTGAGTGCTTCGCTGCAAGTTATAAGTTCCAACAGCAGCGCCAGCAGCATTTGCAAGCAAAAATAGAAGGCAAGAAGGAAAAACGAGCCAAAAAAAAAGATGGCAACTTCGCCCTTGTGCTACCTGTTCCCCCCACACGCCACCGCCCCCTCCGCCAGGTACCGTGGCTCCACCTGCAGTTTCTTTATTGCTGACTGTATTTTTTTTTTGGCCACTTTCGCCATTTTATATTTTTGTGGCTGCTGTTTTTACAATCAATCAATTTTTCTTTTTTTTTTTTCACCGGTTTATTTGCATGCAATTTGTGTAGCTGCCATTATATGGCTTAACGGTACGTGCGGTAGTTAATTTTTGGCATTCCACAAAAATTTTGCATAAAAATTGCTTATATCTTTTAGGTTATGATCAAGTGGCTAAAAAATATTTGAAATGCCAACAAAGTTTAGGTGTAGTTATTGAAAGGGCGAAAAAATGCTGCGTTCAAGTGTTGAGAAACGGAGCAAATAAAGTGAGTTACTTTATAAGTGCATATGGGCGATTCAGCTATACTGAATAGCTACGTCATGGCATAGTCCAAGAGTTCTTACTAGTTGTTACTTGGCCATAAACCTTGCGAGAAGCACTATCCTTTGTTTTTGCTGAATTTTCTGATTCAAAGCGAGTTTTGTTCTTTGGCAACCCCAAAACGTAGAGCAAGCTTTCAGAGCTACATATTTCTCAGAAATTCTTTCACTTCGCCATATGTCGGGTATATTCACATTAAGTCAAATCCTGAAAAGAACACACGCACACCATCTCTTTGTCGACTATCAAGCAGCATTTGGTAGCCCAGGATTGCTTATTCGCTGCGTTGTCTTAGTTCAGTATCCCTGCAGAATTGGTGCGGTCTTCGTCAATGTAGAAAAGGACCTTTTGATGCCGAGCGAAACTTCAGACAAGGCGATGCTCTCTCCTGCAAGCTTCGCAGCTATGTGATTACGAGTGTGTTGCGCAAGGCCGAACTACATCGGAACGGAACTATATTTAAAAGAGTATCCGAGCGAGCAGTTACCGGAGCCCTTGCGGCAATTGAAAGAGAATCTGCCAGAGTGAATCTGTTTGTAAATGAGAGAGAAACGCGGCGGCGGGACGCTCAGATTGATGTTGAAAACTATACTTTTGATGTCGTTAAGGATTTCGTCCAACGTAACAACGAAGAACAATGTCGGCGTGGAGATTAAGCGAAGTATCATTCTTGCCAATAGATGGTATCAGTAGTTAATTCCCGGCAGAGGCAGCTAATACTCTGCAAGACGTTAATCCTCACCGTTTTGCTTTATGACGCTGATGCGGATGCCATTGGACGCCGTAAGATCTTTGGCACCTTACGCGTTGGCAGCGACGAACTCTATGAGCTCTACGACAACATTTACATAGTCCAGAGAATTGGCTTGGTCATGTTGTGCCTACAGTCCTTGCCACCAGCTGGAGAGCGCTCTCATTAGAAAGCCAAGCGCGACGCAATGGCGCCTGAAGAAGTACGCTAAATCAGGCCGAAACCCGCTAACGGGTTGTTATGTTCATTCAAAAAGAAAAAGAATCCTCGAAGCGTCTTGAACTGTTTGTTGGTTTATTAAACCAAATGCGACACATAAATATCGTGGTTCGACATTAGATTTGCGTTGGGGCTTGGGATCGGTAACTAGCGCAAATATATACTTATAAAGGTAACGTTGTTGATGAGCGACCCTTCTTAAAATTTTTTGATAGTCTGAAATAGCGAAAGAGAGAGGCACAAGATATTCTCGTTGCTGAAAAAAAATCATTGCAATTTGCATGAGAATGAAAAGTTAGGAAGCTGCGCTGCTGGCGTCGCATCGTTGACAGTACCTTTATAAGTATACATTGCGTAGCGCTGTTGGCGGATATTTAAGCAGAAACGAAGATATGAAGCCTTCTGCATTTTTAAGTCATAATAGGGTTATTATATATAAGCCAAAATATGTGAAACGAGCCACTTTTATCTCGGTCTGTCTTCTCGATAGAGAGATTCGAGCAAAATCCCGATTATTTATCGAGCTATTGATAAATTAATATTTATGTACTTATTTTTTGTTTTAACTCACATCTCGTAAACATATAGAGAAACGAAAGGGGCTGTTCCTTTATCATGTCATAATGATTTTTGAAATTCTGAACCCGCCTCCGCTTCCTCATAGTACCAAGTCGTCACACTTATGTGACGTCACTAATCACTATGCGAAAAAAAATACCTCTTTCCAATTGCAGTTTTTGATTTTAGTTGTGACGCTTCTTTGTCGAGGGGGCTGTTCCTTTATCATGTCATAATGATTTTTGAAATTCTGAACCCGCCTCCGCTTCCTCATAGTACCAAGTCGTCACACTTATGTGACATCACTAAGCACTATGCGAAAAAAAATACCTCTTTCCAATTGCAGTTTTTGATTTTAGTTGTGACGCTTCTTTGTCGAGGAATCCCGCTCCCTCATAGCCACAAAACGTTACAATTTGATACCTGATTGATTTGTTTTGTCATTTTATAAGACTTTTCCAAAGCCATTATGAATCACTCATTCGCCTCGCAGGAGGAAAATCGTGTCTTTAAAGAGTTGTAGACAGAGGCAAAGCTGGAGTTCGCTTGATAGTGGCTTAACGAGCGAAGTGAGCAGGGGGCAGAACCCGCTAGTTACTTACACAAGCAATAATTTCCGATCAAATTATTTGGGAGTCCAAAGGATCCTTGGAGCTCGACTTCTTGGAAAGCATTTGTTGCGCAAACGCCTTGGATCATTTATTTACGATGTTAATAATGACAACCAATGAAAACAAACATTTTCGATTTAGTTTGTTGAACGACTTTAAGAAACACACGCTCGAAAATAAGTTGTTGTTTTTAGCATAGAGCATAGACAAACTTTGGACTAACCAGGCACAGTTTCCGCTGTAGCTGTGAGAGGTGACAGCCACAGTGCCAGCAGCTACATTTAACATCCGCTCATCATCGGCAAACGGCCGTGTCTCAATTTCCGCAAACTATGGCAACCGCTGAGCTATTTCAAAACTGACATGCGCCATTTTGATTTGCAGCCACCGCGAATCTGGCTGCATTAGGCGCAACACCAGCTACAAACCCAGTTCCAGCCTCAAACCCCAAGCCCAAAGCCAAACCCATTTGCCAGGCACACACACATTTTGAATTTGTCTCGCGTGAAATTTTTGTGACGCCATCATGGCTTGCATTGCCATTTCTCAAATTGGTACGTATGTCAATATCCTTGGAGTCGTATATACCACTATGGTACAAGTGCAGTTAGGACACATTTCGCTATGCTATTGATTTACATTTTCATTTTGCGGCATAAAGAACATTTGACCCAAATAAATATCTGCAGCTGCCATGGCTTCCGCCACGACTCGGCTGCAGGAGGCGCATGCAAAATGCTAACCATGTGGGCGGCGGGGGCGCTCACAACTGGGTGTGGCTGCTGCGGCAAGCAGTGAACAGCAACTACCGAACAAATAGGCTAAAGGCTGGTCCTGCGCATATATCCTGCCGTGACACCTTCACGTCACAACGTCACAATATCAACACGAAAATCCAGCAAATGCAAAGGCGCAAAAAAGCGGCAAAAAAAGTACAAATTATGAAACTTTTTCCGCGCTGCCAGCAAAAACGGGCTAACAATAAAAATGTATCTCGTAGTTACAACGTTGTGTTGTGATGTGTTGTGGCGAACAAATCTGATTTACGTGTTTTTCGCTGCTTTTGCTCTATTTGGCAGTTTTGTTGCTTTGACCAATTGGTAGTGAGTTACAATAGCGGTGAGATACAAATCGGGGGCTATAGCTGCAAACGGGTTGTTACACCATAGGCTTCTTTGTCTTGTACTCAATTTAGTAGTCCAAACAAAACTACGACTCTTCGACTACCACTTGAATCAGGCCATTCGAATCACACCGTGCCGGTTTTACCTCCCAAGCAAATGTTTTTTCATCAAAATATGTATATCGGAGGAACAACTTTTTTGAGCTATGAGTATTTTCGCTTGTTAACTTGATTTTATGAATACCACACATACAGCCAATAAAACTCATCGCAAATACTTTACCCCTTTATTGGGCATAAGTTATGCCTTGGTCAAAAGTTTACCGTAAAACTAACGCGCATAAAAAGCGTACTGAAAAATACTGCTCTATTAACATTACAAGCAAGTGAAATAGTTTTAAACTATTTGTATATTTCAACTCGATTGAAATTTAACTTTTTGGCTATGCCTTTGGTGGCCTTTAGCGAAGTCTTGCCTTTGCTCTCCGTACGTTTCTTTGCTCGTTACATTACACAAATGGCCATTACACTGTGCATAGCTGATGTGCAGCTCGTCCATTTATCCGTCCGTCTAGCGCTCCGTCTCTCCAACTGTCCGTGCCCGTTAGCTGGGCAACATTCTTCAATAAGTTAAATAGTGGTTGCATTTTTTATGCCACCTCCTTCCACTTCAATTATCTTTGTTGTGATTGCATGAGACCACAAGCTGGCTGCCATGTGACCAGCCTGCAATATTAACTTGGCGGACAAGGTCAGGCAGCGGGCATCATATTGTGAGCACTTTGTAACCATGCCCAAGCACTCAGGCTCATTCCAAAGGCAGGCAATATTTTTTACTTTGTATTGCTTCATAAATAAAATATTTGCCAGTGCAGGACAAGTTGCTCGTCATACTAAGAGCCGTGCGTCTAGTTTTGTATCTAGCAGCTTAAAGATATGATGTAAGCAAAGCAAGGAGCATAATATGCAAAGGTATCGGTTAAGGCGAAGACATTTCAAGGTGATTTTAAGGCTTAAGTCGAAGTTCGGAAACTAGATCGCATTTATCAAAATCATTTCTGATTCACATATTTCACAATCTATAAAAGTTCCAAAACCAATACTTCACTCATGCTTTGAAGCTATACGCAGCCTTGAAGCAGGCATCGGCAACGGCAGCAGCCTTTCAGCGCCCAAAAGTCTCTAACAACTCGAATATCGTCTGTGGTGGTCGCACTATTCCCACAGACAGATATCAAAAAAGTTTTGATAAGTCCGTGATAGCAATACGGTCCTCAAAACCGTAGCCGGTAGTATGTGTGGCAAGAATAAGAAAATAGGTACTGCGACCCATTGCAAAACAATGAGTCGCCTGCATCTGCACTTAATGATACTTATTGAAGGGACCTCTAACCGTTGCCAAATACTAACTACAGTATCGCCGTCAGTGGCTATGTGATTACGCATGGTGATCACCTTCGGATCAGTAAGTTGCCTGTTTGGAAGCACTGTCTCCTCCTTACGCGACAAGTTCTCCTAAGCTTCACCCAAGAAGCGAACACAAACAAACGGCAATGCACGACGAGAGTCCCCATAATACAACTGTTCAAGTGCTCACTGAACTCTGGACAAAAGCAATCGAAGTAGCTCGCTTCCTTGATTTTGTCCGGATAGCCCTACCTTATATTCCGCACACATATTAGTTATCTTTCCTCTGCCAACCACAACGACAATGACAGCATCGCCATTGTAACACAACCTTCAGCGAGGATTTCCATAATAATGTGTGTGTTACGCAGCTAACAACTTTTAAAGCAGAATTTTATTGGGTTTCAAAGGGACTTGCATTTGGCATACATGCCGTGATGCTAGCACATTAGCGTCGATCAAACTAATCTTAGTTCTCGTTCGAGAAATGAGAGCAAACTGTTTACGCTGAACTACAGTTCGAGCTCATTTTAGAGTTGATTCAGATTTTAACTACTTCAAACGAGCTAACGAATGATTAAGGACTTCAACAATAACTAGTGTTAAAACAGATGGAGCAGGAGCTTTGGACTGTATGATCTTATGTCCTAGATGCCTTGCTGAACAAAGAACTCCGCAGTTGAAAGTAGTTTCTTAGCTATATAACTGCTATATGTATAAGTTCCATGTTAGTATTCATATTCATGCCAATTAAGTTATGCCAAGATTCCATAATTCCACTTGGTCCAAGAGCTCCGCATAAAAAGCTCACATTGCTCTTGTAATTCCTGCTTGAATATTAAAAAACATAATAGGAAAACGCAATATTGTAATGTTCTCAACCAAAGAAATCGTTATGAAATTTCTTTTGTGAATTTGAAATTGGAATGTGTGTGAGCGTGTGTGTGTGTGCATGTGTTTGTGGGTGTAATACGAAATGTCCTATGCGTTTGTGACGCTTTAGAATTCCTACGCTTTACCGTTGCCTATGAAACCCGTTAAAGCGTTTGGATTCTGAAACGCCATGAGCGCTTCATCAACAATGAGTAAACCAAAGTGAACCCAAATAAACCAAGTGAGTGTGCAATTTGATGTGCGGCCAACGTCATGGAATCCGGGAATCGTAGTAACGCGAAGTGACGGAGCATCTGAGAATCGGGTCATCAATTCCGTGAATAGACGATGACATGCAGCAAGCAGCAATCAGCGACTGTCTGGCAGCGAGTCAGTCAGGGCAATCACGATTTCAATCACAGCCAGATGACAATCAAGCTACGCGCCGCACACACAATGCAGCTGCAAAGGCAAAAATTTGATTAGCAACTGCGGCGGCAGTGACATCCCCGCCAACGTGGGCAGAATTAATGCAAATGCCGTAGCAGACAGGCAGACGCACGGATAGACGAAAGTACGGACAAGGCTCGTGAGCCAGTAAAAAAGGGGTAGAGTGCGAAAGAGACGGAGAACGACCAATATATTGAGCACAATAAATAAGATTTTTGTATGGCAATCAAAATGCAAGCGCCAAAGTGGAACGCAGGATGCAAATATGAGTGCAAACATTCTAGGAATTCGTGTAAATATGTATGCGAAAAGCTGCACAAGGACAAAAGCGGCAAAGGATACGCCAGCAGCCTGGCAATAAGTCGAACTGGCAACCAACCAACGAACAAACGAACGAACAAGCATTCTGTTATCAAGTGCAATGATAATGCGCCAAGGGGGCGCGGCACTGGCGGCACTGGCGGACTCTGGCCCGGCAGTCGCTGCCATTGGGGATAGGCCGTGGCATGCATGCCGACGCATGCCACTAACTGAGGCAAATGTCAGAGAGAACTTTGCCAAATGCAAATGGCAACGAGAACCCCAAGGCAGGTGACGGCATGCAGCTATAGGCGACTTTTGGCTGTACGGTTGCAAGCTATGGATGACAGCCGTGGAATTCAGCATATCAATTCAAACCGTAGTCTGGCCAAATCCAATGCCAAGCGTGTATAAGAATTCCATGCGACGCGACGTAATGCAGAACAAAGCGAGAAATATGAATGGAATATCTATGAGGCATGCAGTCAGTCAGTCCGTACGTCAGCTTGGCGGGATGCTAGCAGAAATTGCTGGTTATGGATTGTGGGTGATACCGTGTGAAACCCCTCGCCAACCGAGTCACATGCCAACGCTTGTGTAGTTGCCAAACTATTTGAATGCCTCAATACATACCTTTGCATGCATAATTCTATTCAATCAATTTATGTATGCGAGTGTGTGCGTGTGTATGTGTACGCGCGTGTTTTTCTGTATGAGTTCTCCCCATCAGTTTTATCGGTAGGTGCTCCAAGTGCAACATATTCCATATTCGCTGGGTTAAGGCTAGGCGCTCAATCAGTTTGTTAACTATTTGTGCAGGCGTTTAAGTTATCGAATAATGTTTATATAACAATAATTAACAATAATTGGTACTTGATAATTCTACTTTTAAGTCAACTAGTCGTCAGACGGGCCGATAATTGGCATGCCGACTTTTGACCTATGAAGAAGATGAAGATGATGAAGAAGATGAAGAAGATGAAGAAGATGAAGAAGATGAAGAAGATGAAGAAGATGAAGAAGATGAAGAAGATGAAGAAGATGAAGAAGATGAAGAAGATGAAGAAGATGAAGAAGATGAAGAAGATGAAGAAGATGAAGAAGATGAAGAAGATGAAGAAGATGAAGAAGATGAAGAAGATGAAGAAGATGAAGAAGATGAAGAAGATGAAGAAGATGAAGAAGATGAAGAAGATGAAGAAGATGAAGAAGATGAAGAAGATGAAGAAGATGAAGAAGATGAAGAAGATGAAGAAGATGAAGAAGATGAAGAAGATGAAGAAGATGAAGAAGATGAAGAAGATGAAGAAGATGAAGAAGATGAAGAAGATGAAGAAGATGAAGAAGATGAAGAAGATGAAGAAGATGAAGAAGATGAAGAAGATGAAGAAGATGAAGAAGATGAAGAAGATGAAGAAGATGAAGAAGATGAAGAAGATGAAGAAGATGAAGAAGATGAAGAAGATGAAGAAGATGAAGAAGATGAAGAAGATGAAGAAGATGAAGGAGATGAAGAAGATAAAGAAGATGAAGGAGATGGAGAAGATGAATAATATAAAGAAGATGAAGAATAAAATAAAAAAGATGAAGAATATGAAACATCTAAAGGCGAGGGGCAGACCGACTTACATGCCGTTGGAGACTGACCTGTTTCCGATATGTTCTCTAACTATACAATACCCTGAACTTCTACGTTTTACATCTGAAGTGCGTCTCGTGATGGCAAAATAAGTTTCTCACTTTCAAACTCCTTGCAAATTTGCTTTTAATGAAATTGTACATCTTGCTTTTGATCGGTACGTTACTGAATCAGCTGCGAGCATGACTTCTCCACTCCGTGAGGCCAATGCTTAGTTAGCCCTTTATCAGGTAACGAAGACACGGTTTAACCCTTTGTCGCCATCCTGCAAATTCTATACGACTATATTCGTTGTCAAAGGGTAAACGGCAAAGATATTGCGCAGGACTGTTTTCTCAAACACTCCAAGACCATCAACGCCATCACCCTAGCTTCAGCATCATAAAGCAAAACAGCATCAAGCAGTGTTTGAGCTCCATGCTGGCATCGTTGTTCATTGTGACAGTGGTGTCAAGGTGGACGAAGCCCTTTACAATATCAAAAGTATAGTTTTCAACAGAAAACTCCTAATTTAATCACCGCGTTTCCCAACTCGAACATCTCCGATAACATTTTATAGTACTTGGTACATCTTTACTGTTCCCAAGCCATACACATAACCCCGTCAAAGTTCTGAGAAGACTTGGTTTTAACTCATTAACTTTAACTCGGTGGCAACTTGTGAGGTTAGTTAAGGTAGAGATAGGGGCCTGTGAGCTTCACCATGTCCTACCAGAAGGCAACCCCATCGATGACAGTTTGTTTTAAGATACTCTTGTAAGTATTTAAGTCTTTTTTTCATTGTACAAGTATGTAGAGCATGCAAATGTCAGTTTCTCCAAAGTAACCAACAAATTTATTGCGCTGCTTTTATTCAAGAGCAGCCATTATCGAAATGTGTCGAGTTGATGCCACAGCAGGGTGCACAGTGTTGCACAGTGTTGGCACAGCCCACAGAATGTCATGCTCTTCAATTGTAATGCCACATTCCAGTTTTGTGCTAATTTGGCTGGATCGCTGGGCGTTGTTCGTTTAGGTCACATAGTTCCGTAGTTCCATAGTTTTATATGAATGCAATTTTGCCGCCATTTTGCAGTTATGTATGTAGTACTTGGCAGCCGTACCCGCTGTGCTGATTGCTCTCTAGTTTCCCAGCCCGTTACTCACGTTGTCGTTGTTGTTGCAACTTACAGCCAATTTTGCGGGTTATTTATTCGTTCAATTTATTGTTATTGAAATGAGCTGGCAAGTTATGCCAGGTGGTTGCCATTTCGTTGGTTTTGGCGGCCGCACTGACAGACAGACGGACGTAGGGATGCACGGACGTAGTTGGACAGGTGCACAGAACCAGCAGGCGGCAAGCGTATCATGATACCATATCGTATCTTTGCACGCTTTTCAATTAAGTAAGAAGCAAGTGTGGCAGGAACACTTACAATAGGTCACACACTCACACACACACACATGACACTTTGAGCTTACGTGTGCATGCATGCACAAAGCTGGTTTACAGTTACTTTGCAGGGTTGCATGTGGCATGTAAGAGCAACCAGCAATTCAGTTAGCGCAGAATAGCTACATTTCAGCAGTGTTAAATAGACTTTTATTAACTTGAGCTCTTTCTTGTCTTTGTTCAAGTAGAGAAGAGCTGCCGAATGCCATATGTACGAGGAAAACATAACCATATGTGCTTGGAGCGTAAACAAACAGATAGATTTCTAGTGTAATATTAATTAAAATACGTTTCCATGGTGGTACTTCATGAAAGCGTTTGGAGAACCACGAATATCGAACACTCTTTTTGCTTAAATTCAATCTGGCATGATAGGCTAGCGCCATCCAGCATGCACATATACGGACGCCGTACAGCATGAGTTTATGCTAGTGACATATCAAGCTCATTGATGTGCTAGCGTCACGGCATACACGCGGCGCACTCGTTCATTTGTAGAATTTGGACCCATAATGAAGTAAACATTAATGACTTGACCTTGATAAGTTTGCAGCATACATGACTATAGCTAGGAAGACACGCCCAAGCCCATCGCAGATATTCCGACCGTAACTGTTGATCGGTTCTTGGGCCACAGCAGCATTGGTAGCAACATCAAGGCACGAAGCTGACTCAGCCGTTGAAGAACTAGCTCCGTCTACTGATCGTCAGTGCTTATTTGACGATGATGCAAGTGAGAGTGAAAAGCAGCAGCACCCCAAGCTGCAGGTCGGAATTCATCAAACTATGCACAACGCACTGTTGCATTGATTGGTTGAGGATTCCAAAGTGTATGTTTTGGACACGGAGATGCTGTACCTATCCATATCCTACATTAATCGTTGCGACAATCAGATGTCTGTAGTTCATTCTAAGCTTCAACTAGTGAGCACGGAAGCCATTACATACATTGCCTCGGAAACATCATCGTCTATACCATTCTTTACGAAGTATTACTTGGTACATCTCTAAGTTGTCCTTAATGATTCCGTCCACATTTTGACCATGGATATATGTATCCCAGACTTGCAAACTTCCTTCAGAAAATGCAGCCCCAATCGCAACTATCTATAAAAAGGGAGCGTGAAATACCAAAATCAGCGAGTGGACCAAAAAAATTTAGCTTCTATATAAGCTTCCAAATGAGTGTCGGAGTTTTTTTCGACTCAGCCCCAGTGTACATCCAAAGCTTTCAACGCAGAAAGTTTGAAACTGGACAAATAAGCTTTTATATTAGTTCGCAATCGAAGTTTCGAGCGGTTAATAATTGGATTAAAACTATGGGAATTAAATTCATTTAGTTCCAGTGAGTGGTCGCTTATACAGGATACATGATTGTCAGCAAGTTCCGACTGAAACTGGCACACTTGTGTTTTTTTATGCCTGTGTTATTCATAAATGTTTTCATATGTGTATAAATGAGAACCATTGATGCATGCATGTGTTCCTGGTATTCTATACTCTCTTGGAAAAGTTTCTATTGACGTAAATGTGACCGAAAATACAAGGCAGACGATTTGAAAAGATTTAGAAGGCCTTCAGTTTCGGCAAGGTTGTCCCAATTGGCCGTATGCATGACGGAACTATAGACAGCGTAGTTTGGCCCGTGAACCCGTAAGGGTAGCATTTCAATTTTCGCCAATAAAAAGCAATTAATAGGATCTTTCAACGAAAAAAGTTTTATTTCGAAATCCTTACACTTTTGCATACGCACGTAGTACACAGCGACCTCTATCGATGATCTTTTGTGTCCCATACTGAGCTAATAGTTCCCTTGCCCTACTAATGCGGTGCGCTTCCAATCAGGTTTCGAGCATCTGTGCCTGCATCATACTGCTGCGATAATTGCTACTCAAATGCACAGAATCTACAGCTTGCTCAGCTATCCCTTCAGCCTACAGTCTTCAGTAAGCAGAACAGTTAGAATTCCAACAAAGTTCTTACACTTCTGTTAGATTTTCTTGAACACAGAAAACTGCTAGGCCCGGATCCAGTTTTTGGTGCTCCAAAAACTTTCCTCTCTTCTTAGTAATTGATTAACAATTGGTCTCCCAATGGCTCTGATCCTATCAAGCGGCTTGCAGCACTGGTTTTTAGCAGTTTCTCCGTAAGTTGATTCCTGAGTATGTTGGTGTGACCTTGGAGGCATTTCATCTCTGGGCTGTAGAAACAGCGAAATGGTCTTTCACACTGATTATATGGCCTTCCATTTAGGACTTAATGCCTGTATGAAGCGGTGTTCGTTCCATAAGAACTTTCACTGTTGCTGTAGAACATATTGCTTCTGACCTACATACACGGGTGCACAACGAACCTTTACCCAGCCGGGATACTCAGTCTATGCAGGCGGCATCATAAGAAATTTGTAACCACAGGAATGCCTTTAGGTGTGTGTGCATATGTGTAACTGTTGTGAGTGCTGAATAGGACTTCCCCGAGCCTTGTCATGTGGTGGGCCAGTATTATCAAGGAAATTTGCAACTGAAACCCATTTTTTGGCAGCGTTTGGGTGTTAATTGTGATAAACAGTTCAAATTAGGAAAGTGAAGGTTGTGAATGCCCTGAAACATCTACTCGTGTTGCCCTGGTAATTGCTCCGTAGATGAGCAAAGTAGACTTTTTGAGATGCTGCTTATGACTTTCTCGCTAGTCTGTTTTATATAATATATAATGCTTTATTGCATTTTTTGGTCACGTTCGCGACAGAGTAGGCAAATTCAATAGTTGTGATAATGCCGTGAAACTTGCTTGGAATTTCTATACAGATAGAGGTCACATCTACTCGTGTTGCCTTGGTAATTTCTACGTAGATGAGCAAAGTAGACTTTGTGTGATGCTGATTATGACTTTCTCGCTACTCTGTACTATATAACATACATGTCACGTTCGCGAGATAGTGAACAAATTTAAGTTCGAACGTGACTGCAAAGTGTTTTTTATTACTTTACTAGGCTCAAAAGAAAAGCTGCCAAGTTTCTTCTTCTTAGCTCATGTTGAGTGCAACTTCGCTGCACCAATCTTAGTTACTCTTTAAGTCACTCTGTATTGAATCCGAAGAATGTCTTTTGTTTTGTTGTAGCTCATTAGTCCAACAGTGTTGCCTACTCTTTCGCTCTCAGGCAAGCGTCTCTTATTAATGTGTATAAAATTCAACTTTTGAGTGCATTTAGTTATCTTATTCCTTGGCAAAGGCAGAACCAAAAAGAAGGAAATATACAATATTTTCGCATCATTAAAAAAAATACCAAACTAGTATTTATGCCTTGCAGCTTATATTAGCTATTAGAAATAACTTGGAATTTAGCTTGTGCATAAAAAGTGATATCAAATTACTTGGTATAGAAGAAAGTATAATGGGGCAAATTATAAATTGTATGTAAAATATTTGACGAACATCTGAGAACAACTATGGCATAGCCTTAAGCCCTTTTGGCATATTAAAGTAAGAAGCTGACTAAATTTAATAAATATTTTCAGCACAGACAGCTCTATTTTATTGCACACATTTATAATGGAATGTATCTCTCTTCATTTTGCAGAAGCTGATTATACACTTGACGATTCATTTTGGAATGAAGAAAGTCCTGTTGGTAAGTGCAAGCACATCCTACAGCTGTTTACCATATAGCCACCACAGCCAGGCTGACAGCCAAACATCTGCAACTTTTAACGAATTAATGGTGCAACTGCAACTGCAACTGCAACTGGAAGTGGAAGTGGAACTGCAACTGCCACAGCGACTTTTGCACTTTTGCTTGGCTTATATGCAGCGAAGCGCAATGCAAATGTGTGGCAGCTAGTGCGGAAGCCCTTTGTTGGTATTGTCAAATTACCAACACAACCACAATGCCAGCGTGTCTGTGTGTGTGTCCGTGTGTGTGTGTGTGTGTGTGTGTGTGCCAATGGCTGCTGCAACTGCGAATCCCAACGCCCAGCATTGAGCTGTGCTCCTCACTGCAGGTCACCATTTCGTGTGGCATGAGCAAAAGGTAGCGGTAGCTGGAGTGCTGCTACTATATTGCTGTCCCGCTGTGCTCTGTTTTACTTTTATAGGCACACACACACACACACACACACACACACACACACACACACACACACACACACACACACACACACATGTGCGCTGATTTAGCTTAACAGCATGCACAAGGCACTGCTAGAGAGAGAGAGCGAGATGGAGTGATGGAGTGAGAGGGAAAGAGTGCTTATAAATGTGCGTGAGCTGGGATACATATTTCAAATGGTTGAAATATTTAAATATATGTAGATGTATATGGTTTCCTGGCAAGCAAAAAGGTGTGGCATGTGGCAAGTTCTAATCGGCGCGTTAATATAATTCACTATAAAAACGTCAGCAGTTTTCCACAAAACTCAAGAGCCACTGTTCCCAAGTAATCGTATACGCGTATTCGGTTCACAAATTCAAATCCTTTAATCATGGACTGTTGACCTGCAAATCCTTGCAAACTTTGCTCAAATCGATTCCGTAATACGCAAGTTATGGGATTCAGCATTCCACATTTAAATCCCTTGTCGTTACATTGCATATACATAAATATGTATGTATATATATATATATATATATATATCTGTGTGTGTCAAAAGTCAAGGCAGCTTGAAAAAGGCAAAAGCGGATAGGCGTTTGGGTTTAGCAGCGGAAAAAATACGGTTAGAAGAGAGAGACAGTTTTCCTGCTGTTGAATTTTTCATGCTTGTTTTAAATGAAATTCGCATTGAATTTATTTATTTACGATTTCCAATAAATTTTTGTTTATCTAATGTTACCTGACGCTCACACACACACACACACACACACACCGACCACGGCGAGTCGCACGCCGTAGTCTGTGTGTGTAACATTATAGAATGGAAACCACAGTTAGGTAAAAACAGACATGCCAACTTGGTAACTTTTAAACAGTAAATACGCTTTATTAAAAGTTGTAACAACATTGTTGTTGTTGTTTTTGCGTCACTCTCACAACTCGGATAATAACTAAAGTTACACAAATACGGAAGATACATGTGTTTTCGCACTTCATGTGTTTACTGAATGCATACTTAGGATATATAGAGGTCATAATAATAAGGTTACTGGAGCGCGAACTCTTAGATCTATGTAATTTTTATAACCAGATTACACAGGTCTAAAAATATGGGGGTCATTACCGAAGTAATTTGCTGCGTATAATTCGAATCTCGAGTTTGGACTGGAATTGGCCAGTCACGTCAGCATTTTGAGATATTTGAAGTTATATGTACCCGAAAAAAGGCCCGTGGTAATTGACCTCTTGAATTCTTAAATTAAAGCGTAAGAGTGGCACTAAATTATGTAACTGGAGAGACAGACCACAAAACCCATACATAACCTAAATTTTGACCTGATAGGCCAATTCTGACTCCGGATTCGCATTCTTTTCAATTTCAAATTACTTTGGAAATGATCCTTAGCTTAGTAAGGCTGTGCTGTGTGGGCACTGGAGAATTCTCGCACAACATCAACGATGGTCAGAGAGTGTAAGACCAGACACAACATGATTTCACATCAGGACAAAGTGTCTATGCTTGGTAGCTGGACATCAATGAATGCCGTACATTCATACATGAATATACTCCACATGAGTGAAGTATATACTCTCCCCATACGCAGTCTTCACCAATACCTAAGTAGGTCAGGAAGATTGTGTTAATGTGGGACACCTATGACTTCCTACTCTGTTTTCGTATTCTTGTTCTCATTTCAAATGTCCCTGAATCTTTAAGGCTCTGTTATTTGAAAAACGCTGACTACAGATTATTGTATACAGCAAGCGCTTAGCCGGAGTTAGTTAGTTCTTACGAGTCTCCGAAATGTCTCGGTTCTTCGCTTATAGGCGTTTATTTCGTTTTTCGGGCTGTGAACTCTAAAGAAAAAGTGGCACACAGTCTGGCAACGAAGTGCTTCTTATTTGTTGGCAGTTCATGCCACCTATACTTCGGCGTAGAGGTGCAACCTATTTCCCTTATGTCACATACTTCTTCTTCCTAACTGGCCATAACAAGCCGTTGTTGGGTTACGGCCTGATGTAAATACATTCTTTCATTGGAATTGTTGTTTTCTGTGCTGGATCCCAAACCCTATGCACAACCCTTTAAAGGCTGGGGTGGCTCTACTGGTCTCGAAAGAACCCAGTGTCATTATAAGTCGCCTCTTACGACAAACTTTGACCTGCTGAGGTGGTACTCTCTAGCCCGCTCACCACACGGGGGGTCACATGCTAGCCTGATCATTTGTGTATTACCTATCAAATCAAATAGATTTGCTAGCTTTAAAAATGCACATGAATATGTTAAATTTACCACAATTTATGATAATTACAAATTTCAGTGACCTCGAAAATAGGTAACTATCATGAACAATAAAATTATAGCTTATTTTGGCAATTGATCAAATGGAAAATTTGAAATTGTGTTTCATTTAGTTCATACTCATATCATAAATTAGCTAATGACATTAGAAACCAGATTACAAAAGCCAATTTGCTGTTCAAACATAAAAATAGTTTTCCAATAATACTGTATTGTTGGGGAATTTTAGCAAAAACACAGATGTGCAACACATCAGTAACTGATGGTTTTCAAGCTCACTAATTGAAATGCCAGACAGAGACACACCCACATGCACACAAACCGAGGCACTCTGTGCACACGACGAGCTCCACTTTTCCGGTGAATTCAATAAAATTGACATTTGAAAGAGTTGCCTTGCTGCCTGACTTGAGAGATATGTATGTATAGATGCCAATCTATAGTGTTTAAAAGATACCCTTTCTTTGTTTTTGCTGTTACGATGGCAGCTTGTCAAGTCAGTGACTTTTCGTTACCGGGTTACGGCCTGATGTTGAAAACTCCTCTACTTACGGTGATACCCAAGGGTAGTTACCTGTTCCTTACAATGCATACTTCCTTCAATAAGCACAATGAGGACACTTCTCGCAGGAGCTACTTCAGCCAAACGCACAAAAAGGGCAAGTCAGCGGAGCCGCTGGATGTTTGCTTGGCCATGTCAATGTCGTCGTAGAGCTCATATAGTTCGTCGTATATTCGTATGTGGTTGGCGTTGCCAAAGCCAGTTGCCAATCAAGAACCAAAACTCTTACGGTGTACTTTCCGCCCAACACTCCAAACGACTCCACATCGAACTGCCACGCTTCAGCGCCATAAAGCGTAACGGCAAGTATGAGAGTTGTCCCACTGAGACCAAGTTGTGATACTCAGCTTGATCTTATTGCTAATATCGTTCAGTGTACCTTGTGCATTCACTACCAGATAACTCTCTACTAACTCAATCTTCTCGCTGGCGGTTTTTCTGATAAGGCGCCTCTCCTTTTTTGTCGTCTCGCACAGAATGCGTCGCATCCCACGGCAGGGTCCTTCTATAGGCGGAGTTCGGCAGTGGGTGTTGGAAACCAAGCACGTTCTCCGCGGCAGTACGCATATATCACGGTATATGTGTTCAAAGTCCCTCAGCGCTATCAGGCTCGAAGGGTGCTTAAGTGTGCCGAACCAGGCTTCGTTTGCCCGTTGTGGTTGTAGCTATTTTTTAACAAGAATTTACTTGGTTTCGAAATTCTCGAAGTTATCTGCCAAACACAAACTAAAGGGCGTAAATTTTACAAAGTATGACGGAAACAGTGTGCAAAAAGTCACAGACTTATGAAACAGAGACGACCTACAGAAAGCAAAAACTGAACATGCATGTATTCATTTTACAAAATGTTTCTATACAAATTTTCATTTTTGAAAAGCTTTTGGCCCAGGGCGGTTTTTTGGGAAGCTCCAAGGGTCCTCCGCCTGCTCTTTGCCAAAAAAAAATCAATGCACTTGCTTTATTGTACGAAGAGAATTGTGTAGGGGAAATGTAATAATAGAAGAGATTCCTAGATTCATTATTATTAGTGTTGCCCATTCAAGCTGACACCTTTTCGATTGTCGCAAACTGTACGTGGCAGTGCTGAGCCATTTAGGGGCTGAGGTCTTTGCGGTCATGTCAGGGGCTCGGTATCACTACGGGTTCCTATTCCTGACTCATGCAAACACTTTACGTGAGGCGTTTACAATACAACAATCACAAAAGAGCATATTTGTATAGTTGTTGTTGCTGTTGTGGTTGTCTCTGCCTCAATAGATACACAAGGCACACACATACGCACACATGTGGCACGCATGGCGAATTGGAAAATGGGTCTTTCTTTCGGGTTTTTGGTCTTTATTCGTTACTTAAATGAGATCAAGATTAATTTTCTTAGATTATGGAGAGACACTTGCACACTTGTGCCAGAGCGCCATATAACAGGTGTAGCAAGTAGCATGGGGCATGTGGCATGTGGCATGTGGCATGCAGCATATACCCCGACAGCTTTCGTTAGGTTGGCATGTGGACTGATGGTTAGCTGTCGTCGTCATAGCGAACTCAATATAAATGATGTGCAAATGAATGTCAATCCAAAAGGATCGATTACATGCCATTACATGCATCAAAAGTATCCTTGAATGTGTGCGTGTGCTGCTCTTTTATTAATGTTACAATTTATTTGAATAATAAACAATAAGTGGTAGGGAAAAGCCACCTTAGGAAAAGCGACGCCCTGAAAAGCCAAATCTTTGCTGGCTTTATAAATAGAGCAAGTTCCGGATAAATGCAATGAAAACCAAAACGGAATCAAGAAAAACACGGACTAAGCAAGTCAAATAACCGGACTGTGGCAGCATAATTGAAGAGGTGACAACAAAACGAATTTGATTTTGTGCCAAAAATAAAAGAATAGAAGGAATATGCGAATAGTACATGCTATGCATCCAAGGTCCCAAAAAAAAGCAAAAAAAAAAACAAATATATGCAAAAGATTGCTGGCAGCCTCAAACAAGTTAAATTGAATTTTCGCTCTTCGTAAGGGTACATGCAAAAGTTGGCTAAGTTTGTGACAGCAGTGCAAGTTCACTGCTTTGAACACGGCTAACTCTAAACTCAAAGCAAACGCTGAAAATAGCAAAAAATGACAAAACTCAAGGCGCTGAAGGGACGCACAGAAACGAGAATACCAACAAAATGATAAAAAGATATGTCGCTTTACATACAAACTTGAGCTTTAAAAACTATAGCATACTTTCAAGGGCTACCGAAAACTTGGTGAACACTTTAAAATTTCGATTCATGTGAAAACGTGCGCTTTTAAAACCGAATATTTCGAAAACTAATTGAAAACTCAAAACTTTGAATACAAAGTTCTCGCAAAGTTGTCTTGTTAAAAAAATCTTGTTCAAATCCCTTATCCTTTTATTTGTACCAAAGAAAACCCGCTTGAAGCAACGTTTGAAAACGAATAGTTTCAAATGCATTCAAAGTGTTTCAAATGAGTGGCAAAGAGCATAAGATGAGCGCCAACTACACGCAAGTACGTACCCATTTTGACAAATTACACTCAGTGCTACAAACTCAAAAGTGAAAACGAATAGATTTGAGTGCACTCGAACCCTTTCGAATGAGCATAAGATGGGTGAAAGTCACTCGCAAATCCATTCCAACGGCGTCTAATACTCATTTTGACATATGACGCTCAGTGTTCGATGCGTGAAATGATAAACGAATAGTTTTGAGTGTATTCAGACTCTCAAAAAATAAGCGTAGGATGGGTGTGCGTCTTACACTCAGTACTAGATGCTTAAAATTGAAAACGAATAATTTTGAGTGCATACAACTTTCTTTGAATGAGTGGCCGTGCGCATAAGATGAGTGCAAACTACTTGCAAATACAACACTCAATTTGACCAGTAACACTCAGTGCCAAATGCATTAAATTGAACACAAATAGCTTTGAGTGCATTCATGGTATTGAGCATTAGATGAGTGCCAACTGCTCGCAAATCGATTCGAACGGCGCCTAACACTCAATTAGACAAATGCCACTCAGTGTTCGATGCTTGAAATGGAAAACGAATAGTTTTGAGTGCATTCAAAGTATTTCAAATGAACGAGCAACTCAATAAGATAAGTGCCAACTGATTTCAAAGTGCTTTTGAGCCTATTATTCCTTTTCATTTTCGTCTTTGTTTGGGCTCTTTGCGTAACATTTGCAAGCAGAGAGGATGTATGAATAAAACACGGTTGAGTCTAAAATAAATACTATTCATATTTGTTTATTCGCGATAGAATAACTCGTTTGTCCTTGTGAATGCATGCAGGATAGATATATAGCTTTAAAAAACCTCCAAAACTTGACTTAGCATGCATATACAGTATATCGTTGGCTTGCACAAGAAAAAGGGTATCCAAACATCGGTCTTCTTAGACAGTTTTTCACTCACTTTGCTCGTTCTGTGTGCATCGAAGCCAAAGTTGACAAAAAGTACACAATATGCGCGCTAAAAATTGAACTTCTGTCCAAGACGAAAGTCGACTTTTAAGTAACAAAACAATTGGTAGTATGCAGCGCGACGGGGGCGAAGCGTTGCGGGAGATCTGTTCAAAAAGTTGACTAACTTTGCAGTGCAACAAACTATGGCCACTTCGAAGGCAAAGCCGACAACGCTGCAGCGTCATTTTAGTTTTGTCAGCAGGGTTCTGTGGCAACGTGAAGTGTGGCAACGCCGCCGTTTCCGGTGGCACTGCTGCTGCTGCTGCTGTTGCCTTCATCAAGCGAATTGCTGTTGTCGACCAACTTGATGGCATCACAAAACGCTCTTGGCATAATATTTGGGTAGTGACACAATTTGGCACAAACCCGACCACTGCACCGCCCTGCCTTTTTGTCTGCACTGCACGACATCTCACCCACACACACACACATACGAGCGCATACAATACAATAGCAGTTGTTGCCTTCGTCACCAATGCTGCTGCAACTGGCTCTGCGACGTCAGCGTCAACGTCGACGTCGACGCCGTCTCCATTCATGTTGATTATGTGCAGCTGCCGACCACTGCATCGCTTCACTGAGCTTTCAAGTGTATGAGGAGCTGCAACTGAAACTGTCTATCAGTCCTGCTGTCCTTGTTTGTTTGCTGGCTTTTTTACCATGTTTTTTTTTGCCTTTGTGTGGGTTAGTGTGTGTGCTGCATATGTAGCTCTGTGTGTGTGTGTGTGTGTGTGTGTGTGTGTGTGTGCTGCACGATATGTGTTTGCGATGTGTGCCAGAACCGCCTCTTTGTTTTTAGGCTTTCATCCTGAAGTTTAATTATTTTTCAAGTCGCATGTCCTTTGTAATCCGTTCCCTCTTTTGCTTCAGTGACGCGCACAATGATGAATAATGTGCGAAATGTTGACATTTTATGTGTTTTTGCTTTTTCCCAACAAACACACACACACACACAGAGCATTCGCACAGCAGTTGGAAAAGCCAAACCAACAGACGCGTGGAACCACTGTAACAGACAAACCAAAAGTACATCAGGTGTTTGGCGGAACCAGCACATACACGTCCTAAGACTTTGCCCGTGCACACACTTCCACTTAGGCCATATATGTATGTATTGTAAACCAAGCTTCTATTCACATATATACTTGTTATAAATGTGCCGTTATAAAAGGCATGCAGTTTCTTGCGGTTTTTTACGTTACAAGTTACAGTTACGTTTCCACAATCTTGGTTAAAATGTATATATATATATATATATATATGTATAGACACATTATGTCTGTCAGCGGGAGATCAACTTCAGCTGCTGTAGTCACTTTTTCTATACATGAATTTTTCCGAATTCAAAATTGAGTTAGAAAAACTTTGAAACGTTCAGTCACTTCAGACCACCGATGTGCTACCGTCACGGCATGTACTCATCATACGGTTCGGTACTATTTCCAATGCGCGGCATAAGACTATTCACATCAAAAACATAACTTTTAAATAATTTTACTAGTAGCCATCACGGCATGTATGCTGCGTTAGGCTCGGTATTAACCAAACAATAACTTAGTCTTTAAACAATTCAACTATTGTTTTTTTTTAGAAAACTTTAATACGCCTTGTTTGCTTTTCTGCACACAAAATGACAAAAAAATAATTGTACATGTTATCTTTTAAAGCGAAAGAAACCCTTTCTGTTTTATGACAAATTACTGCCAATTTGACTTTTAACAAAACGAGAGGAAATTTAAGTAGACTTCCAGAAACTAGCACATATAAATATAATTTATCAAAGTTTTAAATAGGACATCATAAATTGCAATGGTGATGACATGCAACTGGATTTCAATAGTCTGGTTCTCTATATTCTATGCATTCCTGGATCACCGTAAAATCATCGGTTTAGTATATGTGTAATACACTTTTCTTCTCTAAAACGACAAATTGATTACTTTTGGCACATATTTAGAGATAGTTAAAGAGAATTTTTTTTTTACCATTGCTCTTTGAAAAACCCATATTTCTTTGGCTTATGATAGGTTTACGTTTTTATTTTTCATTCCATTTCACCTTCCTTTTTGTTTTTTTTTCTTTGCCTTCGTCTTCATCTTCGCTTTGCTGTTCATCTTTCTTTCTCACCATCGTCTCCTTTCTTCATCTTAATCTTCTCCTCTCACTTCATCTTTCCATTTCTCTTCATCTTCTTCATGTTTTCCTTCCTCTTCATCTTCGCCTTTCTCTTCATCAATTCTTTCCTTTTCGTCCTCTCCTTCGTTTTTTTTCTTCAACTTCGTTCTCCTTTTCATCTTTTACTTTCTCTTCATCTTCTTTTTCAGCTACTTCTTTCCCTTCATCTTTCCTTTCTCTTCGTCGTATTTTTCATCTGTGTTTTGCTCTTTGACTTCCTCTACTATTTTTCATCTGCGTTTTCCTCTAGATTTTCTCCTTTCTTTTCATATTTTCCTTCCTCTTCGTCTTTGTCTTCATTTTTATCTTAATCTTCTGCCTTCTCTTCATCTATTCATTCCTCTTCGTCTGCCTGTTCTGCTTCTACTTTGACTTCTACTTTTTCATCTTCGTTTTCCTTTTCATCTTCTCCTTACACTCTGTTCCTTCCTCTTACTCCTTTCCTTCCTTTTCGTCTTCGCCATCGCCTTCTTTTGCCTATCCTTCTTGATGTTCACGAACTCGTTGAATCGTGAATCTATTCCTAATTCTAACATGTCAATACGACTGCCTTCATAATTCCTCACTTATAATTTTGCTAAGTGTATTATTGCCTTCATGTACGCTCATGGAGCGCTTTTATGTGAGTTACTTTCGTTACTTTAGCTACTTTCCGCATCGCATATATTTTCCGCCCGGAACATGTTGCAGTGTTTTGGTAGCTCGAACGACTGCATCCCGAATCCCCATATTGTAGACGTCGGTGAATATGTTGATGGCGCGTTGGCCCCTCTTCCCCCGTCTGGTTTCATTAGCGTTGTTGTTTGTTTAAAAAATAGTTCAGCGATTCGCGCCGTTGTTTCCTCTGCATCAGCTGTGGTTAGGTGGATGCGTCTGCGGCGTGTCACCATACCAGGACACCGTGCAGCCACATCAGTTGCGCCACTGAGCTGCAGTGCATTAGCCGTGCTGCTGGTGTACGCCCCATGAACTGGGGGCTTTTTTAAAAAGATTAACTAGTTATTTTTTTGTTTTTTTGGCACAATAAACTTGCAAAGCTGATTCAGGAGTTGTTTATTGACAGAATAACTGTTTAAATCCGTAAAACAGTTATTTTAAAATTTCAAACAATAAAACACTTGTGCTGCATCTGCGCTGACCTTTTGATTAAACTTATTAGTGTCCACGTATACGTAGTATACATTTAAAGTTACAGGCTAATCCTTAATTTCAAATAAAAAAAGCCATTAACTGAAAATAGCCACAGTTGCTAATCCGATTATAAATTTATTCTCATAATGGACTTGTGTGTGTGTGTGTTTGCGGAGAGGTATGTGTCATTCAAGGACAGTTTAAAGTGTTTGCTTGTATTTATGTAGTTGTGGTTGAAGCCTGCAGGGAACCTTGGACTGTAGAAAGTGTTTAGTTGCGGTTGAAAACTGCAGGTTAACAGAGCTATAGAGATCAGATCTAGTAAGATATAGATATAGATAGATGTGTATACTTTATACTTATGACAAACTCAAAAACAATTCACAATTTATGTCGCTCTTTGAATGTATATGCAGTGTGCACAAGCGTCACGTGTCTTATGTTTCATTATGTGTGTGTGTTGTGCAGGTGAGCGTCTCGCCTATATATATTGAACAGAGAGAAGAAGGCGTGGCAAATCATGTCCGTCTGTTCGTGTTGCTCTTTGTTACTTAGAGACTTTAACAGTTAGCACAACAGAAATTATACCACATTGTATTCTAAACGTTTAAGCGTGCAGCTGGCGTAGCCCCCTAGTTTATTTGCTTTTCCTTGCACACTGTTGGCACTAACTGAACTTGCCACCATCAACAACAGTTGTAGCCATGAAAACCAACCACCCGGCGGCTGGAACCAAAACTGAATAAATCAATTATACGCTCGCTATACGATGCTGGGACATAGATAATAGGGAAACCTACAAGTATAAGTACGCACACAGAGATACAGCTATAGAGATGCTCATAGACCCCGAACAGCTAAGCGGCATTGACTGGTGCCATGCACGTGTGTTGCCAACCAGTCACCCCGAGTACACACAGACACACACACACTCACTCTTATGTGTACAGATGTCTTGTAAGTACACACACACAGACAGAGAGAGACAGAGTGAGAGAGGCATAAAAGATCCAGTGTATATGTTGATTGCTTTGTCTCCTACTCCTGTCCGGCGTTGCCACAATTTCTATTCTTTTTACACTTTACCTCTCTCTCTCTTTCTCTTAGTCGCTCTCTCTCTCGCTCAGCTATTGGGTCTCTGCTCTGTCTGCATTCTGCTTCTTGCCATAATCATTTTCTTTTCAGATAGCATTGCCAAAGTTCTTGCTGCTAACAGTTGTTGTTGCTGTTGTGTTGCCCGGCTTCAGACAGAGACCCAAAGACCGAAAGACCGAAAGACCCATAAAACAGTAGCACACACAGACCTAGAGACACACACACACACACACACACACACAGACGCAGACAGACAGACGAACGAACAAAACGGACATATGGCATTGTGTAGCTGTCTAAGACAGTGTCCATTTCGCACACACACACACACACACCGCATATGTACCTGTACATAACTAGTTACATATGTATGCACATAAATGGACACTGTGACTTGTGTATGTGTTTTGTCTATTTAAAAGTGCGCAAGATAAATCACATTTTGATACATTTTGCTGAGTTTTTTGTTTGGTTCTTTTTTTCGTTCGTCTCTCTTTTTGTGGCAGTGGGTGTCAGCAGCTTATAGCGTCTGCCCTTCAATACACACACACACACACACACACACACATATATATATATATATATACACAGTTATGGCATAAAAATAAACCAAAGTATAGAGAGAAAAACGATTAATGAAAACCAAATGAGGTCGGTCCATTTGGGGTAGTAGTAGAAGGTTGTAGCCGCACCCTAAGTGCTGCACGCACTTATCACCCAATTCAGCATTGGCCATCTCTCATTTCAGTCAAACAAACTGAAAACAGCCAAAACGATTAATTCAAAGTATCTGTTCCATGTTGGCTATAGCCGTAGACGCAGCCGTATCTGTAGCTCAATGTACTGTAGTTGCAAATCCTGCCACAACAACAAAATAATGATGCCACCTCTTGAGTGCTGAATCCTGAGTCCTGCTCCCCATAGCCTGTTGGCTATCATTAAATTTATTTTCAGTTTAACGAAAACGAGCGCAACAACAACTCTGGCACGACACGTTTCTCGTGCTCGCTACTTTTGGACGCTGTCCCTGCTCCTATTGTTGTTGTTGTTGTTTACACTGACTGGAATTATTTCGCACAAATAGCTTCAAGGATTATGGTTAGTTTACAAAGGGTTCCTCATTGTCAGCAGCAGCAGCAGGAGCAGCAGCAAGTCTCGGTCTCGCCGTCTCTCTACCACTCTCGGTGCACATAAATTGCCACGTTGGTCTTGGCGCTGCGTCATCTAATTTCATCACATCCAATTTACTTGGTAAACTTCCGGCAAGCGGACGCAGAAGGCAAAAAGTTTTGCCAAATCCAAAACAAGACAACCATCCAGTTGGGGGTGCTCCCCACTGGCAGCCAACTGCCAGCCAAGCAGCGCACATTTGATTGACTGGCTCAAAAAAAAAAAATAAAAATAAAAAAAAAAATGAAGAAGCAGAAAAAACTTAAGTAGGATATAACGTAAAAAAGGATATGCTACAGCTGCTACTTGGCTGGCTGGTTGGCTTATAGCGTTTACTGACGCCGGAAACCGGCAGCAGGAACTCAGCTCCGAAAATTGCTCGCACTTGGCCATTTTGCATTTGCATTTGCGCCATTGCTTATTATTGCTATTATGTTTTATGCTTAGCGCCCATAAAATGGCTAGAAGTAGACGCAGAAGAGGCGCTTTGAGTGGCACATAACCTCAGGGAGGTGTCTGCATTTCCTGCAAAAAGTCTACACAAACAGCTAACTGTTTGTACTACTTGAAAATTGCGCGTTTTTCCGTCCGTTACTTCTGCTTCATGTTTTCTAATAACACGCCAAGCAACCCAAACTTTAGTTTTTACTTACTGCGTGAATGTGTTTTGGCAAAGGTACTTCAGCTTTAAGCATCATTGATTTAACCCTTTCAAAACTACTTATACTTGAAATAATTCCAGATTTGATTACGTATACGTAAGGCTTTCCATATATCTTACAGTGGCGAACATGCTAAAAATCTGCAGGGTTCTGATACTAGCTTGGAGCTCGGAAACAGACTTGCCAAGAGCCATTCAATACAAGTTTATTCAGAGGTGTGTGACATGTCTAGACAGATTCATAATAGACTTTCAACGCTCTCAGAGGTGTTTCTGGCAAAACGACGGATTCATTTTGACCTGAAATCTAGCTAAATGAGAAATTTGAAATTTGGTTGATTTGATTTCTGGCATATTCCTGATTATGTGTTAGTTTTGTGAATTACCCACAAAAGTATGCTTTAGAAATATATGTTTTACCAAGTAGCAAAATCGTATGTCTAAATCATAAAAGTTCTGCAAATCAAAGATCGATTACAAGTTATCTTCAACAAATGGTTTGTTATAAAACACACATACAACTTGGAAAATTACGGGGGGATTATATATATAGGCCAAGGAAAAATTTTGGACCCCTTTTTTACCCACTATATGGAAACAAATATGGGTTAAACTTATATCATTTTGGGCGGAATTTTCATAGGAAGTGCAGAATAAAAGTTTTATTCATATATTTTGCCAAATCATCGGTTAAATTAACAAAAATAATCATTTTCATGCAGTAACTGTTCACGAAAGTTTTCTAAGTTGCGAGAGAGTGAAGAAAATCAGAAATGCTAAATGATTCTGACTTAAAAGTTTATGGATTTTAATTTGCAGTCGAGATACTGCGGGGATACTGCACTTGTATTTAAAGAAGTGTCAATGTATGCAAGAGTAAAAAGGAAGCGTGTTAGATTACAAGTTCCATGGTGAGAGATGATCGATAACAATAATCAAGTTGTTGTAGCCATGTCCGTAGTTCCCTTTAAACAACTGGAAATCTTCGACAATTAGTGTTAGAGATACAAATATACGATTAGATGAGCGTTTTTCAGACGAAGATAAAGTGGATTGAATCATATGTCACCATATGAGATACTTTTGTGCGTCACTCACGTACTATAAAAGCTATTTGTTTGCAGCTTGGCACTATTTTGCACCCTCTTATATCCGATTTTTAATGTGTGTGTGATGAATCATCAAAGATGGTTAACCCATCTCTAGCACTTAGGTAGCCTTGCCTCTTGTATCCTCTTACTGTACGTGGGATGTGGAATCCAAGATTAGATGAAACCGTCACAGGATATCGGCCATAATCAGGGATGTGCCAGAAATCTTTTTCAACCAAATTTCAACCCAATTGCAACTTTTCGGTATGCGAGTTATGAATTCAAGCCGATTTTGAGCGAAAAACCAAAACTACTTGTCAATGTGCCAGAAATATCTTGGAGAATGTGGGAAATCGAACAAGAAAGCATCTGGCCGAAAGATTGTCAAAGGGAGAGTAAAGCAAAATTTAGGTAAAACCGTCTAGAGTTTCTAGCACACCACTGAATGTATACCAATTAAAAGTTCAGTCTGCTATAAACTTTAACGAAATTCGCTGACTTTTGGAATTTTTTTCATCTTTCGCATCACTAATATGTGCTTCAAAGCTAAGAGGACTATTTACAAATAGCCTCCACTGATGACGCCACCTATTGGTTGTAATATATGTGCTCGAAAGTTACATGGTTCACTGACAACCTGTCAAAATGGCATAGTGTAAACTCTGTAGAACTTTAACCAAAACTCATCATATATCGAAGCAAGTTTATGGCGATAATTGTTGATGCCATGACAGAGCAATTCAAAGAAGTTCGAAAGTCGTTCGAAAACAATGAATAGTCTGCGAAAATGTTAATCTATCAAAATATGCCGAAATATAGTAATAGTGATAAAAGTGTTGTATAGAACTAATAAAAATTTTAAAAAATCAATGGTTGTGATCTTAATAAGCTCATGATTATGGTTTGTGAACTTGCTAAGACAATTTAGGATATTTGACACTAGATTGCCGGAGCGAGTCAAATTGACTCATTTATTGCTATGTATAGAAAAATCAGATTGAAATTTCCCAATAGGAAAATGTTTACAGGCATATCGATCTTGTGAAGAGAGATATAAAAGTGGATACTTCCGTTCCAATTTTACCGTGATTAGTGTTTATAAAGAAAAAGGGTAAAGGGTATTCCACTGTCGGGCACCGTCCCGACTGTCTGCATAGAATTTTTTTCAATGATTTCATGCTTAAAGTTTCGCATCATCTTCATTAACTATATTAATTCCAAGCTAAAATTTAAAAAGCGTTAAAAGTAGCTGCAAAATGTAACCATATTATAATCAAGCTCTTTCCGTCTGCTGCCTGTCTGGGCATTCATCTGTCTTTTGTTTATGTAGCTCTTTGGTAGCCTATTAACTCTTTTTAATAACGTTTATTTAAAACCACTTCTATAGTTTCGAACGGCTTAAAAGAAACTATTTATAGTATTTTATTATTACTTGTGTTGCCTTTTAGGCGTTTGTATGGATTTCGAGCGAAACCGCTTGAATGCATCGATTAATAACAAACATTGTTTTCTATAAACCTTTCCTTTCATCTCTATTGTCCTGCCTTTGATTCATTTTCTTAATTTGTTTGTTTAGTGTTGTAGCTTCTAAAATTTTCAGCATATTTACCAAATCAAATATATATATATATATATATATGGATATATGTGTATTCGTAGAGACTTAAATACGGATTACTAAAAGTGACAACGTCTTTGCTTTCAAGTCAGCTCTGAGCAGCTCTGTTTGCAGAGTGTAACTGTAACTGTCAGCTGTTAATTGTTTTGAGGCACAACTTGTTGTTTTTTGTACACTTAAGACACGCTTTAATTAAATATTTTAAATTAGCAGAAACAACTTAACTCACTCTTGTTCTTCTATTTCTTGGTCTTTTATCTTCGTCACAGGTGAAGTGGAACGCCTACTAAAAGAGTACAGACAAAATCAGGAACTTGTGCGACGAATTGGCGGCCATTATTATCAAATTATTTACCCGGTACAGCTGCGCCATCACGAAAAGATGGGCATCTCAACACGCGAAGTCAGCCCCCCAAAGGTACGCAAACGTTTACGTAAGCGAAACACTAGAAACATAGAAACAGATGACATGGTATGTTCACAGATGCTCTCTGCATTCATTAATTCATTCAGTCATTCATTCGTTCATTCGTTGAGTCGTTTCGTCGTTCATTAAATATAACACACACACACACACACACAAATGAACACGCACACACCCACATAGACAGACACAAACGTACAGACTGTACATGCATCAATGTCTAATCGGTACATCATTTAACGTTCAATTCGTCAATCATTCTTTCATCGAGTTCATTACTCATGCAAAAACATCAATGACTGAATCCGTCGTTCGTCGAATGGCTCGTTAAAGGTGCTCCTTTAAAATAAGGGATTTCCATCATGCAAAGATATCAAACACTTTTCAACTTTCCCTTTTTTTGTTTGTTGTAGCTGTTGTTGTCAGTGATCCGATTAATATTCCCTTAAAAGCAGCATTCTATTTAGTTATCGATTTTTGAGGCGCGCACAGAGGGAGTTTTCAACAGCTTCTAAGCCAGAAAACTATTATTTAAGTTTGTGCAGCTTTGCATAATTGATATGAAATCCCTAACACATGAGGCATTAAAACGGTAATTTAGTTTGAAACATAACGAATATAGAGCAATACACTTCGTCAAGTATATCTATTTTCATGACACATTGGTCGAAATTCAGTCTTTTTAGTCAGTATCCAATAGGTTATAGTCATCGGGCGCAGTCCCGTCTACCCAGGGTGCATGCAAGATACCGACTCATTGCACCAGTCTTGAGCAACCTTACAGGTAACAGATGATTAAAACCCTAAGTTCGTTATGGCTAGGCGGCGGTTTATTCACGCCGTCGTCTGTGATTGGGTGCGGCGGAAAATTAAATACGAAAGCGGCGTTATTCCCGTCATCGCTCGACCTTAAACCGGAATAGCCTTGCCTCCACAATCTCAGTGCAACCTAGTCTATCGGCATCTCTACAAGAAGACGCTCTGGTACTGCATCCTTGAGACGCTTGACCTTTTGGAAGAACCTTCTAATGTCGTTCTTGCTTCTGCGCATCTTAATTTTGCTGCTACTGAAAAGATGTCTCTGCACCTGCCTTATCTCCCGAGAGTGATCTTGCACAGATCGCGTAGCGCTCGTCTGCAGGGGCGGTCCATTTATAGTTCTTTATTGTAGCGGCCTCGTGACACGCCGTCGAGAGTATGCTCTCAAGTTAGCAAAACAAGAGTGATTCGTGACGTGACAGAAAAGAGAGTAGTTTTTGTCTGCATTTCTAAAAACGCAAAAGTCTGCGCAAAACACCATAATATGTTTGGAAAGGTATGTCTCTTCCCTTTGCGAAACCGTAAATTCTACTAGACCAAAGCTATAGCCTATAATATGGCACTGGAATAGTTCTTATTTTTGGGACAACAGTATATAATTAAAAGAAAACGAAGGTTACGAAAGTCTAGATTCATACTCTGTGTTGGCTTCTGTATCTCGTTATAAGATTGCAATAGCAATTGAGAGTTTCAGCTAGTTTGTAAGATTTCGATCAACAACAGATGTCACTGAAGTTATTTCACTCTTTCAAAAGTGTTTCTAGCTTTCTTGTGTTGTTGCAATCTTGTTTCCAAAAAATATGCCAAGTATATTTCCATTTACAGGTGAAAAGTAAGTACATTCTTTGGCACTGTGACAGAATGGCAAATAAAAGCTTACAACTAAGTTGTTTTCAGTCCGCCAGTAGGTTTAAGTGTAGCAATACATGAAAGCTTCCTTACTCCAAGATGTGCGTTTAGCATGCAACCTGAAGACGATCGGAAATAAGCCTCTTTCTTCACCCAGTTAATAAGAGTCAGTCAAGAAATATGTTTAGCTTGCAAGCCGCATACGGTAGCACGCCAAAAAGGAACGAAACATGAAAACATACCTGCATTCAGGCAGTGCATAGCATTTCAAGTTCCAATAGCACTACTTGCGTATTGCTTCCAACAGGCTTCTTTTGGAATGTGAAATGAGACGGCAAACATCAAAATGTACTTACAAACTATGTTCCAAAAGAACAGTTCTTTGCATGTGTTAAGACGAAGGAAAAACCTCAGGAAACTACTGCTGTATGAAAGAGATTGCTGAAAGAAGTGCTTGTTTCATGCTGCCAAGTTCGAATGGGAATGACTGCTAAAGCCGAAATTTCACTTCAAAGCAAGTGTTTATCTTATCTTAACTAAAAGTGCCATCTATCGATGAAGTTGCCTTAGAAGCCACTCACAACTTCCATGAGTTCTGAAACTTAATTTTTGTAAGCTAAGTTAAGTCACAGCTGAAGCTAGCTTTTAAACAGTAAAAGTTTCTTAAAACAAAGTCATGAAAAATGTACACAAATTTGAGTACCAAAACATAATTTTATAGCTAAAGCGATATCGAGAAACTGTACCTAGAATCGAAGTTATTGTTTA
Organism: Chymomyza caudatula; assembly: GCA_035041775.1. Taxonomy (NCBI): domain Eukaryota; kingdom Metazoa; phylum Arthropoda; class Insecta; order Diptera; family Drosophilidae; genus Chymomyza; species Chymomyza caudatula. The sequence continues at coordinate 2,100,784 of JAWNKW010000070.1, forward strand.
AAGTACGGCTTCGTAGGAAGGACAGTCTAGATATAAAAACAAAACATACAAGCATTATTTCATATAAAGCACACACACATATACATATATATACACATACATATGTATATAATAATTTTGATAAGGTATCAATAAGCACTAATATTTATGTATGTACTTGTGTGTGTGTGTGTGTGTGTGTGCATAGCAAAGTACTGTTAGGTGTCCAACCTAAGTGTGTGTAGATGTGTGTGTGTGTGTGTGTAAAACTCAGTCTGTCAGCTTGTTTTAGTACAGTCCAGAATGTGCGCCATGCTGCGCCGCTTACCCAACTCCCTAACACCCCTCCCGAGCGCCCTTCCTAGCGCCCTCATCCAAGCACTCCGTACAAGCTACTTGTTAATAATTTTGTGAAAATTTTGCATTTTTGCAGCCGGGACAACGTCCACGTCCACACGATGACAGCGGCTTCAGTCGAGGACGAACAAAGGTATGTACCAGTGAGCGCAAGGACAAGGGCAGGGAGTGTTGTTGGGCATAGAGGTTTCCCAAGAAGGGAAAAAACCATTAGCGCTGTGGGCACTGGATAGCTATGTAGGTGTGGGTCTTCGGGTGGTGTCCACCAGTGTGTTAGGAGCTCCCAAATGGCCTTTAGCTATGTGTCGATGTGTTTGCGTTACATGAAAATTGAACGAATATTATCGTTGGCATTTTTCAATTTTACATTAAAATAAATTTAGTTAACATTTGGCGCATGCTACACCCTGTGGTAGGCAGCGTCGTCGATGACCCCCCTCTCCTCAGCCCCGCCCCCACAGTGGGCGTGTGCAGCAGCTGTATATACACTACTAGGGGCGCACATTTCATTATTAATTTTATTCATAATTGTTTGGCCACATTTACATATACTACTACGTAGAGCTGGCAAGTATTCTGCATATATTTACACTGGCCTACAAAAAATTTAAGACCAGCTGCAAGTTTTTTGCACATTTTGCGCATATTTTTTATGAGTCACATTTTCATTTTCACTTTAAAGAAAATGGTCTTTAAATTATTTAAATTACAATAAGTGTGTGTAGCTTTCGCTTTTGAAGCCTCAAACGAATGGCAACAAGTAAGTTGACTGTCATGCCGCCTGCATGCCGTGACGCTAGCACCCCAATTACCTTCAAATGACGCTAGCTGGCGCCACATTAAACCAAGATGCTGCGAAATGCTTCGAAGAGCAATAGCTTATTCATCTTTTGTAACAACTTCAGATTTACAAAACTAATTTCATAACTCTCGAAGACTGTCTTACAAATATTGCAATAATCGAATCTGTGTTTTCTTTAGTAATACGTTCTTTCAATTTCACCCATCGATTTCGATGTTTCACTACTGCCAGTTCTTGAAAACATCTCAATTTTTGAAATATATTTTTCACTAGACAAAGTATTGGAAAAATTTCTTAAATTTATTTCAAATGACTAAAAGTAAACTGTCTTAATGTTAGTGAGAAGTGAGGCCTTAAAAAATATCTATATATGAGTACGCTAAGCGAAAATTCAGTGTGGCACCGTTTATTTCCCAATAACGCAATGTTTTCAGTTCAGAAACATATACCATTCGAAAGATAAAATGCTTGCGGTTTGCACAAAATAATTTTCATCTGTATACGTTGCATTTAAAAAATGGATTTGAAGGAAAAAACAACAACATTGTACGCACAAAAGGTGTTATTTAGTGTTTTCTTTTCTCGTCTTCATAATGAGCTGTTATGAGAGCGTGTATTCAGTCCTCGAATGTCGACGATAAGGCGAATACTAGAAAAGAACTAAGAAAAAACATAGAGTTAGTAATCGAATATTAAGCACAAGAAGTATAAAAAGAGTAAAGCCATGAAAATGTAAATCTGTCTTGAAAAAACTTATTAGTCTTTTTTTTCTAATTCTATCGCCTTATATAAAGTTATTTGTTTCTTAAACTCCAAAAAAGCATTTCCATTTGATGTAAACTCTTTCTAGTTAAGTGAAAGCTTTTACTTAATGTCAGCGCGAGTTTTTCGTTGCATATGGCAACATTTTTCTAAATCTTTGCGAGTAATTCGCCTTTGCTGCCATTTTATGGCGATTTGCTGTATGCAAGGCCAAAATTTGAACATTTCTTTAAATTTTGAATGCAGTTATTCTCAAGCTTTGTTTTGGACCTTTCTGAAAGTGATAGATACACTAGCTGGACAATATTTGCGCATTTCTCTGTACAGTTACTCCCCACGAAAATTAACTTGCTTTGGTGACTAAAGATTAATGTTAAGTTTTCAGCTTTCGACTAAATTACAATATTTTCACAAAGTATATCAAACCAATAGATATATCGATTGCGTTCAGAGTTAGAGTCATCATATTTCGGTAACTGTTTCGTTACGATTTTGGTGACGGTTTCTTTTATGGGCTACTGAGCTAATGGCAACCGGAATTTGTGCACCAAACTTTGCAACTCTTTTTTGTCACTTCGTGAAAAAACCGTAATGAACCGATGTTTTTTTTATTTGTTTTTCATTTGGCTGTTTCGTTCACGATTCGAGTTAGGTTAAGTTTCAGTGATGATTCAATGTCATGTGCTTGTTTGCACACAAGCGCTGTTGCATTCGCTGTTAGAGTGGTTTTTTATCAAAATGATCAAATTCAACGCTAAGCTTTACGCTGAGCTTTACACAATGCGATTCTTAGACACAAAAGGTGAGCCGGTTAAGATTCAGACATGTGTTCATCTTGTGTTAGCTAAAACTTGGCCGAAGTGCTAACCGAAGCTTGGAAGCCCACTGCTTGTAAAACAGTTTCGTGTCGCTAACTACACTTGCACACTCAACCTTTTCTACGTTTGCTCATTCTGCACATGCCTGATCTAAAGCAATCGTTGCAAGTCGTGCGTTTAACGTGATTTTGCAAAAACTTGGCCAAAGTCCTAACCGAATGCTGGAAGTTCACTACTTGTAAGAAACGAAAAGCGGCATTGTAGCAGTTTCATGTCGCTCACTACACTTACACACTGAAACTCTTGTGTAGGTGCTTAATCTGCACATGCCTGATGTAGAGCAGTCGTTTCCAATGGGTTTCCTCGTGTTTTAACAAAAACTTGGCCGAAGTGCTAGCCGAAGATTCGAAACTCGCTGCTCCTAAAAGACGTAAGGCAGCATTAAAGCAGTTTAATGTCACTCACTACTGTTCTTCTGTATAATGTGTGTGCTCATGCTGCACATGCCTGATCTAGAGCAATCGTTTACCAGTCAAAATATGATGTTTTGCAAAGTAGTCGTTTTTGCGCAAACTTTTTGCTTGTAGGGCAGTGTCCATCCTATGTTTTTGGCTGGAGGGCGTCTGTCGCGTTTTGCTCTTAAGTGGAAATTTGCTTTGCTCGGCAATCTCAATGGCCCGATCATTTGCTTGAAACGTTAATAAAAGAAATTGTCTGTGGTATTGATTGCATAAGCTCAGCGTGGACAGCGGAAAAGTTGCGAAAAGCAGTTACTAAGCCAAAGCAAAAGTAAACCAAAGTAAAGCAATGGGCAGTGACAATGCGCATCATGGCAATAGGAAATGAAGGCATAGTCCTGAGTAGAGAGTCTGTGCGGCGACAGGAAGAGCAGAGGTACTTGGACCGGGGGTGTTGAGACCCATTAGACTTGGTAAGTTGATTGGGTGTCACAGCGGCGGCGGCCCCTTACAAAATTTGTCTAAAAAAGCAAAAAAAACGGAAGTGACGCTTGCGCAAATTGAAACTGAATACACAGAAACACACATACCCGCACACACGAATAATCGATGATAATGCTGATGTGTGGGTACCCACTGTCCGAGCTGCTGCCCTGAACCAAAGGAATTTTCGTCCAACACACACACAGACACATAGAGAGAGAGTGAGGGTATCCGTGTGTCTGTGTGTGTGCTTTTGACAATTGCTTCACTAGCCTTTGCACAACATTTCCATACGCATCCTGGCGCTGCCGCTCCCCACAATTGCCACTACTGCCACTGCTCTTTATACAGAAATATAATTAAGGTAATTGAGTTTTTTTTTGCGCTCCGCTCCGGTCCGCCACGCCCCGCTGCGCTATGCTGCTGCTGCTGCGCCCTTTTTGGTCATGCGGCTTGTTTTGCTCCGGATTCCACTCACCGAGCGTTGTTTTTCTTATTTGCCAGCTTTTTTTTTTTTGTAATATAATGAATTTCCCGGTTTGTGCACCAAAAACTTTTAATGTGATTGACCCTTGAATGGCAGTTCGCTGGTCAACGGTCAGGAGCAGCAGCCGGAGCAGCCGGAGCAGCGGGTCGCAAGCTTAATAATATTAAACGTACGGAATGCAAAAAATAAGTTAACTAATTGGGCCACTCTCCACGAATCCTGCATACACTATACCTACAGCGAGCTCTCAAAATAAACGCCAGCATTTGGCCTTAACTCTCTCGGACTGGCTAGTTTTTCGTTGTATTTCGCTTTTTGGCTTTGCAGAGCATACGAAAGATAAAGTGAAAATGAAAATGAAAATTAAAGTGAAATGAAAATGAAAATGAAAATGGTATGCGCAATTTCTCAATTGAACAAATTGGTAGATGGATTTCATTGCGGCTTGTGCGCAATTCAAAAACGCCGCAAAAAAAAAAAAAGTGAAAAAGTGAAACACGCGTAAAAATTGTTTTCCAAATTAAAATTGATTTTGTTGGTTATGAGCGCTCTCTCGCTTTTAATGATGCTGCCCCCCAACACTTACTCTCCCCCCCCCCCCTCGCTCTCTCTCGCTCGCTCTATGAAGGCGTGTGCTTTGAAAACAAGTCTTCAGTTCCTGTCCAAGTTGTTGTTACCAGCAAAGTCTTTTTGCCGGTTTCCAAGGTGTTTGCTGAATTACATTTTCATTGATGTCTCCCCAATCGGAAGTTCCTTAAGTAAAAGTTTTTAACAACGCCGCCAACGAGCGCCCTGCCCCAAGCACAACAAAAACAAGAAGAAGAAGCACAAGAACAAGCAACAGAAGTGCCACATTGACGCTTGGCTGACTGCGCACTCTGGCATTTCGCTTGTTATATTACTCGTTTTTGTAATAATAAGATACACTGTATCCAGTAAATTGTCACAAAAGGGCTACCTTAAGTTTGTACACCATTTTGTTGCAAGCATTTCAGCCGAATGGCAACGAATTCTAGCCAAAAATGTATAACTGAATTTCCTGTTACGATATACTTGTTTGTAAGCGTTAATGCTATCGATAGATTTTCACACATACGCATGTCTTTGTATCTTTCTTCTTAAATTTGACATTTTTAACAGCAATATTTTGGCGATATTGGAAATCGCTGCTTTTTCAGCTTCAAATCGGCATATTTCGGTAACTAAAAGAGATGCAGCGAAAAGAATCCAACTTTTTATTTTCTTAAATCAATATGTTCTTAAATAATTGTTAGACGAAGATTATTTAAGACAGTTTTTTTCGAACTTTTAAGCTACTACTCTCCAAGCGAGAATAAGCTTTACTTGGACTTGATTGCCTTTCAACTTCAAATAGCCATATTTCGGAAACTAGAAGATAAACCGCGGAAAAAACTGCATACTTAACTGATGAATTCAATGCCTTTTCATGTAGCCCAAAAAATATTTGACTTTGGAATCTCTGATTGTTCAAGTCTTATCTCGGCAGCTGTAGCAGATTCAGCGCAAAGGGGACAGGTTTTAAATTTCTGAAAGTTTAAAGAGATAGTGCGAAAATAATCTTTACTTGGATACACATATTTTCCACTTTGGCTATTCGAACTAGAAGAGATATCGCGAAAATAACTTTATTCTAATTTGGTGAAATCAAAAAGTTTTCTGAAAACGAGTTGGAAAACACAGATTTTTAAAATATAGCTCGGAAACTATAGCAGATTCAGTGAAAAAAATACTGAAAATTTAAAGAGATATAGCGAAAATAATTTTTTTTTCTACGTACATTCTTCTTAACTTAAAACATAACATATCTACACACATTTTGCTCTATTACTCTTAAAAAGACAATTACAAATCAAAAAATTCCTATTTGTGCTTTCAACAAGAACACTGAACAGTTTTTGAAAGTGACTACTACTGTCAAAAAATCAAATAATGAAGCATCGCAAGTATCGTCAAGTAATCAATACTTGTTCAACCTTTCTGTGAATCTTATCGCAGAGATGCGTATCAGAGAATTGAATCAAATTTCCAAACCTTCCCATTTCCCATATTCTCACACCATTAGGGAACACGATGTAATTAGAAAATACTATTCTAACTATATAGTTACATCGTTACGTATTCCAAAATTCAAGTTTGGTAAGAAAAAAATCTGATGGAGACAGTCGGGACAATGCATGTTAGTGGGATACCCTGCATAATTTTATGCCCATAAACACTACGGTAAAATATAAATGAAGATAGCTACTTTTATGCCCTTTTAAAAATTCGGGAAGTTGATGACTATGCTTTTATGTTCATAGCTGCAGTATACTTTAACCAATGTTGTTGAATTTCGAAACATAGATCGAAAACACTTTTCAATATGTTGCGGGATTTGGCATTAATAAAGGTTAATCGATAAGTATGCGCTTCCATTGACAAAATGTGAACATATCATTTTCATGATTAGGCTCAAACGCGTCTTCACACCAAATTTTGTAGCTCTAGCTCAAAATCCGCAGTGCAGTTTATAGGCCTTTTTGACTATAACTTTTGATTGTTATATAAGACAGATACCTCTGTCTAGTTTCGGGCTACGCTACAATGTACATTGGGCCCAATCGTCAGTTTTTCGGCATAAAGTCCAATAATGATATTATCATGGTATATATGATAATTAGACAACGCATAATATTTGCACATAGTCTTTGTTTATTTCAGCCACGCCTACCCGTTACCGCCCATATTGCACTTCGTATACGTATCACAATTTTGAATCGGCATAAAAAACTTGGGAACAAAAATAAATAAACACTGTGTGCGCTTTTTTTTAACATAGAATATTTCTCGCACAGACCTGCAAAGTGATAGTTCTACCCCACAGAAAATGAGCTACTTGGTAAAGTTTTTCTCTTTTTTTGGACAAAACAAAACAATTGACATTTAAGACATATTGACAAAATTCTACATACCCTGACCTTCAGTTTCTATTATTAACATTGACTTATTGTCCAAACGTGCGCATTTTGCAACCAATTTTATCACTAAAAATCACCTGTCTAATCAGGTGATTCGAGGTTGCAGTAAAAGCGAATATATTTTATCGATTGTTTATATATAGAGTATGTAGTATTAAAATTATATATTAAAAGTAGCTAACTGCGCAAACTTTGCTTTGCTTCGCCTACTGCCCGCTCCGCTCACCAAACCCCTTGCTCCACTCGAAGTAGAGCATATTCCTTTTAACGTTGAAAAACTATTCACAACTGAATCCCTGAAGCAAAACAGATCCCTGTTTCATTCTTGAATTTCGGAGCATGGCAATGAATGTATTCTATGTTCATGTCATATGCGCGAATCACTTGCATTCTTTCTTGATTGACTAATTCTATTCAGATGTGAATAGATCTGTAAAGCGTGAATTAAATGAATCAAGTATTTCTGACAATGTTTCTTCTTCTGGACCGTCTCCGCTTTTTAAAGCCTGGGGTGGCTCTACTGGTCTGGAAAGAACCCACTGTCATTGTTAGCCTAATACGACAAGCTTTGACCTGCTGAAGTGATATTCTCTAACCCGTTCACCACACGGGGGTGAGCCTTCTATATAAGCAAAAATAATATGTATTTATTACGTCACTTAAAAATATTGCCGATCCTGACCACCTACCGGACACAAGCTGAAGAGAAACCTTCCTGCTGACCAAACAAATATATGGTCCAAACTTAAACTCATTTGGTTCAGTTGTTCTCGTAGTTTACTAACGCGTACGTAACCCGTTAAGATGGAATTTGATTTCCAAAAAATTTTGGACATTATCCAAAAAATTTGGCTAAGGCAGCTATCAAGCCAATTGGACAAACTTCTGCTTACGCAACACTTTTGGTCACATTTTGTGTCCAGATCTGGCGACTCGTCTACCGATAGACAAGTTGCAATCGCTATCCGAGTCAATGCTATGAGTTTTTGCTCATGGAACTTACGCCTCCTGCTGCCGGGTACACAAAGCTGTAAGCCGTTTTTTCCAAAGTGTACTCTTTAGAACTCAAAAAGTCTATATTGAATCACTTGTGTACTGCTTAATCAGGGGTGTGCCAGAAATCTCTAGACGGTTTTGACTAAAGTATCTGCTTGAGTTGCTCACCTGTTAGACTTCACAAGCTCTCAATGCTGGTTCTGGCACAATGTCGAATTGCTTTTGGAAGAGATTTCTGGCACAACGCCGAGAATAGTACAAGAATACAAGGTAAGCTTACTTTGCCGACGTCCCTCGTACTTTGCCAACGTCAATGAGTACGGTTTTTCCTGAGCCTGAACATTGCTTGATGTTTACGGCTGTATGTGAGTGTGTAGAATGAGCTCACTCTCGCCCACTCTTTAAGTTGCGATGACGGCAGAGTAAGCTTACCTTGTGTTCTTATATCATGCCAACGACTAAGCCTTGTAGCTTGTAGGGCATTTGCTAGTCTCTATAACTCGACCATTTGCGTTTTGTTGCGTGGTGCGTGGTGCACGCTTTTAGCCGCTTGAAATTTGACCGTGCTTATAATTTAAGTGTAACGGTTAACTGGCAACTGTTTATATAACGGTATACAACTGTCTGGGTTTCAATTTCGCCTAATTTATTTATAGCACTCTAACACTGTGTATTGTTGTATTTGTGATTACAGAAACACTTTCATCGCACATCGCTGCTTATCAAAGCGTTTAATCATAAATTTCGCTTGGATCTTGAACTAAATAAGTAAGTACAAGTCATTTTAATTATAATTATAATTAGGCTGTCACAAGTTGTAAGCACGCCAGCCAATTATATAACATGTCAGGGTGCTGCCAACGTAATGGGAATTAATTAAAGCAAGTGCAACAAATGACAAATTACATAAAATTGCACATGAATCCAAATGTGAACGTGTGAATCCAGTGAAGTCAGTGAATCCATTCACTGAAGCACAACCATGAACGATTCCTGACAGCAGCGGCGGCCACAATTCTAGACATAGACATAGCCAGGGGGCAGGACACAATGCTCTCTACTGCCAGTACGAACATGGGCATGGATGTGGACATGGACAAGTACACGGACATCAACATGGACATCGACATCGACATCGACATGGACATGGACATCAAAAACCTTTAACAGTTCATCGCGCAAATGTCTAGTAACAGCTGCTCGCTGAATCAAAATGCAGCCAATTGGCAAATCGATTTCTGCCGTAATGCTATCAAGATTTTTTTCAGCTTCTTCTTCTTTTTTTGACATGCCAAATGCCAATCGCAGGCCCACCGCAGCATTATGCAATATGCAATAGCTCATCCTTTGGATGGCCATGTCCTGCGGCATGCCTCCGCGCTATTGCAATACGTTAGCCAAAAAGTCCTTACCATGTTATGGCACATTTGTCATGGCTAAAATATTGCTCCGGCTGCTTTTGATCTAGTCGCTGTTGTTGTCATCGTCATCGTTGTTGTCATCGTCGTCGTCGTCGTTGTTGTTGAGTTTTGGTGTTGTTGCCACTTTGAATGTGCCACATTGAAATGCACTAAAAGTTCCTGACATTTTAATTAAAATCAGTTTGTATTCGGAAATCTTTTCTGTTTATCTTTTTCACCAACACAATTCTTTCTCTTTCTTTGCTCCAAACATAGCCAACTACTCTCTCCGAACCTACAGCAGAAACATTTTCACGTCGGTGGATATCAAGTGGATGGCAACAGACATGTAAGTAACACACATATTTACTCTAAAAAACGAAAATTTAATATTTCTTTAGGAACACAACAAATATCAAAAATGCTGTTTGCATTTAAGGCCGGCGACTTTTTTGGACAGTTTCTGTTTAGAACATCTCGAAACAAAAGAACAATTCAATGTATGCATTTTGGAAATGAGCTTTTATTCATAACTTCCATATTTGTAGCTATTAATAGCTGCAATATCGTTGATTCTGTTGTTCTGAACAAAATAATTAGGGTGGTCCAAACAAATGTTATAGCTGCGATTTCTTGAATTACGTACTAAAGACTTGAGCAGGAACTTAAACGTTTTTGTAGAGCAACGAAAACAAAAATTTACGTTAGACCAAAGAAATATTGCTTTTTACTTTGAGATTACTCACTTTTTTCCCCAAAAATGCGATTCCTTCAAATACAGTCGTAAAAAATTGGGATGGACCAAAACAATTTTAATGGCTCCAATTTCTTTGATTATGCATATGAGACCTGCGCAGAAATTTAAGAAAGAATTAGGGTGGACCAAAAATATTTTTTATTTACTTTGAGATAATCTTTCTTGGTAATTTGAAACTTAATATGTGGCGATTGCTTCAATTAGGCTTAAAAAACAAAAAATATTTTTTTACTTGAGCTAATCTCTTGGTTTTTTGAAACTAAATACATACTTTGTCTTGCTCTTACTAACAGTCATACCTACCCTGGTAGATTCTCTTTCAAGAGCCGCAAAGGTAACACCAATGATATCGATTTCATTAGTTGTAGAGTTGGCTGTAGAGGACATCGCTTAAGCACGATGCATATCTTACGCAGAGTTCCATGATTTAGGAGTTTATTGGATCATGAACTACAGGATTTGCACGATGCTGCTGTCTGCCAAGTATTCGTTTGTGCTTGGGGTTAATCAGAGTTGTGACCGAAATCTCTATCTAAAGAATTTCAATCCACCAACTAACTTCGAGATATCCAAATATCTTTTGAAGCAAATTTCAGCTCAAAACTAATTCGTTGAAGTTCCAGATACATCTATGTTTTTGTCTGTGCTATTTTTGAAGAGATTTCGAGTGAAATTTATACCAAAACCGACTAGAGATTTCTGGCACATATAGGTGATGTGTGTGCGAGAACTTCAGCTATTCGCCAGCAGTCCCAAATTTCCTTCTGTGACTTCTTAAGTCACATTGCAGTAACTGTTCTAGCTAAGTGTGTGTTTGTCTCGCTCACACGCGCACTGAATGCGCCTTAAATCACATTGATTGAGCGCAGTCAAGGCCGCATTGTATGTGTGGTAAAGGAATTAATACCAAAAGTGCATAAAATGAATGAAACTTACTAAAGATTTCAGCTCTATTGATCCGTGCCAAAAAACGAGCTACTAGTGAAAGGCCGTAAGACAATACTCAACAGACAGCTTGTGCGATTTCCAACATTTAAAGCTTTGTAATTTACAGAAAATGCCTTAAATTCAATGCTAGCTATTTTCCACATATATCTGCGCTCATTGTAAACAATTTCACCTTTATACAAAATTGGATTAGATTAAGCAAAGGAAACAATGCATTTAGGAAATTGACGTGCCTCAGTCAGTTGCACAACAACAAAAACAGCCATTAGAAAAAAGAGCAAAAACTATGTCACAACTGTACCAAATTTATTTGTCAGCTACTATTATTAAATTATCAACTTGTTTGTGTCCTTCGAGCTCCATTATAGCTGATTCATCTATGGCTATAATTGAAATAATGTACTGTGCCAAAAATCAAAGCACCGTAATTTAGTTTAGGAAATGAAATTTTAGCCAGTGAGCTGGACAAGGACTAAACGAACTTTTGTTTAGCATGCAACATGGGACACACAACTAATTGAAATCATCTTGCACTCATTACAGGATATTGAACACTGTTACTACCATGGCACAGTGAAGGACTATCCTGGGGCCAGTGCAGCCTTTCACACCTGTAATGGAGTTAGCGGCGTCATTCACATTGGCAACGAGACTTTCGTCATACACCCGTTCTATGGGGGCGATCTATCGGTGAGTATACCAACAGTGAGTGCACAAACTTAGTTTAGTTTGGTTCGGTTCGGTTTTAATGAATTTTAGAATGTATTTACTGGGTTGCATATCTAATAAAAACACAATAATTACATTTATGCAGCGCTGTGTTTAGTTTTCAAGGATAAAAATATACAACAAACTAAAGGCAGGACAGCGATTTGGGAGAGTTTTTGGTTTGAGTAATGCACCATAACTTCCACACATCGATTTTTCATTATAAGCTGCTTTCAAATGAATTATTTGCCTCGAGCGTATCCAAATCTTATATTATTTCTAGAGATGTTTGATTAAAGGTTTCGAACAAAAGTCTATTTGTACAAAAGTACTCTCTCAGAAAGAGAAAAGCAGTTAACATATACTCAAAGTACTTAAAATGGCAATTTTCAACTCAAGAGAGTGAATCAATAATTTGTAGGCTCAAAACACGAGTACTTTGTTCTCATGGTGTTCGAATAAGTACATTTTGTACTCATTTCATAGTTAAAATGCTCTAAGAATGAGTGCAAAGACTTCTTACAATGAGTTGTGCTTATACACGCATTAAGTACCAAAAAAACTAAAAAACGTAATCGATTTGATTTGTGTTTCTACAAACTTAAAAATATGTACTTGCAATGAGAATGTTCAACAATAAATTTTGATTTTCCGTTTTGAAACGAATTTGTAGGATCGAAACACGAGTGCTTTGTTCATATTTTGAGTATTCCATGTTGTTCGAACAAGTACATTTTGCACTCATTTCAAAGTTAAAATGCTTGTTGTGCTTATTCTCGCACTGAGTACCAAAAGTACTCATTGACTTCTTCAAGTGTGTCCCATCAGTACATTTGCCCAAAACAATAAGAAGACTTAGGTTTATGCAAAACTGGCAAAAGATTTGCTTCATGATTGCACAAGTAAGTGCTTAAGGAAAGAGTATCAACGAAAGCGGCTTCCTCTCTCCTTCTGGAATCTGTCTCTTTTCGGTGTATTCATAAACCAAAGCCTAATCAACTCAGCAGACATCATTGTACACACAGCACCCTATATACGCACACACTACTTAAGCTGCCATTTTCTTGAACTTGCCACTTGCAACAGAAACATCCGCACGTCATTTTTGAAGCTCGCACCAAAGCCAACAAAGGTTGCGCCAACTCAGGCAATATGGAAAAATGGCGGATGACACGACGCACCAAGCATGTGTCCGCGGGCGTGGTCGATGAGATACATCCGAATGGTGCTGGCCGGTATAAGCGGGACGTGCGCGAGGCCACCAAATACATTGAGACGGCCATCATTGTGGACAAGGAGATGTTCGATAAACGTAACGGCAGCACGCGTGCGGAAGTGATACACGACTCCATACAGGTGGCTAACATAGCCGATCTGGTGAGTGTCAAAGTCAATTACATACGTACCACCATGTACCACGCACAACCTTAACCTTGTTTCGACCACCACATTGAATTACAGTACTTCCGCACACTGAACACACGCGTTTCGGTCGTTTACATTGAGACATGGGGCAAAAACCAGGCCGTTATCGATGGCAGCAAGGACATAGCCAAGGCCATTTCCAGTTTTAACGATTACACCTCGAGGAATCTGTTTCAAATTGAGCGCGACACCACGCAACTGCTGACGTAAGTACAGAGAGAGAGAGAGAGAGCTACCTCCTTGGCCCAATGCATGCTGTTCACTGCACAGTGTCCTTACATACCAGCAATCCTGACTAAATTGTCTCAATTGCCTTATCTTATTGTCTTCTATAGCGGAGAAACCTTTCTGGGCGGCGAAGCTGGCATGGCAGTTCCAGAGACAGTCTGCACCCCGCGCGCCGTTGGCATTAGCGTCGATGTCAATGTCTATGAGCCGCACCTGCTGGCAGGAACAATGGCTCACATGATTGGCCATAACATTGGCATGAGCCACGACGATGGTCGTAAGTAGAGTCTGTCACTTATATGTACTTTATACTATGTGCCACATGCAACTCCATATGTTGCAACAGAAATTTTGTTGCTAGAAACAACAGAATGCATCTTGCTTGTTGATTGGAGACTCGATTTCTAATCGGATTACAGTATAACTGTGTATAGTAAAAGGCTCTCTAAGTACCTATTAGAACAGCATCGAGAGTTAAGCGCGTACATATATATTAATTGAAGAGTGCAACATCGTTGGGCTGCTCTTATGACAGCTTATAATGTATGCATATCCGTACGGCTTTTTGTTTGCAGCACGTGGGTCAAGTACGCCGGAGCCGTCGTACACAATAAGCATATTATATGGTACATAAGTACAACAAAGGACTGCTGCAGTCAGGAAATTTTACCTATTTTTAACACAGGTCGACAAAATTTAAGCTTTTACAACAATTAAGAACTCTAATGGACTATCGTTCTTAAAACTAACTTCCCTCAATATGCTATACAACTGCACACAGTTTTTTGTGGTCGCTCTCAGCGTTGTGAGAGTTTCGAAATTTTCGATACTTTGGAGCAGATTTCACCCAAACCTCTATATTTTCATTGTCAATTGACGTAAAGTGTGAATTTCAGCAACTTGTGACTATGGAGAAGGGACCGTAGTACAAAAGTGCTTGTCAAATTTAAGCCTATGATCAAATTAAACCCCTACCTATCCAAATCGGACTGTAAATCAATATGCGTAGCTTTACCAGAAAAGGACAGACAAAGTTTTATATCTACGAACGCATACGAGAGAATGTTATTACCTGAGGAAGCTCATTGATGAAGTAATAGTTAATGAGTAATCTGCGGTAATTCCGCAGCAACATATTAGATTAGATTCGAAAGGTACGAATAGATCCAAAGGGGAATGCTCCTTTGAAGAAACCGCGAATGATAAGCTGGACAAATTGCATTGCATTCCATTCCATTATATTCCTATGCCGCGGTATGATATATAATGACACCAGTTGAGGTGCACAAATGGCGTTGCAGCTATGAATTCACCATATTTACGAAAATATTAGTTATTTCAAAAAGCTTTGCAATACTACGTTAGTTATCCATATCGTAACTACTACCCTTTCTACGTAAGGAATTTCAAAAGGATTCATTACTAGAGTGTTTCAGAGCCACAATATTATAACTTGGTAGTGAGGTTAACACTTATAAAAAAAGAAGAAATTTAGCAAATCAACGATCTGAAGAACATCATCTTCTAAACTAACAGTGGCAAAAATTGGTTTGCAATGAACCAAAGTAATAGGATACAAAATGCAAAAGTCATCAACAAGCATATCTTCTTCTTAACTGGCCATAACAACCCGTTACCGGTTTACGGCCTGATGCAAATATCTCCTCCAAGCGTCTCTGTTTTGCGCGTGCTTGGTCCAATTGGTAATACCAAAAGTAGCTTGTGTGCCCACTACCTGGTCGTTCCAGCGGAGGCATGGTCTGCCCTTCGTCGCTTCCCTTCGACCGTCGCATTGTAGACCATTCTCGCAGGAGCTTTATCATCCATACGCACAACATGACCTAGCCAGTACAGCCGCTGGATCTTAACTCGCCTGACTATGTCAGTGTCGTCGTAGAGCTCATAGAGTTCATCGTTCCATTGTATGCGGTAGTCGTGGTCAACGCGTATAGGGCCAAAAATTTGCGGCGTACTTTCCGCACAAACACTCCAAGTGCATTTTCATCAGACCGGGTCATCACCCATGCTTCAGCGCCGCAAAGTAAAACGGGAAGGATGAGCGTCTTGTAGAGTGTTAGTTTCCTCTGGCGACAGTGGTCTCTACCACACCAAGGTTGCATCTTTTGGCAAGAGTGATTCTCCGCTAGATCTTCATGACGATGGTCTCAAGATAGACGAAATCCTCGACCACATCAAAAGTACATTTGTCAACATCAAGCTGAGAGTCGCAGCCGCAGCGTATCTCTACTTTGTCTTGCTCTCATTTGCAAGCCTATTCTCATCCTGGTAGATGCTGCGGCAAGGATTACAGTAACTGGTCAATTAGCACTACCACTAACCATGGAACACATAGTCCCATGTCCAATTGCGAGGAAGTGAAAAGCTCGCCGGACTCACCAGACACACACACACACTAATCTCTTTTAGTAAGCCTGCAAGAGTATGTGATATTCGGCTTGAGTGCATTCTGTGTTGCTTGTTTGTATTGTTACGATGCTTTTATTGATGATCATAGTTCCAGCCATTAAGCACAACCATAATACAGGGCTTGCAACTCCATTGAAAGGTAGTATTACTAAGGCACATTGGAGGCAACATAGCAAGCTTAGTGATGGGAGTCGCTGCCCAAAGAACCCACACACACAGATAGGGCAAAGGTAAACGTGTGTGTGTATGTGTGTGAATGTTTTGCACTTTTGTTTCCAGTGTAACTTGTTTTGTGTGCACTTTTTCTAGCATACGATTTTCTATTTCCTATTTCAATGTGTTACTATGTAGCATTTACTGTACTATAACTGTATATGAATATGTATTTGAATCGCCGCAGGAGAGGAATGCTTCTGCCGCGACTGGCACGGCTGCATAATGGCGCAGTCAATTGTTGGCCAGGAGAATGTACAGCCGTACAAATTTTCCGAGTGCAGCAAAAAAGATTACATTGACGCATTGCGCACAGGCCACGGGCTTTGTTTACTGAACAAGCCGAACGAGGTAAGTGGCCAACAACAACAACAACAACAACAATAACAACGAAAAAGCTGAGGGGCAACATTGAATTTGTGGAATACTAGACAAACAATAGTATGACAAATCGAAGGGCTTAAAGCAGCTTAACTGTAACTACACAATATAATCCATTGGCCTTTGTTTGTTGGTCTTGCTGCAGATTGAAATGCGTCGCAATTGTGGCAACAAGATTGTCGAGGAGGATGAGGAATGCGATTGTGGCACATTTGAGGAGTGCGCTGTCGATGGCTGCTGTGATGGCATTACCTGCAAGCTCAAATCGGAGTCGCAATGCGCCAATGGCGCCTGCTGTGAACAGTGTCGCGTAAGTAGGCCGCCTTGGCAAAGCAAAAGGAAATCAAACCGAAAACTAACTCGCCCGTCACGACATGTTCTCGGTTTTGATTGCCATAACACTAACAAGCCAAGAGCATTGCCCAAACTAGCCTATGTCTGTCTTATAGCTGCTACCCAAGGATACCTTGTGCCGTCAATCGACTGGTGATTGTGATCTGCCCGAGTACTGCGATGGCGAGGTGGGCCAATGTCCTACAGATGTCTATAAGAAAAACGGAACACCATGTGGCAGTTCCAAGAGTAGCAATGCTACGGGTAAAGAAGCTAAAACAAAAGCAACTCAACTGTACCGCACGCAATATCCATTTCCATTTCTATTTCATTTGTTTTCCATCAGGCTATTGCTTTCGGGGTTATTGCCCCACACTGAACATACAATGTGATGCCATTTGGGGCTTTGGCGGCTCAGCGGCTGACCGTCAGTGTTTTGAGCAATTCAACTCGAAAGGCTCCATAAATGGACACTGCGGACTGGATGCAAAGCAAAACTATATTAAGTGCGAGCCAGAGTAAGTTGGCAACATAATTATACGCTATATATATACGTATTTTCACTTAACCACAAAATCTCTTCAACCGCAATTTAATCTCGGAATTTATCTAGGAATGTGCAGTGCGGCACTTTACAGTGCAAGGAGGGAGAGCATCAGCCTGTCAATGATAGCATCGACCAGCTGTACTCACGTACCATTATTGCCATCAAAGGCCAGGAATATGAGTGCAAGTGCGTAAAGTTAATAAGCTCAAAAGCTGAGCTCCTGCACAGTGGTTGAAATTGCGGCTAGTGCGTGCAAAAAGTGTGTGTAACCTGGCGGTATCTGACTTTAGGCAATCTATAATGCTGTTTTTCAGTTTCAAGCGCTGAATCGTGTTGGCAGGTTATCTTTGGGGCTAATTAAAAAACTGTTGGAGCGTTTTCGCTTTTTTTCTCATATAAAGATATGCGGCCACTTAACGCTTGTTTGTGTCATAGTATGACAGCCTATTATTGTTTGTCAGATTTTTCGGCAATTTCGCATAATATATAGCATTATGCTTATTTTCCACTGGCTTCATATTTCCATGCTATTTCGTTATTTATTTCGAAATAGTGTTTTATGTCATATAAAGTGTCACATAAGTAACGTAAACGCAAGCTGTCATATTATGACTGCATTTGATTGTGTCACATAGGCCAGCACGTAGACCTATCGTTATATAGTAAACTAAGGTATTTACCAGCGGCTTAGGTTTTTTTTATTTGTGTTGTCACATACTCAGCAAAACGATGGCTTGACAACATATTGGTGTTGTAGTTTGTCACACACAATATGCCGGCACTTAGCACACGACGACACACATTGTGACAGAATATTATTGTCGTCGTAGCAAAAGTCGTCGTCATAAGAGTTACCATATGGGCTGAAATGTTTTTACTATGACAAGATCAACACAGTGTGACAGCATGTGACAATGCGTCATATGTCATAATATGACACAGTTGGCATTTGAGTTTTGCACGGCGATACTTGGGATCTACTGAGCTTCCCTGCATACAACCGGCTTGCATGGGACATCGATATTCTTTAACCGCTAAAGATAGGTGCATGCTTCCAAGCCCCAATAATGCTTTCGACTGACAATCGTCAATCCCTTGGTGAAAAACATTATGATTGCCTATAAGTTTTTGTGTTTTTCTTTATTTTTGCGCCGCTTGTTGCAAGTTTTGACCACTGTGCAGTGACTTGTGAATGTGGGATTTTGAGCAGATCAATGGAAACAAAAACTTGTTCACATACTGAACAATTCACAATTTGCAACTCGCAATTCACAGGGCAACCAGCGGTCAAGTGGGCTCCAACAACTATCCCGAACATGGTCTGGTCAAGGACGGCACACCATGTGGCGATAATTTGATTTGCCTGAACCAAACGTGCGTCAGTCTCTTTCCACATATGGATCAAACCAAGTGCCCAACAAATAAAGAGGGTCAAGAGTGCTCAGCGAAGGGCGTAAGTCGAAAAGTGTGGCAAGCACATTCACACGCATACACACCTACACACACACACACACACAGACACACACACAAACGTTAACACACATTGAAGCAAATGTTAATAGGCATACACTGGCACACACACACACACACACACACACACACAACACCCGGCATATTTCTTTTGCATATTTCACTTGCAGGTGTGCACCAATTCAAATCGCTGCTTCTGCAACATGGGCTGGGGCGGGGTCGACTGTAGCACCGTAGTGCTTCTTACCACACCACTGCCAACCGAAGCCTTGCCGACACCGGAGAATACAATCAAAATGGAAAAGAAAGAGACGCCATATGGTAAGAGCTTAATATAGAGACAAACGAGGGGCCAAAGACGCTTTTGCGCTCACTGTTAGGAGACATGCTGAGCGCCGGCCAAGGCCAAAAAAAAAGAGCTCAAAGAGCATATATTTTATATGTACAATACATATATATATACTATATATATATATATATATTTAGTAGTTACTTAGATAACCCAGCTAACCGTACTAACTAAGCGAGCCGCACGCAAATGGAAGGGGCAATGGGTTTGCGCTGCGTTGCCAACTCACGTAAACAGTTTCCCGATTTCTCGATTCGATTGTGATTCGATACCATACAATTTGGTTTGATTACTCGTATGACAATGGTAATCACGCCGGTTGCTACCCGATAGGTGCTAATGCTAATCAAAACGTTGAAGTAATCACAATCATCACAGCCACATAATATCCACACCATCATATCCATTCAGTGTTGGATAATACTCGCAGTAGCTCAACATGCAAATGGGAAATCATTAAATTCTGTGCAAAAAAATTAAAACTCACACAAAACCCCTAAATAACAATATTTTATAACTTTACAACAAAAGGCAACAAGTATATTACAATTTAACTACTATTTAACCTATATTAACGCTACAAATTCGTTGGCTATTTTATGCATAGTTTTCAACTATAATATAGCATGTTCCGGTTTTCACTTGCGCAATTTTGTAAAGACCTCATGGATTTATTTTGATACAAATTTTTGCTAACGTTAATTAATAGAGATGCAACAAATATACGAACTTTATGCGGTATGCGGCTTTATCGAATATATTTTTGCTATATATATAAATACACCATAGTGTAACTATTCGGCCGAATGACAACGATTGTAAGCATGTAGTTTATTTATTGCACTTTTCGAATAGAAATCTCTAAAATTTCGATAACTTTTATTTTATTCGGCCTATTATTCGGCCAAATACCGAATACTTTTAATACTGACTGACTTTTGTTTGAGCGCAGCACTTTTCGTAGCAAATAACTAAGGCAATTTGTTGCTTTCTCTCTCACATCTTAAGAAACTTTCGCTACGTGAAAGTTACTATTGGATTCTTTACTGCAATCTACTTACTCGCTGTGGATACTTTTCAACTAGCTGTTTTTCTTGCTTCAAGTTCTGCACGAATCCAAAAAATTTCGTGAAATACGAATTTTCACCAACTGCAGCAGCGAGCAGTTTAATTTCACATAAATTGTAAATTCAAAAAAGCTCGAAAAAAGACCGTATACTGAAATGCGCCAGACTGCGGCCGAACATTCGCTGTTCGGTCAAAAACAATGCTGAATATTTTGTGTGGGGATGTGAATGCTGCCGCACATATTCGGTGTTCGGCCAAAAACGTTTTCCGCGGGAACGCTACCGAACATTCGGCACTCGTTCAAATCGCCATACGTTGCATCACTAGGAATTATGTTTAAAATCAAGTTTGAATTTATTATGGAAACTGTTAAACAACAAAAAATCCCAAACGGTATTGCTTAACAGTCTCCAAATACTTGCACTAAAAACGAACGTGTTCCGGCTTTTACTTTTCGCGCAATTTCTTATCATTTATTTCAATTCATTTAAGCTCATAGCACCAAAACGAAATAGGTTTTCTGCATTGATTAACGAAATTTTGAATTTTCTTGAAAAACTAATGACTAATTTTTGCTTTCAACAATTCTTTTGTCTGAATCTTACAACTACTACAACTTAAACACAACGTTTTTATAGGCATGTTTCAATACTCTGTTTTCAAAGGTCGAGTTTTGTTGCAAAGTAAATCGAGTTCTAACCAATGTGCGTCCTAAGGGCACATTTTTTCTCTCTCCCTCTCTAAGAAAAACTAATCGTTGCATTACTAATAACTAAGCCAAATGACGTCACCATGATTTTTGAAATCTTTAACCTTCTCCAAATCACAAATCGTCACCTTAGTTCACTTTAAAAAGAGAAATCACTTTATTTGTTACTAGCACAGTTATTAATTATTTCTCACGTTAAATCATGAACAAATCAGAAACAAAAAAAAAATATGTTACGGCTTCCACTTAAAAATTTGAAACTTAATTTCGGCTCAGCATTTGCAAATAAATTCCAATTTCCATTTTATCATTTAAACTTGTTTTTCTCGGAATTGTTAGACATGCTCTGTCTCTGTCTCTGTATCATAATTGGAGCATTTTTTGGAATGCTTTATCGCTTTTCATTGGAATTTTATTGCACATTTGCAAAGGCAAAATTTTGCAGAAAAACTAGTTAAAAAATAATCATGCATTTTGCAGGCTATTAAGACGTACACATTCTCCAATGATTTACAAAATTGTTTGACAAAAATTTGTGAATAGATAGATTCGTATTTGAAACGTAAAACTCGAATAGGTTCTGGCTGTGTTTACATGTATACAACGACTTTTTAGCCATCTTGCAAAAGTTATCTCCTTGGCGGAGCGATTGTATGCAGCGTATATCAGAGTCATCGCAGAGCTTCTAAAGTTCGTTGCGTAGCATAACCTTACAACTAAGCATACGATATTTTGCTTTGGATTGTTGCAAACTTCGTTGGTATAAATCCATCTCTGACCGCCCCTGAACTCGGCTTTATGCTGCTTCCTTCTGTCCACTTCAGCTCCATTTCATTATGTATTCCCAACAAATGCCTTTGGTACATATTTCATTACAGACTGAAGCTCGCCAAAGGTGTCTTTTCACCTTAAACTCTAAGTCTGCAAGTGAGATAGGCTTCTAGCTGGCCAAACTGTCTCTTTCTGTTAATACGGTTGCCATCTTAGAGTCCGTACCGAATTACTGAAGACGCTTGCAAAACTAACTTTCTTACTAGCTTCGCCCTCTCATGTACATTTTATCGTTAGTTCACAGCGATTCATTTGAACTCGCTTCGGCTAGCGCTTCGGTCGTACCACTGTAAATACACGACGAATATTCGGCCCTTGCAGAATCGGCTATGGCTACCAAAAGTGAAAAGCCCTATATGAAGCCTCGTGAACTTTGTCATGTTCTCTGTAAACCTCTCAGAGCAATTTATCTTTTGCAAACTTCATATCAGATATATTTTTGAGCGACTTGCACAGCATTTTTCAAGTGTATTAAAACCATCAGTTTCTTGTCACGTCACTGCTTAAGAGCTGCAAAAAACAAGTATATTCTCTATGTTTACTTTTAAGAGAATTCACTGTCTTTGGTAGCTAATGCATTTTACTTGATGATGCATCAAATTTCCATCAATTTTCCCTTTTTTGTCGCAAAACAATAGTGTTGTTTTAGCCAAGTGCATGTTTTGTGGCGCTTTGTCTTTTCGATACCACGAAACGAAGTTTTGCCTTTACAGCACTGCTAGCTGAAGGAATTGTAACAAAACACTGTAACTAGTATTATCCATAGATGCAACAAAGATTTTTTGACAGCTGTGCTTCTACTTGACTGTCCATTAGAATCAATTACCGCGGGACGGACGGACTCTGTTGCGCGCACGCCCCATTCCAATATGTCCTCGACTCAACAACGGAGACACGGCCTATGCATTTCGGCGCCTTGCTACAACAGACGCATTAGAGACCTGTTCTCCAGGAGCTTTCACGTCCATGCTTATCTCGAGAAAGACGCCAATGTCGTCGTAGAGCTCGTCATAGAGTTTGTCGTTTCATCGAATGTTATAGTCTTTGCCAACGCGTGTCAAATATCTGCCAGAGAGTGCAGTATCAGCCATTCTGCAGCTTTATAAAGCGAGACGGTTAGCAAGAACGTCTCGTAGACTTGTCTCCAATACTCTTCTGCCTATTGAGCTACTTCGCTAGAACTCCATGTTCTACGAAACTATCCACCGCCGTGTCTCTCTACCTAAAACAGATCCTTTTGACAACTATGCGCTCTTCGGTAATCGAGCGTTGTTTTACCCGCTAAGTAACGGTTTAATGTCGCTCACAAATGACTATAACTAGTTGTAGCAGCATTTTTTATATTCTATTTATTAAGTAGCTCTTACTAAGTGTCCCTGAACACAAGGATGTGCCTTTCGGTAAACTAATATAAACGTTGCGTTAAAGTGAAAGCCAGAACACACACTCTCACACACACACACGCATTAAACTTGTTAACAACTACTGTCAAGTACAGGCATTGCATTAACTATATAATCAAAGACTACAATCAGCGATTAAGTCAGAACTCCACATATTACTACTACTATATAAACTAAGACAAATACCTATCATTAATGGAGTGAAAATGAAAAGAAAATCAATCAGTGGACCGATTCCCCGTGGCGCATGAATTCACGCTGAAAATGAAAACGAAATTACGAATTTGTATTATTTGCTTACGAATATAAACGCAAACCCCTACAATTTGCAGGCACCTCAGACAAAAATAGGATCAGCACATTAACCATGGTCATCATTTTAACCGTTATCGTCAAATGTGTCTTCATTAGTTTTGCGACTTTGGCCGTTTGCTACAGGTAGAGTACCAAGCAAGTCACCAATCAAATCTAATTAATCAAACGTACAACGGGACACGCACACACACACACACACGCACACACACGCACGCACACATACAGCTTCATTAGCAGCATTCATGCAGCGACAGAGCGAGACAGAGCTAAACATTAAGCGGCACTTTGTTGCGTCTCGCTCGCTCTTAAGCGCTGCATGCGTGTGACGCAAAACAAAGAGAGCGAGAGGCAAAGCAAGCCACATTAAGCGCGACTTTGTGTCTCTGCATCTCGCTCGCTCTTTAGCGCTGCCTGCCTGTGTGTGCGACGCAAAGCTGACAGCTACAACACTCTTCAGTTTAAAACGCAAAATTTTTAAGTGCCGCCTGAAATTATGCTCTACTTTTTGTTGTTTATCGTTTTTTTTTTTTTTTGTATTCGAACTTTCTGCCTTTTCTGCTCAAATTTCTATAAACTCTGTTTTGTTTGGCTTTTCAGTTGGTTTAGTTTTTTGTAATCTATGTGTAAATTATATGAATATATATATATATATATATATACTTATACATTTAAACAACTCACGACAAACACTTTAAACACTGCTAAATTCAAAAAAGCAAAAAAAAAAAAAAAAACAAACAGTACTTTGCTTGGTTTTCTGTCCTCTCGAAAGAAAAAAAAAAAAAAAACAACGTGCTTGTTATGCTGCTTACCTATGCCCGGGCCGTATGCCATAATGTAGTACATGTTTTAACGCTATGACCCCCAAAACCAACATAATGCATACTCTAATTGTTCCTTATCGCCTGTTTGTTTACTTTGTGTGTGTCTGAGAGCAGCTCATTCATCTGAATAACTTACATACTTGCTATGTTGCATTATCTAACACTTGATTACTTGCTCTTTATCACTTGCTGTTGTGTCGTATTTGTTGTTAATCAAAACTCATATATATGTATAATAATTGATGTTTCTGTGTGTGTGAGCTAACTATATAAAATAATAATAATACTCTCTCTCTATATAACTGAAAGCTTATATTAACATTTTATTTCAACCAAACACACACACACACACACACACACAGACACAGACACACAGACACGCCAGGCCGAAAAAAAAAAAGTGTCCAAAAAAAAGAGAATCGTAGAAGGCACAAAACACTTTGCAGTTTATGCGAAATCATCATCAAGAGCTAAAACCATAATAGTCGCTGAGCCACGTAGTCGCTAAGCGTAAATATTTACTTATGCACACAGTGTATACAAAAAGTATGCTAATGTCGACCGTCGGTCGGTCGGTCGGTCGGTCGGTCGGTCGGTCGGTCGGTCGGTCGGTCGGTCGCTTGGTCAGCCATTGTGACAGTTGCGCACAAAAGTATGCTATGCTTCAAGCTGCGCGCTTATTTAAATTTTCAGCATGCATTTGCACATTACTTGATTTGATTAGCTTATGTTTTCTGGTTTGTTTACAAAACTGAACAAAAACCGTTAAAATGTCTCTATACGCATACACACACATAGAAACACACACACACACACAGAAACACACACACACACATGCATGCAAGCATACGCCAAGGCTCGCTCGCACGCCTACTTTATGTATATAAACACACAAATAGTAACAATAAAATTGTATAAACTTGAAACGCATTTTAACTCATACATATATATATATATATATATATGTATATATACAGCCATATATATATATATATAGCCGGTTTCATTTTGTGAGCAACCTTCGTAAAGAGCACCTTGGATTACCATTGTCATAGACAGGGCGCGACCCCCAAAAATGAAAGAAAAAATGTACCAAAAGTAAGAAGCTAAAAAGATATGCAAAATCAAATTTCATTGCCAGCCAGTCCAAAAATGTGAGGCAACGCTTTCACTGAACTTTTACTGCAGCAGCGTTTTAGGAGCTACTTTTAAACCTAACCTCAAAAACTATAGCTAACAACAACAGCTGCGGCTGCCAATACTTTTGGCCTATTTCCTATCCAAACAAACGTACAAACTTTTGTTTTGCTTGTTTTTTTTTGTTGTTTTTTTCGGCCGTTTCACCAATTCCAACATGCAACTTTAATAATAATAACAATGAACAATGATCAAATAAATAATTGCTGCAAAACGTCTATAAAACGCATTAAACTATAAAACTATATATATATATATGATAAAACTGAATAACTACACAACTGACAACTGTCTGCGGTGCCACAATCTATTATGATAATAAATAAACTATAAATGTATTAATGCCAAAACAAACTGTTTACACATTAACGTATGCAACTTGAACCAAAACCCAACAAAAACTATCCAACCCAAAAAAAAAAAAAAAACCCAAACATGACATCAAATCGAAATCTCCCAAAAAATGTTAACCCTCTCGCACACACACACACACACACACACACACACAACTCGAAATATATATATTTAACTCGTATAGAGAACTACCACGGCTCAAATACAGTGTTCCTAGTCGGTGTTCTAATGTCAGTTGTAGGGTTCGTTTTTATAACATTCACCTTGATGGCATTGTGCTACAGGTCAGTTGTAGTACATAGAAACTTCTCCCTGTGTCTGAGGTTAGTTGAAAAGAAGTAATGAAAAAGCCAGCTCTAAAAACAATGAACAAACAACAAATTACAAAACTACAAAAAAAAACCACTTACAAAAGCAAAATGCAAAAAGTACAAAAACACCAGTACAAAAAAAAAAAAAAATGTATTTTTATAATAATAATAGTTATTTGTGACATTTTCTTTTTGTATATTACTTTTTATTTACTATTTTTATATCAATATCTGTTATTTTTTTTACCAAAATGCTTTTATGTGTGTCGTAGTTGTCGTCGTTCATAGTCACTACTACTACTACTATGCCGCTATCTCGCTCTCTCTATATATCTCTATATCTCTCTCTATCTGCCCGAGTTGGTTCTGTGTCACCATTGTCATTATCTCTATTGTTAATTTCCACACGCACACAAAGACACATTTGAAAGCCGCTAAAACCAAACGCCAATCACCAATTCACACACACACACACACACGGACGCAACTAGCGGCACCCCTTGCTTTTTACACACACATTTACATAGGGGGCTTCCGCATACACCCTATATGCGTTTTATGTATTTGCATTTATACATTTACACGCATACAGACGCCCCTGCGAAAACACATATGGCAACTCCCTTTCGACTCACCGAATGTTAGCTGACCTTTTAGAATAACGGCATATGCACAAAACCGATTTAACCGTTTCGCATTTAAGCTTGTTTTTGTTTTTGGCTTATACAGTACTTAATCGCAGCAAAGCGTTTGTTGCGTTTTACAAATCACACCATGTTACAGTGACGCTTGTCACTCAACTTGACGCCAGCTAAGAGTAACTGCAACATTTTCGAACTTCACGCATTCTTTTTCTGCTTAACTGGCCATAACAACCCGTTACCGGGTTACGACCTAATGTTTTTCTTTCATTGAAATTGGTATTTTACATGGTCGGTCCCAAACCACATGCACTACCCTTTTAAGCCCTGTGGTGGCTCTACTGACCTGCTGAGTTTGTATTCTCTAGCCCGCACACCACACGGTGCTTCAGGCATTGCCCTACCGTTTTTATCGTTTTCAACGCTCTAACTTAAAAAATCAAATCAATAGAAAACTGAGTTTCGTTGCGTTTTAAAAATCGCACCATGTTACAGTGACGATTTTGGCACAACTTGGCACAAGCTAAGAGTCACACGTAACTGCAACAACTTCGAATTTCAGGCTTTACTCTGACGTTTTCAAAGTTCTAACTCAAAAACTTTGAATGCTTATTTCAAACGAAAAAAAGTGTAACTTTTAGGCGTTTTTCCGAAATCTCTAGACGATTTTGCGTCAATGCTTACTTGTTAGATTTGACATGCTTTCACAATTAGCTCGGCAAATTATCGTAAGGCTTTTTGCCTGAAATTCGACAGCAAAAGATAGCTGGCTTAAAGAGAAAATGTGCTTAGCTTAAAAGAGATTTCTCAGCAATTTAAAGCTATGCAGCGTTGTGCCACAAATCTCTATCTTCGTCTTAACTGGCCATAGCAACCCGTTACCGGGTTACGGCCTGATGCAAATCTCTCCTCCAAATCTCTATCTAGCGTATTTGAAAGCAGCAGCAATCCCAACGTCTACGTCTGAAATAGCCTTTAGCCTGAATTCAGCACATAATAATGACCCATCCCTAGCACTCAGCGAACCTAAGCCATTATACCTTGCCATATTATACCACTATATCAGATTTTCCACATATTCGATTTTGAATGTAAAGCTTTTCCTATGCACTTACCCCATAAGGTATGCTATGTTTTATTTTTTTAATGTCTCAGGGATACTCTAAGTAGCTTATACGTACAGTATTGAAGCCTTGATCTCTTTAGAAATATTAGCTTTAGCTTGGCAATCAGGATTACAACATTTAACATTTTTGTTACAACTATTCGAAATAGCTCAGCGGCTTAGAGTTCGCGTGAAATGTGTTTCGAATTGGCATTTTTCAATTTTCGTTTCAATTTCTTGCCAAACAAGTTTAGCTTGAAACTCTTAATGATTCGAAGCAATAAAGTGCTTTGCCGTTGCAGTTTTTTGCTTAAAATGTTTAACCAGAGGTTGGCAGAGAAATTGCCAGTGGCAGAAAAACATGATTTTCAATAACAAGCTGTTTCAATTTGAATTCCATTACAGTTCATCGCGTAAAAAGTTAAACCGAAAAACATTGAATGAGTCCCAGCTTCAAAGTGTTTCCCTTTCAAACTCCGTATAATTTCGAAACACAAAGTGTTTCACTTTAATTTTCATTACAGATTTAACCTCGAAATTCTCAACGTTTAAAGTGTTTCACTTTCAGTTTTTTGCTGAGAAATTGTATCCTAAAACTCGGTTTAATTTCCAAAAATAAGGTCTTTCACTTTGATTTTCGTTACAGTGTTTTGCTAAACACGTTTAGCATGAAATTAAAGTTTTTCACTTTGATTTGCCTTACTGTTTATCGATAAGAAAGTTTATCTTCAAACTGTCAATGATTTCCGAACACAAAGTGTTTCACTTGTATTTTCATTACAGTCTTTCGCTTATGAAGTTTACTTTTGTAACTCTCAAAGATTTTCAACAACAAAGTGTTTCACTTTGATTTTCTTTACATTTTTTCGCTTATGAAGTTTACTTTTTAAACTCTCAAAGGATTTGAAAAACAAAGTGTTTCACTTTGATTTCCATTTCAGTTTATCGCTGAAGAAGTTCGAAGTTTGTTTGAAAACATTATTTTAAAAAAATAAGGCAATCATAAGGTTCAAAACTTATTTAAAACCCAAAGCCAAATTCAAAACGAATACGTGTGTTCCACAAACCTTAGATAAAAAACCTGACTGGAGCACAAAGAGCGTGACTCGTGACACGTGAAAAAATGGCAATTTTTTTCGTGTTTATATGCCAAAAATACGCTAAACCAAATTAACTAGCGGCACACGACACACTTAAAACATTACTTGTTATAACTATAACGGTACATGTGTGCCGTAGCATGACATACCATATAGTTGATATACCCTTTAGAAATGCTAACTAAAGTGTATGACAAAAAAAGACAAAACAAAACAAAAATACGAAAGCGTTTTGCGTTTGTCACGATTTTTGAATTGTTGTTTTTCTTTTGTTTTCCCGTTTTGCTGTGTTCTCGTTGTCCAACCACGCCCCCCCAAGACCCCCCTCGACCCCCCCTAACGCCTACTCCATCAACAAAGCCACATTCGCCACATGCTGTGTCTGAGTAGTTTATAAATATTTATGCATACACACTCTGTACAGTTATAAGGCCGCCCGCACACACACACACACACACACACACACACACACACATACACTTGCTGATAAACAGACTCCCTTTTTTTGCTTCTGGTTTTTCTTTTTTTCGCCATTTTTATTTGCCGTTTGGTTTATATTGTTGGCTGTTGTTGTCGCTTTTCCAGGCGACGCTGTTGAATTTTCCACGTACTTGGTGCATAAACAATCGCTAATTCCATTTTTTAATATGCGCATAAATGCGCACAACACACACACACACACACACACACACACACACACACAAAAAGCGTACATGTGTATGCCTAGACACGTACGGGCAAACAACAGACCACAAAACAACAACAACAACAACTCTAACTGCCGGAAGCAACAAAAGCAACAAAAGCAACAAAAGCAACATCGGCAACAACAACAACAACAACAACAACCACTGGCATTCCACAAACAACTTTTTCGCTGAGAACACGCAAACATTAAATTTAGTGTTTCATTTCATTTTGTTGTTGTTTTGATTTTTGTTGCTTCATTTATTGTTTTTCCGTTATTCGTGTTGTTTATTTCGTTTATTTCGTTTTTTTCCCACTGTGATTTACTTTATATATATGTAAATGTGTCTCCTCTATTTGAAACAGTCTAATACATATACATATATATATATATATATATATATATATGTATATATGTATGTATATAGCTACTTACATGTTTGTATATACTCGCATGTCTGTATGTATTGTATATAAATTGTACATAGCTAGAGATATGACTGCGCATATCTTTCCGTATATATATATAAAACATATCTATGTGCTTTGCATTTTGCAATAAAAAAAAAAAAAAAAGGAATATAAAACTATATAAAAATAAACACACGCACACACACACACACACACACACACAGACTTACAACTAAATTTCACGTACACACGCACAATACGCACTCTCACATATGCCAGCACATATGTTATTAATTACATCACCAAAATACTTAACTAGCTCACAAAAACAACAACAACAACAATAAGAACAATAAGAACAACTACTGAGCGGCAACAATAATTAAGTACCTGAAACTAACTAGTAGTGCTCCACGATTAACTATTAACCAACTAAACACTAGCGGTAGTCATGGTTATCGATTACATAATGTATCGCACTATCAGCTCTAATGTCGTCCGATGACAAGCATTACATAATCATAAGTAGTAGAAAAGAACAGTTACCAAGTTATTAAAGCTCTAAAGTTTGACAGCTTTAAGCAAGTTTAAGCTACGTTTAATGAAAAGCCGTAAGTGAAAAGTTGGTTAAAAAAAGATTTGAGTTTAGTCACTTTAGTTAGCCAGTTTCTCAATGTACATGTTGGCAGTAGAGCGCTTTTAAAACAGTTGCTTGGCGACGAGTTTTTTGACTAAAGCTTCGAGTTGCATGTACTTACAATATCCTAGATAGCTTTCACTTGATCAGCACTGTGTTCTGCTTCGTTCAGTTACTTAAAGCACAAATAAGCGTTAAATGGCTGCAAAGCTTTGCAGTAAAGCTTTTAAAGCAAAACAAGCTTTGGACAAAAGCTTCGAGATGTTTGGTTATGTATATACTACTACCGCAATATCCTAGATAGCATTTACTTGATCAACAATGTGTTCTTCTTCGTTCAGTTTCTTAAAGCACAGTTAAGCGCTTTTAAAGCAGCAGCTTAGAAACGAGCTTTTTGACTAAAGCTTCGAGTTGCACGTACTTACAATATCCTAGATAGCTTTTACTTGATCAACAATGTGTTCTGCTTCGTTCAGTTTCTTAAAGCACAGTAAAGCGCTTTTAAAGCAGCAGCTTAGTAACGAGCTTTGAGCTAAAGCTTCCAGCTGTGTGTACTTAGAATATCATAAATATTTTGTACTTGATCCGTTTCTAAAAGCACAAATAAGCGTTAACTAGCTGTAAAAGTTTGCATTAAAGCGCTTTTAAAGCAGCAGCTTAGAAACGACCTTTGAACTAAAGCTTCGCATTGTTTGGTTAAAGCCCTTAAGCTACGCTTAAATAGCTCTAGAAAGGTATGCGGCTCGACCAGATCAGACGCAACAGTCAAAAGTTCAAAAGCTAGTGGGTTGCAACACTGCGTCAGAGTATATACAATATCATAGAGATGCAAACGCAAAAAGGCTTCTATGTAAAAGAGGCGGCAACCCTAGCGATGAAGCGCACAGTGAGCGCAGCTGAACATGCCATAGAAAGCGTAACCTAACTGAACTGAGCTGAACATATAAGCGCGAACAAGACATGCATATTATTTGCCATACAAGTGCGCACATCAAGAGCAAACCGGAAATAGGATTTCCGGATGCGTAAGTCTCCGCGCACACAGAGTGAGCGGAACTGAGCAGAGCTCATACGAACTTATGCTTAATGACAAAGTTTAAACTAAGAAATCCTATTTCCGCTTCGGTCTCGGTGTGCGCACTTGCAGCACAGCTGAAATGCTTGAATTTTCAGCGCTGACACTCTCAGCATTGTTCGGTGAAGGTGAGTCGTCAGCTCACAACACTGGCAAATACTAACTTCTCTGTAATTGCACTACTGCAATTGTGTTTGATTTTTCAAAGCTGACATATTCAGCTCAGTTCACTTGCTTTGGGACTGATAATTACTTAATAAGCACAACTACGCTCAGCTCTTGATGAGCGCTTTTGCGCCATTGTTAGTGTTGCTGCACTTTTCAGCGCTTACAGATTCAGCTCAGTTCAGTACAGCTCTTAACACTGACAAATCCCAACTTGACGGGCTCTCAGCTCTGGATGAGCGCTTTTGCACTACCCATTCAGCTCCGAACACTGACGATTTCAATCTTCTTGGCATGCGCTTTAGCACTACTGATATTGTGCTTGACTTTTCAGCGCTTAAATGTTCAGCTCTGAACACTGACAAATCGCAACTACGCTCAGCTCTTGATGAGCGCTTTTGCACCACTGATATTGAGCTTGACTTTTCAGCGCTTACAAGCTTAGCTCAAATCAGCTCAGCTTCGCTCGCTGTGTGCATGAAACCTGAAGCTCAAAATCATGCATGAGTTCAGATCATTGCCACGATCACTAACGTGAAAGTGTTTTACACTGAAAGTTAAGTTTTAATTCATAATGCTGACTAAACTCAATAATACTCAAAAAAAAGAGCGTTGTTAAATTACTTTTCCCCCCAAAATTTCAGTCTGCATACATATTTGGTGTTCAACAAACCTTCCGGAAGGAGATTCAAAATCGCCTTGAACAAGTGTTAGGCATAAGAAGCAATAGATGTTGAATACCGCGGATGCTAGACATCCCATTCCCAAAGTTTCCTAAACTACTTTTGCATTATCGTGCTAAAAGACCACTTTGTCGTGACTTTTTGGATGCCCTCGAGCTTCGATCGTGACTCAATCGCAACAATTGTTGTTGGTAACGCTACCCAGTGTTGAGTTATGTTCGACTGCATTAGCTCATAGTGGTTCGCTACGTGCTGCTCCCAGACCAGCATTAACTTTTTGGCATGGATTTTTGTTATAGCCTTCGAAGTTGATGCCTGGACGTGCTTACTTCACAATTTTCTGCAATTTGCCTTGTCACAGTGGAACCACTTTTCTTTCTACTTCACAATATGCTGCAAAAATCCATATGATTTTACCTATGGAGCGGTTGTTTGGCGTTCGACGTCTCTTGGCATGCGTTAATGTGGCATACAATTTGCTTATGCCCTTGGCCAGGAAAGGGTATGAGCCACTGTCACGGTGTCAGCGAGTTTCTCTGGCATTTGGCACAAATTTTGGTCCAAAAAAGGCTTCCAACTTTGCGTTCTATGTCTGAAAAGGCACTTCTAAACCGCCGTAAGCGTTATTCACAGGTTTTTACGGATGAAATTGCCAAACGATGTCCATTAGCTGCAAATGGAAAAAATAACTTTGCCTTGATGTTTGCATTAAGAAATCTTGAACTTCCTTAACATGCAGCGAGTTGCCAGATCGTCGAAAGCGACTATTTGTACAGCAACTTGCTACAATTAGCTAGAAAACGCAAAAAAAAAAGTAGCTAATAAAACTAGATTTTGTGTGTCATTGATTCTCTAAGTGTAGCAAGTGACTTTTGTGAGCTGCAAAAAACTTTATGAGGCAGTTAAGTGCTAAACGTACATTAACTCGAAAAAGTTTAAGTGCTGTCAACAAGTGACATTTGCACACTGCGAGAAAGTTGACGGACGTTCTAAAGTTGCAAGAAAGTAGAACTAACTGGAAAGTAACGCTTTTGGCAGAGTTTGTGCCTGATCGACTTTATCTGCAGCATAACTAACTAGACATTGAGAAACCGAGCTATTTTTTAGGTTCAAATAAAGATTTGTGAGTCTTAACATTTAGTGTGTTTTGAGGACAATAAGTAGTATTAATAGTTATGAGCATTTCAGCATTCAGCTGTAGTTTGTGTAAGTTGGTATTAAGTTTTTTTTTATCGTTTTCTTAGATTAAGATCGCGTTACACATCTGACCACAATTAGACTTAAAAAAAAACACTTAAAAAATTTTCTTAGGTTATAATGCACTAGAATATGTCTAAAAAATACAACAAAATATCTATATACATTTTTTAGATATTCTAAGCCTAGTCAAGCAGAAGCGCTTATAAATCGAAACCTAGAACTGACAAAGCGAAAACCCTCAAAAAATTCACAGCTGCAATATTAGATGCGACAATTGTTTGTTTGAATTCTAGCAAAAAAGAGCATCAATATATGTTCAGTACACGTTGTTGTTACAGCCAACCTGCTACAACTTACAACTTACAACAATAACAACAACAACAATATGAAACATTTAGCGCTCCCCGAAGAGCTGCAGTAATTACAACTTGAAATATTATGCGCCAGAGTTGCCTTAGTAATAGACTCGTCTACAATTATATGACTGAGCCCAAGGCGGCGACATTTTTGGCAGTAGCTACTACTAGAGTTGTAGCCAAAAAAAAGAAAAAAAAGAGTAATAAACATTCGGACAGCCCCCAAAAGGCTGCAAGCTAAAAGCTCAGTGTAACACTGAGTGCTCCTATGTATGTTAAGACACACACACACACACACACACACACACACGCATACTTAATACATTTATCAGCGTAGTGAAAACCAGAAGCTAAAGTTATGCCAAAATTAAACCATAGAGCATAACACGGCGTATACGTAACGTGCTGCATACAATACTATAAGCCTATAAGCATTTATAGTTAAAAAGCAACATTAAACCAAAATGTAGTTGTCCCTCTGAGAGCACATACTAACTTTATAATTTATTTATAATTTTGATAGCTTTTTTTCAAAACTTAACGGCTACAAATTGTCATTGTTTGTGCAGCAAAAAAAAGAAAAAACAAATTGAAAAATCAAAAACAAAACAAGTACTAATTCGCAATAAATATGTACTAATGTCGTCAACGTGGCGTATTGTTGATATTTTTCATTACTACTTTTGGTCCAAGTACTTAGTTAGTAGTATAATCCTCTTGTGAACAACAATCGCAAAAATGTCTTGCTAACAAGACAAACTGCTAAATTCTCACACATTAATAATATAAACCAAAAAAAGAACTATATAAATGTACTGAGAAAAACACACAATACACACACCCACACACACACACACACACAAACTAGCATCTTAGCCATACAACATAGCAAGCCAAGAGCATTGGCAAAACGCTAACTTGCAGCCCAAAGCCAAAAACGCTAAAAAAAAAAACAAAAAAAAAAATATGAAAAAAATGAAAAAATTTCAGAAAAATATATGGAAAATTTTCACAGCCGAATGAAATTTCTATAGTCATACAGTGTCTCCGAGGTTGAGCTCATATTCTGTATGCGCTGAGGTGATTAAAGCTATATATATAAAACATATTAAAGCAGCGCTTAGGGCCCAACATAGACGAAACTGCCTTTGAGTTATGGTGGTGCTTTCTGCTGAGAGAGAGCCAGCCAAGATCTGGCTAGCTGCCATCACTGCAAATCAATGAGAACGCATTACAATATACACACATAAAGCATTAAATATTTGCATTTATGTTTTGTATGTGTATCATCGTATGTGCATCGGTGTCACACACACACACACACACACACACACACACACACACACACACACACACGTTACACAACACTGAAACAAGAGCAAAATGGCCGCAAGCTCTGTTAACACTCTTTTGTACATACTAATACTAACACAACAACAACTACACCAACTACCTATAAAATTCATTTCATTATGAAAAGCATTTAATGGCTCCCTGTCTGTCTGCATGTCTGTATGTATGTCACAACACAACCACACACACGCACACACACACAGCGCTTGTGTATGTATGTGTGCATTACTGGCGGCTAGCAAACGTTTGTTCTTGTTCCTGAATTGAACTCAGGTTGCCCGAGCGCATGAAATAACATCGTGACAAACAAAACAATGCGCACACACACACACACACACACACACACACACACACAGACAGTCACGCACGCATACATGCATACACTGACAACCACTTTAACTCACGCACACATCGCTAACGCTCGCTATCGGCATATCAACTGTCGCTCTTGCGCTCCGCTCTACGCATCTCGCATCTCGCATCTGCTCCCGAAACCACCCAACACATTTCCACATTTCTTACATTTTGATGTTACATATTCATAAATGTCTATAAGCAAAAAAGAACAAAACTCGCGCCAAATAGGCCATCTCTTTATGTTCGTTTAATGCTATGCCTTTTGAGTGTTGCAAATATTTTGTTTAAACTGTACAAAACACAAAACGTTTCAAAACAACAACATTTCGCTTGGTTTCGATTTCTAAATTTGTTCCATTTGAAAGTTTTCATTTCGATTCTGTAACTGTTCTTAAACTATCTCTCTCTCTCTATGTCTCGCTCTCTCTCTCTCTCTCGCTGTCTCTGTCTCATATTTGTTTCTTGTTTTAACGGCACTTTAAATTTTATTAAACATTTTTATATGTATTTCTATATGTACATGCATATATATATATACCTATACATGTATATATATATATATATATAACTTCCGCATACATATTGACGTTTTGTTTATGCTACACACTAAACTCAAAAAAAAATACAAAACAAAACCAAAATTCTATTTGCGAGCATTTTATTAATCAAAAAATCTCATCATAACCTTTCGTTTCCCAACAAAAAAAAATATATATTTAAAAAAAAAAAAAAAACAACAACAAAATCAACAACAAACAAAAAAATACCAAAATCGATATATAAAAAACAAAAACAAAATATCCAAATCCTCAAATCAAACGACATTTCCAACAAAAAATATATATATCAACAAATTAACCCATAACAATGCGCTGCTTGCTGCTTCATGCACACCTACACACGCACACACGCACACCCACACACCAACACACACGCGTCCGCGCCTGTGTTGTTGTGCGTGCGAATGTGTATGTGCGCCTGCTTATGACGCATACGCGCTAAATCACATATCTCCACAACAAACCATAACCAACAAACTAACCATCTCCCAAACACCGCCCCCCCCCAAACACCCCAACACAACCACAATCCAACAAAACAAAAAAAAAATACCAAAAAAAAAATACCATGTCGAAATGATGATTTTGTGTATAACGCAATAAAACTGATATGATAATATAATATATAACTCATACGCACCATCGTCCGCTCGAAACAACCTATGTATTATGTATATGCTCTGTGCATATGCCATATCTACATATAATAAACCGCATATAACCTAAATAAATAAAAAACCAAACAAAAATCCCCAAAAAAAAAAAAAAAATACTATAAACCAAACCACAACAACAACGCCGACTTCGATGCAGGCGCAAGACGACCACACTTAAGTACGATCCGCCCTACTCCAAGAAGCCCATTGCCAAAGGATATGGCGGCGCCACTGCGCCCAATCATCATTCCGTGGAAGAGGTCTCTCTAGATGGTTCCAGTAAATTAGTCTACGCCAATCAGTCGGGTTTCAGGTACCGTATCATCCCCACACCACACACACACACACACACACACAGCTTGCCGCTGACTCACGTATCACCCCTTCTTCTCTCCGCTTCTTCACACAGGGACAAGAGCATCCATGGACGACGCTATACGACAGGTGGTGAGGATGATCAGTCGCATGCAGGTTAATACTTCTTTGTCTAACTATGTGTCACAGAGGCCTTATAGCTCATAACTTACACACACACACACACACACACACACACACACACACACACACACACACACACAACCAATTACTAACATTTGTATAACTATATACACATCTATATATAACGTATGTATGTCTTGTATATCGTAAACGATATGCGATAACTTTAATAGTTAGGCAAAACTTGTTGATGTTCATATTGCTAGTAACCTGCAGGGCAAAATGGCGACGACACACACACACACACACACACACACAGCTGCACATATATATATATATATTTAAGCACACACACACACACGCGCATTTACAAATTTATTTGTGTGTTTCGTTCTCATTAGTAGCACGGTAGTGTCACATAACGTATCGTGTATTCATATGCCTTAGGCTCAAAATGTTAACTCATATTTCTTAGCGGAACAATACTTATTATAGTAGTTTCCAGCAGGTTTGTAAACACACACACACACACACACACACACACACACACACACATAACACACACACATATGTATTGATCATGTTTGTCAAGTCGAAAAAAGTAAACTTCGGCCAGCACGAAGTCTATAAACTCTTTGAAATGCAGCTTTATTTAACTTTTGTAGCCAAAATTAAAGATGTCAGCGTAGATTCAAAGATTTCTGCGTCACATTTGGAAGTTACTTACCAGCTATTCGTCTGTATGAACAACTAGAACTTGAAAACTATTAGACCTAGAGACAGCAAGTGTTGTCAATAGATAAGTCTCATTTGTAAGCAGATTAAGCTATCAGAAGCGTGTGGATAAGATGAAAAAGATTGGGGGTAGATACCATAAGCTATACGTCTGTATGAACAACAATAATTTGAAAACTTTTAGAGTTAGAGACCGCAAGTTTTGCCAATAGATAAGTCTCAGTTGTAAGCAGATTAAGCTATAAGAAGCGAGTGGATAAGATGAAAAAAATAGAGGGTAGATACCATAAGCTATACGTCTGTATGAACAACTAGAACTCAACAACGATAAGAGCTGGAGACAGCAAATTTTGCCAAAAGATAAGCCTCATTTTTAAGCACATCAAACCGTAAGACGCGTGTGGATTTGAAGAAGATGGTAGAGAGTATAAACCATAAGCTATGTGTCTGTATGAACAACTAGAACTCAAAAACTATTAGAGTTAGAGACCGCAAGTTTTGCCAAAAGATGAGACTCATTCGTTAGCAGATTAAGCTATCAGAAGCGTGTGGATAAAAAGAAATAGATAGAGAGTGGAAATCATAAGCTATCCGTCTGTATGAACAACCAGAACTTAACAACGATAAGAGTTTGACACTGGAAATTTTGCCAAAAGATGAGCCTCATTCGTAAGAGGCATGGGGATATGAGGAAAAGGGTAGAGAGTAGATATCATAAGATATACATCTGTATGAACAACTAGAACTCAAAAACTATTAGAGCTATAGAGCTGTAAGAAGAGTTTGGATATGAAGAAGAAGATAGAGAGTAGATACCACAAGCTATATGTCTGTATGAACAACTAGAACTCAAAAAGTATTACAGCTAGAGATAGCAAGTTTTGCCAAACAATGTGCCCAATTCGGGTGGAGATTATTAAGTAAGAAGTGGGTGGATATGAGAAAGGAAGCGGGTTATATAGACTTGTGCATTCTATGTGACAGATATTTAGAAGTTTTCCATCTGTATGAACATCTATAACTCAAAAACTATTCAAGCTAGAGATATGAACATCTATAACTCAAAAACTATTCAAGCTAGAGATATGAACA
The DNA here is from genome assembly GCA_035041775.1 of Chymomyza caudatula. Classification (NCBI taxonomy): domain Eukaryota; kingdom Metazoa; phylum Arthropoda; class Insecta; order Diptera; family Drosophilidae; genus Chymomyza; species Chymomyza caudatula. The sequence goes on from JAWNKW010000070.1 coordinate 2,140,353, forward strand.
TCTATAACTCAAAAACTATTCAAGCTAGAGACACCAAGTTTTGCCACAAAATAGGCCTAATTTGTAAGCAGATTAAGCTTTAAAAAACGTGTGGTTATGAGGAAGGCAGGGTGGTACACCGTTGCAGACAAATAAAGCTACCAAGTGAAAAGTTGACACAGTGAAGCATTAAAGAACTGTACATATGTGAAATGCAAAAGTCATTAGAGTTGGTTTAAAACTTCCGCACTTATATGGTGCACCTATAGACTAGAGCTGCTAAATTATCGATGACACTATCGATGATTTTTTTTTTCGTCGCAAGCGAGTTTTTTTTGCAACTATTCATGTACCAGTAACTAAAGAAAATAAAAAATTCTGCTAAGTAATGCTGTAACAATGCTACTCATTTTTTCTGCCAGTGTCATAAAATTGTTTTAGAATCGTATAGATTTCGCTTCCTACTGTACTTCTAATGAGTCTGCGCCCCTATTTCTGCAGACGAACATCTTCGAAGCCCAAAATAATAAAGAATTATTGGATCGTCATTATATAATGATCTTAAAATGAATGAAATCAGTTTAGATTTGAATAAATAATCAAATTTTGTATTTTTATTTATTTGAAATTGAAGAAAAGTCATTAAAATTTAAACATCTCCTCTATTTGGCCTTTGAGCTCGATCTAGGCAGCAAGTCCTGATACATAGTTTTTACTGCTATGGTTACTTGCTGGAATTAGATCATAGCCGCTATTTTCATCATTTAATAAAAGTGAAAAAAAAAAAATTCAGAAAGTATTACCTTTTAGCCCCCGAAATGAAAAGTAAACGCCTCAATAAGATTTTTATTTGTCAGCGAAACATTTTTCATATTAATCTTCAAAAGTAAAGACTGTTTTTCATATCATTGATAAAAACTATTTCTAAAAATTTGCTTTCTCTTATGGGACCAGTTGAGTTTGAAAGGAAGTGAATCTTTAAAAAATTCTATGTCGCCTGACAGCACAAATTTATTGCTTAATGTGGCGAAGATGAAAAGGTTTGGTAATTGCAAAGTACGATTTTTAGAAGCAATAGTTGAACTCAGATCTCACGCTTGCCAATTGCAGCACTCTCCTGTTGTTTCAGAGATAAAGCCATTTTTTTTTTTTCATTACAAAAGCATGCTTAGTTTATCGCTATCTCTTCTAGTTTCCGGGATAGAGCCAGTTTCATCTTGAATGATTCAAATGCTTAGTTTATCGCAATCTCTTCTAGTTTCCGAGATAGAGCCACTTGAAGTTGGTTTCATCTTGAGTGATTCCAAAACACGCTTACTTTTTCGATATTGAAAGTTGAAATTGGTTTCATCTTGAGTAATTCAAAATCGCGCTTAATTTCTTGCTATCTCTTCTAGTCTCCGAGATTATGCAAGTGAAGTTTGAAATATTCATCATCATTCACACGTTGTGTTGCCCTTCGTTCTATATTTTCACTCTATCTCTTCTAGATAGCAATATACAGCCATACCTCTAAGTCCACTTTTCATGTGAAACTTCTGAAAGAGTTCAAATGAATCGATTCAAATGTTCAGTGTAAACAAGGTATCCGCCTTACACAAGCTTTAAAGCTTTCCTTAAAGCTTTCTGTAGTTACGCGCTAGGAAGTAAGCTGAGGTTGCGCTTTGCATTGCCTTTAGTTCTCAGCGTTTCACTTGAATTCCGTATCAGCTATTCTGACAAATGTTTCACTTGAATTGCTCATACATAACACAACTGCGGAACTCATAACCTTCAGTCAAGTAAAAAGATGGACGCACAGTTCGAACAAAAACAAAAACACAACTCTGATAACACTCAACATTTTTGTGGCACTCAGAGCTAAAAGTTAAGCGGCTTAGTTCGTGGTATGAAAACCGCTATCATCCGTGAGTTTGCAGCGAAACAGTTGCGTGCATAAAATAGCGTAAAGTTTCCACAGAAAATCGAGATTACAATTTTTTCATATTTTATGCATAAGAGTAATGCAATCGAGGCTCAAATGCGCTTAACGTTATGCACGGCAAAAAATAGTTGCATAGAAACGCAAGCAGTTGTCGTATGTAAAGTAATTTGAAACGATTTTCTCGACTTAAATATAAAAAACTTTAAGCTGTAAGCAAGTTGTAATAATAGTGTTAGCAAAGTTTTTGCTCTTTGAAAGCAACAAGTTTTCCAAGAGCAGCCAAAGATACGAACTGAAGCATTTCAAAGAGTATTTTCGAATAGTAGATACATTTTAAACCTATTGAAAGGAATTGTTCATGGCAACAGATCACACACACACACACACACACACTGCTAGCGAGTTCAGCCATTGGTTAAATGTTATCCCGTTAGTTAAACGTTCTTATTCAATAGCCATTTTGCAATTATAACGATTAGAGTAGTGCAAGTGACTAAGACGGCACTTCGAGTCGAAACACAACACAGGAACTGCATATGACAGAGTATTGAGCCACCAGAACGCGTCGCACTTTGCCACACACTCTGCACCGCACAACGTAATGAATGCACCGCTTAACCAAATCGCATCACTAAGATTTAAGCCTCTATCTATCTCTATCTCTCTCTCTAACTCTCTCTAAACGCCGTGCCACTAACGTTAACGTATCTGAAACTGAATCTGAATCTGAATCTGAAACTGACTCTTCTACTGACTGTACTCTGTCACTCTGACTCTACAACGTTTGTATGTTCTTTTCCATGTACCCAATGGCGACTTCGTCTGCGCCGCCGCCACCACAGAGAAGGGCATACTTAAGAAGCACGGCTATGGCCTGGTGCACGGCGAACAGCTGAAAGACAAATGGGGCGATGACAGCCAGTCGGATAATCTAGAGCTAATCACCACACAGGATGGCACTTTGGCCTCAACCAGCGGTGGCGCTGCCGCCTCCGAAGTGGAACGTACGCTAAAATCACTCAACGGCTATCATGAGGACATACTGGAGGCGTTGCGCAATGCGGCCTCACATCGTGGCACTGGTACCGGCAATACGCCCGTTGGCAGCGGCAGCCTCAGCGAGGAAATGCTGCGCAAGACGCTGCAAGATTGCACCAGCGCACAGCTAAGCTATGCCGCTGAGCCATATAAACGTGCCAGCGGCTCCAAGTCCAGTTCACGTGAGAATATCTGCGACAGTGCAGCAGCGCATGCCATTTTGTTGGATGGCAGCGGCTCGGCATTGGGCAGCCTAAGTTTGGGCGGTGGCTTGGGTGTCGGTGTGCCGGGCATAGGCGCTGTGGGACCTGGCGTGAGTGCTGGCACCATGGGGCATGGTAGCGCGCTGCTGCATCATCATAGATCACAGCATCAGTTGCATCAGCCGACGGCGCTGGCATTACAACAACAACAGCAGCAGCAGCAGCAGCAACAGCAGCAGCAGCAGCAGCAAGATGATGATGATGCACCGTCTACGGGGCCGTTACGTATACGCAATCTGGAGGATTTGATCAGACAGCTAGAGCATCATTCGTCGCGTCATATGAGTCCTAGCGGCTCGGAGGATATACGCATGTCGGAAACGGAGGCCGACCGTCACTATAGATTAGATAGCTCTGCCGCTTGTAGTGAGTCCTCGCAAGGGTTAGTGTCGAAAATGTTCACGTAATGTTCGAATTCGAAAACACGCAATTCGAACAGAAAACAACAATAACAACAACAAGCAAGTGTCCGAGCGATGCGCCTTGATGTCCAGTAACCTTGATGCTTGTTGATTGCATAACATGCATAGACCATGTATTTATTTTGCATATGTATACAAACACACACACACACGCACACACACACACACACACACACACACACACACGTACACTGCGACACACGCATTCAGCGAGTCACGTACACACACGTACACATAGCGACCCGCCATATCCCGTAATCCCGTAAACGTTTGTTTTCGCGTAGGCATTAATTCTTGTTTTCATTTCCGTTTCCGTTTCCGTTTTTGTTTTCTTTTGTGCTATTTAATTGAACGTTTCGTTGTGCATCTCTCGGGTTGAAAGTTCGTAATACCGTAATACCGTAATGCCGTAACTCTATGTATGTATGTGCATAGCGCTTCAAAGTAATACGCTTTAGCAGCTGCCAAAACGCTTCTCTTATAAACAAGTGCATACACACACACACACACACACACACACACATATATACAGTACAACTATATAAAAGTAAATAATACTAAAAAAATACCAAAACGCTGTTAAAATCGTATAATCACGCATCAAAACTGAAACGTAGCGAAATGCTTCTACACTGTTTTAACAACTAGTAGCAAAAGGCTTAACATAGTACTCTCTCGCTCGCTCGCTCTCGCTCTTTGTATCTATCTATCTATTTCTCTGTTGATCTCTCTATCTCTCTCTAACTAACAGTAATAACAGCCACAAAAAGCGCATAATTAACTTATTAACTATGTACTAACTTTAAACAATTGCCAATAATTCCTCCAACTCACACACACACACACACACACACACACACACAACTACATTAACCGTAAGTCGCCTCAGCACCGTTAACTCGCATTTAGGCGCCAAATTTGAAACAGTTTGGACTTTATACATTTCCAAGTACAACTCAAGTCAATGCACATTTTTATTCGCATCTCTTGCAGGCTTCAGGCTGGAATACCTTGTGTGATAAAGGTTGGTTGCCCATGCGTAGCACGCCAAAAATATAGAACTACAGTGAACTACAAACACCCAAAAAAAAAAAAAAAAAAAAAAAAGCCACCAACCACACACAGTTAGAACGTAGCTAAACTAGCCGATCTTTAGCGCAGAATAGGATCTAAGTTCCACCTTATTCCTATGGCTTCTATATAAACATAAAACACGCACACACACAAACGCAAACACACACAGCATATGCACAGTGGTTCTGCGTTGGTTTATCCCACTAAAACTTGGTTCGCAAGTCTGACATCTAAGACAGTTTTACGATTTCTATGCTGTTAGGAGTTTTCCTTTTCCGCACTTTCGGCAGTGTTCTGTTGGCAATTTAAGGCAAGTTCTTTAGCAAATTTCTAAGAAAAAGCGCCAAGGAAATTCATGGGAATGGCAATAGTTCGACAATGTTCAAGAGCTATAGGGTCTTCCTCTTGACTGGCCATGACAATCCGTTACGGAATAACGGCCTGATGAAGCGCACAGCTTTCATTGGTAACTGGCAGCAATTGAAGCTGTCAACCAGGTGGCATCGCTTAACCCTAGAACGCCATTCTTCGTTAAAATCACTACCTAAAACGTTGGTGTAAAAAAAAAAAAAGCTTGATGTTCCAGGATTAAGCTGGAGACAGGAATCAAGTAGCTATAGCCTGTCAAACATGCTTCTTAATTGCTCCAACAGATTGCTTGCTAATTTTGATGTTTGCCTGGTAGTTGCATGGGTTAAGACACCTTTTAGCCTGTGGCAGCAACCACTGTGCTTGGGTTTTGTGCATCACAAGCTCGACAGAAAGACTTAAGGTTCTACTTAAAGAGTTAGGCGCTGCTTAACTGAATCATATAGGCACTTCAAACGATTTGAACGTATTTGAAGACTTAAGATGGGTAAGAAGACAGCGGAAAAATGTGCTACCAGCTAAAGAAAGAAGTTGAATTGTTATTACCAAACACACTCAGACACACACACACACACACACACACACACACACTAAAGCTGTCTATACATAAGCAAAATCAATGCATTGTCTCTCAGTTACAGATCTACCTATATATACATTGGTAGATCTGGCCCATTGGGTTGCCCCGCTTCCTACTTAACCTAATAACGTTACATTTTGTTATACATTTTCTTACTAATATCGATAAATTTATTTGCTTGCTCGTTTATCGTTTGTCGCTTGTTGCGCCGCTTCCGATATGCTGCAGCTCCAATCAGCAACTAGCACAATCACAGAAAACCGCTACAATACATCCGTCTTATAGCAGCCGCTGTCGGCCCCGATCTGACGAAGAGTCGCGCTTCGCTTATGGCGGCCGTTATCGACAGCCAGCAGCTGCCAGTCGCCACAGCACGCATCAGTCACACTCACCGCATGCATTTGGCCACCATACGCACCACTCGCACGCCCATGGACATGCCACGCACGGCCCGCACTCGTCGCACCATTCGTCGCACACTCATCTGCATCAGGAGGATGAGGGTATTTATGAGAGCGCTGATCATCATGAGCGGGGCTTAGTTGATGCCAGACTTGATCCGCAGGAGACGCCAGACAGCGAGAGGTAAGTGTTCGGCCAGCTGCCCCGCCCTGCCGTCCACCTAGCAACCGCCCAAAGTCTCAAAGTCTCAACTAAAAAAGAGCGAGCTGGGCGTGTCTGTGTGTCCGGTGGCCGCATCCCATGCTGTACTTTCCTAAGATGTCATCCATACGCTTAGTAGTGTTATGATTTGGTATTATTTGCTGCGTTTCTTATAGAGAGCAGTGTAGTGTTGGCTTTTTTACCTTATGGTTTTTTGGTATATTCGGGTTGGTATTTTTTTTTTGTTGTTGTTGTTTTTTTTTTGTTTTTTTTTGTTAAACTTGCTTGCGCTTTGTGTTGGGCTGCTGTAGAGCTGACCTTTTAAACGTGTAATGCTCCCAAACATGATCCGTAACATGCATAATTATCCATTTGACGCTGTCATTATCCGAATCCGCCCATTATCCGGCCCCCTTTGTGTTATTACCATGTACCGTTGTTCCTGTTACGATTATTATTTTCTAGTGATGAATTTATTCAAGCTCAACAACAGTTAGCCCGGTGGGCGAGTGAGGATGTGGTATCCGTCGTGGTATTGGACCAACCGCCATCCGGCACAATGTCGGATTCCCAACAATCCAGCGGCGTCGGACCAATGTCGGGGGCTACAACGAGCAACGTTATCCACCACCCGCATCCGCACCAGCACCACGGCGATCATCAATCCTCCGCATCAGCGCAGGCGGCGGCCAACAACAACAACTCTATAATGGGTTTGGGGGCCGTACAAAATGGTATAAATGTAAATCAGAGGGACTACTACCCCTCGCCACCCTCAACGGAGACGGAAAGCAGTGGAAGTGTTATCCAGCCAGCTATGCGTCGCACCTTGCAATCGGCAGCAGACACAGTCAGCATAAGCCAGCATCAGCAACATCATCAGCAGCATCCGCAGCAGCAGCAGCAGCAGCAGCTGCAGCAGCACCAACAGCATCAGCTGCATCAGCTCCAATTGCATCAACATCAGCAGCAGCAGCAGCAGCATCATCAGCAGCAGCCGCAGCAGCAGCTGCAGCAGCAATCCGGCGATACCAGCAGCAGCAACAACAGTCAATCCGGACAAATCATGGAGAATGGCTGTTACCCGGAATATAAGCACTGATAGTGCCAATTCCATCAGCCGCAATCACTGCCCCAAACCGCGCAACATCAGCATACATCACGTGCTTCACACATGCATCATTCCCTTACTAACCAATACCGGCGGCAGTAATCCAACGATTACTTGCCAATACACAAAGTAATCGAGCAGCCGCTGCACTTCATCCAAACGCAAAAGCAAACTCAACTCCAGACTGCACACTACGGACATTAACTCTCTAAGGCATATGCCCAAAACAGGCGAATTTAGGCGCACGCAGCCACGCCCATCAAAAAATCACACTACATACACTGAAAGAAACCAAAAAAAAAAAGGCAAGCTAGCATTTGCATTTGTCAGCTGTGCTTTCGAACTTAACAGTTAGGTGTTAGATACAGTAAGCGTTTTTTTTTTTTTTTTTTTTTGTATTATATACATACTATACATATACATATATATATATATATACTCCGTTTGATTGTTTTTCGAGTTTTTTATAAGGCATATGACGCACATATACATGGTATATATGTGTGCAAGTACTTTTATTATTAACATACCACTAGCTAAGGTCACACTTATGTAAACTTCGATATACAAGTTAACGTTATGAGCGCAAGAACAAGCAAACAGATGACTTGAGAAAAACCGGTCTATAATATGGGATAAACCCCATTCGAGATTTATCTATATTTCAACAACAACAACAAACATACTAGCTAAGAATTTTTTTATACCTCGGCTTTGAGTGGCCCGAGAGTGTCGGCGAATGAAGCGCAAAAACAGAATCAGAATCAGAAGCAAAAGCAAAAGTCTAAGCGAATAAGTGCATAAGCGAATAAGCGATAAATATGATGTGTAAATAGTAAGTTTATTGTAATACCCTAACATACGATAATATGACATGATATGATATGATATGATATGATATAAGGGCTGTAGTAGTCAGTAGCTTGTGCTTGTGTGCTGGCTTTGAAAGTGCTGCCCTATTGGGGTACAGTTACACCGACTGATAGACAAACAGACGATAACATTTAATCGATAGACAGCGCAGAGTTGAGCTATACGCATTTAAGATATTCTTGAAACTTCGCTCAAATTTGCTGCATACGCGAAAGTAACGCTTCAATCATCAGCTACTATTTATAGAGCATTCGCAGCGCTGCGTTTTTGCTAACTTACTTCTTACTACTTCTAAACAAGTTTCGAGCGCGCTTTTTCAATGAACGCAATGAAGTGTTTTTGCAATTAGTTATCATTTCTTAGAGCACATATTTCGTCACCGTATATTTTAGGTCAAAAACATTAAGTTATTTACGTTCTTTTCTTAATTTCAAATTCGCGCACTTTTAAGAGCTTTCGACGTTCAACTAGTCATTGTTCGGCCTTTATGCTGCTTGCATTCCATTCCGTTCGCCATTCGTCCAATTTAACGGCCTATTCTTAGTGCTTATATCACGTTTGGAATGCAGCCTATTGACATTAACTATTCGGCCTCCCAAATATGTAAAAATGTACCGTTCTGCCTAGACAGCGCCTGAATATGCCACAAATTCGCTTTATTCGGCTGCAAATGTTTGATATTCGGCCTAAAAATTCGGCCTTACTATACGATATTCAGTCATTTTATTATGCACACTATTCGGAATTAATATTCGGTGTTTGGCATATTAAGCGATTGACTATTCGACCGCAAATAGCCAACAAATTTGCTATTCGGCCTATTAAAGGCCTTAATATACTTAATATGCCATATGCAAATATATGGTATATACAGTCATTTCATTATTTGGCTTATTTGACAGCCAAAAAATTTGCTATTCGTCCTTTAGTATGCCTTAATATTCTTAATATATCATTCAGCATTTGAATATTGGATGAATTTGCACTATTCAACTGTAAAATATTTGATATTCGACCAATACATTCGGTTTTTATATGCATTCTTGCACTGAACGATACTTAGACATTTCATTACTCAGCAAAACCTTTGCTGTTCGATCTATTTAATGGCCAAATATTCGGTGTTCGGTCTATCAGGCCTCTGAATATTCGATTTATTTGCATTCGGCTAATATGTATAGGCATATATTCTGCCAACATTCGGTACTGAGTCATTTCATTATTCAGCTTATTTGGCCGCCAAACATTTGCTATCAAACCTATTATAGGCCTAAATATTGATACATATATTTGATATATGTGTGCATTGCTCGAATATGTGATATTCGGCTAATATGTATAGGCACACATTCTGCCACTATTCGGTATGTTTAGCCATTCCATTACTGGGCCTGTGATATTGTAATATAGAAAATAATGCTGATATTCATAGGCCACTATTCGGTATTCGGCCACTTGATTATTTATGCCATTTAAAGGCCTAACCTTTGCTATTCGGCCTATTAAATGGCTATTATGTATATATTACCTTTATTACCGTCTGTATGTTCGATATATTTGCATTATTCGCAATTTTTCATACCATTCGGTGTTCAGCCATTTCACTATTCGGTTTATTTGATGGCAAATTCTTTGCTATTCTGCCTATGAAATTGCAAAATATTCAGTGTTCGGCCAATTTAGCGTCTGAATATTCGATATATTTGCTGTTCAAATATGTGTTATTCGGCTAATATGGCCAATTATATGATCGATGTGCGATTTTTATATATTTTGAGCGTCATATATTTGGTATTCGGCCTATAGATTCGTTCATTCAATTCGTTCGTCAGCCAGTTGATTATTCGTCTTATTTGACGGCAAATTCTTCTTGCTATGCGGTCTATGAAATGGCTGTATATACATTATTCGGCCTATTGAGCATCGGTTTATGCGATTTATGTGCATTATATGTTTGAACATATTTCACTGTTTAGTCTATTTGATCGTCAAACATTGTGTATTTGGCTTAAGTAAAGGCCGAATATTCGGTATTTGAACTATTTGTTGTTTAAATATCGATATTCTGCGATATATGTGCACATAGTTCATTTTTTGTTCTATTTGAACGTCAAATATTGTGTATTCGGTCTAATTAATGGCCGAATATTCGGTATTTAGACTATTTAGTTGTTTAAATATCGTTATTCTGCTACCTTGGCACTTTCATTTTGCATATTCGGCCTGTTCGGTGGCAAAACACACGTTATTCGGCCCATAAGGCGTGCGAATATTCGGCCAACAAATGGAATGTTGAAACCAACTTTTCCAAGCAACTCATAATTTCTATACCTATTCCATGCAATCCATGCACATCACACAACACTCTCTATAGATACAAACATGTACTCAAAAGGCATGTGTATGCATCATATAAAGCTTGCCCGCATTTAAGAGTTTTTAGTTCTTATTTCGCCTAGTTTAGAGTTTTTCTTTGCAATATTTAGAATATTTGCATTTCGATTCAAACCAAAAAAAAAAATGAGTGCAATTTCTATCACTTTATCTCTCTCTCTCTCTCTTCTCTCTTTCTCTCTCTCTCTCTCTCTCTCTCTACTTCATGCATTATGCGCAAACTCTAACTGTTGTTCTTGTGCAGAAGCGCCGCAACCACTTCGAGTGATACAGAGCTACCAACAAGAGATACCAAATTATTTTATTGTTAATTTATAAAATTAGTTTTGTTTTTTGTTTAATTGTTTATTTTTAACTTTAAGTTTTCGGCAAACCTTCCAAACACACACACACACACACACAATTCAAACTGAAAGCTAACTCTGGACTTTGAGTTCATGTTGAATGTTATTTAGCCTAGACAACAACCAATGCGCGAATATCGTAAATTTGCGGTTTGTTGTGTAGCTGTTCCCAGTTGCGGAGCAAACAGCTTCCAAATGCCAGTTGGAATTACTTTTTACGTGCTAAGTATGCATTAAAAAATTATGAAAAAAATTAAAAAACAAATACTACTACAACAATATGAATATACACACACACACACACACAAATTATGGTTAAAAGTTAAAAATAAAAGCAACAAAATATTGTTTAAACAACTTTTTTTAAGCCACTCAAAAATGTTCAAGGCAGCGTTAAAGCCGCTTAAAAGTATGTATATAATTCAAAGGCCATTTAGTAAATATAAATTAAGGGATGTGATTAAATATTAAAATAAAATTAACAAAAAACATAACATAAAAAACTTGATTTACAATTAATGTCTGTATATGTATGTATGAAATTTAATATTTATATAAATGTTGAGAGCAAAAACCCAAAACGAATGAAATCGAAGAGTTGAGAACTTGCAACAACAACAAATTGCAGCATGCCAAGAATACCAAGTAGTTGAAAAAATATAAATAAAAATACCAAAAAACCAAAAAAAAAAAAATACCACTTATATACTATAAAGTATATGTACTTATGTACTATGTATGTGTGCATATACATACTTGCAATATTTACATAAGTAAGCTATAAAAAACAAAAACAAAAAGAAGAAGAAGAAGCACACAGATACAGCTAAAGATACAACTAAAAGATACAGATACAAATACACGTGTATGTTACATAAGCAGCCAACAATTCGATGTATATTTGTCAGCAATCGATTCGCAGAGAAAGCGAAAAGGTACATATATATATATATACATAAGTAAAAGTAAAAGTAAAAGTAAAAGTAAACATATACATGAAAATTGCAAATGTTTAAAGTCAATTTTAAATGAAAAGTCAACTTTAACACAACTAAAACTGAACAACAACAACAACAGCAACAACAACAAATTAATACAATTTTTGAGACTTTATGTGCGAAACTGTAACTGTTGTAACAGTTTGAAACACAACCAATAAACCGGATGTTTATATACATAATTAGCTAAGAATAATTACATTTAAGTAGATTAATTACACACACACACAGACACAAATTAACACATAAATGTCAAACTCGCGTCACATGTTTACCGTATTTTACACGCCGTGTGTGTGTGCCACGGAGCATTTTAGCTGCCACAAAAAATTTATATATGTTAGAACCACTGTAAAGAGTTACATGGGGCACATATCAGACAATTAAGTTGTAGCTCAAACTAACTGCAGCACAGTGATACAGTTACTTTGGCCAGTATCGTGCTCCGCGCGCACACACATACACACATACACACATACATACATACATACATATATATATATATATATATACCCCTTAAGTCCCATGCAGCTCACTTGAGGAGAGTCCAAGCAATACGTCGTACTTTGAGCATGTGAATCTGTGTGTGTGTGTGAGTCCTTTAAGAGTGTAGCCAGCGATACAAAATGGCGGAAAAAGAGAGACTCTTCGGTTACGCAAAAGATTCTTCGAACAACTGTTATAGCCGAAAGATACTAGCGAACACACAAGGGATTCTTCATCTATTCCAAAGATTCCTCGTACTTCAAAGATGCAATTTAAGCTGAGAGATATAAGCAAAAACGACAGGGCTTTCATCTGCTCAAAAGATTCTTCTAACTTCTGTCATAGCTGTATGATTTGGTTACGCAAAAGATTCTTCTAACAACTGTTATAGCCGAAAGATACTAGCGACCACACAAGGGATTCCTTATCTATTCTAAAGATTCCTCGTACTTCAAAGATGCAATTTAAGCTGAGAGATATAAGCAAAAACGACAGGGCTTTCATCTGCTCAAAAGATTCTTCTAACTTCTGTCATAGCTGTATGATTTGGTTACGCAAAAGATTCTTCGAACAACTGTTATAGCCGAAAGATACTAGCGAACACACAAGGGATTCTTCATCTATTCTAAAGATTCCTCGTACGTCATAGACGCAATTTAAGCTGAGAGATATAAGCAAAAACGACAGGGCTTTCATCTGCTCAAAAGATTCTTCTAACTTCTGTCATAGCTGTATGATTTGGTTACGCAAAAGATTCTTCTTACTATTGTTATAGCCGAAAGATACAAGCGAACACACAAGGGATTCTTCATCTATTCTAAAGATTCCTCGTACTTCAAAGATGGAATTAAGCTGAGAGATATAAGCAAAAACGACAGGGCTTTCATCTGCTCAAAAGATTCTTCTAACTTCTGTCATAGCTGTATGATTTGGTTACGCAAAAGATTCTTCGAACAACTGTTATAGCCGAAAGATACTAGCGAACACTTAAGGGATTCTTCATCTATTCTAAAGATTCCTCGTACTTCATAGACGCAATTTAAGCTGAGAGATATTAGCAAAAATGCATTTGTTCAAAAGATTCTTCTAGCTTCTGCCATAGTCGAATGATACATACGGCCACACGAGGGATTCTACAGATATTCTAAAGTTTCCTCGTACATCATAGATGCAATTTAAGCTGACAGATATAAGCAAAAATTACCTCCCAAGCCATTATTCATCCGTTCAATAGATTCTTCTAACTTCTGTCATAGCTGAAAGATACACACAAGGGTTTCTTCAGCTATTCTAAAGATGGTCGTACTTCATAGATGCAATTTAAGCTAAGAGATATAGGCAAAAACGACCTCACAAGCCATTCTTTATCTGTTCGAAAGATTCTTCTAACGTCTAAGATACAATACTAGCTCAAAGTAGCTTGTCTACAGCTTCTTCAACTGCTTTCTAAAGTACAAGCAAAACAGCCTTCACTTAATCTTAAAAGACACTCTTCAGCTATTCAAAAGATTCTACTTACGTCATAGATGCAATCGAAGCTAAAAGTTACTAGCGAAACAATGCTAATATAGTTTAAATCTCAGCAAATCCCTTCGTCATCTATTCAAAAGATTCTTCTAAGGTCATAGATAGAATTCTATACAAGCGAAACAGACAGTTTCTACTAACCTCATAGATACAAATAACCCTTGATAGTCAAGTACTTCTTCAACTTTTTGGCGTTTCTAAAGGTACAAGCAAAACATTCTCAAGATTCACTAAATCTCACAAGGGTTTCTTCAACTATTCAAAAGATGCTTTGCAATGCAATTCAAGCTAGTAGTACTTCACATGGCATTCTTCATCTTTCCATAAGATTCTTCTAACGCCATAGATACAAAGCTAACTAAAATAAAGGCACTTTTTCATCTTCATCAGCACTAAATCTCAGAAGAGACTTTTCATCTAATCAAAAGATGCTTTGTACGTCATAGTAACAATTCTAGCTTAAAGATAAAAGCGCAACAGAACTCAGAATGGTCTACTTCCTTTGCTCAAAATATGTTTCTAAAGTCATAGATACAGTTGTGACTCAAAAATACATGTCTAAATACGCAAGAAACGCTCTTTACTCAAGCATTTCTTCAACTTTAGGGTACATCTAAAGCGAAATACTCTGAAGATGGACTACAGAGTCTTTTCATCACTTCTTTAATTTTGTGGTTTATCTCAAGTAGCAACGAGACAGTCTTAAGATAGATATAAATGTAGGTAAAGGATACTACTCTAAATATCTTAAACAGTCTTGAGATTGACTAAATCTCACAATACATAGATTCTAACTATAATCTATATTATAGTAACTCTATAATCTTCTAACGCCGTAGATGAAAGTCTAGCCAGAAGAAACTTGTCTAAATTACTTGTCTTCTTCAACTTATGCGTGTAGCCAAAGTACACAAACCGTGTGAAAATAGACTCATTCTGACTAGAGATTCTTCGAGCTAAAAATTTGCTTCTAAAAAGTATGAAAGAAACGCTCTACAGCTAGAAAAAGTTTCGTAACTTGTAACTTGAATGTTATATGGATTATATTTATAGAGGACTCATGTTCTATGATTTATTAGGAGTTACGGAATTCCAGAACTAGAAATTTTGGGCAACAAAACAGCTTGTGCAGTAAATTCGGAATATTTAAGCTTTGAATCGAATCGATATCGGTTATGTAAAATATTCGGAATATTTGAAACCGAAACCGAGACAAAACACCTACAACTTAGGGGAGCACATATGACTTTAAAAGAATGTATAACACTCATAAATTTGCATTTTAGACCCAAATTATCGACGACAGAACTTGCGATTCTGTCTAAGATTTTCGGCACATCTAGCATAAGCAATGAAAAGATCATATCAAATTTCATGTCTACAAACAGCAAAACTTTTCGATATTTGCAAAAATCAAAAAATGCTAATGTTTTACATAAAATCAAAATTAGTTCGAAAAAATCAAAAAATTCTGCACAAAAATGCAATTCGAAAAGATCAAGTATATCGAAAGTTATTTAGGATTTGAAAACTAAACGGATTTGAGATGTTTCTTATTGATTTGCTGCAAAAGACAACTCGAAGCGGTTTGTCGAACTTTCAAAGATAACTTTGAAATTTGCAGAACTCAAACACACACACACACACACATTCACATGCATTAAGTAAAGCATTTCGGAAAACTTGCAGAGATTTTAGGCTCAAACAAAGAATTTGTGTAAAAGGCTAAGATAAAAAAAATTCAAAAACAAAAAAAATATATTAGTTAATAAAATAACTAAAAAATTTAGATAATAATGAACAAAATCTTTACAAAACATAGAAATAATTAATACACTAAAAAAAAAATGCAAATTGGATGAAAGGGTTTAAAAAATAAATAAGAAAAAAATAAAGAAAGGGCAAGAAATAAAAATAAAAAACAGTAAATACATAAATGTTCGTGTTCATGTTAGTGTGTTGACACACACACACACAGGAAAAACAACACACGTAATGCCAGCAATATGTGTAAGAATTAACTTAATTAAAAAAAAAAAATAAAAATAAAAAATTTACAATTAAATCTTAAAATTAACAAACAAGAGAAGAACTTTAAAAATATTTTCTAAGTGTAAACATGTGAATCAAAGTGGTTCAATATTTATATGATATTTATTGATGCAAAAGCTGATGATCTAACTTTTATTGAAAATGATGATTGACAAGGATTGATGAGTATATTGAATGAATGGCATCGTTATTTATACAATTAGTGAAATGTTATACCTAAGTGAGAGCTAGTTTAAACTTCTATTATAAGTACGTAAATCAAACAAACAAGTTGAAATTAAGCTACACTGAAAGAAATTTATGATAGCTAAACGAGTAACAGTGCAAGAGAGATAGAGAGTGTACTACAGCAGGAAGTTGATTGAAACTATGCAGTAAACAGCAAAAACAATAACAATAAGGTTACGTACGTACCATAAGAGCCATGCCAGAACTCACACCCACACACACACACACACTTAAGGGTATATCTATAAGGTTTGTAATGCTATATGTTAAATATTTCGTATTAAAACTAAAAAAAAAAAGAAGAAAAAAAAAATACGATATAATTTAATTAAGCCAAACCTACACACACACCTACACACACTCACTTCAAGAGCACATGGCAAAGCATTTATCAATATTGTTACTTTAAATGTTCAATGTACAATGTAAGAGAAGCTAATTAAATGCAATAACAAATTACGATATACAAGCGGCAAAGAATACCAAAAGAGAAATACGATATACGAAACATGTGAACAAGCCTTATATAAGTATGTATGTATATGTGTGCGCACCTCAGTGTTACTGTAAAAGATTTTGAAAAACCAAAAGCATTAAATCACTCAGAAGTTATTCAAGAAATCACAAAAAAATACTAAAAAAAATACTAAAAAATACCAAAAAAAAATGTAAATTTTATACCATTCGTTTTAGGCAATCAAAAAAAAAAAAGATGAAGAATAAAAACAAGCAAACAGTTCTATAAAACAAAACAAAAAAAAGTCACTAACATAAAACAACTAAAATGGAAATCGAGGCGCAGACATGGCTTAAAGCTAAAACTTAGCTAGTTTCTTGAAATTCTAAAACAAAAACAAAAAACTGCATTAAATGGTTTCTTTCAATTCCACACAAAGATAATAAAAAACTCACTGCAGATGATGGTTTTACACGTCTAGAAACTAAGATTTTTCAACAGACGCTAGCGCATATAGTATTTTCAATATGTTATGCTTAGGTTTTTTCAACGACTAGCTAATCTTATCTTACAGTTTACAGCTTGCATCCACAATTAACTCAATTGTCTTAGCATCATCTCAGTTATCGCTACCAAACAACTGATTTCAGACAGCTATCTAACTAACAGCTATACAAACTAAGATTTTCCTCTAGATGAGACAGTCCACAAAAATACTGTTTTCCGAATCAGAGTTGCAGATGACACACTGATCACGGCATGATGCGCATTTGCTAAATGTCAAGCCCATGTGCTATCCATTATCTCAGCAAATCCCATTAATTATATAATTGCAGATGATAGATTGTTCATCTCAAGATGTCCAGATGATAAGCATCAAACCCAAAATGTGATATGCATATGTTGCTTAAGTTAACTCAATTGTCTTAGCATCATCTCAGATAATTGCTCATTTGAAAAGATGATGCGACCATCACCTCAAAAAAATACCATTTGCCAGACAGTCAACAACTGATTCCAGACAGCTATCTAACTATCAGCTATACAAACCAAGCTGACTCAGCACATAGTTGCAGATGATACACTGATCTCCGCAAGATGCTCAGATGATAAATGCGCAGCCCAAGAATACTGTGTTCTCCATGTGCTATCCATTATCTCAGCAAATCCATTAAACAGAGTTTCAGTTCATGACACTGACCATTACAAGATGTCCAGATGATAAGCATCAAACCCAAAATGTGATATGCATATGTTGCTTTAGTTAGCTCAATTATCTCAGCCCAAACCCATAGATCATAGGCGCAGCTGGAACATCGATCATCTTCAGATGCTAAAAACTACTTTCTATCATCTCAGCATTATTGCATCGTTGCAATAATAAAAATACAATTCGTATTGCCATATACATATGTTGTTTGTCTGGTTAACTCCATAATCTCAGCAAACCCATTGATCATAGTTGCAGATGATAACACTGATCATCGCAACATGCTCAGAGTGCTATCTGATATCTCAGCAAATCCATTAAACATAGTTGCAGATGATAAATTGTTCATCTTAAGATGTCCGGATAATAAACATCAAACCCAAAATGTGATATGCATATGTTGCTTTATGCAAATATCTCATCATAGTTGCAGATGATGACACTGATCATCTCATGATGCACAAACGATAAAAATCAAACGCAAAAATGTGTTCTCCATGTGCTATCAATCAGCTAAGCTAACCGTTTGTTTATAGTATCAGATGATACGCTGATGATCTCAATATATTCAGTTGAAAAATATTAAACCCAAAAGTACTGTTTTTATTGCTTTATGCATATGTTGTTTATTTGATTAACTTCAATATCTCATCATAGCTGAAGATGATGTCACTGATCATATCAAGGTGCTCAGATGAAAGGCACGCATCATCTCAAAAAATACTCCTACTCAGAATATTGTTTCAACTGTCTTTAAGCAGCTCTCTAACTCAACATCAATCCAAGCGATTCTTCCCAATTGCTCGTCTTTCTAGGCAGACAAAACATCATCCGAACTTATCAAAAACAACTGCGCTGCCTCACATCTCTAACTAGTTAGCTAATTCTCTGCGCAGCTCTATTTTCTGAAACATATATTTAAGCAAATCAACTGATCTCTAGCGAACTTATCGAACATTTTGTTGGCTAAAACATGCAGCAATAGTCAAAAAAAAAAAAACAAAAAAAACCAAGAAACAGCTATAAAGCTTAGAACTTAATAAAAATTGAAAAACTAAAAGCATCTAAATCTAAGTGACAATGTTTAATAAAAAATAAATAAGAAAAATGCACAAAATGTAAGCCCTAAACCACTTTCCATGTTTGTCCTCCAAAATTTGACACACACTCACACACATACACACTAAGATCGCAGCTAACTAACTTTTTTTTTAGACATTAACAAAAAAAAAACTAACATGTATGCATTACAAACCTAAAAAATTTTGAAACAATTTCTAAAGAACTGTTGACTGTTGTGACTTTAATAATTAAAAAAAAAAAAAAATATTAAAAAAAAACAAAACTTGAAATATGTATAATGAAATAAAATTAAATGTAGCACCAGAAAAAAAAAATTGAAATGAAGCAGAGTAAAGGAAAAAAAAAGATCTATTTAAATTTAAGGCGCCGAGTGGATATTAAAAAAAAAATCAATAATATGGTCTAAAATAATTTTAGTAAAAATGTGGAAGAAATTAAATGAGCATGAAATAAACATACGAACCGACAAAAAAAATTACAAAAAAAAACAAAAAAAATATTGAAAATAAATATGAAAAAGCAAAAAAAAAAAAATGCATAAATTTTTAGTTACAAGCAATGCACACAGACACGATTTAAAAAAATACCAAAAAATACACCAAAAATTGGCAATTTTTTTTTCGGGCTGCGTACATGCTAAATATAATAAGTCTCTAATTAGCACTCACCTTAGAAAACGCATTTAAACATACATCCCAGCACGCTGCATGCGACGCTCTGTCAGTCAGTCAGTCAGTCAGTCAGTCAGTCAATCAATCAAACAGTCAAACCATCAACTTACAACACTGTATTTAACGTTTTACAACTGCAATGAAACATTTTCTAATGCATTTTGCCAATTTTTTTACACTGCTGAGCAAACTACTTAAACAACGGGCCCAAGAACTCGAACTCGAACTCGAAAACGACTTCAAAGGCCTGTCACGAGCGCCGCAACGCCCCCTCAGACACAGAGTGCTAGTAATACCTAGTACCCAGTACTACTCTACCTATAACTGTATGGCATAGCAAAAAAAGGAGTAAAAACTAGAGTCTTAAATGCCTATGCAACACTTTTATTTCCAGTACTATTTATGTCTATGCTAATAAAAACTTTTATTTTACTTGCAGATATTATCGCTAAAGTACTAAACTGCAACAAAAACACACAGACAGAAAGAGAGCGAGAGGGCGAGAGGGCGAGAGAGAGAGAGAGAGAGAGAGGGAGGGAGTCAGGGCAAGGCATATAGCTTGAAACAGAGAGAGAGAGAGAGAGAGTGTGTGTGTGTGTGTGTGTGCTAGAAAGAGACAAACAAAGCAACAAAGATGTCTGCAAAATGCACAGTAAAAAAAATCATGCCAAGTGTAATTAAATGATATAAGAATATTGTTTAAGGTTTAAGTTATGCTCGAATTGTCTTTAGTTATCGTTATTGGGCTGTGCGGTTTTAGTAGTAGCTCAACTAACGGTAAGCTGCGCGAAATAAGAGCTGCAGAACTATCGATATTTTCGATAGTAACGTGGGTAACAACGGTACATAAAGATTCGATACTCTTGGTTAGCCTTAGCCGCACTAACTATCGATAGTGAAAACCAAAATAAAAAAATCGATATATCGGCAGTACTAAGGATAGTTCTAGTATTATACACTTCTTACGCAGGAAGTTGCAAGACAATTGCAAGCCAAAAATGTCTTGTAAAACAACAACAACAATGCCATACAAAAGTCGTGGTTATCGGCTAGCATTTATCGCGCAACTTACAGTGGGAAAAACTGTTGATAAAGAAATAAAAAATAAAATAATCGATAGTGCTTTCGATAGTTTTGCAGCTCTAGTGTAACTACTACTGCTATGCATGATTTCGAATTTCTTCTCCTTTTTTTGTTCTCAAATTGAATACAAATGCCGAAGCGATTAATGACTGTAACTAAAACAAGTTTTTACAAGAAATATTGATCAGCGAAATAAGTCAATGGGACAACTTTTTTGCAAACTGTCTTTTACACCTCCATACACAAAGCAATTGGTTGGCCAATTTCAACAACTTCATAAATCTTCGAGTTTTCTGCCATTTTCCCTTATCTTTTCAGTGGACAAAAGATGGCACTAAGTAGTACTGCGAATAGTGCGGACAAAAGCAGGTCTTAGAAGTACAGTGAAAACTGTCTATATTGACACACACAGTTGATTCGAACACTTTTGTTCAATATAGGCATATAGAAATTTAAAGATTTTCAGAGTTCTGTGTTTTTTGGTTGATTTGAGATCGTTACGTCTCTCTAAAGCGTTTCTAAAACAATTTTGTGACTGTGTGACTGAAACCAGCCATTACTTGCGGAAAAGTTACAAATTGCAATTGAATTGCTATTTGGTTATAACAGATTTCTGGTACATGCCTGAATAGATGGTAATTTATTTATTTTAGTATTAATTCACTCTTTAATAATTTCATTTCTGTTTGTTTCTTAAAGAAACTTTGTCGAAGCATTAGCGAAGTCATTTAGTAAGTATACCTCCTTTTTCGAGATTCTGCGCAAAAACAAATTCAACGTTTATGTATGCGCACATTCCGCAGTAGTTCCTGTCTTTGACAATTTTCTTCTAGAGCACTCTATACAAATGTTTCAAGCTGCGCATTATATCAACCTGAGAGTTGAATCTCCTCCATGAAAAAACTGACTTTTCACACATATGCAATTACTATGCGTTTTTCAATACAAACATAATTTTTCATATTCAAAATAATGTGTGAAAGTTAATAATAAATTAATTCATGTTTTATATAAACGCTTTTTTGGCAGAAAAAGTACATAGTTTCCATTTCCACTTTTCACTATAACATGTGACAAAGTGCCTCTTTTTGAATATTTGGCGAAACGCGAGTCGATTGGTGATTGAGATTCGTGGCGTGCTCTCTTAAGAGCCAACTGATTTTGGAAACAACTCATCGATTCGTTTAATGATTCTCTGCTAAAGCTGGAAGGCAAAGTAGCTGCTCATTCAATTCTTGGTAGACCTTTTCTCATTATCACCAAGTTTGCGCAAAGACCACTCTGCGAATTATTTTTTCTGAAATTACGTTCATATTTGAGAGTTTTGTGTTTCTTTTACAACTGCAACCTGTCTGGTTTCTTCAAGTGTATCCACGCCACATAAAAGAGAAAGCTTATCAATCATCACTGCTATTAAAAGCTTCTTATCCCTTAGCTTTGCTTTAATATTAAATCCTTTCTGTTAATTTATTCCCGTTCGATGGAGCAGTATGTGAAGCTTTACAGAACTGCGCATTAACATAGTCAACGCAACACAACTAACAGTAAGCTTACTAAATATACCGTTAACAATGTTAAAAGAACAGAAAGTACACTGCACACTCTCTTAAGCCAATGATAACATAATGTTAAGTCATAATACAAAAACTAAGAACATAAAAGCTCGCTGTAAGCCGGCGTCAAGCTCTCTCTCACTTAACTAACATTACAGAAAAATGTAAGACAAATGTTAATAGGAACGGAACTTTTTTTCATACTAAAAGTTTTGATCTGGATCATTGTCAGTCCTGCAAAAAGGAGCTTTTGGCTAATATCGAAACCTGGTTTTATTTCAATTCAAACAGCAATTCGCTTTGATTTTTCTAACATAGCAAGTTTCAGACCATACCAATAGCCAAAATTGTATACCAAATCTCTCGGGTCTAAAAGTCATGCATTGTGCAAATATGTATCTTGAAAACCAAGTAATTATTCATACAGATGGATTAAATAAATCAAACAAAAGTAGGGACCATCAAGTAGGCCGTAGTAGTGATGTAAAATACATCGATGTTTTTAAAACCATCGATCATTTCACCATCTCTTACGCCAACCTACTATTATTCAAGATCATAATACACATATAGTGTTTGCAGAATTGAGTTTGTCATCTCAATGATTGTTCAAAAGCCAAGCGAAATAGACTGCTAAGGGGACGGTTATCAAAACTGTTATGTTGACATATTTGAGTCGTAGATCTTTCGGTCTTATACAGTACCTAGAAATCTTCTTATGTGCAGATAGCTTTAGATTCACATATCACATATTATATAACGAAGTTTCTTCTATAATAAGAAGCAAAATTTGTAAATATAAAACATCGGAGAACCATCGATGCATCTATATTTTTAATCCGTTGTATCGACCTACATCGATGTCCATTATCGACGGAAATTGGAACGTCTAAACTTACTTTTGGGATGGTTAATGAACCATATGCAACACTTTTCATAAAACCCAAACGGGGTCGAAACAATAAGCGATTCTCTATGAACATTCTGTTACCATTGAATTCTCCTGCTTCCGCGAAAGGAGCTCGCACTTGACAGACTTTTCAATACGAAATGATTTCCGAAGCATGCAAAATTGAGATCAAGAATAGTTTGGACAGCTACTACTTAGGCCGTATTACGAGTTACTGTTCACAAGCAGACATAAGGTCAGAAGGACCAAGCGTAGCTAAAATCTGCGAAGATCACCGACTTGTTTTTATCTCGAGGCTTACAAGAAATACAGAATGCCTTAAAAGCTTTGTGAAAACGCTTGTGAAGATGTCCACAAGTCTATTGAAAAAATATTAAAATTGATTAAATTAAAAATTGGCTAAATTGAGGAGCAGTTTTTCAACTTTTGTGTATAGAGAGTCCAGTTGGTTTTTGTCAGATTTATAAGTTCCACTGGCTAGGGTGAGGAATATGCTAAAACGATCTCGAGATATCTGTGATCGTCAAGTACCTTCCAGCTACTCACTTGACCAATTAGTGAGAGCAAAATAAGAGTTAGTAGGTTAATTACCTCTGTTGCAAAGTACCCAGTTACTGCTTATGATGAAATTGAAGGCAGACTCAGCCCTACCGTTGGAGTTTGAGGTAACCCATTGTCTATATTCAGCAGCCAATGAGTAGTTTTTTGTTTCGCTTTTCGGTCTGTAAGAATAGGCCTCTTACCGCATCGTCAAGTAGAGGGCCCTGCTGGTCATGAGCCATATAGGAAGATAACTGTCTGCGTGAAAACGGCTGAACCGCAAGACTCGCTATAACCATTGCCATATGGAAGTGCTTTTTAGCAAGCATATGAGTTTAGCTCGATTTGTGGCAAAGATATGTTTTAACCGTAAACCTTATCTGCTACTATGCAAGATACTGGGACTACGCCTATATCCGCTTCGTGTGCAGCCAGAAGAAGTAAAAGAGCAGCGGAGCTGCTCTACTATGATAGAGGTTTATCTGCCGAAGCAGAACATTTAGAGATAAACACTCCAACAAAGTTTCGTTGACTTCGTTATGCGAAAACGTGATCTCCAGGAACACGTCGTCTTCATGCATTAACGCATGTATGCCCCTTATGACTAGGGCGGAATTGCAATCATCGCACTGGTGTCGGGGGCGTCTATTTCCTAAGAGAGATCCTGCTGGAATGGCTTGTCGACAGAACCCAACTCCGAAGCGGCATCCGACGTATACAGCTGTACGACGATTGACCAGATACCAAGGCACAGTTTGCCCGTTGCAGATTCTATTAGATGCAGATTTATTATAGAAGTATAATTTGAGAGCGCAGTTTTTCATCGAAGAAGAACGAAGCTATCGTATTATTATTCCTTTTAAAATTAGAGATAATGATCCTTATGGAGATACACACATGTACGCCTTAATTTGAGCACGGTCTTCAAATGTGAGATTGCTGTTTTCGTAAGTGTTCATCGATGAAAGTGATGTACTGTACTGCCTACAAGAAGCCCTTCACAAAGGAAACTAATCTGTCCCATTGAATTATTTCGCTCTGAAATTAAAGTCAATTAACGGAACCTAATAACCGTTATGAGTTTGTGTTACTATTGCTAACTACGAATTAAGATGGAAGCAGAAATCGAAAGAATGCATAGCGAGCTCTACCACAAAAACAAGAGCTACTTCGCGCACTCTAGGATATGTCTGTCTGCGATGCAGCACAAGTGCGCTCCCTCAACTGTTCCAAACTGACGATCTGATACTTTGAATTCGGTTGTGAATATTTAAAAGAAAAAAATACCAAAAATACCAAAAAAATACTAAGCAATACTGCTTAGTAAGCCAAATTGACTTTTACTTTTCTGCAACAGCAATTTTGAATAGTCATATTTTTAGATATAGGCAAAAAGCTGGCCCCTGGCTCCATAATCTATTGTACAACCTTTGTAGCTATGAAATGAAAAATGTGCATAAACTTTGTCTGTATCTTATCGATAACAATAGATGTTTTTTTTTTTTCAATTAACTATTATTATTTCTTAGTCATAATTACTTTAAAGTTAAAGTTATTTAAGCTATGATGATATGCATATATGATATATGAAATGATAACTGTAAATAACGCCAGCTGCACATTGAATAAACAATTTCATTTTTATAGTCCAGATTGCGCGAATTGCACCGTTTGAGTCTCAAAACCCAGTTCCAGCCTCCAGTTCTCTATATTACGCACTTGCAGCTCGAAATATTTATGTGCTAATTATAATCCACGCGAGTTATCAGCATATTATCAGGCGTCATGCCGTTTGACGGCTTCAGAAGCCACCTGTCGCCGATCCCGGCAATGGGCTCGTCCAAAAATTGTACTCTAGAACACTTTGTTTGATTCGCTTTCGTTGTTATTCGATGACATTTAATTGCAGTGCAATAAACGGCACATTGACTGTTTGTTGTTTCTTGTACTCAATGTCAACTGGTTCTGTTAACTGCTGCTTAACTGGTTACCTGGCCAGGCCTATTGCCTGCGTTTGTAATGGGTATAAAAATGTAGGCCCTCAATTGAGCAGGCATCAAACAGTCAACAGCAATCAACAAACCAACCAACCAACCAAACAACCAACCAAGAAACAACATGAAGTTCTTCTACACTCTTGCCGTGCTCATGCTGGTGGCCGTGGCTATGGTCAGTGGCAATAGCTGGAATACACATGGACATGGCGGCTCCAACTGGGGCAGTGGACATGGCGGTTCGGGCTGGGCCGGCCAAGGTGGACATGGCGGTTCGGGCTGGGCCGGCCAGGGTGGACATGGCGCTCGCGGTCCCGTCACCTGGAACTCGGGTGGTCATGGTGGTGTTCATGGTGGTGTTCATGGTGGTGGTCATGGTGTTGGCCATGGTGGCTGGG
This sequence comes from Chymomyza caudatula, assembly GCA_035041775.1. Lineage (NCBI taxonomy): Eukaryota > Metazoa > Arthropoda > Insecta > Diptera > Drosophilidae > Chymomyza > Chymomyza caudatula. Next base: position 2,166,517 of record JAWNKW010000070.1, read on the forward strand.
GCCATTAAGCCTTTATATGTCCTGGCAAAGGCTTTGCCCTCGCCGCCGACACTGCCACCACACAACTTTGTTCGCATTGTTATTTTTATAAACAAAATCAAAACAAAAAATAAAAAAAAATCATTGAAGCATTCAATTACCTATTTTTTTTTTCGTTTCTGGTCAAAAATTCTATTGCATATTTTCAGGCAGCGCCCTATTAACAAAGGCAAGTAGCTAAATTATAAGAACTTTTTGTTTTTGCAAATGTGGCAACCTTTCTCCCGCGTCACCAGACAAGTTCAAAAAAGTGCACATAGTTGTACACAGACTCACGACTCCTTTGAACAACGGCCGTATTGCATTGGAACATTTTTAGATGTTAAGCAGGCTCTCGATCGTGCCTAGCACGAGGGTACGCAGCAGAAACTTAAAGCTGCCCTTCCTGCCGTTCAATACGGAGTACTTAAGGCACTCGTTGAAAACCGCTTCTTCAAAGTCTTTCTAAAGAGAAGAGCTCTCCGCAAGGGGCTCGATCAAAGCTAGAACCCCTCTAGGAAGCGCTCTTGCCACATTCCCGTATCCAATAATCACGTATTATTTGCCGCACTCAATAAGTAACGCATGACACCTAACGGCTACCTCTGCTGCCGAAACGGCCATACTATCCGCAGTATTATCCATACAAGACCTTCAGCAGAAACTGGAAGAACTAGCGAAATGGATCAATCGCTGGAACATTAAGCTAAAAGTTGAAATATCGAAAGAGGCTCTATTCACGTTGAGAAGCGACCAATGACCTATCACTAAATGGGAATATTATCCCACCACCCTGGCCCCCACCTTGATGCAAAACTGACCCGGAGTCAACTCATAACAAAAATCACGAGGAGATGCTGGGCAAGACTGGCCAAAAAGAAATGGCTTCTATGCAGATGATGCAAGCTGTCAATAGAACACAGTATTCTGCTATAGAAAAGTATTATAGGACCAACCTAATGTTATGCCATTGAAGTTTGGAGAGCCGCTGCCAAAATAAGACTGCAGAGTCTCCAAACTTTACAAAACAAACCATCACGAGAAATAGCTGATGCCCTTTGGCATGGACGGAATAGGAATATCCACAAAGATGTGGGCATACCTCTCTTAGCCGACATCCTAAACAAGCTTAGCGGACTATACGAAGATCGCCTGGTAACACCCAAACTAATAAGCCTATGTCCTTGCTTGTTACATACATTCCACAAATCTATAATACACTTTTACACTATATCTACAGGGCATAAAGATGCAACTACTCTGCGTAATCGTACCTTGTATTATTATACCATGATTGATAAAATTTGGAAAATAAAATTTTAGCAGCTGCACAGAGAGAAAAACGACATTCTAAAAATATAAAAAAGAATTTTTGAGTACAAATTATCTGAAAATACATGCATTGAGTACATTTCGTACTCAAATAAAAAAAATTTGATGCTGACAGTCGGAACGGTGCCCGACAGTGGAATACCCTGTACCCTTTTTTCCCCATAAACACTAAATCCAGCATACAGTAAAATGGGAACGAAAGTATTTTTTTTTATGTCTGTATTTACAAGTTTAATATGACTGTAAGCATTTTTCTATTGGGGAGTTGTGGCAAAAATTACTTTTATGCCAATAACTCCAGTATTCTTGGGCCAATGTCGTTGAATTTCGTAACATATATCAAAAATACATTTATAAATGGCTATGACTATTTTCAAATCAATATATTGGGGGTGTGGCAGTAATTAAGGTAAATCGTTTGCAGGGGAAGGGGTGGTTCTATTGCATTGCATTGCAATTTTGGAGCACTTTAACGGCGAGGGGGGGGACGAAATTAACATATTTTTGACTATAACTTTTGATGTATTTATCCGATTTCGATCATTTTTAAAACATACATACATGCACATACATACGATGACTTCGAGATGATAGATTGAACGAAATATGTCACAGGGGAAGGGGGCAACATATCGACGTGATCCGACAAACTTCATCGGTGTAAATGCGCATCTTTTGGTACATTTTTGTGCCTCTACCTTTTATAGTGTCTGATATCTCGACGTTCATACGGAAGGACGGACAAACGGACATGTCTATATCGACTCGACTATTGCTCCTGACCATTTTTGCCCACGGAACATATGGTCTGCCACGCCCCCTTCTGCCTGTTACACACATTGCACAAATCTATAATACTCTTTTACACTTTGTGTACAGGGTATAACAACAAACTTAAAATGAGTTGCATTTGGAAATTTAAAAAAAAGAATTACGTAATAATGACTTTATGAGCAAGACCTCTCGCATAGGCTCTCTTCTTCTTCGCAATCTTGTGATGATAGGGGAAGCCCATAACCAAGAAAAATGCCGCCTTCATCATGAAACCCTTTATGGTACTACGGCATTTGACCGAGTTTATAGTTTATATATTTGGGTAGCAATTGTCGTGCAACTTTCAGCGGGAGACGGGTATTATGGACATTGGAAGTTTTGTGACCAAAATGGCACAAAAAAAAAGGTTCCCCATGTGCCTGAGATACATATTTTTTTATGACTATTAATGGCAATCAGCCTGCTAAAACTAAGGCTATAATCCAATATGTGTGTATGTACATTATACTTAATCGCTACACACTAAATTTTTATTAGTATGGTCTATGTCAAGTTTTCTTTTAGATACTGTTAAATTTAAATTCTATTCAATTGAGGTATTTACTTAAATAATATTATAACCCTAATAGGATACTATATTTACAATATTAAGAAATATTTACAGTATTAAGGAAAAAGAGGTAGGAAATGAAAATGCGCCGACAATGCTCCCGAGTCACGAATTCGGATTCTGCAAAAGACACGGCACGTCCGAACAAGTGCACAGAGTTGTAGAGCGGTTTCTCGACTCTTTTAAACACCGGCAGTGTTGCATTCCACGCAGGTGATTGGTCGTGCCTGACACGAGGAAACCGCCTTTTCAGGGTCTCTACAAAGGAGGAACTCTCCAAAGTGCTCTCAATTAAAGCCCGAGTCCCTCAAAGAGGCGCTCTTTCACTATTCCTATATACACTAATCACAGCTCATACGCACAAGTAGCGCTGGACTTTTAACGGCCACCCATGATGACGGCGCTGCTATACTATCCTCAGCATCCTCGAAATATTTATGTGCTAATTATAATCCACGCGAGTTATCATCATATTATCAGGCGTCATGCCGTTTGACGGCTTCAGAAGCCACCTGTCGCCGATCCCGGCAATGGGCTCGTCCAAAAATTGTACTCTAGAACACTTTGTTTGATTCGCTTTCGTTGTTATTCGATGACATTTAATTGCAGTGCAATAAACGGCACATTGACTGTTTGTTGTTTCTTGTACTCAATGTCAACTGGTTCTGTTAACTGCTGCTTAACTGGTTACCTGGCCAGGCCTATTGCCTCCGTTTGTAATGGGTATAAAAATGTAGGCCCTCAATTGAGCAGGCATCAAACAGTCAACAGCAATCAACAAACCAACCAACCAACCAACCAACCAAGAAACAACATGAAGTTCTTCTATACTCTTGCCGTGCTCATGCTGGTGGCCGTGGCTCTGGTCAGTGGCAATAGCTGGAATACACATGGACATGGCGGCTCCAACTGGGGCAGTGGACATGGCGGTTCGGGCTGGGCCGGCCAAGGTGGACATGGCGGTTCGGGCTGGGCCGGCCAGGGTGGACATGGCGATCGCGGTCCCGTCACCTGGAATTCGGGTGGTCATGGTGGTGTTCATGGTGGTGGTCATGGTGTCGGCCATGGTGGCTGGGGCCATTAAGCCTTTATATGTCAATATACGAACAACATTTTTGAGTACAAATTGTTTGAAAATACTTGCATTGAGTACATTTTGTACTCAAATAAAAACCAACAAACTCAAAATTTGGAAATTTTATGAGCGAGACCTCTCGCATATGCTATCTTCTCTCTTCTTCTTTGCACTCTTGTGATGATAGGGAAAGGCGATAACCAAGGAAAATGACGCCTTCAATTCTCGAAAAGGAATATGTGAATCAAAAAATCCTTTATGTGGGCGAAGGCGCTATTTCGATGCAACAGATTTCAGATTGCGTTTAATTCTTTCAATCTCATACCGCTGAAAACTAATTTCAGCGAAATCACACGGCATTTGTATGTATATTTGGGTAGCAATTGTCGTGCAACATCCAGCGGGAGACGGGTATTATGGACATTGGAAGTTTGTGACCAAAATCGCACCAAAAGTGGGTTCCCCATGTGCCTGAGATACCAGGCGAGCAGAAAAAGAAAAATTTGCAGCCAAAAGTATGCTATAGTTTTTATTGAACTAAATTGGCAAAAGTGTCGGTTTAAAAAGTGTAGCATACTTTTAGTTTCTAATTTAAAGTTTCTTTTTGCCTTTTTCTGTTCGCCTGGTAACTGGGAGCCCATGTAGACGCGACCTTGGCCAAAAATGGCTCAAAAGAATTCAATAGAATTCAGAATTATCTGGAATCGGCTATTGGCTTCCTATTGGTACCAATGTTGTAATGCGAGTTATTCAAACCCGTGCTTAGTTTTGCTCTATTTCTTGTATCAAAAATGGCTCAAAAACTTTCATCTTGAAATGAGTGTTCCTAGAATCGGCGATTCAAATCCGTGCTTAATTTTGCTCTATCTCTTGTATCTTTCCGAGATATAGCTAATTGAAGTTGGAAGAAACAGCTTTCTCCGATTATAAAAATAATAAATAATAATATAATAATAATAAAAACATGTTAATGTGACGTAAATTCGGTATATAATTAATTGCAAGAGCACCAACACTGACCGTCCAGCAGCTTAAGAATGAGTACCCGGAGTCACGGTCAACGCCAATGAAATGGAATCCTTTATACTCAGTCGTCATGGCAATTAGGTTGCCTCATCCTCCAGCGTTTTTGTAGGGGGAACGTGAATTCTTCAATATCTATCTTTTAGAGCCGAATGTGTCGCTTAAATATGAGAATTTACCGAATTTTCTGTACTATTATTATTCTTCAAGAAGCTACAATTAGTATTTAGTTTTACTCGAATAAGGTGTTCTATGTTGGAATTTTCTATTGGAAGTTCGCTTTGCTTTAGAAGTGAGCTACTTTGTTTTTGGCTTTTGTAGCTTTGAAGAAATTGTACAGAGTTACTTTTTTGTGAACTTTATAAGCGAAAAATGCAACATCCATAGGAATACGTGACGAATCCCGCAAAGTACACCAGTTTGACGAGCTTTCATCTTAAAAATGAGCAAGTTGGACTTCAAGATTCTACTTCGGATTAGTTGCTACATCGAGCATAACCCTGATCATTTTCATACAAAAAAAAATATAAAAAAATATATACTACATCCTTCACACTAGTGCTGAGCGAGTTAGAGAATACCAGCACAACGGGTCAAAGTTTTAGGGCTTTGCTCGCCACGGAAACCCCAATTCCAATAAAAAAAAGTGCAAAAGACTTCCAACTCCTGTACTGTGCGAATGTGTATTTTCACTGTCGCTATACTTTCTTTAGCATTCAATCCACCCACTAGGAAAAATAGGAACACATTGTGCGGTGTAAAACTAATCCTCAAGCGCATAAAAAGAAAAGTACTAGAAGCATTGATTTTGTCCAATATGAAAGTTAAACTCGGCATTGCGTTCACCCAGGGAAACCAGTTGTATTTGCATAGAAATTTAGTAGGCTGTGAAGTTTTTGAAATATTCTGACAAATCTTATGTGAATATTTTGCCGTGTTCCAAAGGCAACAAAAACGAAGCCAAAGCCTTTCTACCGGAAGACCTACAGCAGCAACAAGACATTCAGGTGCTACAATATCGTAACCAAAGGTTCCATCAAGGATTTCCAAGGGAAGGCAATAGCGTAGGCTCGTAACAAAAGCAGCAGCGTTGACCAACTACCAAAAACATTTAGCAGTTTCAGTTCTGGCACAAGATATGGACACCAATATATAGAAAAGCAACAAGGTGCACGGATAGAAGTCGTTAGAGGTATGTTTTCCATTCATAAAGGTATTCTTGCGACGATCCGGGGCCCCTGGGAAAGAGTTTTATTGGAGCTAGCACGTCATTAGGTGTACCCAGTGTGTAAATTGGGTTAAATCTGATCTTTAGAGGGTCTACGTCCGCCATATGGCCAAAGAAAGCGAAACTCCACCGAGCATAACAGCAGCATAGAACTGGCCCAACTCGGTTTTGCCGAAAAGCTCTTGAAAGTGTAAGCGCAGTACCCAAAATACTTACCGCCTTCCAACTCCTATACTGTGCGAATGTGTGTTTTCACTGTCGCTATACTTTCTTTAGCATTCAATCCACCCACTAGGAAAAATAGGAACACATTGTGAGGTGTAAAACTAAACCTCAAGCGCATAAAAAGGAAACTACTAGAAGCATTGATTTTGTCCAATGTGAATGTCAATTTCAGCATTGCGTTCACCCAGGGAAACCAGGAGTATTTGCATAGAAATTTAGTAGGCTTTGAAGTTTTTGAAATATTCTGAAAAATCTAATGTGCATATTTTGCCGTGTTCCAAAGGCAACAAAAACGAAGCCAAAGCCTTTCTACCGGAAGACCTACAGCAGCAACAAGATATTCAGGTGCTACAAGATCGTAACTAAAGGTGCCATCAAGGATTTCCAAGGGAAGGCAATAGCGTAGGCTCGTAACAAAAGCAGCAGCGTTGACCAACTACCAAAAACATTTAGCAGTTTCAGTTCTGGCACAAGATATGGACACCAATATATAGAAAAGCAACAAGGTGCACGGATAGAAGTCGTTAGAGGTATGTTTTCCATTCATAAAGGTATTCTTGCGACGATCCGGGGCCCCTGGGAAAGAGTTTTATTGGAGCTAGCACGTCATTAGGTGTACCCAGTGTGTAAATTGGGTTAAATCTGATCTTTAGAGGGTCTACGTCCGCCATATGGCCAAAGAAAGCGAAACTCCACCGCGCATAACAGCAGCATAGAACTGGCCCAACTCGGTTTTGCCGAAAAGCTCTTGAAAGTGTAAGCGCAGTACCCAAAATACCTACCGCCTTCCAACTCCTATACTGTGCGAATGTGTATTTTCACTGTCGCTATACTTTCTTTAGCATTCAATCCACCCACTAGGAAAAATAGGAAAATTTCTATTTAGTAGGCTTTGAAGTTTTTGAAATATTCTGAAAAATCTAATGTGCATATTTTGCCGTGTTCCAAAGGAAACAAAAACGAAGCCAAAGCCTTTCTACCTGAAGACCTACAGCAGCAGCAAGATATTCAGGTGCTACCAAAGATGCCATCAAGGATTTCCAAGGGAAGGCAATAGCGTAGGCTCGTAACAAAAGCAGCAGCGTTAACCAACTACCAAAAACATTTAGCAGTTTCAGTTCTGGCACAAGATATGGACACCAATATATGGAAAAGCAAAAAGCTGCACGGATAGAAGTCGTTAGAGGTATGTCTTCCATTCATAAAGGTATTCTTGCGACGATCCAGGGTCCCTGGGAAAGAGTTTCATTGGAGCTAGCACGTCATTAGGTGTACCCAGTGTGTAAATTGGGTTAAATCTGATCCTTAGAGGGCCTGCTTCCGCCATATGGCCAAAGAAAGCGAAACGCCAACGCGCATAACAGCAGCGTAATATTTGACGCTCTTTGTCCAAATTAAAAAACAATACGAAATAGAAAAGTACTCGATACTTAAGGTATCGGTTGCCATGCCAATATTTGTCACAACATCTATAGTAGGCTTTGAAATATGTGTAGTAACAAAAAAATCTCATATATATTGCCTTTTCCGACAGATTTTCAGTTGTGTGTCGAAAGTCGAAGTGTATTTTCGGTAAAAGAAAATTGTAAGCTGACGGTGTTCAACCCAAAAGAGAAAAAAAGAGGCCGACGCATTGGTCTTTAGCAACGACAAGGCTTTCAAGTATTGGAAGATTTGGTAACACCCGCAGAAAGAACGGCAAATGCCGCAGCGCATTCAATACAACTACAACAACAGCGGGTCGCCAAGTCCAAGCCGCAAACATGGAGCGCTGTACAAGATCGTAACCAAAGGTTCCATCAAGGATTTCCAAGGGAAGGCAATAGCGTAGGCTCGTAACAAAAGCAGCAGCGTTAACCAACTACCAAAAACATTTAGCAGTTTCAGTTCTGGCACAAGATATGGACACCAATATATAGAAAAGCAAAAAGCTGCACGGATAGAAGTCGTTAGAGGTATGTTTTCCATTCATAAAGGTATTCTTGCGACGATCCAGGGTCCCTGGGAAAGAGTTTCATTGGAGCTAGCACGTCATTAGATGTACCCAGTGTGTAAATTGGGTTAAATCTGATCTTTAGAGGGTCTACGTCCGCCATATGGCCAAAGAAAGCGAAACTCCACCGCGCATAACAGCAGCATAGAACTGGCCCAACTCGGTTTTGCCGAAAAGCTCTTGAAAGTGTAAGCGCAGTACCCAAAATACCTACCGCCTTCCAACTCCTATACTGTGCGAATGTGTATTTTCACTGTCGCTATACTTTCTTTAGCATTCAATCCACCCACTAGGAAAAATAGGAACACATTGTGCGGTGTAAAACTAATCCTCAAGCGCATAAAAACCAAAAGTACTCGAAGCATTGATTTTGTCCAATGTGAATGTCAATTTCAGCATTGCGTTCACCCAGGGAAACCAGGAGTATTTGCATAGAAATTTAGTAGGCTGTGAAGTTTTTGAAATATTCTGAGAAATCAAATGTGCATATTTTGCCTTGTTCCAAAGGCAACAAAAACGAAGCCAAAGCCTTTCTACCGGAAGACCTACAGCAGCAACAAGACATTCAGGTGCTACAATATCGTAACCAAAGGTTCCATCAAGGATTTCCAAGGGAAGGCAATAGCGTAGGCTCGTAACAAAAGCAGCAGCGTTAACCAACTACCAAAAACATTTAGCAGTTTCAGTTCTGGCACAAGATATGGACACCAATATATAGAAAAGCAACAAGCTGCACGGATAGAAGTCGTAAGAGGTATGTTTTCCATTCATAAAGGTATTCTTGCGACGATCCGGGGTCCCTGGGAAAGAGTTTCATTGGAGCTATCCCGTCAGTAGGTGTACCCAGTGTGTAAATTGGGTTAAATCTGACCCTTAGAGGGTCTACGTCCGCCATACGGCCAAAGAAAGAGAAACTCTAACGCGCATAACAGCAGCGTAGAACTGGCCCAACTCGGTTTTGCCGAAAAGCTCTTGAAAGTGTAAGCGCATTACCCAAAATACTCACCGCCTTCGAACTCCTATACTGTGCGAATGTGTGTTTTCACTGTCGCTATACTTTCTTTAGCATTCAATAGGAAAAATAGGAACACATTGTGAGGTGTAAAACTAAACCTCAAGCGCATAAAAAGGAAACTACTAGAAGCATTGATTTTGTCCAATGTGAATGTCAATTTCAGCATTGCGTTCACCCAGGGAAACCAGGAGTATTTGCATAGAAATTTAGTAGGCTTTGAAGTTTTTGAAATATTCTGAAAAATCTAATGTGCATATTTTGCCGTGTTCCAAAGGAAACAAAAACGAAGCCAAAGCCTTTCTACCTGAAGACCTACAGCAGCAGCAAGATATTCAGGTGCTACCAAAGATGCCATCAAGGATTTCCAAGTGAAGGCAATAGCGTAGGCTCGTAACAAAAGCAGCAGCGTTAACCAACTACCAAAAACATTTAGCAGTTTCAGTTCTGGCACAAGATATGGACACCAATATATGGAAAAGCAAAAAGCTGCACGGATAGAAGTCGTTAGAGGTATGTCTTCCATTCATAAAGGTATTCTTGCGACGATCCAGGGTCCCTGGGAAAGAGTTTCATTGGAGCTAGCACGTCATTAGGTGTACCCAGTGTGTAAATTGGGTTAAATCTGATCCTTAGAGGGCCTGCTTCCGCCATATGGCCAAAGAAAGCGAAACGCCAACGCGCATAACAGCAGCGTAATATTTGACGCTCTTTGTCCAAATTAAAAAACAATACGAAATAGAAAAGTACTCGATACTTAAGGTATCGGTTGCCATGCCAATATTTGTCACAACATCTATAGTAGGCTTTGAAATATGTGTAGTAACAAAAAAATCTCATATATATTGCCTTTTCCGACAGATTTTCAGTTGTGTGTCGAAAGTCGAAGTGTATTTTCGGTAAAAGAAAATTGTAAGCTGACGGTGTTCAACCCAAAAGAGAAAAAAAGAGGCCGACGCATTGGTCTTTAGCAACGACAAGGCTTTCAAGTATTGGAAGATTTGGTAACACCCGCAGAAAGAACGGCAAATGCCGCAGCGCATTCAATACAACTACAACAACAGCGGGTCGCCAAGTCCAAGCCGCAAACATGGAGCGCTGTACAAGATCGTAACCAAAGGTTCCATCAAGGATTTCCAAGGGAAGGCAATAGCGTAGGCTCGTAACAAAAGCAGCAGCGTTAACCAACTACCAAAAACATTTAGCAGTTTCAGTTCTGGCACAAGATATGGACACCAATATATAGAAAAGCAAAAAGCTGCACGGATAGAAGTCGTTAGAGGTATGTTTTCCATTCATAAAGGTATTCTTGCGACGATCCAGGGTCCCTGGGAAAGAGTTTCATTGGAGCTAGCACGTCATTAGGTGTACCCAGTGTGTAAATTGGGTTAAATCTGATCCTTAGAGGGTCTGCTTCCGCCATATGGCCAAAGAAAGCGAAACGCCAACGCGCATAACAGCAGCGTAATATTTGACGCTCTTTGTCCAAATTAAAAAACAATACGAAATAGAAAATTACTCGATACTTAAGGTATCGGTTGCCATGCCAATATTTGTCACAACATCTATAGTAGGCTTTGAAATATGTGTAGTAACAAAAAAATCTCATATATATTGCCTTTTCCGACAAATTTTCAGTTGTGTGTCGAAAGTCGAAGTGTATTTTCGGTAAAAGAAAATTGTAAGCTGACGGTGTTCAACCCAAAAGAGAAAAAAAGAGGCCGACGCATTGGTCTTTAGCAACGACAAGGCTTTCAAGTATTGGAAGATTTGGTAACACCCGCAGAAAGAACGGCAAATGCCGCAGCGCATTCAATACAACTACAACAACAGCGGGTCGCCAAGTCCAAGCCGCAAACATGGAGCGCTGTACAAGATCTTAACCAAAGGTTCCATCAAGGATTTCCAAGGGAAGGCAATAGCGTAGGCTCGTAACAAAAGCAGCAGCGTTAACCAACTACCAAAAACATTTAGCAGTTTCAGTTCTGGCACAAGATATGGACACCAATATATAGAAAAGCAAAAAGCTGCACGGATAGAAGTCGTTAGAGGTATGTTTTCCATTCATAAAGGTATTCTTGCGACGATCCAGGGTCCCTGGGAAAGAGTTTCATTGGAGCTAGCACGTCATTAGGCGCACCCAGTGTGTAAATTGGGTTAAATCTGATCCTCAACGGTCTGCTTCCGCCATATGGCCAAAGAAAGCGAAACGCCAACGCGCATAACAGCAGCGTAATATTTGACGCTCTTTGTCCAAATCAAAAAACAATACGAAATAGAAAAGTACTCGATACTTAAGGTATCGGTTGCCATGCCAATATTTGTCACAACATCTATAGTAGGCTTTGAAATATGTGTAGTAACAAAAAAATCTCATATATATTGCCTTTTCCGACAGATTTTCAGTTGTGTGTCGAAAGTCGAAGTGTATTTTCGGTAGAAGAAAATTGTAAGCTGACGGTGTTCAACCCAAAAAAAAAAAAAAGAGGCCGACGCATTGGTCTTTAGCAACGACAAGGCTTTCAAGTATTGGAAGATTTGGTAACACCCGCAGAAAGAACGGCAAATGCCGCAGCGCATTCAATACAACTACAACAACAGCGGGTCGCCAAGTCCAAGCCGCAAACATGGAGCGCTGTACAAGATCGTAACCAAAGGTTCCATCAAGGATTTCCAAGGGAAGGCAATAGCGTAGGCTCGTAACAAAAGCAGCAGCGTTAACCAACTACCAAAAACATTTAGCAGTTTCAGTTCTGGCACAAGATATGGACACCAATATATAGAAAAGCAAAAAGCTGCACGGATAGAAGTCGTTAGAGGTATGTTTTCCATTCATAAAGGTATTCTTGCGACGATCCAGGGTCCCTGGGAAAGAGTTTCATTGGAGCTAGCACGTCATTAGGCGTACCCAGTGTGTAAATTGGGTTAAATCTGATCCTCAACGGTATGTGTAGTAACAAAAAAATCTCATATATATTGCCTTTTCCGACAGATTTTCAGTTGTGTGTCGAAAGTCGAAGTGTATTTTCGGTAGAAGAAAATTGTAAGCTGACGGTGTTCAACCCAAAAGAGAAAAAAAGAGGCCGACGCATTGGTCTTTAGCAACGACAAGGCTTTCAAGTATTGGAAGATTTGGTAACACCCGCAGAAAGAACGACAAATGCCGCAGCGCATTCAATACAACTACAACAACAGCGGGTCGCCAAGTCCAAGCCGCAAACATGGAGCGCTGTACAAGATCGTAACCAAAGGTTCCATCAAGGATTTCCAAGGGAAGGCAATAGCGTAGGCTCGTAACAAAAGCAGCAGCGTTAACCAACTACCAAAAACATTTAGCAGTTTCAGTTCTGGCACAAGATATGGACACCAATATATAGAAAAGCAAAAAGCTGCACGGATAGAAGTCGTTAAAGGTATGTTTTCCATTCATAAAGGTATTCTTGCGACGATCCAGGGTCCCTGGGAAAGAGTTTCATTGGAGCTAGCACTTCATTAGGCGTACCCAGTGTGTAAATTGGGTTAAATCTAATCCTTAGAGGGCCTGCTTCCGCCATATGGCCAAAGAAAGCGAAACGCCAACGCGCATAACAGCAGCGTAATATTTGACGCTCTTTGTCCAAATTAAAAAACAATACGAAATAGAAAAGTACTCGATACTTAAGGTATCGGTTGCCATGCCAATATTTGTCACAACATCTATAGTAGGCTTTGAAATATGTGTAGTAACAAAAAAATCTCATATATATTGCCTTTTCCGACAGATTTTCAGTTGTGTGTCGAAAGTCGAAGTGTATTTTCGGTAAAAGAAAATTGTAAGCTGACGGTGTTCAACCCAAAAGAGAAAAAAAGAGGCCGACGCATTGGTCTTTAGCAACGACAAGGCTTTCAAGTATTGGAAGATTTGGTAACACCCGCAGAAAGAACGGCAAATGCCGCAGCGCATTCAATACAACTACAACAACAGCGGGTCGCCAAGTCCAAGCCGCAAACATGGAGCGCTGTACAAGATCGTAACCAAAGGTTCCATCAAGGATTTCCAAGGGAAGGCAATAGCGTAGGCTCGTAACAAAAGCAGCAGCGTTAACCAACTACCAAAAACATTTAGCAGTTTCAGTTCTGGCACAAGATATGGACACCAATATATAGAAAAGCAAAAAGCTGCACGGATAGAAGTCGTTAGAGGTATGTTTTCCATTCATAAAGGTATTCTTGCGACGATCCAGGGTCCCTGGGAAAGAGTTTCATTGGAGCTAGCACGTCATTAGGCGTACCCAGTGTGTAAATTGGGTTAAATCTGATCCTCAACGGTCTGCTTCCGCCATATGGCCAAAGAAAGCGAAACGCCAACGCGCATAACAGCAGCGTAATATTTGACGCTCTTTGTCCAAATCAAAAAACAATACGAAATAGAAAAGTACTCGATACTTAAGGTATCGGTTGCCATGCCAATATTTGTCACAACATCTATAGTAGGCTTTGAAATATGTGTAGTAACAAAAAAATCTCATATATATTGCCTTTTCCGACAGATTTTCAGTTGTGTGTCGAAAGTCGAAGTGTATTTTCGGTAGAAGAAAATTGTAAGCTGACGGCGTTCAACCCAAAAAAAAAAAAAAAGAGGCCGACGCATTGGTCTTTAGCAACGACAAGGCTTTCAAGTATTGGAAGATTTGGTAACACCCGCAGAAAGAACGGCAAATGCCGCAGCGCATTCAATACAACTACAACAACAGCGGGTCGCCAAGTCCAAGCCGCAAACATGGAGCGCTGTACAAGATCGTAACCAAAGGTTCCATCAAGGATTTCCAAGGGAAGGCAATAGCGTAGGCTCGTAACAAAAGCAGCAGCGTTAACCAACTACCAAAAACATTTAGCAGTTTCAGTTCTGGCACAAGATATGGACACCAATATATAGAAAAGCAAAAAGCTGCACGGATAGAAGTCGTTAGAGGTATGTTTTCCATTCATAAAGGTATTCTTGAGACGATTCAGGGTCCCTGGGAAAGAGTTTCATTGGAGCTAGCACGTCATTAGGTGTACCCAGTGTGTAAATTGGGTTAAATCTGATCCTCAACGGTCTGCTTCCGCCATATGGCCAAAGAAAGCGAAACGCCAACGCGCATAACAGCAGCGTAATATTTGACGCTCTTTGTCCAAATCAAAAAACAATACGAAATAGAAAAGTACTCGATACTTAAGGTATCGGTTGCCATGCCAATATTTGACACAACATCTATAGTAGGCTTTGAAATATGTGTAGTAACAAAAAAATCTCATATATATTGCCTTTTCCGACAGATTTTCAGTTGTGTGTCGAAAGTCGAAGTGTATTTTCGGTAAAAGAAAATTGTAAGCTGACGGTGTTCAACCCAAAAGAGAAAAAAAGAGGCCGACGCATTGGTCTTTAGCAACGACAAGGCTTTCAAGTATTGGAAGATTTGGTAACACCCGCAGAAAGAACGGCAAATGCCGCAGCGCATTCAATACAACTACAACAACAGCGGGTCGACAAGTCCAAGCCGCAAACATGGAGCGCTGTACAAGATCGTAACCAAAGGTGCCATCAAGGATTTCCAAGGGAAGGCAATAGCGTAGGCTCGTAACAAAAGCAGCAGCGTTAACCAACTACCAAAAACATTTAGCAGTTTCAGTTCTGGCACAAGATATGGACACCAATATATAGAAAAGCAAAAAGCTGCACGGATAGAAGTCGTTAGAGGTATGTTTTCCATTCATAAAGGTATTCTTGAGACGATTCAGGGTCCCTGGGAAAGAGTTTCATTGGAGCTAGCACGTCATTAGGTGTACCCAGTGTGTAAATTGGGTTAAATCTGATCCTCAACGGTCTGCTTCCGCCATATGGCCAAAGAAAGCGAAACGCCAACGCGCATAACAGCAGCGTAATATTTGACGCTCTTTGTCCAAATCAAAAAACAATACGAAATAGAAAAGTACTCGATACTTAAGGTATCGGTTGCCATGCCAATATTTGTCACAACATCTATAGTAGGCTTTGAAATATGTGTAGTAACAAAAAAATCTCATATATATTGCCTTTTCCGACAGATTTTCAGTTGTGTGTCGAAAGTCGAAGTGTATTTTCGGTAGAAGAAAATTGTAAGCTGACGGTGTTCAACCCAAAAGAGAAAAAAAGAGGCCGACGCATTGGTCTTTAGCAACGACAAGGCTTTCAAGTATTGGAAGATTTGGTAACACCCGCAGAAAGAACGGCAAATGCCGCAGCGCATTCAATACAACTACAACAACAGCGGGTCGCCAAGTCCAAGCCGCAAACATGGAGCGCTGTCACTAGTGACCAAGAGTTCGGCACTAATTCTTTGAAAACCAACAATCTTACCGAGCAAAAAGTTGTAACTGGTAAGTTTTTCGATTGTTGCAGCAGGCTAGGTCGGCAATGCCGAACCTTTAAAGCAGACTTCACTTTGTCCGCCATGACATGTAACCAATCCTCAACTGGTACACATGCAGTCCTAAGAGGCACTTCACCAGCCGATTGCACGTAGAAAGAAAAACTCCTGCAGCGACCCGCATGAGGAATAATTTCCGGTTACGCTTGATTCCAAGCTGCTACTGACATAGGTACTAAGGGCACCTCCTCACCCAGCTTTTCGTAAGCCTACTCGACGCAATTCTCTAGAAAGACCTTTGGCTGCAACGCTTTGATATGCCAACCTTCTTATACTGTGATAGCGCCTAGACTTGACCACATCCTTTAGCTAACCACATCCTTTCCCAAACATTATTGAATACTAAGAGCAAATTGTTCTTTCAGGGCTGCAATAACAACAGCAACAACTGGAAATTGGAAAGCAACTCAACCGAGGAGGGCATAGAAAAACTGGTAAATAAAACAACGTTCGCAATCATCTCAAGAAGTATCGTGACAAGAAAGCAGAACACATCAAAGCTTACAACAACAACAAGTCAGATAGCTTCAAGGCTTACTCGTAGCTAGCAGTGCCCCTCTATCAATGGGATATACCAGGTTTAGTAGTTATTAACTAATTCATCCTGAAGCGACCAAAGATACGATGTTCAAGTAGCATAACCATCGAAGTAAAAAAAATCGATAACATTAATGTTGCCTTGGCATAAGAATGACACAATCCATGAGAATCCCCGCTTCTTTTTCGAGACCTCCCAGAATTGTCAGACGTCTATGATCGCTTCTTTTACTTGGCGACTATCCAAATCCTTGCATTGCCACTGATGGCATATCTAAAGCGATTTGGAAGAGAGCAGCCACTAAATGCAAGTCCTGCTAAATAGCCATTCATTTAGAAGGGGTATGTTTTGACCTTTCAGCTGGGAGTTCAAAGCGTTCCATCTCATCGATATTAAGTTCCTGATACCTTGGCCAAAACCAACTGTGTTTAGTGGACAAACACAAATGCAAGAAATTCATCTGGAGAAAATTTCAAGTAGTAGACTCGTTCCTAAAATACGTAAATATTTTAGTTACACTTACCAATTGAAAAGTTTGAGTATCTGCAGCAGTTCCAAGTGTTAAGTGTACCTAAGTAAGAATGGTGATTAGATGAGATTTGATCAACGTGAGCTACAAACTGTGCTGCAACAATATGGCCAATTTGGAGAAATGTTATTCAATATCCGGAGCACCTTGAGCACCTTGAATAGCAATTATAATGATAATTTTTCAACGGCGACATCCTTCAGCAGTACCTGATTTCGCCAAAGAGATATAGGCTCATTACTGGTAGCATCTGCCAGGACACGTAAGCCTTGCGAAAAGGAACAACTACAAGAAGATTGAGCAACTGTAGCAGCATCAGTAAATACTTAAAGACTGCACTCTCCTCCACTTTGCGCTGACGGTTTGTTGTTGCCTCGTTTGGTTTCACGGTATCAGGGATATCCGAGCTGTTAGATGCTCATGCCAATGGGTTTTCTGTATTTGCGGTTGGCCAATCGAGGTGTTTTTAGCTTGTTACTCAGCCCGATGGTATTGAAGTCTTTCCGGTTCTCGCCACTAACGCGGCTGAAAGTTATTTTTTTGCACTTTCAATGAAGGTATGCACTTACCCCGTCCATTGAACGGGCTTTCAGCAACCGTATCTTCTGCTACAGCGACTGTGACTGTACCCCAAGCACTTTATTGCTGTTCCCATTGAAGATTGAAGAGCTAAAATGAGTGCGACCGATTTTGGCCGAATTGAGGGCAGCGGCACTTCGGTTGCCTACTCCTCAAGCGTTTGTGTAGGGAGATCGTGGATTCTGCACTATCTGTCTTTTAGTGACCTGTTGTGCTGGTATTCTCTAACCCGCTCTAAAATTCGATAAATTCTCATATTTAAGCGACAGATTCGGCACTAAAAGATAGACAGTGCAGAATCCACGTTCTCCCTCCACAAACGCTGGAGGATAAGGCAACCTAAGTGCCGTTGTCCTCAATTCGACCAATTTCGGTGGTACACATTTTATATCTTCAATCTTCAATAGCAACAGCAATAAAGTGCTTGGGAACAGCAATAAAACCCGTTCAAGGGTAAATGCATAGATACCTTCATTGAAAGTGCAAAAAAATAACTTTCGGCCGCGTAAGTGGCGAGAACCGGAAAGACTTCAATACCATCGGGCTGAGTAACAAGCTAAAAACACCTCGATCGGCCAACCGTAAGTACAGAAAACCCATTGGCATGAACATCTAACAGCTTGGATATTCCTGATACCGTGAAACCAAACGAGATAACAACAAATCGTCAGCGCAAAATGGAGGAGAGCGCACTCTTCAAGTATTTTCTGATGCTGGTACAGTTGCTCAATCTTCTTGTAGTTGTTCCTTTGCACAAGGCTTACAAGTCCTGGCAGATGCTACCCGTAATGAGCCCCCACTGGTGGTGCTTCAAGTGCTGCTTGCAATCCGCAATGCAACAGCGGCTTCCACGGCGAATGATACGTTATACTGCCTTGCTGCAATAATCGTTACTCCCCGCATCTTTTTCATAGGCGTAATTGGTTCCATAGCTTCGTTTATATTACATGTCAAGTACTTGTCGTGCGTTTTAGAGAATTGCCTACCGCAATGATTGTCTAGAACACAAAAAAAAAATTGTATTTGTAAAATTAATTTAACGCGTTTCAAAATATATACATATCTTTTGTTATGACAAACTGTATTCACATCACTTATACGTAGCGTTGTTATTATTTGTTCAATGTTGAACCGGAACAGGGTTAAGTTTTTAAAGGATTCAAAGCTACATTCGCTCTACTTTGTGGTTGGTGCGATGGCTAATCAGCGAAGGTTGTATCATCCCTAGCGCTCAGGCAGCCTTGCCCATTGAACCATGCCCGACAGAGGAAGTTAAAAGGGAGAAAGTGTGCGTAAACAGAGTAGTCTTGCATAGAGGCTCCCTATTGACACAATCTTCCTGACTCCCGTAGGAAGTCATAAAGACAAAGACTTCGTCGCTCATGTTCAGTGTATCACTTCCCAAAATGCGCATCCGTTTTCTTGCCAAGGCCAGACAATAACACAGAAAGTGCTCCGTGGAGTCGGCTGCTTCAGGCAGGCTGGGCAAGTTGGGTCGTCAACGATGTATTTTGATCTTTCCTCTTCTGAAGAAGAAGATATCTAGAGGCTTTTGGATTGGTTTCTTTCACGAAGTGTTTTGTTACGTGGCATCCAGTGATGGCTTTCCAGCGTTCCTTACAGATTGTAGACCGCTTTCTATCCAATCAATTCAGCTGCGCTGACAGGAATGATTGGCTCATTCCCTATTGGTTGTGCCGCAGAGCTTTTCTTTGCCAGCTAATCCGCCATTTCATTGCCCTGGATATGTAGGTGTTCAGGAACTCAGTATAGACTAACTTTGTTGTAACGTGAAATCTTTTGAAGTCTGGTCTTACATTCGCTGACCATGATTGACGTTGTTAGCCCACTCCGCTTTCTTTTATGGATGCAGCTCGCAAACTAACTGTCACGCATGAGTAGCTTAAGTTTTCATCAAGACCAACCAGCAGCAGTCCCATCTTTGGTTTTGGAAACGTCTGTGTAGAAGACATGAGTGCTCCCCCTTAGTGTTGGCGGAAACATCACTTTGTATCGGCGGCCAAACTTCACATTTGGTACAACACTATCAACAGGCATCGAGAAAAGCGGGCACTCTTCGCTTATCTAGTGTGTGACCAAATACCAGTTCTTTCGTGGGTGACCCAAAGGCAAAGAATGCAGAAGTCGACAATGGGGCAGATCATGTCTTCGTTGGAAGAACCACTTAGAGAGCACACTAACTACGTTTGCTAGCACCGATTGGAGAAGGTGCGCGCAAAGCAAAGGCACCAGGAGGAGTGCTCCACATCAGGTTGTAACCTGGCAACGGGTTATTATAGCCAGTTAAGACGCGGCGGTTCGACCCTCAGATTGTTGTTGTCAAAGATTACCATCTACCATGAGGATGATGTCAGCATAGAGATCAAGAGATATAAATTAACTGTAGTTCCTTGTCCAACATTGCTGGCAGAGATGCTAATCATTTCGATAAAAATAACTCATATTCTCATCAGTTTGACACTGTCAACAGAATCCGTTTGGAAAGTTTACCCCTCACAATGTATGTCTGTTTGCGTGTTGAAACTTTGTATTTGCGCTGTCATTTGTTATTTGGTCTCAATAATTACAAAGTTTTAATAGTTTGTTTTTAGTTTTCTATTCGATTTGCGGCTTTCAAACTAACAACACACAGACACCGAAGCACTTGCCGCTGACAGTTAGAGTATTCTCAGTTGTTGCAACTATAAATACATTGTTTAGTTGCGGCATTTTGCTAGCTAGGGTTGCCACAATGTTGTTGACCGCTCTGCTGCTTAAACAGTTATTGCGGTGTCGTCTCTCTAGATGACTCTGGCAGCCTCGGTGATTTCCACGATTGGTTGGGCGGATCTGTTGGCTTAGTTGAGGCTTTACTTTAGATGCTTTTAATTGAAATTAGTGCGTGTGTATACATTGTGTGGTTATTTTTCTGTTTAACACGAAAAATTGCTGCAATTGAGCGTAAATTACAAGAAAAAAAGCATTATTCAAAGTAATTTCTTAAGATCTAATGCTAAAACTTAGTCTAATTTGCATAAAAACAACGGAACTTGCTTTAATTAAGCTCAGCTAATAATGATATCGACCCCAAAATGAACGCATAAAAATTAGCATTTGGTATATTTTAACTCCGAGTAGTTTTTTTACTCAGAACTCTTGGCTTCTGATTATTTTGAAATTAGTATGCAGCACTCTTGTTCTCTTGTTTTCGCTTTAAGATTACTAGCTACGTTTCATATGTCGTATGCCCGACAGTGGGATACTCTGTACACATTTTCCCCATAAAGTCTAGTATACGTTGAAATGCGAACGGAAGTAACATATAACTTTTTTCACAACTTCGATATGACTGTAGCATTTTGTTGCTAAGTTCCAATTGAGAAGTTTTCCTATTGTGAAGTCGATTACACTATGCAACAAAGAAAAAAAGTAAAAACCAAGTCTACAACATAGCTTTTCCAGTAAATTTCGCGTCGCTGGTTTCCGGAAACCATTTTGTATTTACTAGCACCGTTTTCGAATTATCGCTATTTCGAAAAATTAGAGATTTCGAAAGTTGCGAAATCAGCAAATCTCATATATCTTGGGAACCTTACTACCGATCGAGATGAATTGTGACTCGAATTGAAGTTAATTTCTAACTTGGACATTGAACTCAACATTTTTTTACGAAAATTGCAAATTTTTATTTTTTTATTTTTAGTCCAAATTATTTTAATCAAAAACTAAACAAATATTTTATTTTGTTATTTTTGGATTTGACAAATTGATTCTTTGCGAACATTTCAACACTAATTTGTGCGAAATGGAGAAGTTATTAGGGAATAGCGAAAAAGCGACATTTTTCTTTTTTAATTTCCGTACAAAAAAATCAAGACAAAAAAGCTGGCGTATAACATACCTTTTCCGGTAAATTTGTGGTCGCTGATTTCAAATCCGAAAGTCGTTTCAGGTATCTAGAACGGGTATCTAGAATGGGTGGTCCATTCCCGAGTCATTGATAAGATTTTTTGCCCAAATGAACTTATGATCTGCCACTCCTCCTTCAGCCTGTTAATCACATTGCAAAAATCTATAATACTCTTTTACACTTTGGGTACAGGGTATAAAAATATTGCGATTACCAATTTAAGCTGGTAATCGTCACTGCTATTCACAGCTATTATTAATTCAAATAAAAAGCAAAATGAAAAACAAAACTGGCTTTAGAAATATAAGCTAAAATCAAGTGAATCAGTCAATAAACAAATCGATAGTCATAAGTACTTTGTCGATTAAAAATCAGCTTTTTAATGCGAATTTCAAAAGCCATAGCAAACGATTTAAGATGTGGCCTCCAAAGTCTCCGTATATCTCGTTTTGGAAGTGCTTTAGATGAGCTGAAACCAGCAATTTTTTAAGAAGTTTTTGTTTTTATAGTGAAAAATTCGCTGCGACTGCTATGAATGATTCATAGCGACAACCGATTTGTGTGCTCTTAGCGAGTTTAGACAATCATATTCAGGTTACAGTAGACATCGCTTATATGTTAAAAAAATGAACGAAATCGGATAAATACATCAAATGTTATAGTAAAAAATTATCTCTGCTCCCATCATGGAGCTTGCGGCACAATTTCTTGCTAGTAGGAATGTTGATTGGGCTAGGTGCCCAACGAAGAGTTAGTTTGTTCCTTCTTCCTAACCAACTTGGTGTTTATTTTAGTTCCTGCAACCGCATTCATCGCGGCCTGACTGTCTGATTGTGTAGCTATTTCCGTATATTGGTAATTCCTTTCCAGGCTTATATCTGCAAATCGGCCTATGGTGCAGGTCAGCTTGAAAGATGCTTTTGTGTATGCCATAGGTTCAGAGATGCGTGTTCGGGGTACTGCGACACCAAGTGCCTTTTCATAGGATGCATCTCCTGTAAGCAGGTGTTTTTTACTTGTAGTGGTACCAAAGTGGGTGGGCCTGGGTTTTGGTGGGACAGTGTGAACCTTTACCAAGTTGGTGCGTCCTGGTTAGCTGCTCTAATTACTACTAGAGTTTGGGGCAGTGAGCTAATGTGCGCTGCGAAGGCTGTCTAGAGCTTCAACAGGATTGTGCGTAGGGTTTGGGCCCCAACACATAAAACCCCCCAACTAATGGAAGATGGTATGAGCTGCCTGGAGAAGTGCTCTACATTAGGCCGTAGCCCGGTAACGGATTGTTATGGCCATTCAAAGAGATGAAGAATAGTACTAGATTTCTGCGTGAAATGGTATTCGGTGGTGACTTCAACTCTGTGCTGTTGAAGCGGCTGATTTGTCTTTTCCAGTCCTTCAACGTCTCGAGCACTGATTATACGGCCATTGTCTATTCCTTCCACTGCCTATAGTTTTATTTCGTTTCAAGTTCGACGATTATATGGAGAGTTGTCAGTTCAATTATAACTGCTAGTGCCGCTCTGGGACACGTTCTCTCTCTGAAAGATCGCTTTTCGTCAAACTTTAGCTGCACAAGCATAATGCGCATCTTATGGTCCAATTTGGTGAGCCTTAGTCTTATGGTGGAGCCTAAGTCACCCGTGTGGTGAGCGGGTTAGAGAGTACCACCTCAGCAGGTCAAATATTGTCGTATGAGGCGACTTACAATGACACTGGGTTCTTTCGAGACCAGTAGAGCCACCCCAGGCCTTAAAAGTGTTGTGCGAAGGGTTTGGTACCCACCAGGTAAAACCACAATTCCAATGAAAGAATGTATTTACATCAGTCCGTATTCCGGTAACGGGTTGTTATGGCCATTTAAGAAGAAGAAGTCTTATGGACTCCGAAATCTAGGTGCTCAGACGAACGAATGGCTATATTGACTTATCTGTGTATGCTGCTCTTTGTTCGAAATAGAACCGCCGTTGGTCTGTTACAAAGTGCAATGGAAAAAACTTGACCCTTTACATAGAATAAAAACCACTATTTGCTCAAACAGAAAACGCTGCACACAGACTCATGTGTAACAACCGAGTGTGAAAAATACCATTTTCTTAGAGTCTCGACTATCATCTACATATTTTGATTTACATAAATCGCCGTCTTGCAAAGAATGTAACAGGTTAAGTATATTTAGAACTAGAATCTGCTTAACTCGAGTATCAGCGTTGGTGTGCTACAAGTTTCGAGCTTAGACGACGTTTTGCCACAAATGTTGCCCGCTGCATATATATTGCATCCGGAATGTGGCAACCGGCTTGGCTGCAGGGCAACCACCCGGCAATGTGACAGCCGTCAGTC
This sequence comes from Chymomyza caudatula, assembly GCA_035041775.1. Lineage (NCBI taxonomy): Eukaryota > Metazoa > Arthropoda > Insecta > Diptera > Drosophilidae > Chymomyza > Chymomyza caudatula. Next base: position 2,190,128 of record JAWNKW010000070.1, read on the forward strand.
AGCACAGTACATTATGCAGTTACTGAATTTTTACATGCATTATAAAAGTATTTAAGTACATAAATTAAATTATAAGTAAATAAAATGCGCAAATGTGCAAATTTGCGAAAGGTGCAAAGCAACTTCAGGTGCGACTTGGTACATAAACACAATCTGTGTATGTGTATAAAATGCAGCTTCTCGCTCAAGGTCGTTGCAATCGGCTGTTGCAGCTGCTAAAGATGCTTACGACAACGACAACAACAACAACAAGAAGAACAACAGCGCTGCTGTGCCTGCTGCTGCTGCAGTTGCCCCTGCAACAATGCCAAGTCCTATATCCCGGTCTTAGAGTACGTGAAATTGCTGTACTAAATCCCCAACGACAGGTACACTTGGTGCGTCATCTTGAGGATTTAATGCCCGTTACGGCTCAAATGTTGCAACAGCAGCGTTTGCAACGCCCCATGCAGTTGCAGCTGCAAGATCAAATGTTGGCGCGAATTGCGCCGCTGCTCAAACTCAATAAACGCGACTACTTCTAAGCGGCTGCGCAGCCAGCGTCGCCGTCACAGTACAGCAAAGAAAGTTAAAAATACATTATATTAAGAATAAAAACAAAAAGTTGCATAAAATTGCTTAACGTGTTTACCAATTAGAATAGAATATATTTAAACATAAACTAATCATCGAGTTAATCCGCAAGAAAAACCGGTTCAGGCTACCCGGCGCTCATTAGACAAACAAACAGTGCGCCACCGTTTACTGGATTTCGGAGCTGGCGTTACAAGTGTTGGTGACTTGACATAAATGTCACCATAACTTGGCCTAAGCCAGTGGCCAAACTAGATATGGACCGGAGTGTTATCGGATATTTGCTTTAAATAGCTTAACGGTGCACTGCCAGAGACAACAGTTGAGAAAACCCAATCGACATGAAGGCAAGTTGGCACGGATTGCACGCTCGTAACACTTGTAGCTAATTGCAAATCTATCTTATAGATATTCGCCGCTTTGTTCTTGTTCGCCTTGCTTGCATTCGCCTTGGCCGATGTGTCCCATTTGAAGGACGCACATCACGGTGGTGTCGTGCAAACCTCTCCCGTGCTCAGCGATCCTGGACATGGTCATCACCAGGCCGGTCATCAGTCTGGCCATGACTCGCATGGCTCCCACGGACATCATCATTAAGCTGCGGAACATTTAACTTGCTATATTTGTTTTTTTTTTTTTTGTTTTGGGTACTCCAATAAATTGTGCTTTATATATTAAAAGTGAAGGAGCAAAGCGCTTATTGGAAATACAGATGCTGACATGTCGGATGGACTAGAGATTACAAGGAACCATGGCAATCTTCTAGTTATTACGCGGAATACATTGTTCCAGAAGCGCTATTCAATGTTATATTTCCAACTTTGAAATTGTGCAACGATAGTGCGTCTATCGGAATCTTTGGCTATAGCGCACATCTTTCAAGCCAAAACTCGTGGCATAGGTAACTCTGGGTTAACAAACCAGAATATGAAAATAACAATTCTATACAGATTCTATCTATCGAACCGGGCATGAACTTTGTGGTTAAGCAAACATCGAAGAGTGCTCCTAGTGCCCTTACAGTGATAGGAGTACCAAGCGAGAAAAAGAGACAAACTGAAGACTGGATCTACACATGAGGCCTTAGATAAGCAAAGCAATTGGTCAGCCTCTAAAATAGGTGATAGGTTCAAGCATATCTTCCAACTGGGCAAAAATTGTAACAGATTTCATTAGATTAGATTACTAGACAATGTATAGAAAAAGATATAGATATAAAGAATCCTCGATGCACAAACTCAAGGACAGTGATGCACTAGTAGATAAAGGACATCTACCCTAGGAGAACTTTGAATAGAACTTAACTCCTAAGAACCATCCACGAACTTCAGATTCAGTATAAAAGTAGTTACAAGAGGAGACCTATGACCACAGGGCACAAAAGGTCGTATGGAGCGCAGTGCAATACTTGCCAGAAATATATCTAGATTCATCAGCCCATCCAGCATTCGTACAGATTTCGGAGCGCTTTTCCAGCTTCATTCCAAAGAGTCTCTTAAAAACGTGACTTTTATAGAAGAAGCTCATTGAGGTGGTGTCTACATGGTGCAGTAGTCACTCCTAAGCATAGGAGTGAGCCATTGCGCCCGGCCTTACGACAAAAGCCTCTCAATATCCTTTAAGTTGAATATATTAGATTTGTAGCGTGTGTAGTTGCTCATCCAAAAAAAGTTGGAGGAGAGAGGAAGTTAGAGTGAAAGGTCAGTTAAAATGCGAAAAAGAGAGGGAGAAAACATAGGTGCTCTATTAGCAAAGGTGCTCTATTAGTAAAGGTAGAGTCAACGCCTTACTCGTGTTGATTATATCACTTTCCAAAATATGTATTCGTATCCTTGCAAAGGCAGGACAGTGACCTAGATGGTGATCTGTCGAGCCGGCTTCTTCAAGACAGGCCGTCAATGACGCCAGATTGCGACAAATCTTCCCTTTGCTGACGAAGAAGATATTTGGAGGCCTTTGGCTTGGTTTGTTTTAGAAAGTGCTTTGTTACGCGGCATCCAGTGGTGGACTTCAAGCGTTCCTTACCGACTACATCCGTGTGCATCGCCATCCGTCCAATCAATGCTGCCATGATTGATGTGGGGAACGTTGGGAATGCTAGTCATCTCAAGTCGACTCATAGGTCGTGCGCATCAGGCAATCGTGGGATGCTTCGTGCCTCCACAACCTGACTAATTCACCTAGCGGCATGTGAACCCGTCTAGCAGTGCCCGGCTGACTTGTCAGTGGCCTCCTCGTGGTGTCTCCTGGATGCCATATACTCTTGTGGTGGTAGCGTATTGAAGCGGCGGGCTGCTATAGGGAGAGTCCTGGGTGAATACCTCGGTATGCCAATAAATTCCAATGGTCAATGATCCTTACAGTAACGAGGCGAGTCACTGGCGCCACCAACTAGCCAGCTTCCCAAACTGGGAAGTCAGAAAAAATCTTCACTCGCGCCTTGGTCACCCCGTAGTTGTAATAGACCATTTTTCATGAATGGAGTTACAACCAGATAACTCTGCACGGGGTATCCACACAGGTGGTAATCACCCTGCCATTATGGCGGCTGGGCATTCGGATGTGCAGGCCCAAAATCCATTCCCAAATATGACCGGAGCTGGTACCTGGGACTTCAAAGGAACCAGATAGTGAATGTAGATGAGGGCTCTAAACAACTCCTTCGGCTGTGGATCCAATGGATGTGTCGGATGTTGCTCTCTCCATGTACGATTGTGTAACGAGTCTGCAACCCCAAGGCGGTCTTGCGTCGGTGGAAAGTTACATGGCGCTGGTTAATCGCTGCGCAAGCAGCGAAAGTGCCGAACCATTGTCATGGGAAACTGGTGTGGATGCTCGGCTGACGCGCGAGATCAAAGCGCAAGCTTAAGTTTTTGCCGTTTCTATTTCGGCTTATCCATAGCCACCAATTTTCTGGAAACAGCAAATCTTTATCGCGCCACGGCAGGAATACCTTAGCTTTTGTGCCACATTAACGGAGTAAATAACTAACTGTAATCGATTTCAATTCAAAAAGGTACTAAAACCCCCAAGGAATATTGCGTTCTTAGGACAAATTCTCGAACCTAGTGCCCATAATGGGGAGAAAAAGGCGTGGCAGTAAGCGTGTGTAACCAAGTAATCAAGAACAATCGGCATCGATATCATGAGCTACTTTTAGTATCACTGATTGGTAAAAACGTTTACAATGCTAAGGCGCCTAGGGAGGCCCTGATGTAGGGCTTTGTCCAGTAACGTGTACGGTCAGTCAAGAAAAAGAACCAATATTGATTCGGGTAGCGACCGAGATTGTTTGAGTCCTAACGAATCTGCCCAGGTCTGCTCGATGAAGTGCGTGAACATTCCGACATTGTGAACAATGTAGTTATTGGGGACGGGACGTGGACGTTTGAGTATGAGGCGCGCTTGAGCAAGTCGAAGCAGAAAAGCATGCGCATTTGCTTTTTCGATTCAAAAGAAGTGATCCAAATTTGTGTCATAGGGATACACTGATATTGTTGTTATTTACGCGGAGGCCCTTAAATGGTTGCGATAGCGCAGCGTAACCAACAATGACTGCTGGTGGCTCCATCACGAACCATACAGCCACTGGCGTGGCGGCATACCTGACTCAACAACACATCGCAACCCTGCCTCTGGACATCATCTTAGCTCGGTGAAAGCGTTACAACAGACCGTGACGGGGGATCTCAAAAGCATTCTGACCACCACCTTTCAGGAAGCGCACAAAAGCTGGACGACCATGCATCATTTCTAATGGACTCAATCTGATTACTTTCAAGACAAGCCCTCTATTAATGAGCTAACGAGTGTACAGTCAAATGGGGGGCAACACACCCTTGTGTACAGCGCATAAAAGTGTATAGTTCAGATTCAGATAGATTCAGGGGGGATTGATTCCCTAACTGTTCCGCTGGCTACGCCTCTGGCCCTTAGACAGGTACAAACACAAAGCAACAGTTGCAACATTCATAAAAGTACACACATATTCACTAGTTCCCAAAGCAAAGTCCAAACTTAGCTAGACTGCCATTGCTTGTAGCCATTTGCAACAATGTTGCCGTAAGTCCCGTTATACAATGTGCGCTGCCATTCGTTAAAGCCGTTATTCAGTTGCAGCAAAGCTTCAAAGGCACTCGTGCGAATGTGGTTTACAGTTGTAATTGACGAACCGCAAATTCAAATTGTTTGATAACAAAGTTAAATTGATTCAATTAAAAACAGAAGTCTCGCTGATTTACATTGTTAAGAGCGTTAGGAGAAATTTAAACAACAAAAAATTAAAAAAAAAAAATTCCGAAAATTATTCACTCCTATTATTCCTCTGGCGACCCAACTAAAACGAATAGAGTGCTCAAATTTTATAGGAAACCCTTTGAAGACATTCCCAACACGATAGAAAATATTAAGCTTGGTAAAGTCAAAATTACTTAAGTTATTATAATTATTTGTCCCAACTAATTTTGGTTGTTTTGATAAACGTGCAGAAAAGCCTGAGTTGGTTACCAACTATTACTTTTCCGCAAAAAAGTATTGCGATGTATGTTTCCTATTGACTTTGAGCATTGTAGTCGCTATGATAGGGTCGCCAGAGGAATAATAATAGTAAATATTTTTCAAAAGTTTTTTGTTGTTTAAATTTCTCCTAGCTAATTTCGGATTCTGCTGCAATTTATCGAGAAATTTGTGAAGAAAACACATTTATTTATAATTAAGTTATGTAAAGTTAAGTCAAAAATCGTCGGCCAGTACATAGAAAGTGCGCCTAGTAGTTGAAGTGACGCTTTGCCTTACCTTGGCTTTTGTTTGCCTTCATAAGATCAAAACAAAATATGGGTATAGTCCCAGTTTACTCATGCAAGTAAGACCAACTGTCCGCTGTTTCGGCTATAACTGCTGCTCCGCCTTTACTGATTTAGCTGCTAAAACCGTATTAGTTGTTTTTGTTTTTCGATAAACAAGGCAGCACGATGCCAATCGGCATTTGTGTCATCGCAAAGAGAGTCAGCAGTAGCGCTCAGAGACAAAGTAATTTGCTTTGCTGTCATTTGCTATCCTATTCTCGCTTTTGCTACGTCTAAGAAGAGCATTTCGTTTGAGTACTTTCATTTGCTGTTTGCTTCGTGCTACAACACGAAGATGGCACGAAGCAGAGTAGCCGAGGAGATATTCGCGTTTCGTGCTGCTGCTGTGTTCACAGCAAAGAAGCAGAGCAAGATTAGTTGCTATGAAAAAAATTAGCAATTTTAATCCCTGATAGTATATAATAGTTTCTCCGGTTATCTGGTTGGACACTGATCGAAACAGTGATTCTATTTACAAAAGGGATGACAAATGCAAGCAGTTTGGGAACTGGCATTTTAATACCCTATACACATAGTGTAAAAGGGTATTATACATAGACTTGTGTATGTCACTGTACAGAAAGAAAGTGCGTGGCAGACCAATAGCTCCATAGGCGAAGAAGATTAGTAGGAATATTCGTGCCGATATAGCCATGTCCGTATGAATACTTATTTCTCGGAGACCGTAAGACTTAGGCACACAGAAATTGCGAAGATTATAGAATTATATTGGTAGCTCATCCGCTGGGATGATGCTTTACAGCTACACCATAAAGCCAACCGATTTGCACTTGGCACAGCTATGCTCACAGTGGCTCCCATACGTGGACATACATATATACAGAAAGATAAAAGACAGATTGACAACCTCGATTGGGGCAGATCAGAGTGATGACTGTTTAAGGCCAGTGGATTTCAACTGGCACTACAAAAGGTTAACTATGTTATGCTGAGCATAACCTCATTACCGCAGAGTTGTCAAGCGCCCGAAACTTCGTGGTTCACCCAGGCGACGGATCCAGGTTCGTTCGGCCTTGTGTACTGAACCACAGCCTCATAAGCCTACGTGTGATCCAATAAGGGCTTTGAGTTTATCCCCAGCTTGAAGGTACAGTGGGGCCATATGGGCAATATCCGTCGGACATTGGGAACGCTGCATGATTCAAGTGAGGGTTCTGAGTATGCCTTAGACGAAGAAACCTGCGAGTAAGTAGAATCTTGTGCTCTTTTAAAGCAATTTCGGAAAATTAAAACTTGAAGAGATATGGGTAATAATGTACAAACATTAGATCCCTTCTCCCATAAACTGCGAACATTCCGTCGGTTTGCATTGCATTTTTGTGTTGTCTTCTTAGTATTTTTCGAATCAATTCCATTTCTTCTAAAACTGTTGTTTCTGTTGATTTCTAAAATATTTTGACGTATTGTCCTATTCTTTATACACTATTTAATCAACTGATAATTTAATTTAATGACAGATTAAGTTTTATTGAAATTAAAATAATTAAATAATCAGACAAACTTGAATAGTTTCATATTAGAGCAGTGATCGGCTGTCAATGTTGTGGGCATATTCAACAAAAAAGCGTGATGCTTTCTCAGTTGCCGACCCCTGCATTAGAGCAAACATATAATTATAAGCCATTACCACGCTACAACTTTGCAGCGATGGCTTCTTCTGTATCATGATAGGTTATAACAACGCGTTACCGGGTTACGGCCAGATGTATTTCTTTCATTGGAATTGGGGTTTTACATGGTGGGTCCCAAACCCTACGCACAACCCTTTTAAGGCCTGTGCTGGCTCTACTGGTCTCGAAAGAATCCAGTGCCTCATACAACAAGCTTTGACCTGCTGAGGTGGTATTCTCTAACCCGCCCACCATACGGCATAATTGTCGAATTGACTTGGTATACCGAAAACGTATCGTTGTGAGCTCTAAAAGTATATATCTAAGTGAGCGAAAATTTAAGCATTTTCTATGTTCTTTCTCATTGTGTTGTTTTTCAAACGTGAAGAGCATAAGCATTGAATGTTGGACAATCTACTCTTCTTTTTATGTGAAACATCGACGTGCGGAAAAAGCAGCACGTTAGTCATAGGATTGCCAGATTCGTGTTGCCTAATTCGTCTGGTCTGATTGGGGTGGCCTGATTCGTGTGGCTTTACACATGCTTTGTGTTTCAGAAACAAGCCATTCAAAAGTGCTGCCAGCTAAGTATCCTTATATCAAGCTATTTAGCGGTTCTGTTAGCTAGAGCAAATTGCTTGTGTGCAGATGATAGTGTATACAAGAGCCGTTGCCTTGCTCCGCAAAGTATGCTACAGAAGATGTCAAACAAACACAGCAGCTGCATCCATCAATGGATGGCTGCCTAAATGCAGCAAATATGAATGAATTTCTCACTCACACACACACACACGCACACATGCACAGGTGGCAGTCAGTCACACACATGTTGTGCGCATGCCAACAGCTACAATTACAACTGCAACAACAGCGGCTGGCACCTCTGCTGCTCTGCTGCCGCTGCTGCTGCCGCTGCTGCTGCTCTGCTGCGAGGATTTAAGACCTAGACTTGCCACAGCAAGCGGCAGTTTGGACTCGGTGCTAGTCAGAGCCACTAAAAGCCTAAGCTCGTGCAGCAGTCACTCCAGTAATTGTAGAATTCGAGAAAAAAGCCGTTAGTTGAAGGTGCTGAAAAGTTGCAACGTCTTGAAATGTCTGTGCTAAAGCGACCCTTTTGGATCTTGACTTGGTAAGTGTTAAGCGAATTTTTTTTTTCTTGTTTTTTTGAAGTGCTTAAATAATGTTGTAATTTTGTCGAAATCGTGAATGATAGTTTCCAAGTTTTGTGTGATTTTGGCATGATTTTTTCACTTATTGAACTTTCGGAACTGCAGTTACAACTATGTGACGGTGTTATAGTGATTTAACAGTTGTAACAAGGCACATATTGTGAGCTGCAGTGCTGGTCGACTGCATCACAGTAACCGTTTTGAAAATCTTCCAAATAGCTTAAAATTCTGCCAAAAACTTTCTATTTGAAACATTTTACATTTCTTAACGTATTTGCAAAGTATTGCTGCTAAGAAATATTGTCTGCAAACTACAAACTTTTGCTACAAACTAAGAAAATGAATATGACCTTAAAGTCTTAAAGTAGCGCTGTAACAGAAATGACTATACATCGGATTGCCAGATATACACTGCGATCAAAGCAATACGTCAAAGTGTCCAAAATCGCTGTGTAGAAAAGATAATATAATAATAATAACTAGAGTTCGATTTCCGTCGAAATTCAACGACTTAATACACGCTCTCATACGAAGAGGAGAAAAGAACACACGAAATAACAACTTTTGTGTGTCCAATGTGTTTTGTTGTTTTCTTTTTACTTCAAATCCATTTTTACCTGACTAAAATGCAACTTATCCAAGTAAAACTTATATTCTGCAAACCGCAAGCATTTTTTCTTTCGAATGGTATAGGTTTCAAATGAAAATGTTGTGTTATTGCTCAGTAATCGGTACCACACTAAATTTTAAAATGTATATATGTCCCCTACTTAGCTTACAGCTCCCCTGTCAGTCCTAACACTTTTATAAACTTAGTTATATGGGATGGTTGCAACCGGGTCATATCGGTCATCGAGATCCCTTGTGCACCTAGGAGCGTCAACCTTCATCTCGCCAGAGCATCACATTCAGCTAGAATGCGCTGGGAGTTCACAGAACCTGCAGGTACCGGAGCTGCTGATGCCCAGCTAGCTCAGTTGACCCCTAAGTCTACAGTGTTCAGTAAGTAGACCTATCAATATACTAATAGAATTCTCTGCTAAATGTGATAGTTTCTTGAGTCTGCTTAGATTGTAAGAGCCGAGGAACTGTTTGGCCTATCTAAGGCCTGCAGTGCTTATCCAGTTCGTGGCTCGTCCTAGTCTTTCCTCTTCGCTAAGAAGTTTCTTGCTGATGTGTCTGCCAATGCCACAGAAAGACTCTGGCCCTATTTCTGAGCTTTGTTTGGGTCACGGGTCCGCAGCTCAGTTCCATCGATATGACAAGTTAATCTAGAGATGTCCAAGAGCTTTTTGGGGAATAACATATCGTATCTGGTAGTACCGAATTGTATAGCTTTTCGTAGTTCGAAAATGCACCGTTGTTCTTAAGAGAAAACACAACATTGTGGCAATTCTTCTGAGACATTTTGAGTTTGGGATGCTCTAAGCTTCTATTTCTTCTTAACTTCTGCTTGTTGTTGAAATACATAAAGAATTTTAAAAGTACATATAAGTTTTCTCTGATTAACATATATTAAAGCAAAAACGCCTAATCTTCGAGAGATAAAACTATGTTTTGAAGACATGCAGTGAACACGCTCACTCCATCTGCAATAACTCATGATTTTGCATTTCAATTCAACTTTTTTGCCATATTTTGTTCGCTTTTGAAAACGTTCTAGGACTTATTGAAGCATTTTAATCAATTTCAGTCCAAAGTTCTTAAAAAATTCTAGTATGTTTTCTAGCGCAATTGCACCGAATTTCACTGTTGTTGTTTGCCAAATCTTTGTTAAGAGCGTCTTCAAAACGGTTAAGATAAAAGCTGCAAAACGTTAAGAACGCAAGTGTTCCTAAAATCAGCTACGGCGGAAACAATATGGAAATGGAACGTGCGTTTCTAAGCACTAATGGAATTGGGCCGCATTGAGTTGTGAAGTTTTTCAGAAATCGTTGGGTTCATTCGCAAAAAGTTCTCGTAAACACTTGCCGACAATTATGATGAGCAACATTCACCGTAGTATATCCAAAATTGCTCTCATTTTTGATAAGTTTTTTCTTAGTGCTATATTATTCCAAAAAAAAGGACGTGCCTAGGTAAACGAAACACGCGTTTTAGCTTTAAGCTCAGATATCTTTTGATGGAAAATAATATTTGGACAACGAACTATCACAAAAACAAATTCTAAAAATGTGTTATTTAGGTACTTTTTTCGTTAAAGACCCAAAATTTCCGTTTTTTATATAAAATTTAATATATTAATATAACCAAATTTGCGATCATAATGGTATGCCCATAGAATAATAGTAACAAGGTAAGATTACTGTGCCACCAGCCCGCTTTATGCGTTTCAATTGTTTAGTCGGCTGCATTTTGGCAATCAATTTGACAAAGTATTCTTACCTTGTTATTATTTTACCGCAAAAAACACACCAAGGCAGTAGAGAAATTGCCAATTATTTGCTCATTTTACGTATTGTGTTACTGTTACTTGTTGCTATCTCTCAGGAAATTTTCGAATTCCATGGTTAGAAGCACTCCAAGTTTTCGTTTTCTTTGAAAGAAACCAACTGCTGACCTGCTAAATCACATTGCATTCTTCGGACAGCTCGTTCGAGAGCTGCCATATTAAAAAAATAACCTGTTCATGTCTTTGCTCGTCTTCCGGGCATGTCAATGAAATGAAATGTTTGGTCAATGAAACCGATTAATCAGAATGAGTGAAGCACTTTCTCTTCTTAGGGTTGTCGCAGAAGCTACAATTCTAATCTCTAGTCGCAATCCGAAGCGCTAAAACTATCCAGAAATACTGCTTAGCTAACAGAAAAATCGACTTTTTCAAGACTGGAAAAGGAAAAGAAGATTTTTGTAGGATAATCCGCAGCCTTATAAGCTGAATTTTACTGCCTCATGCCATATTACGTTTCTGAAAACACCATAACCGGATATCACAGTGAATCGTTCAATGCAGCCAGATCCAGAGTAAAAGGGTATTACACAGGAAAGCTGGTAGCTGTTTTATAGTAAGTTGGCCTCTCTAAATTCAAATCTGGCCACCATTTTGTTTCATCATTCCAAAAACTGTTTTTAAAAACATGCAACCACTCAAAATTTTCGACAAGAGCGATTAGGATTAAAATTGTTGGCAGTACAGCTGAGGTAACTGGCAAACCGAAAAATGTAAATGTTTTATATATGTAACGCTTTTCTTATTTGAAAATCATATTTAAAATGAATAAAAATAGATTCTTATGCGATATTCTGAATTTTTCGAAATTTGAATTTCACGCAATACATGTTCAATCGTGATGAAACTGCAACTATATTTTTTACGGTCTATGAATTTCAAAATAATCGGAAAAGAGTTACAAATTAAAAAATCTCGAAAACTAGAGCTGCTGCAGCAAAATGGTGTTCAGATTTGAATTCAGCGAGGCCAAATTTTCCCAAAAACAACGGGTAACAATTGCAGCATATCCGTCTGTCCGTCGGCCTGTGTGAACACATATATATCGGAGACCATAAGAGCTAGCGGCATAAAGGTCAACCGCAAGATGCACATACTTTCGGCGAAGTTGAGGTTTGTCGAATTGTTTTGTTATCTGTTGGTGTTCCTCGTCAGCCGAGTCTCCCAAACGGAGGTATGCTTTGTTGTATACAAATTATCCAAATCGGACAAAAACATCGAAAGTTATTTTCAAAAGGTACCAACTTCATACATAACAATAAGAAAAAATATCTTGTAGTCTGTTAGTTTCGTCTGTTGAGAGTGGTTTCTTCTACTCATTTGAATACGGAGACCAAAGTAACCAATGTTATCGATATGAGCTCTACACTCTTTTAGAACCTAGTGCCGTTTGGTGTTCTTCGGCCTTTCGCGAGGCACTCTCAAGCACCAAGTTGTAGAGGCCGCTACAGAGGGCAACTCCTTGTCTGAAGCCTTAGTCGGTATCAAAATGTTAAGAGAGTGACAGAGCTGCGTGTGTTGGTCAAGATCATTAGCGAACTGGCATTGCGGCTTATACGTGATCTCTCAACGTATCGACAATCGAAACGTCATATGTCATATGTTACAACTACTATTTACTCTTAAAGTCATCAAAGTTTTTTTATCATTCTTGGGTTAAGATTAAGCTTCATTTTACAACTTTACATCCTTCTACACTTTACCATAATTTGGCATTACAACTTGTAAGCACTTTATGCCCAAAACTACAATACGTGCACTGGAAGGTCCTTCCAAAAAATGGTATAGAACTAACCTATTGAGCACAAGTTGTTTGCTGCCGTAGTTCAATTGCATTATGCAGCAGAAACAACAAATAGCAGGCCCTAAAATCCAAACGCCTAGAGAACAATGCAACTAAAAGAGACAAAGCCCAAGCACATTACACACACACCCACACCAACTCACACTCACTCACACCCACTCACACTCACTCACACTCACTCACACCCACTCACACACAGACATCGGAAGCTAGGGTATGCATCATTATTTTGCGAATAAAGCAATTTTTGCCACCCCTAATCCTAAGCAGGCTATCAATTGGGCGAAGCTGGGTTAAGTGTAGGCTGCATCTCTCGGCTAGAACACAGCTACAGCTACTACGTCATGAAGGCGCTAATGCTGCTGCTAGCAATCATTCACTTAATCACTCAATCATTCAATGCAGCCAGTCAATATCTTAGTAAAAGCGATTCCTACAATTGTAGCATTAAAAATTCAAAAATCATCACGAATGACACATTAAATGAGCCGAAACTCAAGCCCTGACCCTAGTGCACAGTACCCCAGTTCGGTTGCCTATGATTTGGCCAACGCCAAAGGCATACAAGCAAGCATGTCAACCTGGTAACACACACACACACACACACACACACACACACACACACACAAACACACACACACACACACATGCACATGAATCGCGTGAATGTATAAACCTTATAAGCATTCGCCATATGGCATACAATAAAAGACATTTTGTAATTTAGCAGCTCAAAAGGGGAAACAAGACAAACGCCCGCGGCCAACAAACAACAAACCTAAGAGAGTGGTGGGCGTGGCAAGGGTGGCGGCGTATGTGCATATGACCAACTACCAACTGGCGACTTGGTAACCCATGTAACTCTGTTGTGGCATACGCACGTGGCAAGCATGTCATTGCCAAATATGTTGCAATTTGCAATTATATAGAAAGGATGCACAGCAACTATCTCTCTCTCGCTCTTTCTCTTTGCGAATAATTACAAGCACTTTGCATACATTACGCGCATCAATGTCAAGCTTATTGATATACTGTTTGTCAAGCGTAAGCGTAGGTGCTCCGACTCGTATGCCGTCACGAAAACCTGTTAGTACGGTAGAAGCGTGCACAGACAAGCGAGAAGCTGACAAAACAGTGAGAGCGAAAAGAAGAGCATGCAGGCATATGCTAGCGCCATCTATCGTGTGGCTTTGCTAGCTTATTGATGTGCAACAATCACGGCAAGCCGAAGAACCACTTGGATTTGTATCATTTAGTATGCAAATTGTGAATTGACCCTTAGTGGAAGTGCGGGTACTAGTTCCTTTGGGGACAGTCAAGCTACAGTACGTAGCATCATGGCGAAAGCCATCAGAGTTGAGGGAAGGCGACTGCTGTTTACCATCGCTGCACTCTTTTTGCGTTAGTTTGGCGACAGTCCGTTTTGTTTAGACAATCGTTTTAGAGTACAAGCGGCACTCGGCACCACAGCAGCTTCTCTCAACTCTCCTCTCCCCTTAATTATGACAATGCCCACAAAACAGACTGCAATCGGTACGATTGCGCCCTTGCTTAAGACACTGGCGTGAGTTCGTGGCATTGGCTATTGATAGAAAGTGCGATAGATGTGTCCCAAAAGGGACTGACGGAACGTGATTTCACAAACTAGTTTGTTCTTCTTGAAAAGTAATTAGCGACATTGAGAAAGAATACAAATGTACATAAATAAAATAACGTTGTGTCTCCTTGATTTCGCCATCTTGAATCAATCTCTCAATCCAATATCGAGCGAAAAATTATAAAAATATGAAGTAATAATACAAAAAGGCTCTGGCCCTATCATGGTGTTCGCAGCGCCATTTCTTGCCAGTCCATCCGCGAGTTCATTTCCTGGACTAACTTAGTGTGCCCGGGACCCATCTAAATGAATCTTAGAATCTTCCTAGAAGCTCCAATTTGAGTCGGGTTTCACGAACCAACTTGGAATTCCTAGCTCCTTCGTAAGGTCTTTGTGAGATTACATTCACTCTTGTTCCCAAGGCGATTGCTCCGTAGAAGAACATCGGTCTTATTACCATCGGGTACAGCCATCTTACGATTTTAGGTGAGGTTCAACTTAAAAAAGCACTAAAGTTTGAATTGAATTTTTTGAATATTATTGATGATGATGATATTATTATGTGATGTAAAATTTGTAATAATCGAAATCGATGTTGTGCTCACAATAGTGAAGTTTCGAAATCTTATAGATTATTATGAATTGACTTATTGATATCGGCCATAATGAATGCTCTATTTTCTCGAGCTCGTTAACAGCTGTGCACAAATTTTCCGCTAACTTGGAACCGCCATCTTGAATTTAAGTTGTAACGAGGGCTGCCACCATACTTCAAAGAGTTATCATTTAATAAATTTAAGCTTTAGAATTAGTTTTATAGCATCCTGAGTGACAAAAGATAAAACTCAATATGTAATTAAATGGCGATTATTGCCAAGTTCGTATGGCTAAAATCTGTCTAGAAACAACGAAAAGTGGTATTAACTTTGGTTTGAAACACACCAAGACTTAAGGCAGCGTGCAGTGTTTGTCCATATCGCGCATTGCGTATACGACTAGGCTGCCACTTTTGCTTTCCGTTGCGTCGAGCAAATGAGTTTGACACCCAAGCCCCTACGCCCCCACCCGCCCATACACATTAACCCTTGCTATGTCGTTGTCAATTAGCACGCACAGACGGAGAACTGGAGCACATATCCGTACAGAGAGCGGCCAGAGCATGAGCAAGATGTTGGGTTGAAAGTAAAGATATAAGCTGCAAGTAGAAAGGACTAAAAAACGAACTTATCGCCCAAAACTGTACTGGGTACTAAGAGTCCTTTGGCGTTATGTGCTGCCAACTGAACAGACATCAATCCGTCATTTGAGCTATCTATCTTGATTTGGTCGAGTTAGAAATGCAAGATACATATGCTAAAATTGGAAAACTACAGCACATGAGCGTGTGTATCTGTGTGTCTTTGTGTGTGTGTGTGTGTGTGTGTGTGTGTGTGTGTGTGTGTGTGTGTGTGTGTGTGTGTGTATTGAAACAGTTATATGCATTGTTCGGCAGCCGTTTGGCTTTTTCTTGCACACTAGTCGCACATTTTACTTATAATTTTCCAGCTCAAGTATTTAATTGCTAGAACCGCTCTTGGAGGCCTAGAGATGGGTGCCAAAGGAACAAAAACAAAAAAAAAAAAAAAAGGAAAGCGCGACAATTGCTGTTAGTGCACTTTAGTAGAGGATTATGAGAGTGCAGCAGAGGGTTTCCATTGTTAGATATACACAATGGACAATGGGCAGGCTAGGGCTGCTAGTGGGATGGCCATTTGGCGGCTGTCCTTGCCAAGCATGTAGGAATCATCATCAAGTCATTATCGTTATAAATATATTATTAAATTCCCCTTTCTCTCTTTTGTGAAAACAGCATGTTTGCCTATATGAGTTTCTCGCAGTGGCGGCACTGGAGCTACAGCATACCCACCATGACAGCCACAGAGAATGTAAGCGCAATTCATGCAGATTTCCAGCGAAATCCGAACACTACCACTACAACAGCACCGCATTCACCGCTGCCAGCACCGGCTTTGCCCAAAATCACCAGCGATTTCAAGGCTAGCCGTATATACGAGTCCTTTCGGCTGCCCACAGCCAGCACGCTGTTGCAACGCTCATCTCGGGATAACCGCAACAAAGTTTTCGAGAATGCCACAAATCTCAGCGGCTCAGTGCAGCGCTTGCCGCGCACCGCGGCCCCGGCGGACATGTTGAGCCGTAATATATCCATTATACTCGAGAATCTTTTGAAAAGCTATGAGCAATCTCAGCTGCCCACACATGGTCAGGATTTGCCGACAGTGGTGCGCACCAATATACTCATACGCAGCATGGGTCCCGTCTCGGAGTTGGATATGGACTATTCAATGGATTGCTATTTTCGGCAATACTGGCGCGATAAGCGTTTAAGCTTTAAGGGACCCATTAAAAGTCTATCTCTTAGCATCAAAATGCTGGACAAGATCTGGCGACCGGATACGTATTTTTACAATGGCAAGCACTCGCATATACACACAATTACCGTGCCGAATAAGCTGCTGAGATTGGATCAAGATGGCGGCATACTCTACTCAATGCGGTAAGTTGGACTAGTATTGGCAAGAGTTTGTAGTTTATGCCTGTTTGTCAGAAAAACTTGAACAGTAAGGCTACTGAGTAAGAATAGTTTGAAACGCAAATCAAGTGAAACGCTTTGGTGCTGACAACTGAACAGCACAGCGCATTCAAAATTAAGCGTAATACTAGATTTTTTTCAAGTTGTTTTCAAGAACAGTTTGAAACGCCAGTCAAGTGAAACGCTTTGGTGCTTACAACTAAACAGCATTTTGAATTTAAATTTAGTATAATAATAAATTTCTTTTTCGAGTTGTTTTCAAGAACAGTTTGAAATGCAAATCAAAAGAAACGCTTGTATGTTGACAACTACACAGAATTTCGAATTCATAATTTAACTGCACGAAACGAACATTTTAAAACGCAAATCAAGTGAAACGCTTTGGTGCTGAAAACTAAACAGCATGCCGCATTCAAAATTTACCGTAATACTAGATATCTTTTTCGAGTTGCTTTCAAGAGCAGTTTGAAACGCAAATCAAGTGAAACGTTTTTTTTTATGATGACA
This sequence comes from Chymomyza caudatula, assembly GCA_035041775.1. NCBI lineage: Eukaryota > Metazoa > Arthropoda > Insecta > Diptera > Drosophilidae > Chymomyza > Chymomyza caudatula. Next base: position 2,207,295 of record JAWNKW010000070.1, read on the forward strand.
ACCGTACTTGAGTTCAAAAAACTCAGTTCTTGCTTACTACTTTGAAAAGTTCACAGCACGTGCTTTTCTAGCTACCAAATATACGAAAACATCCGTAAACGATGCGTTAAACTATATAGACTGCGTGTAAGAGTTGGATCGCAGCTCCTACAACTCCTACAGCTTCTACAGTGCTTTTGACAAAACTTTTTGCTTTTTGAAGCGAACTTTTAATGGCAGAAAGCTGCTCCGAATCAGGGTGTATGAAGTGAACAAAATAACTAGAGTTTAGGTTCCATGTACGACTCAAAACAATATATATATATGTAAATTTGTGTCTTTAAATGTCGTGATTCGAAGCCGCACTATAAATGTTTCGCAGTTGTAGCCAGCGTTACAGAGATATGAATACCGTCCATAACCGACATCGAAACTGTTATCTATATGTATATCTTTTGATGCGTTTATGCGGCTTTTATGTTTCTATAGCAACAAATCTAAGAATGTATTTACTTAAGTATTCAAAATAGTTCATGAACCACACTTTTTAGTTATGCAGCATGTGCCGAACCCTGAAATGGAGCAAATTTTTGACGCAAATGATTCGCTTCAAATATGAAGTTTTTGCAAAACACAAATTTTATATTAAAGTGAGTTTTTATTGGGGTTTTACTCCATTTCGATTTTTATCGATATTTTACATCGATAATTTATATTAATATTTTGTATCGATATCTTATATCGATAACACTTGATTGCGCACAATCGTGGAGGCTAAACCTTTGTGTTCATTAGAAAGGAAAACAAATTAGCTTATACCAAAATCAATGCTGGCATTCCTTTTGATTTTCAAATTCAAACGTTCGATTGAAAGCTTAGGTCAGAACGAATGAATGGAGGGATTCAGGATCTACTCCGTACCAAGGTATGCTTAACAAGCTAGTCTCGCTCTGGCAGCCTTACTCCTGCACTCTCCCACTCTTTTGGCTTGCCTATATGTCAGTTTCGTTGCCAACTTCTCTATGAGGTAGAGAGAGGTATTCTCTCTACCTTGTTAAGTAAACCCTGTTATAGTATAAATACCATAATGTTACTAAGCTCTTTTGAATCTCTTATTTTCGCACAGCTTAACTATCAAGGCCACCTGTCCCATGGAGCTCAAAAACTTTCCCATGGATCGCCAATCGTGTCCACTAATCATTGGTAGCTGTAAGCAAACTTTGAACATTGAAGCGTAAAAAGTATAACTTACTCATAGTAATCATTACCACTAGATGGCTACACAAATCAGCAGCTGGTCTATGAATGGAAGAACCATGACGATGCCGTAAGCTTTGTGCCCGGCATGACGCTCAATCAGTTTGATTTGATCAGCATGATGCATCGTAATTTCACCTTTACTCGACGCGAAGGTGACTTCTCCGTGCTACATGTCGCCTTCAATCTCAAACGCCATACGGGCTATTTCCTCATACAGGTGAGTAGTTCCGAAACTACGCATGCAAAGCAATCAAAATCCTAACATTTTTCTCAGGTCTATGTACCGTGCATTTTGATTGTAGTGCTGTCGTGGGTTTCATTTTGGATACATCGCGAGGCGACCAGCGATCGTGTGGGACTGTGCGTGACAGCCGTGCTTACGCTCTCCACCATTAGTCTGGACTCACGCACCGATCTGCCCAAGGTCAAGTATGCCACTGCCTTGGATTGGTTTCTGCTCATGAGCTTTCTGTACTGTATTGCCACGCTCTTGGAGTTTGCCGGCGTGCATTATTTCACCAAGCTGGGCAGCGGTGAGATACCGCGCATGGACGAGGAATGGGAAGACATAGATGCTGCAGCAGATGCAGCCGAGGTCGGCAATGATGCTTTTGCTGTCGAAGATGTGGAGAATTCCGACGCTGCTGACGATGATGACGATGACGACGATGATGATGATGATGATGGTGATGATGAGAATGATGAGCAGTTTGATGAGCATGAGCCGTCTTGCGCGCCAGCCTATGCTGAGAGCGAAATATGCATGTGCTCCAACAATGTGGCATTCGATGCACGCTGCCATCCGCCGTTACCCGCAGCCATTAGAAGAGAGGCGGCTTTTCGCAAGCGCAATGCGCTAATTTGTTCCATTTACAATGTAAGACAGTAAAGTACTAAAAGGTAGCAGCACACTAACTATGTCAGTTCTTTGCAGGAACCCAACCATATATTTCCGGCACCCTCCTCTCATGCCTCGACCATGGAGCGCACTACGCAAACAGAGCCGCCAGTCGTATCCCGCGGACGCCAAATGTGGCTCTGTCTCAAGGGCGATGTGAAATTCCGCAAGCAACGTGAACGCGATGCTGCTGCCGAGAATATTGGCCATGGGCGTGGACACAGCTATGTCAATAGCGTCTCCTTAATAGATCGCGTCGCGCGCATTGCTTTTCCCATGTCCTTTGCGCTTTTTAATTTGCTCTACTGGCTGGCCTATGGCATGTACAAGAAGGAGTTCTCCTGGTCCACCATCAAGGTTTAAAAGTCCCAGCTAACCCACTGCATAATGCTCATTTTTAGCCACGTACAAATACTTGCATTTAAACGCAGAGCTACAAGTACTCGCGATTCATAATAATAATAAACATACACAAAAAAAAATTCTAACAACTAGTTCTACAATTACTTTGCTTTTATGCTTCAGTAAGTATGTGTGGGGTTCCCCTTTCGAGCAGCTCGTTACCTGGCCTAATACTGCACAAGCTCGTTATTTGTACACTCTATTGTGTTTATCAGCAATTGTATTTACGCTTTGTCAATCCCATAAACAAACCTGTTTATTCATAATTTAAGTCCCGGCCTAGAATGTGTTCCCAGCTGATTTCTAACAAATATTTGCTTGACAAACACAGAACAAAACAACAGTTGATGCTGTCAGATGACGCAATAAAGAAGGAGGTACATTTTCCGTGCGGGTGCAGCAAGAGCGTAGCAAAGCAAACCTACAATTTCTGGCATTCCCGGAAATGAGCTTGCGGTTGAGCTAGTAAGAGACCAAGCTGCGAATGCCAGAACCCTTTTGTGCCTTAGGGCAACTACTAAGAGGAGAGCAAAACCCAACCCAATTGGACGGACAATACGATCCTCAGACAGGCCAAATTACTCCTAGGCACCTATAACTTACATAGGTTCAATAAAATATCACAGCTAGTGAAGAATTCTATTAGGATTCTGACAGGATGAAGAGACACTTTCACAAACTGGGCATCACTAGCTGCAGGTTCTGTGAAATTAAAGATTAATCCGCGTCGCACGTACTAGCTGAATGTGACGCCCTGGCGAGGAGAAGGATGTGCCTATGGGTATATAGAATCTCGATGACCGAAATAGCCCGACTAGAACCATGCCAGATAATCAAATTTATCGCACAGATAGAATTAGCAGGGTAGCTGTAAGCTAAGTAGGGGCACAATAGATCTCTAGCTGGCGGTGCAATAGTCCCCAATAACATTATTATTAAAGCTTAAATTCCGGAAACGGGCAAGCTAAAAACTGGCCAAAAACTGACCAAAAACTGGCCAAAAACTCGTATCTGCTTACCGCGACCTGCAAAGGACATGTCTCGCTCTGCTTCAATTCCTTGCGTTGCCAGTTCGCTTGAGTGTTGTAATCGCGTAACTCAAGATCAACATCGAAACACTTCTAACGGCGGTCTGTTAGATGTTAGAAATAGTTCAAGTCAAAAAGGTAACGTCGTCGTTGTTGTAAGAGATGTAGAACACAGAAAATGTCATCACCGAAAACGCCTATTTGAAAGAATAAAAAAATTTGAAAAAACGCTGCTTTAAATGTATTGCTCTAAAACGAGATTACGTTGAGAAATAAAATCATTTTTTGCCAAAATATATGTTTTTCATTTAAAGCCTTACTAACTTATTCAACTGCCTTCGTAGGTGGCACTTGTAGTAGCACTTGCTAGTCCTAGTAGCTTAGGGGGCGTTCATATGTCATCATTTAATAATAATGACGTCATCATTTTGTTTGAATTTTTTTGAAAAAAAACAGGATATAACTGCGCAGCGACCGTATGATGTAATATATGGACGGCCCCTTACGTGAATATCCCATTCTCCTTAACTGCTCAAATCACTTCAAAAATAACACAAGCTCTTTCTTGTCCTCTCCAGCGTCATTTGTTGCGTTCTCAGCTGTTTTTAGTTCCATCCTCACAGCTTTCCCCTCATCATCTTCGCCGCCATCTTTTATCTTAATCCTCATATTCACCTTTATCTTCATCTTTACCACTATCATCATCTTCAACTTCATCTTTATTTTAATTTTCATCTTCACCATCAACTTCCACTCCACCTTCATTTAGAAAAAAAAAATATATATAAAAATGTGCAGAGACCGTATGATGTAATATATGGTAGGCCCATTTGACAAATTTCTCCCAAACCTTCACCTTTATCTTAGCTGCTTCAATTGCATAAAAAAGTACACAAGTTCTTTCGTATCATTTCCAGCATCACCTGTTGCACTCTCACCTGTTTTCAGTTCCATCCTCATCGCCTTCTCCTCATCTTCTTCCTCATCATCTTATATCTTTATCCTCATCTTCAAATTCATCTACCTTTATGCTCATCTGCATCTTCCCCTTCATTTGTATTTTCATTTTCAATTTCATCTTCACCTTCTCATCCCTTCATGTTCTTCTCCTTTCTCTTCATCTTAAGTTTTTTCACCGATAACAAAACGAAAATGCATATTTACGTCAAAATACTATATTATAATATTAGGCTGAGCGCCGTAGTACACAATCTGTAGCACAAGTAATGCCTGCATTTGAAATGAAAACACCTTCCTCATTTTTTTCCATCTTCATACATGTTTTCATTGTCATCTGCATCGTTATCCTCATCGGCATCTTCATTCTAATTCTGATCTGCATCTCGTTATGCTTTTTTCCATTCTCTTCAATTCATTTATTGGTTCTTCGTCTTAAGCTTTTTCAACGTTTATAATAATACGTTAGGAAAACCAAATAAACCACATTAAAGGCATAAAAACTTTCGGCAAACTAACAAAATTTCTTTCTCTGAAATGTAAGTCACGAAATATGCAGTTACGACATAGAGTAATAGTTTGAGAGCATACACGTGTCGGCTTTTAGCAGCAAAACAATCGTCTTTTGTTACTGTACAACTACATTTAGCTTGTTTACTCACTTTCACTTCAATATAAACTACAATATGCACGGCTTTTGACATGCTAAGCTGATGTATCGACACTAGCTTAGCGCTAGATGGCGCCACGCGCCCAAACGGACTGCCAAGTGGCAACTCTATAAGCATTAAAACCGCTCAGAAAATGTTGAATGAAGCCTGAGCCATCTGAGCGCGACTCTTTCACACACACACACACACACACACACACAGACACAGATGTGTACGCTGCTAATGCGCAGGCTTGCCACTAGCCGACATGCAACATCTTTGGCAGCATCCGGAGGCAGCAAAGGAGCTTCATCAGAGGCATCCTTCGCCGAATCGCAATCATTCGTTAGATAGACACGGTGAGTGCTTCACACGCTGCGCGTCGCACACGGATACGTAATATTACGCACACAGTGACAGAGTTGTCATACGAACCATAAGAGAAAGTGATTTTCGTGTGACAGTTAATGTTACATTGTCGTTGCCGTTGTTGTTGTTGTTTTTTTTTTCGAATTGTGTACACTTTTTTTTTATTTGTGACACATTTCTATAAATGATTTTCGTGAGTTTCACTTTGATTTTTCTTCGATGTGTTGTGTTGTTGCTGCTGTACACACTCTCGCTGCGTATACTTAATATGTGTTGATTTCTATGGAAAAACGTGCAAAATGTGGGCCGCGCGGCAAGTGAGCGTGTGTGTGTGTGTGTGTGTGTGTGCGTGTGTGTGTGTGTCACAGTTAGCGCTGTGTGTGATTGTTGTTGTTGTTCTTCTTCTTGTTGTTGCTGCATAGTTACTTGCCGCTGTGCCACAAAACTGTGTAGCTGTGTGACAGTAAGCGAAATCGTGCATGAAAACGAAAGTGAAAGTGAAATGCGCTTAAACTTCCGCCTGCTAATGAGCTGTTGATGGCTAAAGCAATAACTCAGCTCTTAGATAAAGTGACAAGCAAATCGCAAGCTGCAGCAAATCTAATAACTATTAAGAGCTAGGTCTATTAACAAGTCAATTGCAATACTTTAAGCATTTCAAAAGAAAGATGATGCATTCAGTTTTTTTTTTTTTTTTGTAACTTTCAAAATGTCAGCCAATTAGCCGTAAATGGCACAAAATCAATGCAATATGTGCACAAATACAAATGCATTTCGACTAAGTTCAGGGCAGCGCAAAAAGCAATTGCTAAATAGGTCAAACAAATGAAAAAAAAAAAAAAAAAATGAGAGAACAATGACGTTTAAACGTTGTCAACGTTCAAATGTTAAAAATGGCTGCTAAAACATTGCTTATGCTAATGGCAACACCAAAACTAACACCAATGCCATAAGCTGCATGTGCATTTGTCTACAGTTGGACGTATGTGTGTGTGTGTGTTTGCCGTCACGTTGCGGCAGGTTGCGCTTGTCGTTGTCGTTGCATACATTGAGGGGCAGCACTTCAATGGCATTCGATTATGTACACACACACACACACACACTCTTGCCCACTAGCATAGTGCAACATCAAAAAGTCATGCTTAAGGTTGACACAGTCCACACACACACACACACACAACACACAACATTAACATATTGTTATTATGTCAAAAAAAAAAGAAGAGATCCGCACATACTTTATAACGCTCAGCGCTGCGTTTTAGAGCCGTAAGCCGTGAACCCAGCCTAAAACTCGGTACACAATCACTTTACGTATACGGTCAAAAATGCTCACGGAGTGTGTGACAACTGCAGACGTAGGATTCCAGCTATAATGGCGCGAGATCTTTTGCGAGCTTCCGCTCAGTTCTATCACTTAGCTAAACCCTATTAACTAAGATCTTTCCAACAGCGTCGCTTCGTCTAACGCGATTCCATGTCCACCTAAGAGGCACATCTTTGCCAGTGGTTGCCAGTGCATAGCTGAGCGTATGAGTAATACTGCTCAAATTCAAACAACTCCGTGTGCTCCTTTATTCCTTATTTATGCAGTCAGCATTCTAACAGAGTTTTTAGCCACTTTTTGAAGCTATTCGGGTTATGGTTAGGTTATGTTTAAGCCTGATTTTTACCTGGCACACATGGGCCGAGAGTCGACACGTAGCATCTTTCCTTCCATATATCCCTTCTCCTTTCACCCTTTGGGCATACCTGCTTTTAGCGAGGACCAACCCGATGCTGCTTTGTAATCCGCTATACATTTGGCGCTGATTTTGCACAGTTCTGACAGACGCACAGTGGCGCCAACTGACTTCTTTTTCGGCACAAATCATAAATAAAGATATTTTCTCCAAAAAAAGCATATAACCGAGAATTCTTTAAACTTCTGCGATGCTTCCAATAAATATGACTAGAGGGCTTTAAAAAAGGGGTAGTAAAGTTAGATTTTCCCACGTGTGGTGAGCGGGTTAGAGAATAACACCTCAGTAGAACAAAGCTTGTCGCATGAGGTGAATAACAATGACACTGGGTTCTTTCGAGACCACTAGAGTAAGCCCAGAACTCACCACATAAAACCACAATTCCAATGAAAGAATGTATTTGCATCAGGCCGTAACCCGATAACACGGGTTGTTATGGCCAGTTAAGAAGAATAATGTCTTCAAAGGCTTTCTTATTGAATTTGAGCACTCTAGTCGCTATAGTTGGGTCGTCAGAAAAATATTAAGATTAAATAACTTTTGGAATTTTTTTTTTCATTTTTTTGTTGTTTAAGTTTCTCCTAGCTAGTTTCGGTTGTTTTGAAAAACGTGCGGAAAAGTCTGAGTTGGTAACAAACTGTTTATTTTTTGTTTAAATTTGTCGTAGCTAATTTCGGTTGTTTTGATAAACGTGCAGAAAAGTCTGAGCTGGTTACCAACTGTTACTTTTCCGCAAAAAAATGAATTTTATGTTTTTCGACGATTTAAGCACTCTGACATCTTTTCCGTCAATTTAGCGATGTTTTTGTGTTGGGCATGTCTTCAAAGGAAGCCCCGTGGTGAGCGTGTTAGAGATTACCACCTCAGCAAGTCAAAGCTTGTCGTATGAGGCGACTAACAATGACACTGGGTTCTTTCGAGACCAGTAGAGCAAGCCCAGGTCTTAAAAGGGTTGTGCGTAAGGTTTGGGACCCCCCACGTACGTATTTACATCAGGCCGCAACCCAATAAAGGTTGTTATGCTTAGTTAAGAAGAAGAATACAAAAATTTTTCTCACATATTGGTTTTGGATTCGATAAATTGATGCTTTGCGTACATTTGAACATCAATTTGAGCAAAATCGTTAGCGAAATGTCGCAGTTATGAGGGAATATCGAAAAATCCACGATCGACAAATTTATGGAATTTCCGCTCAAAAAACATACCTTTTCGGGTAAATTTCAGGTCGCTAATTGCGAACTAGGAAAATTTAATGAAATTCATGCACGGGTTTCAAATTATCGCTATTTCGAATAACTGCAATCAGCCAGTTTTGGACTAATTTTGATTTTGTATTTCTAGAGAATCTAAACAATCAACAGGTTTCGGTAAGTTTCGATTCTTTTGCCCTCTAAATTAATGCCATTTCATTTCACTACAAAGTTGGATACTTTTCTGCGAAACGGTATCTTTAGATTCTGGACGTACATATAAAAAAAATAAACAGTTGTTAACCAACTCAGGCTTTTCCGAACGTTTATCAAAACAACCGAAATTAGCTAGGAGAAACTTAAACAACAAAAAATGAAAAAAAAAAATGTCGAAAATTTTGTACTCTTATTATTCCTCTGGCGACCCAACTATAGCGACTAGAGTGCCCAACACAAAAACATCGCTAAATCGCCGGAAAAGTTATCAAAGTGCTTAAGTCGTCGAAAAACATGCAATTTGAGATTTTGGTTTTTTGGCCAATCCCAATACTTTTTTGCGGAAAAGTAAAATGGTTTATGAACTACTGAACTATATCTACAACCTGTAATAGTTCACTTCAAAAGTTCCAAGTCTCTATAACAGAGTGTTACTGAGAGCAATTTGCAATATATTGGCTATAATAAATGATTAGAACAACAGAAAATGAATGGTCAGAAGAAAGTACTTTTGTGCAAACCTTTTACAAAAGTGCACGTTTCTTGCAGTGTATCGCCTGAAATTCAATTAGATGTTGTATTGTGCAGCAACTGGAAATACAAACAGATTGTGCCCCTTTATCTTTTGTGACGCATTTTTTAACGCTGAACTTTATGTCCTGCAGCTGACAATTTCTTACGCTCAATCAAAAAAACTTTTGATGAACCTAAAACGAAAGCCTTGGTTTTGCTCTATGTGTTCTAGTTAACGAGATATAGCCAATCAAAGTTGGAAAAACCAACTATAACCCTATAACTCAAGTAGCTTTGCCTATTGTGCCCGAAGAAAGTGAAGTGTGTGACAGGGCAGTTGAAATGATAGAGATCACGAAAACATAGTATGCGGATATAGAAGTTCCCAGTTATCACAATCTGCGTAAGGGTACACCTCACTCATATGGAGCGCAGCTCATCCCCAAATGCGCTCTCATGCCCTTGCAAAGGCCAGACTATGACATAGAATGTGTTTCATCGAGTCGGCAGGACGCGCAACTCGGGTCGTCAATGAGGCCAGATTGTGACAGATCTTACATTCACGTACTATCCAGCTCGCTGCTTTCAAAGCTGCGTAGATTACCGTTTGGAAAACCGACGAGAAACTACATGTCGCACATGAGTAGCATGAATTGTCATCAAGATACCAACGAGCAACTGTACCATCTTTCGTTTTAGCACCTGTAGGTCCTAATTCGCTCCAGCATCTACGCGGGGGGAATTTGCATTGTAGCTGCGGCCAAACTTCATATTTGGCGCTCTACTCTAAGCTAGCTGGTCATTAGTATGTGACCAAATCTCAGTTCGCTCATCCAGACTTCGTTGTAATGGAGCATCACTTGATGTGGTGCTCATAGCACTGCTTCCGCAGTCTGGTAAGAAGTGTCACACTGCACTAAAACGTTATTCTCTTCCACCAAACTACTGATGCGTATGATACTACGGTCCTGATTAACCTGTTATTACATATAACTGATTATGTACAGTCAGTGTAAAGACCAAAGTTTTACTTAAAGTTTGTTTGCACTGTCGGAAAGCTATGAGAGCACGTTCAATGTGCACTTTCCAGGTCAGCTTAGAGTTAGGGGTCATCGCGAAATACTTTAGGACTGTGTTGCACCCTTTAACATTGCCTGCATCAACAAATCCATCCAGAATCAGGGTGGTCTTACTAGGATTTACGTTGAGACTTTGTCTAGTGCATTAGGAATCAATTCTATCCAGAATATGTTTGGAGAGCCGAACCCAGCGTGCTAACACACCAGCGTCAAACCACCAAAGCGTCACGTTTACAAATAACCGATAACATTTGCGAGTTTATCGATGGAACATCTAATCGATGCAGCAATTACATTTAAGCACTTTTCTTCACTTTCTCTGAAAATTATCTCTTTCTCAACGAATTTAACCCGTGAGTAACATCCGTTACGAAATACACATACTTTTATGCAAGTTACCTTGACCTAGTTCGATCGAACTGAACGAAATATAATGGAACTCTAATCGAGCTAAGCTTTTGAGCTTTCGCTCACGCAAATTTTGGCAACTGAAATTACTGAGAGTGAGCACACCTTTGTTTATTCCAAAATACACAAATGGATACAAATCCATTTTTAACTTCGATTTTTTCCATTTATTTTTAAAGCTATCTTTATGAAACTTCTTGACAATTCCTAAAACATCAAATTAACGCAAAAAAAGTTCGATTTTATATTTTTTTTTTCGATATCGAGATATTCAAAAAATTACGTTGTCTTCCTCATGTGTGACTTTTCATACATATGAGAGTTCTATGCATTTTGCACTAAAAACATTATTTTTTATATGAACCGGCGCGCTTCGCTGCGCATTGATAAAGCAGTCAATAAATTGATTATATAAATGAATTCTTCCCGTTCTCATTCCCCTTCCCGTTCCCCTTCCCGTTCCCTTTCCCGTTCCTCTTCCTTCTCTTTCTCTCTCTCCCTCTCTCTTCTTCTTACTAAGTCAAACTGCGGATATTGGTACCAATATCTTTATATCCTCTTCATCTACCTCTACCTCAATTTAAAAGAATTCTTTGCCTAGTCAAATTTAATGCTTGCCTACTATATAAGTAAAAACACATTTAGTATGTTGTATATGGAAAATGGTTTTTGTCGATATCTTGGGCGTCATCTATTGGAATTCGTCCAAACTTCACAAAAACCTTCTCCCTAATACTGTTGACAAAGTTTGAAAATTTGGTTGAAATCAGTACACGCGTTTTCGAGTTTAGCGAGCACATCACTTTTTGAGGCTTAATTTTTATATATATATAGATAGATAAGATAAGATGTCTTTATTTTTACACTAAAAGTGTGTGTGTATCCAATAAAAATGTATAAGTTATTCTCGATTTTCAAAAATACCGTTACAAAAATTATGTGGCGGTGGTTTTTACTTGGTGAGTAGAGGTAGATTTATATAATATGGTGTTTATATGCACCGAAACCACATAAGTTATAAGTATACAAACGGTCATTAATATACGCACACTCTGTTATATTTGGTTTGTCCAAACTAAAGATCGATGCAGTAAGCTGTGCTATGTGCCATATTTACCATTGCTCGAAGAACTGTGACTTGTATACCAAAGTTAGACACCGCTATGTGAGAAAATTATTGACAAAACCTCAGCCAAACCTTCATTTTCAGAAAAATTAAAATCTAAATCAGTACTTTGATTGTGGCAGGTTACTGACATATGCATGAAAAATACTCTTACTTTGCTATTTTGAATACTCATACTTACAGAAAAAATTAGTTTTGCATTTTATACGTTAGTTGTTGTACACTTTAGATATTGATTCTAATTGAAAACACAACATGGCCAGACCGAAATATCTTACCAGCGAAGAGCTAGGAGGAATTATGAACAAGTCTTATGATTAAGAAATTTCCGACGATGATACTGAAAATTATTTACCCGAAGAAACAGATTAATTTTGTTGGAACTAAAAGTGATTCTGAATTTGTTGCAACGGAACTAATTGAAGAAGATCCATCAACAAAAATGAATCAGTAGATGGAATGGTCAATCCATTGTTCACAACCAGTGCAAGATGGAGCTGGTACATTGAGGAATACAAATGTTATATAGATATGCAAAAGCACGTGTCGATACCATCAAAGATGCTTTTCTCTTGTTCCTTCCACAACCAATTGAGAATGATTTTAATTCAATATCATTTAGCATTTCTGAGCTGTGAGTCACAAATGCATATAAAACAGTCATATTCTTCCATAGTTCCACGGACCGAACACTTTTCGGCTATTTACACCGTCGCTCACTGCGAGAGCAATGAACAAATGAATGTGTCAATTAATTGATAACTATTCTCTGTCATCACACACTAATAATATTGAAGATGCCAGAAACCGTTTTTGAACAGTTACCAATACATGTAAAGACATTTCAATATAAATGTTTTTTTTTTTAAATTAATTTTACCTATGATTTGGCAAAATATATGAATAAAACGTATATTCTGCAGTTCTTATGAAAATTCCCTACAAAATTATATAAGTTTCATCCATATTTGTTTCCATATAGTTGGTGAAAAAGGGGTCCACAAATTTTCCTTGGCCTATTTATATAATAGATATTGTCTGTCATCACACAAATACTACTGCTGATGCCAGAATCCGTTCGTGAACAGTTACCAATACATGTAAAGACATCTCAATATAAATGTTTTTTTTTTAATTAATTTTACCTATGATTTGGCAAAATATATGAATGAAATTTATATTCCGCACTTCTTATGAAAATTCCCTATACAATGATATAGGTTTCACCCATATTTGTTTCCATATAGTCGGTGAAAAAGGGGTCTAAACTTTAGACAATACTGTTTATATAAGGTAATGGTAGAAAAGGTGTTATATCAAAGTGAAATGGCGTGCATTTATTTAGTATAGTTATTAAGAAATGTAATTTAGAGAAATATAGACTCTTTGTGGGTGTCTTTTCGTAAAACTGCGCTATGAACAGCCGAAAGTACGCTTTCCGCACTTATTTTTGTCATTCTTTGTGTTTTGTTGCTCAGCGATGTACTACAATTATGAGCGATTCTAGCGCTAAGCGACGTCGCTCATCGCTCGAAAGCTGCGTGGCCGCCACAATGTACACTGCAAAAGCTTCTATTTTTAACATCGCTCGAGAGTGACGCTCTCTCGTCGCTTATACGTTAAAGTTCGATCGAACTACAATTGGGCCAAACAGCTTGCAACATGTTCGAACGTTCTAATCCTATAAATGAGCTGTTCATTCTATTTCGATCGAACTATTGTTAAGAGTCAAGCAGCTCTGTAATGAACTACTTATTCCTCTTAACTGGCCATAACAACCCATTATCGGGTTTCGGCCTGATGTAAATACATTCTTTCATTGGAATTGGGGTTTTACATAGTGGGTTCCAAACCCTACGCACAACCCTTTTAAGGCCTGGGGTGGCTCCACTGGTCTCGAAAGAAACCAGTGTCATTATAAGTCGCCTCATACAATCTCTAACCCGCTCACCACACGGGAATGAATGAATAATGAAGTACACATATTCAAATTGAACTGAAATGGCTTCTAAAGTGTTTTGTTGATTTGACATATTTCACTAGAACTTTGGATGCACTCATTTAGTGATATTGAGCAAGTAATTCTTTTCAATTATGAAGTGAATATCTTAAAATATCAAAAGAAAACAAAAAGTAAACTAAAGCTGTATTCAAAAAAGGAAGAAAATACAACATAGAAGTAGATACCAAGTTCAAGCATAAATTAAATATTCAAATGGAGAGCTATCTCTTGGAGTCATGGATATGTATTTCAGGCTTAGAATGCAAAGAGAGAAAAAAAACAAGGTTAGAAGCCTCGACTGGGGCATTAATTACAACAACAACAACAACGAGTGCATGCTGTAACTGCAACGGAAGTTGTCGTCGTCGACATAGTGTTCGAAATGCTTGGGTGTGTGTGTGTGGGTGTGTTTTAGGCCCCAAACCCCACCGATATCAGACAAGCGCCAAACATACAAACTATCTTTGCTCAATTTGTTGGCCAATTTTTTTTTTTTTTTTTTTTGCTTTTTTGCGTCCTAGATGCATTATAGTTGCAGCTCGATATTATACGTATATGTGTACACACACACACACGTACAGTTATTGAAGTGTGTGTGTGTGTGTGTGTCTGTGTGTGTGTGTGTGTGTTACACTTTCGATGTAATTAAACACTTCATGCGAAGGTTTCGCTTTTTTCTGAGCAACCCTCGCTGTATGCACAAAAATAGAAAAAAGTGTTGCATACATAAGAGCGCAGTTAAATGTGCCGTTCATTTGGGTTTCATTGTTAAATTTGTTTTGTTTACTTGCTTGCAGCATGGCAACAAGAGCAATTTAATCAAGAATGACGCGCTAGAAGTGCCCCAGCGCCAAAAGTGCCCCAGCGCTAGCCAATGCCTCGGCTTGACGCATTTGTTGCAGACCCAAGCGCCAATGACAAACCAATTGAACATAGCGAGAGCCAAAAGCATCTAGTACCAACGAACCGGAAACGGAAACAGCGGAGCAGCACGTGAAGGACGTCAGCCATAAGCGACACACAGAGGACGCCATCAATATGTCTAGTTTATGGCGCTTATGTGTGTGCTACAGTCTAATGCTATTTGTCTTGAGCGCACAGCTAACACTGGTTCGGTGAGTTACTCTCTATATATAACTATGTAACCGGAAACGATGCTTTAACTAACTCTTGATTGTGCAGCTGCAAGCGAAAAGAGATGCTCGCCGGCCGTTTGGAGAACGTAACCCAAACCATATCGAAGATACTACAAGGCTACGACATACGCCTGCGGCCCAATTTTGGCGGCGAGCCCTTGCATGTGGGCATGGATCTGACCATTGCCAGTTTCGATGCCATTTCAGAAGTTAACATGGATTATACCATAACAATGTACTTGAATCAGTACTGGCGCGATGAGCGTCTAGCATTCAACGTATACGGACCGTACTATGATTCAGATGCGGATGATGATGGCGTCAATGATGTGCTCACTTTATCGGGTGACTTTGCCGAAAAGATTTGGGTGCCAGACACATTCTTTGCCAATGACAAGAATAGGTAAGTTCCATCAATTGGCAATTGAGTTACCGTTGGCTCTACATCAACTGTGCATTTTAGCTTTCTGCATGACGTCACCGAGCGCAACAAGCTAGTTAGACTCGGCGGCGATGGAGCTGTTACCTATGGCATGCGCTTTACCACAACACTCGCCTGCATGATGGATTTGCATTACTATCCGTTGGACTCGCAAAACTGCACCGTGGAAATTGAAAGCTGTACGTAAGATTAAATACTCGTATACTCGGCTGTCACGTGCGTAGCCATGGAAATGGCCGTCATGTACTATAGTGTATCGGAAATAATGGTTGATAATACTACTAACTGTTTAAAAGCCTGCCAAGAGGGTTAAAAAACAAAAAATTTGGTCCACCCTAAAAACTAGCGTATTGCATTTTTATCGACTTTGATTTCGTCGTGTGTTGATCCTAGTGCAAAAAAAGTTAACATAATATAAAAAAATTTGGTCCACCCTATTTTTTTTTTTACTTTGATATTCGCCGCCTTATTCATATTAATGGGTAATTTGTTTTTTATTCTAATTTTGTGTAAATCAAAACTTATTTAAGAAGGGTAATACTCGTCGAGCCTTTTATTACAACGCCAAATTTACAAAAAATCGGGCATCAAATACCAGAGTTATGACAAAAATTTTCTTTACAAAGGTTTTAGTAGGATTAAAAAAAATATATATTTCGTTTGCTTTTTGAAACTACCCACATGAGCGTGCTGTTCTAAAACTTGTTTTTCGACCCACTCTAGCACATGTGGGCATTTCTATGGTTTTGCGCGTGACAGTCGTAGGTCTTCAATATATTTGCTTTTTGCATAGCACTTTAGAGGCATTACATTTAGTATTAGATATAAGCCAACAAAGCGTAAAGCTTTATGTGACAGAAATTGAAATTGGTTTTTCGAATAGTAGCATTATACTCAGTATTAAAAGCTTTGAGTCATCGAGAGTATGGTCTTAAGGTATTAGCAAGCAAAACGTGATACGTGACGTGACAGAAATTGACATTGGTTTTTCGGATAGCAGCATTATACTTAGTGTTAAAAGCTTTGAGCAAACGAGAGTATGGTCTTACGATATTAGCAAGCAAAACGAGACAGAAATTAGTATTTATTTTTTTTTGAATAGCACTTCAGGAGAATTATACTTAGTATCAAAAGCTATGAGCCTATGAGCCAACTAGAGCACAGTCTTAAGATATTAGCAAGCAAAGCATTATACTTGACGTGACAGAAATTAAAATTGGTTTTCGGATAGCAGCATTATACTAAGTGTTAATAGATATGAGCCTATAAGCCATCGAAAATCTTAAGATAGCATCTTAAGACTTAGCAAGCAAAACTTGATGCGTGACGTGACAGAAATTGAAATTGATTTTCGGATAGTAGCACTATACTCAGTATTAAAAGCTATGAGCATGATTCGTGACGTGACAGGAAACAAAACTAACTCTTTTTCGTCAATTTATAAAAACGCAAAAGTCCGCGAAAAGCACTTAATTTGTTCAATGCACTTTTTATCAGTTAAACCATAATACTATACGTGACGCGACGAACATTATCTTAAATTTAACACAACAAGATCGACATGCATTTCTTTTAATTTTTGACAAAAAAAACTAAGATCTTACCGGTTTTGGACACTAAAATAGCATTTAGATGGGTACCATTCGGAGTTCAGGAACGCGCTAGTAAAGTGTGTCTTTGTGGTTTCTACTGAAATGTAGCCATGCTCCAAATTGATTGAAATGTATATAATTTGTAAAAATTAGGCAAAGACATAAAGACCAAAAATAAATATTTAAATACCCTTCATAAGGTCGTGGATTTTAAAACCTTTTTTCTTTAAAGTTAGCTATCTTCCTAACTAAAAAGAACAATTGTCGACTTTTTCGAAACTTAAGTACTATACGATAGTATCACATTTTTCAAAAATATCGATAGTTTTGCAGCTCTACTGAACGCTATACGCAAACGAAGAATATCAACTACTTACTGCTTTAATATATTCGTTTATTTACGCTTCTATTCTTCTGTGTATTCGATTTATTTGAATCGGCAAAGAAGCAATTCGCTCAAAAGTGAGCCCTTCAAATACCAAGCATATCGTTAAACTTATATATCCAAATGTCCTACAATTAACTTGAAAATTATGCTGCACAAACTCAAGAAAAACATGCATAATGGCAAGGTGAAGTACAGTTGGTTTTACCAAGCCAAACACACAAAGCCAAAATACAAATTATAAAATATAAGAGCGAAAGGGAAGGCGACACTGTTGGTATAGTGAAGGTTCATGCTGTATAGTGTACAAATAATGAAAACCAACAGAAAACAAATTACTGGGATGTCTGGCGGTTTTGAAACATTCAGTATGTCAGTTCTCTCGCATTTGGCATAATGTGACGTCATCAACCTTCTCGCTCTTTTATGGACGCTGCTAGCACAGCTCACAAGCGTCACACCAACTGAGTGAAATAACAGATTTTCGTAACAGGGCTTAGCTCCAAGGCGTATTGTTGCTTCACATCAAAAAGTGGGTTTGGGATTGGAAAAGAATGAACATATAAGTTTCTAGAAATGAAGAACTATAGAGTACTAGGAAGTGGAAGCAGGGAGAAAGAGGCGCTTAGCGTGATGAAGATCAAAGAGATCGATTGGAAAATGCCAAGAATGTAGCCAAAAGTGGATACACTATAGACCAAACGGCCACTTTTTGTAGCTATGTGCACCGGAGCTAACATATTCGAGTCTAATAAACAAAACAATGATGACCTTTTGCCGAAACAATGAAACCACACAAATCGCAATACATTTGCCTTGGTTACTATCATAGTTGATGGAGTTATCGTTTAAACGCTATGTTTTCCTTTTTTAATAGATGGCTATACGGTCAGTGATGTGGTCATGTATTGGAAGCCAACGCCAGTGCGCGGCGTGGAGGATGCCGAACTGCCGCAATTTACAATTATCGGCTATGAGACAAACGATCGCAAGGAACGTTTGGCCACGGGCGTTTATCAACGCCTATCGCTATCCTTTAAGCTGCAGCGGAATATTGGATACTTTGTCTTCCAGACATACTTACCCAGCATATTGATTGTCATGTTATCGTGGGTCTCATTCTGGATAAATCATGAAGCGACTAGCGCACGCGTTGCCCTTGGCATTACCACGGTTCTGACCATGACAACGATTAGTACGGGTGTGCGCAGCTCCTTACCCCGCATCTCCTATGTTAAGGCCATTGACATCTATTTGGTCATGTGCTTTGTGTTCGTTTTTGCCGCTTTACTTGAATATGCGGCCGTTAACTATACGTATTGGGGCAAGCGGGCCAAGAAGAAGATCAAAAAGCTGAAGGACTGTGATCGTCGCAAATTAGGTAAGTGTTTTGGTTATATAATCAGATCGCATCGAATCAATACACTTTTGCATACGCTTGAACGGAATATTCCAAAACACTTGGCCAGTCCGCAAGAGCTAACTCCTAAATATGTGTTTTGAACGCTGCGACCGCTGTTGCAGCTGCCGGAAAACGTTGAGCTCGCAACTTTTTCGGGAACTTTAAGAAAACATTGAATGCCAAAGCGAAACTAAACGCCGGATGAACCATTGAACGACATTTTGCGTGTTCCAAATGTCTCTTGTTTCAGCCGCTGTATTAGAGTTTTTCTCGACTCTCCGAAAACTTCTTTTAAGCTTGCATGTCATTCAGAACAGACCGTCAGACGTTTGTCTGCGAATACGGCAGCTATATGTCCAGTTTTGAGCAGAAGAGGGTGACCATTACGCTGTCCGAGTTTCGGAATTCAAGATGGCGGATTCAAGGTACCCCAAGGTTTTGAGTTTCGCCTACTTCACCTTGCAACTTTTTCGGACACATTAAGAAACCTTTGAATGCCACATCAGGGCTGAACGCCGGATTAGCTATAAAACCACATTTTGGGTGCTCCAAATGTCTCTTGTTTCAGCCGCTGTATGACAGTTCGCTTTGTGATCCGTTTTTCTCAACTCTCCGAAAACTTCTCTTAAGAGAAGTTGTTTGTCATTCATATAGATCGTTAGACGTTTGTCTGCGAATGCGGCAGCTATATGTCCAGTTTTGAGCAGAATACATTACGCCGTCCAAGTTTTGGAATTCAAGATGGCGGATCCAAGATACCCTTACTTCGAGGTTTTCGGTTTCTCCAACTTCACAACCAATTCATGTACTTCAATATAAAGCATCCAAACGTATATTCGAAAAGTTCATTAGCTCTGAGAAGCCATACATTTTCAAAATCCCTTGCGTATTTTCGAAGATTTACCTTTCGATGTCAGCCGTATTGAGAACATAATTTTGTATTAGCTGAATTTGACATTCTTTTTGAAAATACTTGCACAGTTATAGGGCTGTCGTGGGTTGACGTTTATGTATACGTTTATACCTGAACCGGTTTTCTTTATGCTAATGTTTCAATTAAATCCTGATGAAGGTTAGTTGCTGAGCTGCACTTGTCAGTTTGTAAATTTAAATTAATTCCTGGTATCAAAGGAAACTGTCAAGTTGTCTGCATACAATGCAGCGTTGCAATGCTGCCACTCTGGAGCTTGTCACATGCCACCTCAACTCTGTGATCTATTCCAGGAATCCAAACAATTTATGAAAAACTAATTAGCTGCATTGCCGTGCATTCTCGAACTTCGCAGGAATTTACTTATCAAATATAATGAGCACAAGTTCCAAGAAACAGATTTTGTACTTTAGCGCAAATTTGAATTGCTTCATTTCTGAGCTAGGCACAGTTTTATAATAGTGGAGCCTCATTTTGTGCAAAATCATCATGTCATGAGCGTCAAACTGCAGATCGTGTCGCTTAGTTTGGCCATCGATGAAAGGTATTGGGTGCCTTAGCTAGTTAATTGAGTAATTTATACACCTATCACGACAACTTCCATGCCAATGTCATGCATCGCCTTGATCCTGTCCTGCTCTTTCTTCCCAAATTTGGCTACCATAAGGCATTTTTCCTATTACATTTTGTCTTTTCTTGCTGCAGTACAAGGGTTGCCTTTTATGTTGTGGTAATAGCGCAAAAAACAAACAGTTGGTTTTCAAAACCTTCTCCTCGAAAGTCCATATACAATGGAATTTTCGAAACAAATGTGTTTTGAACGCATCGACCGCCTCTTCAGATGTCGCAACTTTTTCCTAAAACTAAGAGAAATCACTGAGTACTTTAGTAATTCTATGTTCTGGGTGCTCAAGAAACCCCTTGATTCAGCCGATGAGTGAGACCCCGCATTGTCGTCATGACAATCGTCTATCAAATGTACATTGATTTCAGTGATGACTTCTTCACTGGACCTCTTCCAGCTCTAAATCAAATCCATTGCTTTAACTGTTCCTTAGTCTCAGGGGTGTTGTGAGGAACCCCTTTTTTGTTACACGGTTACGGCGCAAAAACTCAAAGAAATTTGATGTTGAACATCGCCAAACACTTCTCTTAAAAATGTATTCACTTTCATTCTCCGATTGACCCATATCGATGTTATCGACGTTTTCTGGTGTAAAGATCGATTTTGGGTGATCTGAAGGTTTGTAGGCACTTGTGCTGCTATTAAGAACTGAGTTCTACTGTATGAGGCAAGAGAGCGACAGTACAGTGTCACTGCAGGTATTCCACAAGTCGCTGGCCTGCGACCAATACTGTGGAACACCATGCACGACGGAGTACGCAGGTTGACACTCCCTGCTGGCTGCTCACTGATGGAATTCGCCGTAGACATAGAGCTGGTCACAGTGGTTAAACACCAATATAAGGTCACCAAATGGTGTAACTCTGCAGTTGCTCAAATTATAGCTGGACTTATATACATGGCTGTGAAAGCAGAGTAGTTAAAGCCATATACAAGTTTTAGATTGGGGATAACCCCCTTTACCCCGAAAGTACTGTGCTTGGAGTAGTTGAGCACGCGGATGTATGCTTTTAGGCACACATTGACAGTTTTAAGCATAGGGATGACCACTTCTGCGAGCACTGTGCTTGGAGTAGTTGAAGACGCGGATGTGTTCTTTTAGGCACACATAGACAGTTTTAAGCATAGCGATGACCACTTCTGCGAGATCTGCAAAAGCGGAGTAGTTGAAGACATATACAGGTTTTAGCATGAGGATGACTCCCTTCTGCGAGCACTGAAAAAACGCAATAGTTTAAGACGCTCCTTGTGCGGAGACGGCGACTAAGCATCTGAAGAGTGGCTTCTCATCGACCTGTGCCAGCGAAGTAGGCATTGCCAAGGGAGCGGCTTTAGTCTTATTTGTAACTTTTCTCGCTCTATCTATTGTATCTAATCTGTTTCTTCTAGAAGCGATGTTGCATTTAAAGTTACTCTGCGGGAAATTCGCAAAGTCACTAACTTAATACTGCACCATTTTCATTAAGTCTTTAATACTACTCCCTCTCTCTTTCTCTCTCTCGCGCTCCTTAGGCAAAAGTGAAAAATCCGAAACGTGTTCAACCACAGAAGATATTATTGAGCTGCAGGATGTACGCATGAGTCCTATACCTTCATTGCGCAAAGGTAACTACAATGCGACACTCGGCTCTGTCGGCACCGAGACCATGGACTTGGCCAAATTTCCGCCAAGTTTCCGCATAACACGCAACTATGGCACTGGCCGTAGCCAGCTACGTCATCGCGGACAGCGTGGTAAGTGCTGCTTAAACAGTACAAATTCCCACATGCTCCAGATGTACTATATATAACTATATATCTATATATATATATGCATTTTGCTTGGCAGGCATATCTGGACGCCCGCGCATGCTGCACGCACTGAAGAAGGGCGCCTCGGCAATTAAGTCAACGTTACCCAAAATCAAGGATGTCAACGTTATTGACAAATACTCACGCATGATATTTCCCATCAGTTTCTTTGCATTCAACCTCGGTTACTGGCTTTTCTACATTCTGGAATGATAGTGTTTGGCCCCCACAATCACGATGACAATGATGATGACGATGATATCAAGTCCCCCCACCCCACCCCTTGTATTGTGTAGTAGTGTGATTGCTATCCAATACCGACGCCCCACTGTAGCAACGAAGCGAACCAGTGTTGACCAATACATATATACATATAATATGAATCGAACACCTGCTAAATATAAGTACATAGACATACAACATATGTGCATAGGAAGCCAGAAAGCACTGGAACTTTTACCTTGACATTTACGTTAACCTTGAACTTTGTGCCCCACTAGCAAAATCAAAATGAAAATCAAAAAAGCAAAGAAAAACAAAGGTATGATGAGGGAAAATAATTGTTAAGCAAAGTATTTCAGTTTAAATACACAACATTTCCAACTTTAACACTAAGCGCCCGGAGCTATTAGCCAAACTATTGTGTTTATATAAAGCATTTTCCAAGTGGCAGTTTCCTATAACATATAACAATTCACTGGGAATCCAATTAAACTCTTGTTTATGATTTTCCACCAATTTGAACTCATCTTATATTAACATAACGTTCCGGGAAAACAAATCAAATTAAATTTCAAAACAAAATCACGCATTTTTTGCTGTAAATACTGTTTCAGTTGAAGCCAAATGCATTCTCTTGTTTTCCCCCGCATTGAGGTTATTTGTTGTCATTATGTAACCATAATTCCAATTTAATCCACTCACTTAACACATTGGCATTCAGTAGTTATCAAATAGCAATTCGTATCTGCTTCTGACAATAAAATCATTTCCAATTCCGAGAATTTTGCATGTACGGCTGCAATGTTGGCAGAATCAGTTGTGATGCATTGTTATCTGTTATAAGAACACTGTGGCTCACCGACAATTATGAATTCCGGGAAACACACAAGCTTTCATCTGCTTCAACTATGCCATAAATTGTAACTTCTATATAATTTGTACAGTAAAGCATTTTCTCCTTGATCCTTCAAGTTTTGTATTTATGTGTTCGATTTCGCGTTTAAGTCTACTAGCAGAATTCTGTTTAGAATAGCAATATAACAGGAAAAAAAAAATGAAAAGCAACTGTTTTAATAAATTACTAAATTGTGAAAATGGGCAACGGCTTTAAGGGATTACATGCTAATTTTTCCGCTGCTATAATCTATGTTGTGTTGCCATAATATGTGTGACATCGTAGAATCAAGAGTTAAATTGGCAAGAGTCTGCATTACAGAAAAATTACGTGAATTACCAAACGCTCTTACTGAAATGTCAACCAAAATTGGCATGGATTTTATGCGATTTTGAAAAAACAAAAATGGTTGTGGTAAGCTTATGGTATAATAATTACAAGGTAAGAGTCGTTTTTAATACCGGAGCGTCTTTTTGTAGACATGCAGAAGGAAATCTGTTAGCGGACACTGAGCATGGAACATTTCTCTGACTTACTATCGGGCGATGGTGGCGATAATGCAGCTACCGGAGTTAAGCTCGCGACGTCACCAATCATAGAAGACGGCGTCGATATAACGCCGCCTATTACGAACTCAGGGTCACAATCAAGTGGCACTAGAACAACCAAGATGCTGGCTCAAATGATCTGCCTGCAGAGTAGTTGAAGACTGGCGGCCATGATTTGGTAAGGTTCATGATCCAGCCCTTTTGCAGAATATGGCTAGAAGAGAGCAGGCCCGATTATGGGAACCTAGATTCGCATGGCAGCTATAGGATATGGCAAAGTCGACCTATCGGCAGCTCTGCCCTCTCTCCATCGCATCTCTTGGATGGCGTTTATATCTGCTTTGCAGAACCTGAGAGCATCCGCCAGTTGGGTAGAGGCAACAGCCCAATTAAGTTTTCGAACAATCCAGGTGTATGCTCTCAAATTATAGTCCAATACCCGTTTGCAGTTGGTCGTCAACTTTGTTGGTGTTTCTATCCAAGGCTCTTGTATCTTTCATTAGGTTGGAGAGTTTTAGAGCCCAAGAAAGGCAACAGCTTAACATTTACTATAAGTTGTTTTGCAGACACAATCAGTCAGGTTTTCGAAAAACATGCAACAATGTTCAGATTTCCAAAAATTGCTAAGTCTAGTAAATACCTAATGTACGCTCTGTAAGCGTATACAGACTGAAATTCTCCTTTAAAATGCCAATGCATTACAAGCTTACATACCTACATGCATAGTAGCATAAAGTACTTATAGCTTATACTTTGCACTGGCAGAAAATTTCCCTGCAAATGACAGCGCACGCAGGAAGTGAAGTTCGTTCGTGGTTCGTGGCAGCAGCAGTTCAGTTGCAAAAGGAAAGAGAAAAGCCGTAACTGCCTGTGATTGACAAAAATCTGCGAAACACACACACACACACACACACACACACACACACATGCACAAAAAGAGAGACAGAGAGACAAAGAGAGAGAGAGAGAGAGAGAGTGAGTAAGTGAGAGCGGGGGCCGGGCAGCAAAGCTTTTGAGAGCACACCAAAAACACACCACTTAAACAACGATGACGATGATGCCAAAGCTGATGCTGACTGCGACGTTGACAGCGACGTCGACGGCGACGGCGACGCAGGCGTTGGCATATGCATTGGGCTCTGCGCTAGTCGATGCTGTAATCTCTAGTACGGCTGCTGCTGCTGGGTTACATTCGACGTAAAACCGAGCTAGGCAGCGGACGTACTGCCGGGTTGTCGTGCGCCAGGATAGACGCCAACAACAACTCGCACACAAATATATACACTGAGAGCCAGCAGCCAGCAGCCAACAGCACACATGAATCTTTCGACAGCGAGTGTGTGCGTTTGTGTCTAGCAACAGCAACAAAAACAACGAGCATACAAAAAAAAAAGCAATAAAAGTTACACAGACACACGTACACGCTATAATATAATACGTCAAAGGAAAGTGCGAAAAGCTGCGCTTTCCATTTAAATAAATGTGTAACTAAATAAACTAAGCTGCTGCATTCAGTTTGTACCGAATTTTCTTTATTCAAGCGTTTAACAATTTTCTGTGAGAAGTCAAGTGTAAAGGGTTGCCGCCACACACATGGCCGACGACCTTAAGTGATTACGTGCCCAAAAACAAAAAAAAAAACCAAAAAACAACAAAAAAAACCAAAAAAAACTAAATATTTAATCAATTTAATAAGCCTAAACAATCAAATTAAACTTAAAACGTTATAATAAATACACACATTTACAACTTATGCCAAAAGCAATGTCAAAAGATTTTTGCCTGTGGGTGTAACCCACGCATTTAGTCACACATACACACAGACGGGCAGGCTTTGTAGGTGTGTTTGTGTGCGTGTTCATGTGCAAAAGTTAACAATTAAAATTAATTAATATATAAATATAATTCAAACAAAACAAATCAAACGAACTAACGAAACAACGAATGTTCATAGTGTTAAAAAACCAACAACAACAACAAAAACAACTAAAAATTTAAAATTTCTGGCGAACCGAAAAGTATGCTACAATTTCTTACGCAGCAGCCAGATTTCAAAAAAGGCAGCGCCGCGCATAGCATGTGACGCTGCCATAAACAGTTTTATACAAACCGTCCGTAGAAACAATAAAATCAAGTATTAAATCTAAAAAGATACTAACTACAACAACAACGGAGCGTACAAGTCTAAAGTTTCGACGAAAAACAGCTATTAGAACGTGTGTACACGCCCTTCCAGCAATTGTATGAAGAAGCTGCTGTTGTCGCAACAATAACAACACAACGACAACGACAAGCGTCGAAATTAAAGGCATTTGCTACAACAGTTTTCGTGTTTAACTTTTAGCTGTGTACGTGCGTGCGCATACATACAACACACACACACACACACACACACACACACACAACCACACAAAAGTGCAGTTAACAAACTAAATAAATGCTTGCAAAATAACCATATGAAGGCTATTTATATAAATCATCTAAAACTTATTGAACTTTGTGCCTATGTATTGAGAAGCACTTTGTTACCAAAACAACAACAATAGCTAAAGCAAGCAACAAACCAAAAACAATCGTAAGCTAAGCATAAAATGAAACGTGGCTATAAGAGAAGAGACTTAAGAGCATTTACGGCTAAATAGTATGCATAAGCCATATATAAATCAACAGCCAAGGCCAATGCCAATGCCAATGCCAATGCCAATGCCAAAGGATAAACTACACACAACACTAATTGGTTTCTCTCCTATTTTCATTTAGTTGCCATTTTTTTATGTTTGTCTAAACTAACTAACAAAAACAACTAACTAAATATCATTAAGCTAAAGTTAGCATAATAAGCGCAAGTAAAATCCGCTTATAAAAGTTCTAAACTGTGACACCTACGCGCAACGCAACGCAACGCATTGAAGTGCGAACATACCTAGCCCACACACACACACACACACACAAGAGTCACACGCAAGCGCTAAATTCTTATGAAATATATTATATATAGTGTATATATATATATGGACATGTGTGTGCGTGTTTTGCGAGTGGCTGCGGCGACATAGACAAAAAGGCATACACATAGAGCGAACGACCCAAACGAAGAGACAGCTACAAGGACAACAACAACAACAACAAGAAGAAGAATCAGCAGCCAAAACGAAATAGGGCAAAGCGCAGCAGCGGCAGCGGCGACGGCGGCAGCAGCAGCGGCAGCGGCAGCGGCAACAGCAAAGACACAAACCAGTCGCACGCTCTACCAACCAACCAGACAACAGCATAGATTGTGCGTGTGTGTCTGTGTCTGTGTGTGGGTGTGTGCGTGCCTCTGCTTGTGCAATGTATTGGCTTGCCCTGCTCTTTTGCCCTTTGGTGTGTCTGTGTAAGTATATGTGTAAGTTAAGCTTTAAAAACCGTAATCAAGCTTGCATAGTTAATGCATATGTTAAAAGCTGCGCTTAGTTAGCGCTAAACACACCAACGCCACCTGTTAGTTTATCAAAGCAGCAACAACAACAACAGCACACACACACACATACACACACACACACATAAGCCCAAGCAGCGACTCAGCGCTGCGCTGCGCTGCTCAATAAGTGTTGCCCTTTGTAGCATGCGTATACACACAAATAGTCATACACACACACACACACACACGCAGCCACATTTGGGCAGAGCAGAGCAGCTGAAAAGCTTTATATCTCGGCTACCACAACAATAAAAACAACAACAACAACAACATCAATAACAACAGCAACGGCCACAAGCATAGCAACACACGTAAAAAACCAACAACAAAGCCTTATAGTTTCCATTTTCAATGGCTTTGCTTCGCATTATTTCATTCACAATTTTCTTACATTTTCCGCAGAAAATTGTATCATTCGATAAGCATACATTTGTTTAACGGCTCTTCACAACTTTTGCATGCATGCATGTACAAATGTTGGAATTAACTAGAAATTCTATAAGTGCAGACAAGCAACACATCAAGTGCGAATACCAAGCTGTTTATTAAATTAAATCGAAATTTCTTGGAAAATATGCGCATTTCGTAATTTGCTGTTTTCACTGAAAATCACTTAAGTAGTTATAATTGCTATTTCTCAAATTGCTATAACTACTGTTAGTAGTGTATGAATTGTTTTAAATGCTGCATAATGGTTTATGGTTACAAACAAACAAAATCGGCATATATAAATACTTCAACGAAATTCGCCTCAAATTTCGTGTACTAAAAGCGAAAGTGCATACTTTTTGGGGGCATGCGCGAGCACAAAGCCCTGACAAAGTAGCGCCAAAAGAGAGGGTGACCGCTCCACGGTCAGAGCGTGAGAGCAAGCTCAAGGCAAGGACCTGGCACACACCAAAAATAATAATGAATGACAAATATGGCTGATGCTGCACCTGTCGCCGCAGACAGCAGCGACAAAAATAGCCAAGCACCGCGCCAAGTTGAATACAAAACCCAAAACGCTCTTATACATATGCATACACTCACGCACACTCACGCACACACACACTCACGCACACACACGCACACAAAAATAGGCTTTAAGTGCAGCTGGACAAATAGGCAATACAACCACGACCCTAGGACCTTGAGCTTTGCCCAAAAAGCGCCGCGTTTCAAGCATAGAGAATACACACTCACACTCACGCACACTCACACTCACGCACACTCACGCACACACACACACAATACACTGAAACAAGCGCTTTGGCTGCCACAGCGGCACGAACTCTGTTTCTTGCTCTTATATAAGGAAGCACGCGAAGCTTACAATTTCATTCATTAAATTGACAAAGCTGCGGCCATTGTGAATGTTTGCTCTGAAAAGCTGCACGCCTACATGTACATAACACACACACACACACACACACACACGCTATACTTATATACATATCTATACTATATAATATATATATATGCATATATATATGTACATATGTATATAATGCTGACAATAGATACACACTGCCATTGTTTGTTCGACAAAATATTTTATACCGATCCCGCCCAAGCCAAAGGCAAATTTCTCCGTGTTCAACTGTTGTTGTTTTACAGCTAATTCCACTTAAAAGTGGCAAATATCTGATTACAGTCTAAAAAGCAGCATTTAACCAGCTTCGCTACAGTTGTAGTGTAGTTCCGTATAGAATTGACCAGGGAATCAATACGTTTACCGCGTTACATTAGGTTCGGCGTTCTTGATGCGGTTAAAGGGTTTCATCCACGTCGACCGAATGTAACTTCCTATTTTGCGTCGTTTTAGACCTGCCTGCTCTTTTAGAACATCCCCAACTTTAGGCCTATATAGGTCATTTTCTATATATGCAGTTCGCTTGCACCAGGGGGCGTTCGTTAGCATGTAAAGAATTTTGGCCTGCACGATTCGGATATTTTGTAAATGGCAATTCGCTGCAATTCCGTAGACTTACCAATACCCAGGAGCTATGCACGACTTGTAAATGGTCACCTTGTCTTCTAGGTTTTTTGCTGGTCAGCAGCCATCTGAGCATACAAATTCTGGTTTTAAGGGTTCAGTCTGTGATGCTGTCTCCTCAGACGTCTCAGACGTCTGTCTAAGTGTACACCCAAGTGCTGTGATGCTTCAGCAGTGTGTTCTGCCAGAAGACGCCAGAGCATAGTTCCTTATGCAGTGCGTAAGTCACATAGGTGCCCTTGCTTGCATTTATGTCTATTTTCCAGCGCTTAACCCACATTTCAACGCTTTGTTGAACATTTGTTGCTTCGTGCACACACTTATTTCTGGCCAGGATGACCGTGTCGTCAGCATAAGTGGCGATGAGCAGGTGCTGTGGGTACTCTTAGCCGATTTCCTTGGCCTCGAAGCTCTCCCTTGTTCTGCTGTTCCATGGGACATTCGGAAACCAAATTAGCAAAGAGCGATTTTATCCTTAATGTTTTTTGTGGATAACATGCAAGTCACCCGGTAGCATTCAAAAAGCTTGGCAACCGTGGGCAGCAAGCTTATTGGTCTGCTTGAGACCAGTAAGGAAGTGCTTTTTCCAGTTTTGTCGATCAAAAATATCCTCGCTTTCTTCAATGTGGCTGGGACATGTCCCAATACAGCATTGACCACAAGAACCAAAAACAACACTGCTTCGGCTGACATTGCCTTTAGGGTTATTTTCGTATTTATCTAGCTCATCTTCTCCTAGAACCTTTCAGGTTTTTAAATTTTTAATATGTACCAAGACTTCCAACGCTGTGATGGGAGCAACAGAAGCACATAATTTCTCTGGACTGTCGAGTACAAGCTGTACCTTTCTTTGCCTGCTGGTTGCGCTGCTATCAAATGGTTGGACGCGTTTCTCCAAGTTCTCAGCGAATGCCTCAGCTCTTTCTCTTGGGATCTGACCCAGGCACCGCCAGGAGTCGCTTGTTGTGTGTATTTTTTTAGCTAGAATCCACAGCAAGTGTCTTGAACTATCTTCAATGGCATCAATTTCCTTCTGATTTTGAAATATCAGTAGTTTCTTTACTCTATTATATACTCTGCATTAAACCCTGTTCACTAGAAGATCACGTGTGCCACATAGCTGCCTTATTTAGCTT
The DNA here is from genome assembly GCA_035041775.1 of Chymomyza caudatula. Taxonomy (NCBI): domain Eukaryota; kingdom Metazoa; phylum Arthropoda; class Insecta; order Diptera; family Drosophilidae; genus Chymomyza; species Chymomyza caudatula. The sequence goes on from JAWNKW010000070.1 coordinate 2,237,658, forward strand.
CCTATTAATGGGAAGAAGAGTCACATTAGGTGGGGCGGATTCTGTTTTGTGACATTACAAAATTTGAAAATTTTCCTGGTTAAGATCCAGAGTTTCTTCCATTTTCGGCGGAATATAGCTTTATCCGCAGCACGTAGAAGTAATGATCTCTGAGGTAGCTTGATTTCTGGATCAGTGTCGAATGTAGCTACCAGAGGTAGATGATCAGAGGAAAACTGGTACACGACTCTTAACATATGTCGAAGTTTTCTGGTTTCTGGTAGTTTTCCATCCATCCGTAACCAGTGCCTGGTGGACGAGCCACAATGGCTCAGTCCAGCGTTACCCTTCTGACCAAACTGCATCGAGCATACCTGCGTAGAGATTCAAAGAACCAATTTCATTTTCCATGCTATCATTTAAACACATTTTGCTCGGAATTTCAAGCGTCAATGGAATGTGTTGCTCTGCACCGCAACTAATTTGTAACCGGAAAATTCTAAAGGCAGCTTTGGATTTTAACGTCCGCCTAACCCCCTTGCCCCCGCACTGTAATTGAAGCCTTTCGATGTGCTCTACAATTTTCGGAATACCCAATCGATTTTCATTGGAATTTTAGTGCACAATGAAAATTTTGCTGCAAAACTAGTCCAAAAATAAACATGTTTTTCATGTCATCTGTACAGGCTTCTAGGCTTTTAAGGCGAAAAGAATTTCCAACACTTTGCAAATTTGTTCGGAGAAAAGCTGTGATCAGAAAATCGAATATTTGAAACCTAATACTTAAATAGGTTCTGGCTGTGTTTACGTGTATGCAATGACTTGTAAGCCATCTTTTTACGTTGTACCATCAGAGCAACTAGCTGCCGTAATAGAGTTCGAAGCATAACCTTAAGGTTTTTGATACGATAAGGCATAAGCCCATCCAGAGCTCGGTTTGGTGCTGCTTCTTTCTGTTCTCTGCAGTTTTATGGTCATATAGCAGTGTTATATTCAGCTTAATTTCATTATGGATTGCCAACAATCGCCATTGATAGACATTTCAGCGTCAGTTGTCTTTCGATTAGAAAACTTATCCGTTTGACGCCGCACTATTGCGACTCTTGAGAACAGAGCAGAGAACACCAAAACAAAGAAATCCATTTTGCGGTCATGCTCCCATCTAGTCATATTCTGCAAGAGTTCTGTTGCATACAGCATACCAACTCATTATCGCCGGACTTCATCAACACTTCAGGCAAGTCAGAACGTCTGCCTCAGCAGTTTTGTTGTTTTAGAGCCACTTGATTGCAACACTAACTTTGCCAAGGTTAGGCGACGGTATACCCACGGCGTCATCTGTAATTTGGAATGTCGGGGTGTTAAGTCCCAAGATAAGTTTCTAAATATACAGGAAAACGAACCGGTGATGAAACCTTGAGGACTTTTGCTTTTTGGAAGAACCCACTAGAATCATTCCTACTCTACGCAATAGGAATTACGCTTGAGTACGAATTTTCGGATTTTCCAACCAAAATTACTGCAATTTTCTTGAATTTTCATATTTGCAACACACAAGAGCGTTAAACTCATTAAAAATCTTTGAAGTACGGAGCACCATACTGCACTTTCATTTACAGTGCAAGTGAAATATACCTTAAAATAACAAGAAATTTCTAGAGTTCAGTCTTAGATTTTACACATCACAAAAACCACACGCCTGTCACGTGCATAATTACAAAGTTGTTCTTGTTTACCATATATTGCAATGTGTTGCAACATAAACTGTTGCGGTTTATTGCTGAATTTAGAATTTTAGCTGGAATTGCCACAATGTTACACTCTACTTGTGCATCAGTAGGTGATTCCGAGAAAGCCATGGAACTTTCCAAACTACTTAATCAGATGCATTGGTGCGGAAGTTGACACTCTACACAATTTGATACTAATTGAATTTTCTGCAAATGTGACTTGATGTTGACGCGTTTTATGCTCTAGCTCTTCACTTGCATTTAGCCTTTTGATATGGGCTTCCTTTTCCACCAATAGGATTTTGCGGTTTGTGTTGTCATATTTCATGTGAAACATATAATGACGCGTCTTGGGCGTTTTGGTATGGCGTGACGCTAACGCCTTACTAAGCTTGACATGGCGTAGACGCATTTATTTTGAATATAACGAGGCACTTTTGTTACTTAACTTTTAAATTTTTCTTTGTGCTTTTCGAAAAACATATGCGTGAAAAACAACGAAAACACTTCTAATATATTTCAATGATTAGTAAATCACTCTCCGAGCTCCACAAATCTACAAATGGATTTACGCACGGTTTCAGCATTTGTTGTATTTATTTTTAATCTGTGTAAATTAAAAAAAAAATAATAACAACTAAAGTTTTCTTTCCGAATACTCTGGAGTCCTCTCCGTGAACATTGAGCTAGTTCCCTAGTTTCGACCTTAGGGCGTTGAAAACCAAGGACGTTCTCCGCGGCATTTCGTCGCTATCGGGCTTGGAGGGAGGTTGCGTGAGCTGTCCAGAGAGTTGTCCACAGTCTTTCACAATTGCAGCTTTGCCATGTCCACCTTACGCGATCCAGGCGTCGCTTTGCTTAGACGCATGTGAACCTTAGGTTATGATCAGAGTTGATATTGATCTCTCTGAACGTACGAGCATCTAGCAAACTGAATGCATGCCTTCCATCGGTCACAGCGTGATCAATCCGTTTGCGCGTAGATTGATGAGGAGATAGCCATGCAACCTCGTAGATATCAGGATGCTGAAATCTGGTACTACAGACAACCATGTGTTGCGGTCGCTGCAGCGATCAATTCGAAGTCAAGGCTGAATTGTCCGAACGATTTTAAAGTCATGGGCTGGGAAACGGTCATAATCAAACTCAAGTCTAGCATAGAACCGATCTTTGTTCTCATCGTCTTGTCTCTGGTCAATAACAAATTCGCGCCTCTCCACATCGCATATCCTGGATTGCGGTTAGATAGCTTAAGAACAATCGCCCAATGTAGCGACACCGTTCCAATTAGGACTTTGGATATGCCAGTTGCATACCCCTATACCATTTTCTTTTATTCGATTCCGGTCGTCAACTTTTTCCTATCCGAGACTTTTCTGACCTTTTCATAGGGGCTGGAGGTTTTACGCGGCTGTTCCCAAACCCAAGACACAATCAATTTAAAGCCTGGGAATTCTAAGTAAGACTGTGGGAAAGTTATTGTCAAGGGTATATTATAGAAGGTATTGTAGCCGGTTCTCTTGTATTCCATTGACAAAATGATAGTAAAATGTTCTGACCTGCGATTATCCACCGAATCGTACTGAACACCGTGCTCGCAGCGGTGCTTCCATATTCTGAAGCAGTTCTAAAAGTCAGTTATCGTAATGGATACAGGTCGGATTCGTTTTACTCGTCCTTTTAGCTGTATGGTCAATCTTAGGAACAGGACAGCAACATGTTTTTCTTTTTGCTAGAAGTCCCAGGTTCCAAACACAATTGAAATCCTGAAATCCAAGGAAGTTAAATATGCATCACGTTTATAAAAAAGGGCGGCGGCGGTCCTTAGTTTGTAATCCCAGGCTCCGATTACCTCTCGACGGCTCTGCTGGTGCTTCATTATACATGTACCCCAACTAAAGCGCCACTTCTTCTTCTGATTACTTTCAGCTCTGGGAGACGCTGATTTGGTTCGCGACATCAGTGAGTTGCATAGACGCAGTGCCGGTGACCGTGCTAGTCATCCCCAAGATGCACTACAATATCATCAATGGCATCAGCTTGGCTATGCCGAACACGAGGAGCATCTTCTCAACTCGGAATTGAGTCGTGTACGCAACCCGAGTCTATTGAATGGACGCGAAACGGCAGATTTGCGCTCGGCAGGAAAGACTCGACGTCTGGAGAATGCGCGTAGACCACATCATGCTGGCGATGGTATTGATGATGATGATGATCCCGATCATGAGCATGTCCTGGGAGTGGGAATAAATGATGAGCTTTTGCATAGCGGTGAGGAACATGATTATCATGGTGTTTCGGAATATCCACCGCATCAGGAGCACGATGATATTATTGGCGTAGATGGCTCATACAGTCAAGTGGATGCTTTGGAATCGCAGCCACCTCCCAAGCCCGGCAGCAGCGTTACCAGTACCAGCACCGGTGATACGCCCAAGTATCGCAATGTAGGCGCTCAGCTTGGCGGCGGCACACGCGGTGATCTTTATGGGGTTCGTGAATCCGATCGACAAAGTACACGGGGTCGTGAGGGCTTCGTAGGCGGACCCAATAACAAGCAAAAGAGCTTTAGACCCTTTGTTAGCCGCGGTGTTGTGCACGATGATCCCAGCCAGCTGAATCAACCGGGTGAGGGCTACTTACCAGCAGTGAACTCGGGCTGTCATAGCGTCTGTGATGAGCTGCAATGGCAATGCAGCAACTGTCAGTGCATTGAGCTGCATGGACGCTGTAATCGTGACGTGCAATGCACAGATGGTTCCGATGAGTACGACTGCGACAACATGGGCGATATGATGTCTAAGCTGCAGAAGGAGTGTGAACAGACGGGCTTGCATGTCATGTGTCCCAAAACGTATCGTTGCATCAACAAAGAATGGCTTTGCGATGGTGATGATGACTGCGGCGATTACTCCGATGAGACGCACTGTGGTGCACGCACCAATTGCACGGGAGATCAATTTGAGTGCCAGAATGGTTTTTGTATACCACTTCCTTGGCTGTGCGATGGTGAGAACGACTGCAAAGACTACTCTGATGAAGCGCACTGCAATCGCACTAGCTGCACGGACGAGCATTTCACCTGTAACGATGGTTATTGCATTTCAGTGGCATTTCGCTGCGATGGTGAGCGAGACTGCGACGATAACTCGGATGAGTACAAATGTCCGGCTGTTATAAACAGCTGCCCAGAGGGCGAGTTCAAGTGTCGTGGTGGTCTGGGCGGTGCCGGTGGTCCAAGTGGTCAGTGCATACTTAATAGATTTCGTTGCGATGGTGACAATGATTGCGGTGACTGGAGCGATGAGGAGAATTGCCCACAGAAGCCATCCCAATGCACTTCCAGTGAATACAAATGTGCGGATGGCACATGCATTCCAAAGCGCTGGAAGTGTGATAAAGAGCAGGATTGCGATGGCGGTGAGGATGAAAACGATTGCGGTAACATGAATCCTGAACATCCACTGACTTGTGGAGCGGATGAGTTCACTTGCAATAATGGACGCTGCATATTGGTAAGCCGAATTCATAACTTTATAGTGGCACTTCTTTTCACATTGTACCAACCAACACAGCGCACCTGGCTATGCGATGGCTATCCTGACTGCTCCTCGGCTGAGGATGAGGTGGATTGTCATCTGCGCTGCGATGCAGGACAATTTCTGTGCCCGGCCAAAAAGAATATCACCAATCTGAAGTAAGTGTATTAGATTTATAAAGAACTTCATTGAGTAGGTCTTTTTATAGAATCTGCGTGCATCAAAAACACGTCTGCGATGGTCAAAATGATTGCCCACTCGGTGAAGACGAAGTCAACTGTCCCACAGAACAGGAATGTCCCGAGCCCAGACAATGTGAGCAGCTTTGCATCAAAACAGCGCGTGGTCACGATGAGTGCGCCTGCAGACTTGGTTACCTCATGCATGAGAACAGACGCAAGTAAGTAGCTAAGCTAAGAGCATATGCAAAGTGTGCCCCTCTAAAAACTACTCCTAAACACAGCTGCAGCGATATAGACGAATGTCAGTACATGACCAGTCCCGTCTGCTCCCAAAAGTGTCACAATAACATGGGTTCTTTTACCTGCTCCTGCGAATCGGGCTATATTTTACGCCCGGATTTGCGAACTTGCAAGGCTTTGGGCGGCGCCATGACATTACTTGTGGCCAATCGCTGGGATATACGACGTGTTACCCTAAGCAATAATCGCTATACGGCTATTGTTAAGGGCTTACATAATGCCATTGCCTTGGACTTTCATTATCGTAGAGGGCTGATGTTTTGGTCTGATGTATCCACGGATGTCATCAAGATGGTTTATATGAATGGCACGCGTGTGCGTGACGTTATCAAATGGGGTCTAGAGTCGCCAGGTGGCATAGCCGTAGACTGGATACACGATTTACTCTTCTGGACAGACTCGGGCACGCGTCGCGTTGAGGTGTCCAACTTTCAGGGGAATTTGCGTTCAGTCATAGCTTCAAATGATTTGGACAAGCCGCGTGCCATAGTTATACATCCCGGCGAGGCGTTGGTGTTCTGGAGCGATTGGGGTCCAAATCCCAAGATCGAGCGCTCGCACATGGATGGCTCGCAACGACAAGTTATAATATCAAAGGGCGTTACCTGGCCCAATGGACTGGCCATTGACTATCCCAATCGCAAGCTTTATTGGGCAGATGCTAAGCAACATGCCATTGAGAGCTCCAATTTGGATGGCAGCGAGCGCACCAAGATATTGAGCACACATTTACCGCATCCCTTTGCTTTGACCATTTTTGAGGACACCATGTTCTGGACGGACTGGAATACTAAAACAGTATCGGCAGCTAATAAAATCACGGGCAAGGGTTTTCGTTCGGTGCATGAAAATTTTCATTTTCCCATGGATATACACGCCTATCATCCGGCAAGACAGCCGGACTATCCGGATCGTTGTCAAAAGGATCGGCGTGGCATGCGCGGTGGCTGCTCTCACTTGTGCTTGCCCAATAAAACCTCAAGACGTTGTGGCTGTCCCATTGGCTTATCGCTAAAGGAAGATGGCAAGACCTGCAAGAATACGCCGGATAAGTTAGTGCTCGTAGCACGCCGCAAGGATATACGTTTGCGTCAACTTAGCACGAAACCCTCGGGTCCCAATGAGGTGGATATGATAGTGCCTTTGGACAATCTTAAACATGCGGTTGCCTTAGACTGGTGCAGCGAAACAGACTTTATTTATTGGACAGATGTGGAGCGTAGTTCCATTAACAAGGCGCATTTAAATGGCAGCTATCAACAACGCGTTGTGCACTCGAATCTGGTATCACCCGTGGGCTTGGCGCTAGACTGGATTACAGATAAGCTTTACTGGACGGATCCTTCCACCAATCGCATTGAAGTGGCTACCACCAATGGCAAAATGCGTACACTGCTCGTCTGGGAGAAGCTGGACAAACCGCGCGACATTGTAGTTAATCCTATAGGTAAGCATGAGTAGCTAGATTATTGCTGACAATCCTTTAACATTTAACTTAACCGCAGAGGGCCTGATGTTCTGGTCGGACTGGGGTGAAGAGGCCATGATCGAGCGCGCCAATATGGATGGTCATAGTCGCGTCATTGTGGCCGCCAAGAAACTCATCTGGCCCAATGGCTTGGCCATAGATTATGAGCAACAAAAGCTATACTTTGTGGATGGCGGCACTAAGACGCTTGAGAACATGAACTTTGATGGCAGCGCACGCAAAGTGATCATCAGTGAGTATAAGCTATCTATCCTTAAACGCTTTATGCTTTACACTCGCTGTTCATAGGTGGCCTGGGACATCCCTTTGGACTAGATGTAAGCGGCAATCGCGTGTACTGGACCGACTGGGACACAAAGTCCGCCATGAGCGCTGACAAGCTAACAGGCAAAGCTGTTGACACGGTCATTTCCAATAGCAGCGATCTCATGGACATCCGCGTCTTTCATCGCACGCGGCGCCGTGTCTTTAATGCCTGCGATAAGCATAATGGCGGATGTTCGCATCTTTGCCTGTTGAATCCTATTAGTTTTACCTGCGCCTGTGCTGTGGGTGTGCAGCTTAAAGAAGATGGACGCACTTGCTCGGAGGGGCCAACCAAATACATACTCTTCGCACATCGCATAGACATACGTCAAATCTCGCTGGACTTTGATCATCTTATTGATGTGGTGCTGCCGCTGCCGCCCATATCAAATGCCGTGGCCTTGGATGTGGATCGCAAGACGGGCTATATTTATTGGTCTGATACCATTGAGAACGTCATAATGAGCTCCAGTCCTGATGGCATGCATGTGCACAAGGTAATTGGCGAAAGTCTAGAGAATCCAGATGGCCTTGTCGTGGACTCGGTTGGTCGCACTATCTACTGGGCCGATGCAGGACGTCATACCATTGAAGTGGCCAGCTTGAATGGCGCCAATCGACATGTCATTGCCTACAAGGATTTGGAGTCACCGCGTGGTCTAGCCTTGGACTATGAGGCTGGTTTGCTATTTTGGACCGATTGGGGACACTATCGTAAGATTGAGCGCTCTCACCTAGACGGTAATGATCGCTCTCGCATAGTCACTGCTAACCTTGGCTGGCCCAATGGTTTATCGCTAGACTTAAAGAGTAAGCGTATTTACTGGGTGGATGCGCGTCTCAAGACCATTGACTCCTGTGATTATACCGGCAATCAGCGCAAGCTTATTATGTCCTCCTTGAATCATCCCTATGCATTGGCCTTGACCGAGGACTATATCTACTGGACAGACTGGAAATCGAAGGCATTGCATATGACGGAACGACGCAATATAACAGCCAAACACGATGTCATGACCAATATTGATGGACTGATGGACATTAAGGTTATAACCATGCATCAACCTATGCCGTCTAATGTGTGTGGCTCTAATAATGGTGGCTGCTCGCATCTCTGCTTGCGGAATCCTACGGGCTACTCCTGCCAGTGTCCCATTGGACTACGACTACACGATAATAGCACTACAAAATGTCAAAATCTGCCAGATGTAAGTTATAGCCGTATTATTAAACGTAGTTTTAGAGTAGCTCGAACTGTTTGGTTTTGCAGTCCTAATCAAACCCCTATCTAACCTTTGTATTCTCACTACTTAGGACTATCTGATTATAGCCTTGCGTTCCGGCATTGGCATGATTTCTCTGAACAGCGGTGACTATATGGATGTCGTGCTGCCCATTAATGGAGTACATGGTGCCGTTGTATTGGACTATCATTATCGCAAAAACTGGCTCTTCTTTGCCGATGTCAACTTGGACGTTATACGTCGCGTCAATCTGCTGAACCTAACCGAGAGCAAAGTGATTGTCAGCACAGATCTGTTGACACCAAATGGCATAGCTGTGGACTGGATAGCAGAGAATCTTTATTGGTCCGATACGGATCGCAAACTAATCGAAGTTGCACGTCTGGATGGCAGCTGCCGTAAAAAACTTATTGACGATGATCTGGGTGATCCGCGTTCGCTGATTGTGCATCCCAAGAAAGCGTAAGTAACATGCTTTTTGCGTTAAATATCTTAAGCTTTCATGCGTTCTTTCCTTTTAGCTATCTATTCTGGTCGGATTGGGATTCGCCCTCAAAAATAGAGCGCAGCTATTTGGACGGCTCCAATCGTACAGCAATTGTAACCTCTGGCATTGGTTTTCCCACCGGACTTACCATTGATTTTAGGTAAGTTTTTGTAATGTCTATATTTCGTATATGTATATATGACAATTAATTTATGGTCCAGCAATCGTCGTCTACTCTGGGCCGATGCTCTCGAAGATAATATTGGACAAGTGGACTTTAATGGCAAACGCCGTCAAACTATCGTACCGTATGCGCCGCATCCCTTTGGCCTAACCATAGTAAGTATATTCCTATTCAGCATTGCTGTCATAGTTGCAGAAGTTGGTTTGGGTTACCCGAATTGTACAATTGTAATTGTAGTTCGGGGACTGTTCCCCACAAAAGGCAAACTTTTACACTAGCATTCAGGGTAAAGTTCATTCCCCGGACTTTCAGACAAACTAGCCAGGAAGGTTGCTAATATTGTCGTGATAGAGTCAAAGCATTGATAGAGGAAAACAAACTGTCCAGGAGAACTAAAGACAGGATCTGTGGACAGTGCGTAGCCTGCACATCCTCCTTTCCTACAACTTAAATAGGTTAAAAAAAATCTAAAAATGGACACGAATCCTCCTAAACTAGTTTACTGACATCCCAGATAATAGGGTTTCTTATGGAAATAGGATAGTCAGACGATACAATAGATGCCTAGGGGCACAGTGCATAACCCACGTTTCTATTATTCTTATGTAAAGCTCATAGCAACTATTTCGGGAGGTTCCAAAAACTATCATCATTCATTCGCACAATAAAACCCTACTTATTTCTAAATCCGCAGTTTGACGTGAACATTTACTGGACCGACTGGTACAACAAGTCCGTCTATCGATCTCAACGCATGTCCCGCACGAGTTTTAGCAATCCATTTGAAGTTCGAGACGCGCTGAGCGGTGCGCTGGACATACGCGCCGTATCTATAAACCGTCAGGCCAAAAGCTGGAATCAATGCACCCAGGATAATGGTGGCTGTACACATCTTTGCTTCTATCGCGTTGTCGACTATGTATGCGCCTGTCCGGACAAACCCGATGGTCGGCCATGTTCCACAACGCCCATAGTGCTAGTGCTGCCACGTTTGGATGGCGAACAAATGCCTGAATACTCGGATGAGTTTACCGACGATGCTTCATCCACCGAAAATCAGGATAACGACGACTTTGACGACGAGGAGCTCAAACGCAAGGCAGACAGCGAGCGCGAGTTTCTGGTGCTGGTGGCACTGGGTGTGGTTATTGTTATGGTTATCATAATCATGCTCGTAATCTTTAGTAAGCATTATTAAAATGTTTAGCTAGCTATGAGATATAAGGGTATATTTTTATGCTAATCTTGCAGTGCTCGCCTTTAATACGAATCGCAAGAAAACTAAACGACATTCGCGTGGCTCTAGTCGCTCTGTGCTGACCTTTTCCAATCCCAACTACAATGTGGACGGCACTCCAATGGAACCCAAAACGAATATATGGAAACGCTTCAAATACGACAAGTCACACGTATGTATTGCAAATTGGCCAATATAAGTAATAACTATAACAAGTAGAGCAGAGATCGGCAGCGGCAGCAGAGTAAAAAATATTCGTAGACGTGCACATGTTAGTCAGAAATCGGACAGCGTAAACCTCTAGCATAGAGCATAGTAGAATAAATATAAGGTATGATAACTCTGAGTAGATGGCCTCTTTTTAGTTGCCGCAAGTTCCTAACTGTAGCCAAGCAACAACGCAAAACACACAGTTATGAATGCATACAAAGCAGCATTTCTCTCACGCTCATTCAAATCGTGGCTACCTTATCATACCTTTTACGGGCCTGTGCTCTCATAGCCTTATCATCGTGTGCTCACACAAACATTGCTCTAAAGAAACAAAGAGCAGCAACGAGGCATGCTCATGTCTCTCAGTGCACTATCACGGCCACCGGAAGAAGAAGACTAGTATTCTACAATGGTATAGATGAGATAACTTTAAAAGAGGCCTGTGCTCTCATAGCCTCATCGTCGTGTGCACAGAGGCATGGCCGAATTTCTATCCGCAGGCTTCAAAGAGATGTCTCATGTCTCTCACTGCACTATCACATGAAACTCTTCTTGAAAACTCGGTTGTTGAATATGCTCAACACATTGACAATTTTGCTATTTTGGCCGACGTCTCTGCTGCAGTTGCCGATCCCTGGATTAGAGCGATAAAGTGGTATGGTATGTTTTTCATTCAAAAAGATTGGAACTCAAATATTAATTTTGATTTTAAACTAGTTTAAGCCAAGTACTTGAGTATTTTTTATTCCGAACGAGCTAAACACTTCGATTGGTATAAACTAGCCCCTTTCCTCTAAGAACGATAGTCATATACGTAGAACTAGGTTTCAACTTATAGGAGATCGCGACTAATCGACTCAAATGTAGTGCCACTCAAAGTTGCAAAGAATTTAGTTGAAATAGTTTAGGTGAAGGAATATGTCAAACGAATGACACTAAATGAGTTATGAAGTGGAATGAATGAGAAAAAGCGGAAGAAAACATTCAGTGTACGCAGTGTGACTCACGTATCTCGAACAATCATAACGAGCGTACACCTGGCAATGTCATGAATGCAGAAACCGTATGAGGCACAAGAGTTGTGAATCGATGACTTACATTTTCAGTGCAAGAACATCTCAAACGACACTCAAAGCAAAGTGAATGAAAATGAAATGGGATGAATGATAGAACGAAGAAGCAAGCTTGCAGTATACTCATTGTTGGAAAACATAATATTTGCGAAATTCTTAAGACCTAAGGGACCTGAAGTTTTACACTTAGGAAGGTATCAGAGTTCTTGAATATTAAAAAAGTTTGAAATTTGTTGTTAGTACCAGTGTAATTCATTGATAGGGCGACACTATTACTGTGAGGTGTAATCGCGAAAACTCTTTAAAACTCATTGACATTGCAAGACACACAAAAATATTTCAGGAATATTTAAATCTCTCGCTCGCTCTTTCACTTTCTTTGATGCCTTTTTGGCATACATTTTTTGAATAAAGTGAGAGAGAGAGACTTAAATCCTACTATGGTTCATTCTGAGTATTTTTAGTACGATTCATACTCAAAATTTCAACACATTTCTGAAAACTTATGGAATATGCTTAAATTTTTGTATCGGAGTATGGAATATGCTTTTGAAATATTCATTAAAGAATCCCTTTTTAATGTCTTTGCTTACATATAGGTGAAATCGTGAAATCGACCGTAAAAAAATGACCATATTTTATGCGGCACGGCATAGTAAGGGAGAGCAATACTATTGGAAAGCTGTTGTTCGCTTTCTCTTTCGCTCCGACGCAAAACATAGTATTGCTTTTTCTTTTTACACAATTCTTTGTGTTATAATTTCTTAAATAATTGTGTAAATAATAATATTCAAAATTCGCTTTTTTTTGACTGAAGCTATTATACATACTGACATATTGCCAATGAGCTAAAATTCGGTTGAAAGAGATTTGGCATGTCAAATATATCTTGATACATTCCGGCAATAGCATTAGTTCGAAGCCCTCTTAAGAGTCAGATTGAAAAGTTCTTTGACTGAGCTCTTCAGGATGGCTTGGAGAAGAGAAAATACACTCTAGGTGTATTTGAGGGAGCCTTGGCCATCGATAGAACCGCATGAAGGCGGATTAAACGCATGCGCTGCATCAGTTGTCAAGCATTGGTGGCAAAAGCAAGGTTACATTGAAGATAGAACGAGGTTGCCCCCAAGAGGGACACCTGTCTGGACTTCTCTGGTGCTTTGTTGGGAACCAGCTTACGCTGATGATGTATGCATGCTGGCTGGTGTCGGGGTGATACCTCCGTACAGCTTGCACTACAATGCAAGATATTCTGTACTCTTGCACTGTCCACTCATGTAATGTATCTCGGGATGAGCATTGGCTTGAAGCTGACGTGGAAAGTGCACATTGAAAGGAAAAACGTGATCTTAGAGCTTTTTGGCAGTAAAACCTGGGGTTTCCAGAACAGAATGTGCTTCTATCAAGCACAACTCTTTAATGAAATGAACACAGGGTGTTCCAGATACAAGAACAGAATGTTCTTATTTCATGCAAAAAATATTCTCAAATTAAGACCAACAAGACCAGAACGAAGGTCTTAATAATTCCGTGCTTTACTTAAGACCAAAAGGTCAGGGATCAAGAAAATGCAGACTATTGTGACCGCTTATTTCTGTCAGTGTAGAGACTTGCCGGAGTTGCTGCATCATTGATTGAATGAATGTGTGCGCTGCAATATTGCCTCTGCCGGCCAATCGCACCTTACTCTTTGTTGCTGTCCCTTTCTGTTACGCATGAACTGGTAACACTTTTTTCCGTTACTTTTACAGTGGTCTAATGTTTAGTGTTCTTTGATTCAAATTAGGCTGTAACTTATGTGTTAGGCAACATATTGAAAATGAAGTTAGTTGGAAGTGTCGTTTGCGCTTTATTCAAACTTGATCTGCCACGAAGGTATTCGCACTTTAACTGTTTTTTTTTCTCACAGGAACGTAGTGGTGTCTATGAGGAACGCAGCTTAACAACCGAGACGGCGTCTTCTAGTCTATTTGTGCCCACACCCTCGCCCATGGCATCGCCTTCAACGAAGACTATGCAACTGACAACGTTATCCTCAACTATAACATAAATTTCAAAACTGTTCCTTAAGCCAATAACAACCGGAAGCATACACTGAACTACATACATGCGAATAACATTAGATTTGTGAAAACCAAAATCAAAAGAGAACTTAAAATCAGCAGTTTCTTAGGCTATAAAAGCTCGGACTTGGACCGTACACATACTGTCCGTTTCTATAGCGCCTCTACGTCCGTCCAAGACACTGTGCTCTGTCTGTATGTGCACAACAACACATACAATTCCTGATGCTCTTCGCAGAACGTAACTCAATTAAAGGTTTCTTTTCGTGCTCGTTTTGCAAACTTCCTTCAACTGAGATGGAGCGCCTTTGGTGTTCTTCGCTCAGTGTGTTCAGTTGTACGATATGTAGGTATGTTTCTATGTATATGGCGTGTTTCCGTTATTTAACTTGGTATATACTTACCGCTACTTAACATATGTCACTGTTAACTATTAGCTTGTAACTGTATCTGGTAACTTATTACTTGACACACAAACACACACACACACACTGTATTTACCTGTCCGTATTGTTATCCACTGTACTGTATCTTACAACAAACTATAAGTCTTTATATAAGTTTTACTCATGCGTATTGTAAATAACTGATTGAAAACGAATATTCGAATTGTGTAACAGGCGAAAAAGGATAACAGGATGAATGTAAAAGCTCAAAAGTGACTTGCAAAACGAACGTTTCCTCTAAAGCAAAAAAAAAACTACGGCAATTCAGCAAAATTGTAATGAAAAGAATTTAACAAGTCAAACTGATTATGTAAAGTGAGAAAATATTTAAGCATAATGCATAAAATAACCGAAATATATATATACATACATATATATAAACTTGTACAAAACGAAAATGAAAAAAATTTTCAAAAAAAATACCAAATAATTTATTGTTATTTAACAAAATATTGTTAACTTAACACTAAAAACCAATTGAGTGTACAAAATGCAAAAGCTAAGATATGTAATTAAAAAGTGTTTTTTTTTATATATATATATATATACATATACTATATGATATAATGTAAATTTGTGCAAGTAAAATCCAAAAATTTAAAATTAAACTATAAATAAACTAAAAATTATATTATTGAAAACAAAAAGAACTGTGAATTGTTTTGTGCCAAAGTGTTAGTAAGAAAACATAAAAAAAGAAAACACAATTTAAAATTTAAAAAATAAATATAAATAAATAAACAATTTAAGCGTAGCCTATTTGTATGTGTATCTAAAGCAAAGAAGAAGCGGCTACATACTAAAAGTCTTAAAATTAAAGTATACCTACATATAAAAGCTATATAAAAATTTATTTAAGCACTTACACACTTTTGTTTAAATTTAAAAAAAAAAAAAAAAAAAAATTCATGTATAAATTGATAAACTAATTGAAAAATTTATTTGTTAAATTTTGCGCTTAGTTGTAAATATTTGTATACAAACACACACACACACATAGTGCTAGAAGTGCATATGCTATGAGCTTGGGAAAATCTACTAACGGCATTTCTAGCGTGTACGAATTTTCCAACCAAAATCTTAGTAGACTTGAGAACAGCTTGAGTACTATAAAATGCAACAGACTCAGTTCGAAATTCTTTCGAAGCGCTTTTAGCTTACACTTAGAGAAAAATTACACGTTCAAAACGGGTTCATTTACTCGATATGAGCCTGAAAATGCTTAAAGTGAGTACAATTCACGCTCAAATCACAAAATGAGCTGCATTTGTACTCAAATGGTTCATTTCGAAAAAGAAAAGCGTAAACAGTTGAAAGAGTGAGAGCGCTCGCTCAAATTCTCTTTACTTTTTCCGCTTCCAAACCAACTGCAAAAGCTTAGACCATTTGGCAGTGTATTTTGACACAGTGGTGCAAAAACGCACAAAAAACAACTTATTTTAAGGTTTTTGCGCTCTTTTCAAGCACAAAAATCACGAAATGAGCTGCATTTGTACTCAAATAGAGCGCGCCCGCTTATATTTGATCTCTTTACTAGTTTTTCTTCGCAAACCAACTGCAAAAGTTGAGACCACTTGGCAGTGTATTTTGGTACAGTGGTATAAAAACGCGCAAAAAACAAAATTTTCAATGTAATGAGTATTTTCAACTCAAAATGAGCTTTTTTCGCACTTGCGTTCTTTTCACGCACTTTGAGCAGCACATTCTTGGGTGTTTTTTTTTCTCTGTGTAGCATCCAAAATATATTACGGCGGGGTGCGGGTAGCAATCAGCTGCAGTGACGAAATCTGCTCGGGGATGCCATGCAGCTTGCCTTCTTCTTTCAGCAGCTTCCGTTGATATTATTGAAATCGTCGAAGAGTCTAGCTACATGGACACCTACCCAAGAGTGTCAGTGTAAGGAAGCGCGCACAGTAGCAGAGCATGTCTCACGGCTTAGATAATAGAGCTCCAGCTGTGTTTTTTTTTGCTACTTCCTTGATATGGAGCTTGCATGCAGCCCTGGGCATGCTTGTGGCTTCTCTCTCATGGAAAAGCCACTCGTACTACTGTCCCTACTGCTCTATCTAGCAAGCGAGTTTTCTTCAATGACCCGCTGATCCTAGAAACGAACTATTGGGCCATCTCGTGTAGCCATCTAAAGCAGTTTGTTACGTATGAAGAGCTTCGAAAGAAGTAGAAATTTGCAATCATGACACTATTTGATCAATTTTGGAAAACCTTAAAAACTTTTCTAGTATCCTCATCCCTATTTATCCTACTCTACGTAATCAGTAATAAAGTCTTAATTCGGACAATTTGAGAATGAAGCATGTGCCATTTTACTAAGTTAGCGAAAACTCTGCATACATTTCGAAAACATCTTTTCTAAAGTTTAGAGCTCAATTCGCTCGGTTTTTCGAAGCTGCACGTAAAAACAAAACTGCTGATAATTTCAAAGTTATCACCTTACTTTAACGAGCTTCGATGGACTCCGAATTCGAAGGCTTTTATAGCATCTGAGCATGCTAAGAAATATCTAAAAATACTTGAACGTGACAATATCATTTTTCCATTAATTCGAATTTGCAACCTCTTATACAATTTTTAAGTTCAAAGCTGAAGTAGTGTCTTTCTCATAAGGGTAAGGTTCAATATTTTTTTAATTTGTACAGAAATCTCCAAAATCAGTATTTTAGGAAACTTGAAAGACAAGTATTTCACAAGAATTCACACCAAAGACATTTAAAGTCCAAATTCGGAAGTACTTATGACATTAATGGCTCAAAAAAATAAGTAGAGTGCGAATTATGTGAGTTCCACTTCTAGGGTTAACACAATGTTTTCAAACTACTTCTTGACAAAAGCGTTGTTCCAATTTGGACTTTTCGAAGTGTTAAAGGTAGATTTCTGAAAGTGAGAGCGTCAAGAGCGCAGTCTTCTTCTTCTTAACTGGCCATAACAACCCGTTATCGGCTTACGGCCTGATGTAAATACATTCTTTCATTGGAATATCATGTAGAGCGCAGTAACTTTGTTTAAACTTAGGAAAACAGCTGCAAGTTTTTCGGAAAATACTCTTTTAGTGCAATTCGTGAATTTGACAAAATCATACATAACGAAATCGGTATTCCGAATTCTCGAAAAGAGAACTAAAATCAAAATTAAGCGAATGAAGTTCACAGACAGAATTCAGAGCATTCCAAGACTTTAAGCTGATATAATTTTCTTGCACTAAAAGAAAGCAGAGTCAAAAGCAAGCGTAGGAAATACCCAAATTTCAGAGCATTCGAAGACTGCAATCTTGAGAGACTTTTAGGCAGAACTCTTAGCCAAGAAATCTTCAAGGGATACAAACCGTAAGTTTCATTTCATAGGTTTTTCGGAAATATGTCTAAATTACGTTAGAGTGTACGGAGTAAAAACGTTGCCTTACTCCGAATTTTAAACGCTGCGTTGAAAGTTAACCAGTGACTCAAAAATTAATTAAAGAAATTTTAGAAAATCTGCCTTAAAATGTCGTTAGTTTTTCTAAGAAAACAAGCAAGGAATTCGCAAAATCATTTAGTTTCTGCTAAAATGAAGCAATTTTTTTTCGCTTCTTTGACGTTTCTTGTATTACTAACATAATTTTTCGCAAAACTTCCTTTATTTCTGCAAATAACAAAAAAAAAAAAAACTTGTTCTTAATTAAAGAAAATCGGCCTTAAAATGTCGTTAGTTTTCTAAGAAAACAAGCAAGGCATTCGAAAAATCATTTATTTTCTGCTAAAATGAAGCAATTTTTTTCGCATCTTTGACGTTTTCTCCAATTACTAGCATAGTTTTTCGCAAAACTTCCTATATTTTCTGCGAATAACAAAGTTATTTAGATATACTTTCCCAAAAAATATGATCGAAATTGATATAATTTAGTTAAGCTCGACGAAGACGGAGTGCAATGCGTGCTTTTTGCTTCTCGTTCGGAGTTCTCCAGGCGGCACGTAATAACCTAAATAAACCAAAGACATAAAATTCGATTGATTCGTTATTATCAAAGTTACTAATTTTCTTAAGCTAAATGTAGCATTTGGACCACTGTAGATCACCCTCAATTTAAAGTTGTATCGCAGTTGCTATTAACGCATATTTCTCAAAGTTCCTTTCGCAAATATACTTAGAGAAATATAGTTGTTTTTTAGGCTTAAGTTGTAACCAAGAAGTTGAAACTTTGTGCTAAAAACGAACGGGTCAGAAATGTTGGGATATAAAGTTTTGACAGTTTTAACTTTCAGAAATATAGTTGTTTTTCAGGCTCAAGAAGTTTGATCAGAAATTGGATTATAAAATTTTGCCAGTTTTAACTTCTTGGTTGGAGCCGGGTGAAACAACGTTTAGGCCGCTAGCCCTATATACACTATATATAATACGGGAAATATTTTTAAAAACTTCTTGCATTCAAATAATCTTTCTCATTGAGTGAAATCCAAGCTAAAAGTAATGGCAAATTTTTCTACTCCTTCCAGTTCACATGTGTAGACTTCATTTTTTTCGAGTGTATTATAGAGTACAACTCAAGCGAAATGAAGCGCTTCGAAAAAGATAATACGAACACTGTTTAGCAGGGTAGAATAATACAAGGTATGATAACTTAGAGTACTTGGCTCTTTACAGGCGCTGTGTACACAAAGCAGCAGTACATTTCTCTGCCTCACACACAAATTTGTGCTGCCTAGAAGAAGCAGAGTAATCATACCTTATATTATTCTACCATGCTGTATAGGCCTGAAGACAAGCTCATTCTTAAAGCGACCCAAACACACGGCAATCGGTGGGCCAAACTGAGGTGTTTCTTACCGACCTAAATGTACTGCGGTTGGCCAACCAATTGCTGTGTGTATGGGGCTCATATGCACGCACACACACAAATATATATGTACATACACTTAGCTAAATTCTAAGTACGAAATTAAACGAAACGTTTTGCTATTTCTATACAAAAAACCAAAAAAACGAAAAAATTAACAAACAAATTAACTGATTATATTCGGTAAGCACTTAAATAAAAAATAAAAAAAATTTATGAATTAAGATTAAGCGTCCCGCACCATTGGCGCAGCCAGCGCCGCAGCAGGGCAGCGACGTCAACGTTTAGCGCAGCAGCGGCTCTTGCTGTTACTTGGCGTAACGCTGCCTGGGCGGCCGGCTGCGGCAGAGGCGGCGTGGCGTACTACAATACACTGAAAAAAATTGAGATACACTTAATTTTGTTTTTTATGCGTTTATTACATACATATGGTTGTATTTTTAAAACTGTTTCGAAAAGGCAATATATATATACATAAATATATATATATTGGACTACTTACTATTGCAAAACATATCCATCCATCCAATAAAAAAAAACACACACACACAAACTTTAAGTATCGACAAAATCAAAATATATATACACATATATATAAGCGCATTTTGTTGCAGCTTTTGACGCACTTTTCACAAAAACCTTTTGGAAAAAAAACGAAATCGAAACGAAAACTACGAAGTTTGGGGGCAATCAGAACCAGTTAAAGAGGTCTTAATCTAGTTATGGGACATAATTTTATTTGACCCGTTTTAGTGTTTAACTTAAGTTAAGGCCAAAATGCATGCAACAATTTGTTTTCCAACTGAAAAACGAAAACACAAACAAATCATACAAAAGTTCCGCCGGAATTGAGAATGCTATTCAGCGCCTATAACCATGTCATGTTCAACAAAAGTTAATAAGCAATAGCTTTTTTTAGCCTTACTTTTAAACATATATACATTAAGCTATTGAAAAAGACGTTTCTTTTTTTTGGATTTGCAAACAAACCAAAAACTCCAAAAAAAAAAAACAATTTACACAAAAAAAAAAATTTGAAGTCAGACTGAAAATCGTTCAACCAAAAAAAAAAAAAATTTTAGAAAATAATCAAATAATTTTGCCAGCAAAAGCGCAAATCAATTCATTAAAAAATCATCAGCGTGTTCAGCAAGTACAGTACCGTTCAGTAGAACTAAGTGTGTAAATCGTGCCTAACTAAGTTCTTTATACGCGCCATTTGGTACAGTAGAAGTGAACAAATAACAACTCACAACTGAACAATAAAAAAGTTCAGCAATTGGCATTGATAGTCTTATTCGAAGTTCAAACCTAGGGTTGTCTATTGAACCAATCGACAATCGATATTTGATGTACACCAAAACAGTCTACGGTGCATTGAATCAAATTTGAGTCACAATATTCTCGTGTAGAATGCAACTTCGAAACTCTTCAAAAAACTGTGCTAGAAAATCCAAAACGGTTGCCGTATTCAAAATCAGCGAGTATCAATTTAAGGCAAGAGCTGCTCTTTGTGGAAATGGGAATTCAATAAAATTGCAACCGTGTCACTTTTTCGAAAACCTCAAATAACTTTTACTCCAATTTGTATTGAAATGTTCGCAAAGAATCAATTAATTGAATTCAAAAAGAACATGATACAGTTTTAAGTTTTGTATACAATTATTTTAGAATAAAAAACAAAGAAGCAATTTTCGAAGAATTCCAAAATTATGTAAGAGTAGACCAAAACAAGCTAAATGACATTGAAACGTCCTTTGAAACTCTTAAATTTGCGCTTTCAATTCAATGCAATCGGAATTAAGATGCTCAAGTATTTTGAGATTTGCCAAATATCGATTTTCTTTAAGTAGCTTTAATCCGAAAAGCTTCGAGATTCGAAATTAGCGAATCCAAATTTAAGGCTTAGGCGAGAGTTTGTTTTGTAGGCTAGTGTTATTATTGATTTTAGCTGCCAAAAATATGCGATTAAGTGGTTCGAAGCTAATTTGGATTAAAATAAGCGTGCAATTTCAATTTCGAAAAAATTTCGAAGCTAAAAAACAAGAAAAACAACAAAACAAATGGTGATTCAAGCCCTTTTTCAGCATTTTTCAGTTTAACTATCGAATATACAATGAATTTTGTGAGCAATTGAAGATTCAAGATTTGTTAGCTGCTACTGTATTGAAAAATGTTGCAGTGTAAACAAAGCCTTAAAAACCACAACGGAAACAAAAGTAGATGTAAGAAAACCCGCAATATTGTTCAAAAAAAAAAAAAAAAAAAAAAAAAATGCGTCAAAGCTGCGACAAAAAGCAACAACACACACATACAAAACATGAAAATTCTCGAATCAACCGATGACAAGGCAAAAATACGTATTACTTATAAGCAAAAGCTTTGGTAAATATAAAAAAAAAACAAGAAAAAACTAAAAAAAAAACATAAAAAACGCATATACACATTAAAAAAAAACTTAAATCGAAATCAAACCAACTGCATTTGAAACAAAAATGACCTCACTCTCAATCTCAATGTCATACATACATACTACAAAGGCTACTCTGAGAATTCATATACTTTTCCATGCCAGATGCATAAACAAGAGACTGATCATTCAATAATCTATATATGTACAATATGAGTATGTATACGTGTTCCACATATGTACTTGTATGCACAATATCGATGTGTATCAAAAGAAATCGTTGTTCTTCTTCTTTTCGTTTTCAAAACGTTTGCGATTTGTTTTTGGACCGAAGAAACATACAAAGCATGTATGACATTCAGAAATACACACGTACGTATCAGAGAGTTGCATTGAGTGGCATCAAACCGGTTCGATCAAATGCATCAAGCGACTGTCATGTGCAAGGTACATCTATTGCAAGGTATGAGCCTTCTGCAGACGCAAGGCACTAAATTTGTTGAGTATCTGACACAGAGAGAAAGAGAGAAGGAGGCGCAAACAACATGCGCCAACACAACCTCTCTCATTGACGTTTGCCGCAGAATGAAAAATAGTGCCTTAAAAATGAGCGAGCGTCGGCAGTTGGCTCATACCTTGTAATAGATATGCCCTGCTCATGTACATTTAACAGCGAGAGCATGGAATAATAACACTGTGCGACAGTGAAAATACACTCCAAAAATAATATTGTGTAGGTTTTAGATCTGGTCGAGTAGAGCTTGAAACAATTCACTTTTTTTCTGGGGAACCCTGCAATTTTTTTTGTATTGACAAATAACGATTTTTTTAAACTTACATATGAATCTATTTGGGACTCCATTTTTCAACCGATTTGCCTTATTAAGTATGTTTTAGAAAGGGCAAAGACGTACCTTTCTAAGTCTATATAGAGTAAAGCTGGTTTTTCGTAACTAAATAGGGATTTTTTCAATCTAATCTAAACTCTTCCAAAAAAAAACGAGTTTTTCGAACTTTAACCGACATTTGCCGCATTTTATCATGAGAAAATGTTATATAATAAAACCTTATTTCGAAAGTACATTTAAATCAGAGTTAACGAGTGTTTACATATGAAAATCGATCAAGAATTACCGGAGCTATGAATTAAAATACAAAAAACCTAAAATATCACATCGCCTCAAAAGTTCCCTGTACGACAGGTGTCACAATGATGTGTTGCTCTGGTACTTATATTTCAATTCATAAGTTGCACAATTTTTGACCGATTTTCAAAAAAGCCTCGTTTGGCTTGGAATTGCATTAACTTTCGAAATCAAATATAAAAACATAACGCTCTGGTTTCAAAATCTGCTAAAAGTTAAAAGCTGCCAAAGCTAAAAAAACTTGTGAAACTTTCAGATTAAATTGAATAAATCGCTATTAAGTTTCAAAAAACCATCCTTACTCCATATAGATTAGGAAAGATACATTTTTCCCCTTTCTAAAGCATATTTTATAACAAAGAAGAACCATCGAGGGTTAATACAAATTAAAATATTATTCAGATGCATACTTACAATTGCAAAATGTAGCAGCTACTAATATAATAATTTCTGTTATTACAAAATTTGAATGACACGCAATTTTCGTATAATGCGTGCTCTCGTTCCCACTCTTTTTATGCCCTTCTCACTGCGCTACTTGAGCAATACAGAGATCGTGCATATGAAAATAGACGGCAGGTTTGCACTACCCACTGAGAAATCAACTACTTTTTTTGATACATATTTTATGCCTTTTTTCCTACTGAAAAATCCATTAGATGCTTTTTAGCATGAAAACTCAGTACGAAAAAAGTTATGATTTTGACAACAAAAAGGCTAACTGGGTATGCTAATGCAGCGGCTTAAACTCTGCCGGCGTCTCTGCTGTTAACCTCTGTTGGAACAAGAAATGCGCATTCTGCTGCTGCTACACTGTTTGCGTGCCAAATGTTTTACCTGCTGCGAATGTTAAAGAGGAAGGTTGTGCCGCGCATGTTATTGCCTTGCCTTATTTGCGTGTGTGTTTGTAAAGTTTGATTTGCGCCTCTCTCTCACTCCCGCTCTCTTAGGCTCTCAAAACAATTTGGCACTCGCGTCGGCAGCATGCGCGTTCCTTGTATTAGTATTCCACTGACACAGTTACGGCGAATCGACTTGCGCGACGTCATACTTAAAGTGCATTACAATCACCAAAGGAGTCATGTTTGATTGTGAATCGGGTAATGCAACCAACAAACAAACAGCACTTGCTGCTGCATAGCATAAGCTTTACAAGGTAAGACTCGACTGCTAACGATTGCTCTTTATTGGTGCACCATTTTCCTGTTTGATGCAAATGTCAATCAGGAAGGTTGTGTACACGCAAAATTGAATTCACCTGCCGGCAGACTAGTCTTACCTTATAATTATCATGCTAGCAGCTACTTATTGCAGCTCTCTGTTACGTATACGGCACACGTTTATCTATTTTGGTTTATTTTTTCCTGCAAATTGCACTTAAATAGTCTCTTTCAACAATAAAGCTAAAACAAAAACTAACGAAATGCAAAAATTTATAAACAAATCAAAATCTACGCGCTCGCAGCAAGTAGCAAACACCTTGAGACAATGATAAATACGTACTCACATACATAAACTGCTATATTGGTCTTATATTATGGCTGCGCGCTGTGCTGAAAGCTTAGAGCAGAAATCGACTTGCGAGAGAGCTTTAAAGCGCAAAGCTTTAGCGCAGCTTTGCTGCATCTCTTGCTCTCAGACGTTTAAAACTTTTGTTTAAGCTAGGATTCGGCAGCAAAGAAGTTGCCAATGCAGAGCTTTAAAGCTCGTTTCCTGACTTTTGCTCTGCAAAGTTCGTGCTTTGCTCGCCTGCTCAAGAGCTTTATAGCGCTAAGCTTTAGCGCAGCTTACTGCATCTCTTGCTCTCAGGCGTTTAAAACCTGTGTTTAAGCTAGGGTTCGGCAGCAAAGAAGTTGCCAAGAGCAAGCAGAGCTTAAAGCTCGTTTCTTGACTTTTGTGTTAAATTGTGCCGATCCCTGGCTTAAACAGCTGATCGCTCTCTGCTCAGCGCACACCATACATAGCTCTCTCTTACTCATTTTCATGTGCCACATATATAACCTTGTCTTTGTTTTCGAAAATTCAAAGATAACTTTCTTAATTTTCCACTTAAATGCAGCCAATTTAAAGTAATTAGTAAATTATAATATATTAAAAAAGAATAAACACACAATATACCATTTTATATATACATATAATGAATACTAAAAAAAATAAAATACTACAAAGTGCAGGTATAAATAATTTTCTATTTTTACTAATAAGCAAAAAAAAAAAAAACACAAGGAAACGAGTTCACAACAAAAACAAAGCTTCCAAACATAATGCCTCTAAGGTTGGGAAGTTTACCATACATGTAACATGTATATATAGTATTATTATGAATAAAAAATAAAAGATAACTGTAGCTTATTTAACATTTACATTAACTAACAGCAAAAAGAAACATACAAGTTTCCAGCAAACTTTTCCAGTTTTATTGCAAATAAATAACAATACGAACAAAAAAAAAAACTGTTGCATTATAAGCAAATGTTCAAAAAACAAAATAAAAAAATACCAAAATATTACAAACTTCATTGAGAAAAACCAAAACACAACAAATATTGTATTATTGATACAAAACCAAAGTATTAACAATTAACTTAAATTATTTGTGTAAGCGATTACAAGTTACATTTTATGTGGGTTCAGAAACTGCAAAATTATACAAAATCTTACAAAAAAAAACAAAAAGAACAAAAGTACAGCAACTGCGGCAGGCCGCCGTTATTCTGCGCCCGCTCGAGAACAGCAACAACAAGGAACATTAGCAAAAGTACTAGAGAGAAGCTTAGAATGATACAAAAGGTATATTGAAAAAAAAATAACGAAAAAAAAAACAAAAAAAAAATAACGGTAATGATAATGCAGATGAAGTTGAAGTTGAAGATGGCAAGAATGTGTTACAACTGAAGGAATATTCATAATATAATGAAACGAAATGAATAAATGTATTTTAAATGTTAAACATTTGGAGTTTTTATTGAAAGCCCGGATAACACTATGCAACAAATTTGAACTCAATGAATGGCCTATGTCCAAAACATACATTTTTCGGTTAGTTTTGGCTCGCTGATTTCGAATTTTGAAACATCGCTTTTTCAAATAATTCGAGATTTCGAAAGTTGCGAAGTCAGCAAATCTCATATATCTTGGGAATCCTGCTATCGATCGAGATGAATTGTGACTCAAATTGAAGGTAATTTATTATCAAATCAATGTCTTGCAGACAATTTTGGTCTAACTTCATGCGATTGCAAGTAACAGGGCAATGAACTCAAAACAAAAAAGTAGAGTAAAACAAACCTTTTCCGATACATTTCGGGTCGTTGATTTCAAATCCGGAAACGCGCCTCTCTTCTTGATGCAAAGATATACTTTGTTTTGTGCTTAATAACGACCATACCCACTCTGGAAGATTCGGTAATCTCTCGCTACGGTATTATCTGCGTAGGTAAGCAATAGGGCACTTCCAATTTGACGAAGTTGCTCACGGAGAGATGTAAAAATGTTTTCTGAAGCATAAGATGCATAGAGAAGCAGTTCTTTGCTCTAAAACTAATTAAGGTATTGGACATGTAGCAGCATTGTGGCCCGGAGTAGTTGATTACGGGTTTGTAGTTAGATCCCGCCAGCTTAATATGCCGCAATGTCCGAAACCCTATGCACAACCCATTTAGCGCCTAGGGAAGGCTTCGCTGCGCACATCACTACTCTCACATTGGGTGGGGATTAGAGCAGCTTTCGAGGGAGCACCACATGGAGGTAGCGCGTCTACTTGGTTTGGGTTTCATTCTGTGCTACGAGAACTCAGGCTCACGGTATTCAAAAACTAGTCGAAATATAGAAATTGGTGGTTTTGTTTTTATCAAAGTTATTGAATGTTTAAAAGATGGCACGCATCAATCGTAGATACAGAGAGCATGAAGGTAGTAGAGTGGAATCCTGAGCCGTGACATTTAATTTGACTTGCTGAAATGCTTTCATTCTCAAGATAGTGCATACTTTGTAGATAAATTACACTGTGCGACAAAATAAAAAAAAAAGAAATGCACTCGACGAATAATATAGTGTAGGTTGTAAATCTGTTTGAGTAGAACTCAAAACGATTTACTTTTTTTTCTGGGAAACCCTCCAATACTGTTTTATAGACAAATAAAGAATATTTCTTACTTTACAAATGAATCTCGTTGGTACTCCGTAGATTTTCAACCGATTTTCTTTATTTAGTATATGGTTCTGGTTCCCTACAAATAAAGTAAATTGTTTTGAGTTTTACTCGATTTGATCTACAACACAAATATATAAATAGTTAAAATTGTCTTCGGATCTAGAAGACAATGATTCTTCTGATAATGAGACCTTTGAACTGAATATAGCTGTAAACAAAGTACAAACTGTTGAAAAGTTTGCCAATGCAAAGACATTGGATAAAAATGTTTATGGAAGTGATGAAGATTTACGATGAAATAGACGAGGTTGTTGAAGAGTTAGAAGTACCAATAATTACTGCTGGTGCCATAAAAGAATTGTTTGTCAATATATGTTATGTGACGTTGTGGATTTTAAAATAGAAAAATATTCAGATTATCAAAAAAACAAAAAAATACAAATTTATGTGCACATCAAATTGACAAGCTCTTATAAACTAACTATTTTCAGAAAATACATCTTTCAAAAGTTGCTCTTCAGTATAAATTCGTCTACTGTTCACACATCACATCATGAGGCTGCCTTTAACTACCACGCGTAGTTATGTAATACTTTTGAAATTTGAATTTACATTTTTTTGAGATTTCGATAGGAACGAATATTTTTTTTTTTTATGTCTCTGACATTTGTGCCAACTTACAAGTCAAAATATTCAAAACAAGAGTTTATGAGTGGTACAAAATGTTCAAAGAGGGTCGAGAAAGAAGAAAGAAAATCAAAGAATTTGTGCTCGAAAATCGTCGATCTTATTAGCTTTGTTGGAATTTGGAACCATTTGGGCCTGAGAAAAGTGAAATCTCGATTGGTGCCAAAAATGTTGAATTTCATGGAAAAACAGCGCCGCGTTGAAGTGTGTGAAACAATACTTTCCGACTATCAAATCAAGATGAAATGCATGATTACGGGAGATGAGACATGGATCTAATCCTACGACCCGGGAACGGCCGATCAATCGGGTGAATATAATGCCAGTCAAAAATCAAGGTCATGTGGACAGTTTTCTTCGACTAACGTGGTGTGGTGCAGTTTGAATTCCTTCCAACCGGCCAAACTGTTAACAAAGAATACTATTTGGTTGTTATGCGTCGTTTGCTATCAAAAAAGACCAACTTTGTGGAGAGACAATTCTTGGTTTTTGCATCACGATAGTGCACCATCTCACACTGCGCTCGTAATTCGTGACCATTTCGCCAAAAACTCGACCCATTTTGTTCCGCAACCAACGTATTCGCCTGACTTAGCACCATGTGACTTCTGGCTATTCGCTAAACTCAAGAGGCCGCTCCGTGGACACCGTTTTGAATCGATAGATGAGATAGAAACCAAAACGAAGAAGGAATTGAAGGCTATACCGGAAGAGGACTTTGCAGCATGTTTCGAAAATTGGAAAAAACTTTGGTACCAGTGTATTGCATCCGGGGGGGGGACTACTTTGTGGGGGACCAAATGAATTTTGTAGATTAAATAAAGATTTTTTCATTTATTAACGAATTCCTGGGTATTTTTTGCCCACAGGTATAATGATGGAAGGTGGGACTTGCCTTTCTTTAGTACAATGTCTGTAAACAGTTTCTGCCATCAAAAAATATTACTGATTGATTATACAAAATTCAACCAATTATTGATTGCATAAAGCGAACATATTGCGCCATTTAAGGGGAAATTTTTCCCAAAGCAATATATAAAAAAGTTGATGCAGACAGTCGAAGTCGGGAAGGTGCCCGACAGTAGAATACCCTGTACCCATTTTTTCCATGAAAACCAAAATTCAAGCAAATTTTTGTTCCGATGCCTTGAAGGGTATGGGCGTAATAACGGTAACCGTACTACGGGGGTAGAGGGGATGGTGCGGAAAAAGGTCAAAATTGTTTGGTTTATAAGGCTACCGTACCACATTTGGTTAACATAAATGTTAACATGAATTTCGATTTGCGACCTGATCATCTTTAGTTTTTTTCTTTCCGGCTCAAGGTCCAACAAAGAAGTTAAATCTTCAGAGTTTTTAAACAAATTTAAGTTTAGGCTCCACAGCTAATAGTTGTGTAAAAATCCCTGAAGAAGGACTCCGCAGTGGGTCAGACATTAAAAATTATGAAGTTTTAACTTGAGCCGGAAAGAAAAAAGCATAAATGTTAACTTTAACATTTCTCTAAAAGTAGTGAAATTCTGTTGCAGTTCATAGGAGAGGGGCCTATTATTAGCTATATCTTCTAAAGTTCTTATCCGATAAGAAATTTACACTACACATGCACAGTAATAGTGGAATAACTCGTATTTTTCCCAGTATATGCGTATCTTTTGGTAAACAATTTTTTGCTCTAGCTCTTAAATAAGAATTCCCGAGAATGGTGTGACAACACGAACAGACGGACTTGTCTATATCGACTCGACTATTGCTCCTGACCATTTTTGCCCATGGAACATATAGTCTGCCACGCCTCCTTCTGCCTGTTACATACATTGCACAAATCTATAATACACTTTTACACTTTGTGTACAGGGTATAAAAAGTTTACCCAATGAATTTGAGACTCGGGATAAGATATATCTATCTACTTAATCCTCATCTCCTGCTTTTTATATTACATTTTAAAAGAACAGGGTTTTTATTGTTGTAACTTTTATAAATGAATAAATAAAAATACTGTTAAAGTTCCTTTTTTACTTCAGTTTTTAATTGTAATTAAGATATACACATTTATGTATATGTATATATATATATATATTAAATACATCGATTGCTTGATATATATATTTGCGAGGCAAAGTTCCGCAAAACGTTTGTTATTTCTAGGCGATTTATATATATATATATATAAATTTGTGGATATTATTCACACATAATTCTAAGCCGTTTCGTGTCATATACTGGCGCATATAAATATTTTAGTTAGAAATTACAAATGTATAAATTGGCTTACAAGCTATTACATATATTATATAGTATATATATATATATATCTTTATGTATATATTGTGTGCACCACACTGACAAAGAGCCAAAATATAAAAAACATTATTTATATGTATATATGTAAAAAAAAAACCCATTATTTGTGTGGTGCACTTGCTGCTCTACTTTTTTTTCAGCTTTTATGTACATTTACAATAATCAATTATACAATTTGAGCAATTAATTAATTAAACAAAAAAAAATACTAGGGCTTGGCTTATTTCATGTTTCAAATTCAAATTCATTTTTAAATTGTTCACAATTGAGCGATTTTCATATGTATAGTTTATGCCTTGAGTTTTTTTTTTTTTATAGTTTATAAGTATAATATTTTTTTTTTGTGCATCAGTCTTGATTTTTTTTTAAACTTCATTTTTAGCATTAGTTATTTCAGTTTTAAATGTAAGCGTTCTTCCATGTTGTTTTTTTTTTCGTATTTTTTTTTTTTTTAATTTTTTATATATATAAATAACTAACTAAATGTGTGTTAATTATAATTGATTATACATTGAGCGCGTAATTATATATAAATGCAAAAATAATTGTTTAAATCGTGTGTGTGTGTGTGTATATTCATAAGGAAATGTAAATCAACAAGTTGAACCAATTCATCAACTGATCTCATAAGGATTATGCTTATAATTATGCTTACTTAATGGTACAGTTTTTGCCTGTAAATCCTAACTAATGCAAAAACAGCAAAAAAAAAAATAGGGTATCAAAAAAAAAAAAAAACTTAATTTTTGCGTTGTGCCGTTACTAACTCTTTTAGTAACACTTTCAAGGAAGCAGCTAAACCACCAGCACTTCCGCACATACACACTCACATTCTGTGTATGAAGACATGCATGCATACGTACATATTAACTATGTAGCGTTAAAGCATCTGAGGTACGTGTACATAAGCGTAAAAGCGCGAACAATTGACTATTCGCCTATGATTCTCTCTTCCCTAATCCCCCACTGACCGCCCGCTCCTAATCCTGCTGCCCTATTAAAAAAAAACTTAACCTAGAACTTTATGTCCTGGAGCTCGTTTTGCGTTTGCGCCTGCATTTTACAGGTCTGCGTCAAGTCAGGCAGCGCGGCCATTAGCAGCTGTTGTTGTTGCTGTTTCACTGCGGCTGCAGCTGCGGCAGCCGCAGCTGCTGCCGCATGTGCCATGGCGGTGGTCGGTGTTCCAACCACTTTGTGGCTCTGACAATGATGCGGGTGCAGTGTCTGCTGCGACTGATGATACTGCTGATGTGTTGCATGTTGATATGTTGCATGTTGATGATGATAGTAGCCCAGTGTTTGTTGTTGCTGCTGCTGCTGCTGCTGCTGCTGTTGTTGTTGCTCCGGCAAGTAGGGCTGCAGCTTGCGGCTATGCTCCATAAAGATTGTCTCCATCTGCAACATGCACTCCTGCAGCTGATCCTGCAAAAAAAAAGACAACATTGTATCAGTAAAAGTTATCTATAATGAATCTAACCGATATAAAGAGTCTTTATCTTTCACAGTTTGTTTGATATATTTGGCATCTCAGAGACGTTTTCCGGCATCTGTATCCCTAAGTTTTTGAAAGCATTTGAGGGTTCAAACGAAACGTTGCTACTTGTCTTCTGTTTCTGTAAAATTGTCTAAAACACTTTCTTAGCATTTCAAAGTTGTTCCAAATCAGTTCCAGCCGTATTGCTAACTTTATGCATCGCGGAGCACCTACCATCAAGTCCGTATGCGCTGCTAGGTGTTCGACCAACTAATGTCGACCCTGCACAATTGTCTGAAACACCTTCTTCTGAGCATTTCAAAGTTATTCCAAATCAGTTCCAACCGTATTGCTAACTTTATGCATCGCGAAGCACCTACCATCAAGTCCGAATGCGCTACTAGCTGTTAGACCCACTAATGTCTACCCTGCGCACCGGCAGCTTTTCAGGCTCAGTTACGTTCAAATTTCTCCAAAATCCAGAACAAATATCTGGCCAGAGTGAATCCCGGTAACTTGGATGTCTGCACGCACTGCGGCCTTGGTAACCACAACAACGGCTCAACTTTTTTGAGTGCTCACTGACCACATATAACGTTCGCTCTTGGGTTTAACCCAATCGAGGCGGCTTGCTTTCTCCATCTGAACCCGTATGCTCCCAATGTCATGTGAATGTTACTCATTATCTTTACTCTTATTCTTATATATATTTATTCAATCTCTATCTTTTCATATGTTTGTGATTTTTGATCTACATGTCATCCCGCCTAATTCCGGCTACAACAACGAGTCTTCGAGTTGCTACGCCAGCAGCTCAGCAACCTGACAGTCCTCCTAGCACAAACCCAAGCCAGCACCGAGCCGAAAGCTCGATGAGAATAGCAACATATCATTCATATCGCAAAAACCTATTCGAGAATGTGAATTTCCGGATAGCAATTGTAAGGCGATGCCCTCCACAGCGAACTCTTCCACCTTTTGATGGAGAATGTGTTGCGAAAGGACGAAGTACATCGGCACGGAACTGTTTTCTATAAGGATGTCCAGTTGCTTGCTGTGCACATGATATCCATATAGTCGGCCGTACTAAGCGAGCAGTTAGCGGAGCCTTTGCGGCTATTGAAAGAGAATCAGCCAGGTTGGGAGTCTGGTTGTAAATGAAAAAAGACGAAGTATATGCTTTCTGCGAGTAGGGAGACACAGCGGTTGGAATCTCAGATTGATGTTGAAAACCATACTTTTGATGTTGTCAAGGATTTCGTCTAATTTGGCACCACCGTCCATATGAAGAACGATGTCAGCATGGAGATCAAGTGGAGTATCACTCTTGCCAATAGAAAGAGAACACTCCCGCCAGACGAAGCTAACACTTTATAAGACGCTCATCCTTCTCGTTTTGCTTTATAGCGCTGAAGCATGGGTGATGACGCCATCTGATGAAAATGCCCTAGGAGTGTTTGAGCGGAGTACGCTTTGACAACGACTATCCTATTCGATGAAACGACGAACTCTATGAGCTCTACGACGACATTAACATAGTCAGGCGAATTAACATCCAGCGGCTCCGCTGGCTAGGTCATGTTGTGCATGACGAAGCTGCCGCGAGACACGTCTCGCTCTCTCTCTCTCTTGCTTTGTTGTAGGAAGGCAACTTGCGATTTCCATCGGAAATGGCCATTCTTGCGCATCTTTTGGGCAATAAGAACAAATCGGAGTTGGTTTGTTTTTTGAATTTCTTCTCTACTCTGAATAATAGCCATGTTTTTCAGACACAATAATTTGACGTGTTCATAGTTTCAGCAGACTCTTTATGAGCTTTTCATGGATCTTGTTGCAAAAACACATTCAATTCAGCGTTAAGTGAAGCTCTGAACATGTTTTTATAAGCCTCACACAGCAAACCATGAAATATCGTTGCACTCTTACCCAAATGAAAGAAACAATAAGGTTACTATTCCGAGAGTGCTGACGCCCAGAACAAAAACCTGTCCAAAAGACGCTCTACTTGCAAAGTTTGCCAAAACTAGGCCCCTAACACAAAGGTACCCACAATTGTCCTCAAGCGGTAAGCTTCCAGAACTAAAAAGTAATGCAACTCTTTAACAAAAAACTCTACATGAAGCCGAGATGCAAATGAAAATAGAAGCAATATCTTTCCTTATTTACCGACGAGAGATAAAAAGAGAGCGCTGCCATAAAGGAGAGGCACCTTTTGCTTATAGGCAAAAACGTACGTCACAGGAACAAAAATTGTTCCGGGCGCTCTGTGTTTAGTATGAACAGAACATGTACAATCCGCAAAGTTGGATTGCAGGACAAACCAAAAAATTTGATTGTGTGACGTCAGACATGCTTTTTCCGAATACCGGACTGGCGCAATGCGCTTACTTCGTATCATTAGTTCATGGCCTTAGACAGTGATTCTCAAACGAAATAAAAGTTATGCATCGTTTGATCTTACACGGAACTATCTTCAATCACGTTGACTATACTATGACCATTTTGAGGCTATGATAAAACCATCCCAATGTATATGCAAATCAGGTTGTGCCAAAATCCGAACAAGTTTCTTTAAGTTTCTGTACAACCAACATAATAACAAGTAAAAGTCTGCGAACAAAAGGTGTTGGGAACGTTTGGACGGATAAGAAATTCTCGCACACTCGAGCGACACATGCGTCAAGCTTGAAATCCAAACAGAAATACGGAACGATCTCGATTGGAAACTAAAAGATTCGGCATAACAAGCGAACTTCCTAGGAACAATCTAAAACAAAATCCGTTTTGTTATATGAAAACCACTTCATTGCTGTTAAAGATGATGACTCCTTATTATCGCTTGAGTTTCGCTGGCCATAGCGCAATGCTCACCTGCTCCACGCTCGTCAAGTCGGTGAGTAAGCCCAGTAGAAAGTGCAAGTTGTGCCCCGTACGGATATGCCATTTGAGGCCACTCATCGAGGCGGCAATGCTAGAGGCAGCTATGGTACTAGCCGTATATTTGGCAAAATGATGCTCTGCGATGATGACAAAGTAAACCATATATTTAGTCAGTGTTTAGTTAGTGTTTTAAGTCAGATTAAACTTACCTTTGGCAGCCAGTGATATAAAAGCTTGTGCATGTTGACGCACTTTCTCGATATTCAAATCGGGAAAGTTTTCGCTTCTAATGGGCAGACGTGTGATTAGCAATTCCAAAAAGTCCAAGGGCGTGACAGAGGATAGATCCCAGCGAAGGCGACTCAACACATAGAGTTCCCATTTCTGTAAATAAAAAAATAGAGCATAAATAATCGAATCAAATGTCAAAGTTGTGGAATAGTAAGCAGTATTTAGAGTGGACCAAAAATAAATATTTCGTTGTTTTCAAAAATGCATGATTTTTCAAATCTTTGCTGTGCAATATAGCAAAACTCAGCTACACAACACACACGAGAGTTGCGTGACGCTTATGCATACAACATATACATACATTCAAAGCACGTGCCGAAGCACGAAGAAGCGACTTTCAGAAGTTTGGTGTCTTTGGAAAAGACGGAAAACATCCAACTTAAATAGTAACGTTTTTTAAAAGATCACAAAGGCTATTTGAACTAGGCCTAAAATAAACAAATAACGTACAGTGAAACTCGGCTACTTGAACAGGGAGAGATGTGCCATCACAGGACATTGGCTTATTGGCGCTGATTGGTCCCTCTCAATGATTTTTGCAGGAGCTGTTGGGATGAGGAAGAGGAAGAAACGGTAGAGACATCTCTTCTGCTCATGTCCGGCTCTCTGTAAGCGCAGACATAAACATCAAGGCAGATTCTTCCTAAATAGTATTGCCAACCTGTACGAAATAAGACCCAACAAGATCGCAGTCTTTATAGCTGCATCGGGATGGTTTCCGCTTTGATTTTGTAGCTGTTGATTAACGGGAAGGGAGTGAGCTCAAGATCCTACAGTAACATAACGTAATGTAACGTAACGTTATGTAATGTAATGTAACGCAAGGTATTAGAATGCATTCTAATATCGAGCAAGTTTCTGTGAGATTTTTAAACTCTCATTTGAATTAAATAATTTTGTCAAGTGGCTTAACAATAAGAGCGCAGTTCAGCTTTCAGAGTAGTTAAACAGTTGAGTATCTCAAAAAACCGCGTAATCCGTATAAACAAGTAAACGAACTATCGTTATTGCACTGTATAATACCATTTTAGACATAGGGGAAGTGTAATTTTGGCTACAATATCCGGAGTACGAAATTTAACAAAATCCAAATACAATGACTATCTATTTCCGTTCATAATTTGTACAAAACTTGCAATTTCAGTCGATATTGCAGCCAAGGGTCGTGATCGTACGTCAAGAGCATAATGTAGAGCGTACTTGTACATAGTGTGTATATAACAACATATATGGCTACAGAAATTCTCAAGAAGTCTCAATAAATTGTAAATATACATATATTTCCATATAGCACCAACGACAGCCGTCAAATGTTGGGCCAATATTTGCAGACTTTACTTTAACGCTCTGCGTGCTCCATATTTACGTGTTCTTTTTTTTCTCCGAAACAGAGCAAAAACAGATGCAGAGGGCAAGTGAGAGTGGCGGAGCGACAGACACGGAGAACCAAAGCATACACAGCCATACACAAATTATGTATTCCATTAGCTTCAGCTTGTGTTTGGTTCTGGTTCTGGGTCTGGGTCTGGGACTGGGCCTGGGTCTGGGTCTCAATTTGCTGCGAAGAACAAAAAACTCGCATGATCTTTAATAATTCATAACGCGTACAGCATAAACATCAACAGTAAAAGTAGTAAAAATAACAACTACGTGCTGATCATTCATTCCCGGCTGAGTGTGTGCGTGAGCTTCAAGGGCTGCGCAGAAAATCGTAAAACTTCTGCACAACGGAAATGAGCAGTCGAAATGGTTTTGATTAAATTAATCAATTTATGCAAGTCTCAAGTCTCTCATTTAAGCATTCGCCAAAGCCAAAGGATCTAATTCCATGCATACCATGGGATATATATATATACTATATATATATATATATGGTATATATATATATATAAACATGATGATGTACGGCTAGACGTTGTCAATAAAACACTAAAGACGATGATGACGTTCCAGACGACATGATAACAGCTTTAATATGATGTTCACAACAACAAATGCCGCCGCAAGCGCCGCCGCAAGTTTATGAATGAGTGTTCTGTATCTACGTTCCCATGCTCCGTTGTTATTGTTGTTGTTGTTGTGTTCCCCCATGAGGGCGATAATGCGCCGTAAACTTTGGTCTCTGGTTCTGGTTCTGGTTCTGGTTCCACCAGACAGAGCCTAACCGAACAGGACAGGCGAAACAGCTTCGTTTGCCTTGCATGAATGACCTGAAAATACACAACATGTGTGATTTTTATATTTGCATTTAAAACCTATTCAGCAGAATTCTGAAATTCTGGTATTCTGGCATTCCTTCGCTTGATACTGTATCTCTTTTATAGCTTAAAGGTCTATATATATAAATAAGCAAAATATAATGAAAAAAGCGCGAGAGCATTTAAGAATTTAAGACGATAAACAATTGGTATCATCTATCTATTCCCCAGCATACCCACAAAACTGGCAATGGAGGTAATTTGTAAAAAATTGGGAAAAAATCAAATAATTTACAAATATACCAAAAAGACTATTCCTGGACATTGTCGACTTCTGTATAACGGAGATTAGGTACTTCAAATATGGAAAGACATAAAGATTTATATACAATTGAAGGGTCTAGCATCACACATAATTGCAAATATAATAATAGAGGAAATCTTACATAGAATAGTGTGTAGATGACATTTTTACGTTTGCCAAATTGAGAGAGACATTGATAAAATCCTGTTGACACTTATTGCAATTTTTACTCAAAACACCGCCAAGAATCTTGCACAAAGGTTCATGGACACCAGCGACACGATTTTTCAGGAAGATAATAACCTTACTACATAAAAATGACTTTCCGAACAACATTATAAAAACAATTATTGACAATATCGGACGAAATGCAAGAAAGACTAGAATTAAAAACGAGAAGTTATATAGGTCGGTTTTATTTATATACCAAAATTTTCGGATAAACTTCAAAACACAGTTATGTACGACAAAGACAATACAACAATAGCACACAAACCACTTTACACTATAGCGGCCCTATATAGTAACACAAAAAGTAGTATTGACAAGTTGGAAAATAACAACACACAAATTTTTGTGGTCTGTCTCTCCAGTTACATCATTTAGTGCCACTCCCAATTACGATTATTTTTTTCGCACAGTTATGGGTTTTCGAAATATATCCCTTCGACGTCATTGGCACTAAGCCGTTAAGACAATAACATCAACATGGTCAACATGGTTTATTTGTTGGAAAGCTAAGGATCATGTCCCAAGTTTCTAAGCAGCAAATTACTTCGGAAACGCGTAGCTTTCCAACAACTAAATACATTGTAATGTATCAATTATTAAAAAAAAACTTGATTGTATAGTAAACCTGAAACCTTAACCGTATCCCCCATGCCAAAAACCTATCTACGCTACTGATGGGCATTGATGGATGCCCTAATCAGAGAAATTCGGTTTCCTTCGCATTAGGAATGAAAGGAATATTGTATTCACCTTCACATTCATCTTTTTCAATATCAATTTTAATTAGCTTTTTTTGCCCCCGGTTCAAGGTCCAACAAAGAAGTTAAAACTTCATAGTTTTTAAATGTTTGATGTTTTTATTTCCAATATTTTCAAACCATTGCGGAGTCCGTCTTCAGGGCTATACAACAACATAAAAAATGCATTCAATCAATTGAAAAATACTTCTTTTTTGTCTTATGACTATGACTTCTCCTTAACTGGCTATCGCTTAGGAGCACGTGGGCTGGTGAGCGAAACGAGCAGGCGGCGGAGCCCCTTTGTTTAAGTGAAAACAAACTTTTTTGACTACATTATTATCAATTTTTGTTTCAAAATATATAGCGAATTATTTATTATTAGTAAATGGCTTATGGCTCAGTGTTCACATGTTGAAACCTCATTTAACACAAAGAATGTTGGTGATTTTCTTTCGTTTATTACGATTTCGTATTCGTCTAGCTCTTTACATCGCTTAATAATAGCTAAGAATTGCGATTACGATTACGGTTTCCGTATGACAGGCGACCTGAGAGTAAAAGTCTGTTAACTGGTTTTTTGAAAGAGTCAAAGAGTTTTTAACCGATACCAACTGGCGACCATAACCAAACTCTATTTTCTAGCCTATCGCAAAACACTACCACATGTTTGTTCCGAAATAGTTGTATTGTAATCGCAACAATAAGATCGCTTAAATTCGGCATTTTCTCTTAAAGGTCAATGGGATAATTTGGTATTCATATTCTTTTCTGGCATACCAGAGGACGTGACGTTAGGGTTCAAGTCCATTGCGGTTTCTGTATTCGAGCGCACCTTCTTTGCTTGACAGAACCGCTGGGAAAGCTGTGATGATAGGAACACTATGACGGTATTTGACAATACGATATAGGTTTTATGGTATCCTATCTCTCCTTCGAGATTTCTATTCATTTCCATCCATTTTGACACTTTTTTAGAACTTTCAACAGACTTTCAGTTCAGCAAACTGAAGGTATTATTTACCTTAACTTTGTATATTGGGCAGTATACCGAAACGTAACCTTCAATTATTTATTTTTGTAGGTAAGTTACAATCAGGTTTACAAGCCAAAAGACATACAACAGTTTAACCGATTTTGAAGTTTTACTAATCGGGTAAACACACTATGTACATATATATAGATGTATATACTAATGAATACATGGTACACACCAAAGGAACATATGTGTACATGCTTTATACACATTACAAGTTTTTATACGTTGTTCTTTTATTTTTTGACTGGTTTGTGAATTTCTTTCGAACTCTACCGCCAATTGAGTTGACCGGCGATGCCAAGCACATTCAAGGCAATGCATCGCTGCAGGTCCAATATGGAGTCCAGAGCTGGCTCTTTGTCTTTGGCTTTAAAAAAAAAAAAAAAATCGACCTAATGCCACAAACGTCGCTACAACTTCAGCGAATATCCATTGAGGATCCAAAATCGTCGTCCTCATTGTCGTTGTTGTTGCTGTCAAAGCGCAGTCGCTTACAAAATGATATTAAACTCGACTATTTGCATACACTGCTTTTAAATTTCGGAAAACTGAGCAACAATATGTTAGTACAAAATTAAGGTTTCCAAATTTCGCAAACGTTACGTTATGAAAGTAACGATTTTGGTCTTATACAAATTGTTTCCGTTTAAGATTTCACGAACTCACATGTCAGAATCTATGGACACTAATACCAACGTTTTTGAAGCCGAAGTCTGCGCGATAGGCCGATGCGCGGGCATAAACCTAAACAGGAACTACCAGAATAGGAAAATAGCGATACTTATGACAAGAGGTGGTGCTGTGAGCCCGAAAGACACACCGTCAAGCAACCTCTGAGAGTAGAGGAAAGACTGAGACGAACCGCGAACTGGACAAACACTCCAGGTCTCCGACAGGCCAAACAGTTCCTCGGCTCTTACGACCCAAAAAGGTTCAAGAAACTATGGCAGTTAGGAAAGTACTCTATTAGAATTCTAACAGCTACACCTGAAGGGACACCTGAACAAGCTGGTCATCACCAACTCCAGCACGTGCAGGTTCTGCGAACTTGAGTAGGAATACTCCCAGTGCATTCTAGCTGAATGTGATGCCCTAGCGAGACGAAGGTTGTCGCTCCTAGGTGGACACAGGATCTTGCTGACCGATATGAACCGCTTGGAACCATCCAATCTAAAGAAGTTTATAGCAGAGATAGGACTGACAGGGGAGCTATAAGCTCAGTAGAGGGCACAATAGATCTAAAAGGTCGCGTTGCTTTATTTCCCAACAACATTATGAAGATTTCGCATGAAATATAAACTTGCGAAAAATTATGTAGACAGCACTTGGTTTCAATTTCGTCAAGTTTTCGCGAATTGAATTCAGTTAACATGAATGTAGCAAAACTTTTGAAATGCCTTTCTTTAACTTGCTCGATTTCAAGTAAGCTACAAACACTAGCTTAGCGGGTTTACATAAGCGAATTCGTAGACGAAAGATAAATTCAGTAAAAATGTTCGGTTTGAAATTATGTCAAAGCCCTGATCTTGGCGTTAGGAATTTCCGCCTTTCATTTTCGTATTTAATTCTAAGTTTAATAAACCATTCAAGCTGTAAACCTAAAGTTTGACTTAAGAGCATATAATTTGAATAGAACTCATGAGTTTTCATCAAAACTCAAACATAATATTGTACTTTCGCATAGCAAATTTCACAACACATTTTTCCCTTAAAACGAAAACGATCATCTTCTCAGATCAAATGAGCAAGACTTTTTCAAAAAGTTTCCAAGCAATTTAAACTTTCATAACCCCAACGATTTTGAGTTTTGATTCAGGCAATTACATGAAGCCATGAAAAGAAGAACGCGCATTGCGCAGTTTCGTTATTCGGAAGCGAAGAAGAGAAAGCTTGTGACGTCACAAGATTCTTTTGCTTTACTTTGCAATGTTTTCAATCAAGAAATTCCATGAAAAAATGAAAAGTGTGAGGCGCACGGGGCAGTTTCGTTATTCGGAAGCGAAGAAAAGCGTGTGACATCTTATGTTCCTACTAAATACAAGGCGCGTTGATCTTGTGACGTATATACGCATCATCTTTGCTTTCATTTCTCTACGAGGAAAATACGTTGTACAACTTTGAACTTTTAGATCAAACATTTGCAGAAAGAGAACAAATATAAAAGTGTGTATGTGTTAGTGTAGTAAGCTAACTGAGTCAAGAAATTGTGGCCTTCGGTTAGCACTTCGGTCATGTCTGTGTGAGCGCGCGATGAAAGTTCGACCCGTAATGGCAATTGCGGCACATGCCTGTCTTAGACTCAAATAACATATATAATTATAGGCACATTTTTTGCACAAAGAAATACGTTAATTCTTTTGAAAGAACAAAGAATCACAAGAAATTGCTTTGCTTTTCAATTTTTTGACAAACATAATAAGCCCTTCATATTCACTTTATGAATATAGGGTATAGGAGACAACACACACACACATACATACACTCTCTCACATATCTGCAGTAAAAAACAAAAAAAAAATTAATGAAAGAGCCGAGAAATGAGTTCCCGGAATTCGATCATCATTGGTCCAGCGACGACGACGACGTCGGCGGCATAAGCTACAGCTACAGCTACGGCAACACCAACAACAACGCAATTCGATTTATTCCAGTCGCTGGGAAGCGTCTGCGTCTGCGTCTGCGTCTGCCTTGTGCAGCATCGTGTTAACCTGGCCCAACGGGAACAGCAATAAGGCAAAGTGCAAAAAAGTTCCATGACTAAGAGCAAGTCAAGGAGGACTGGCTGGCGGAACACCAAAGAGATCCCGACGACGGCGACGAAGACAACAACAACACGACAGACAGACAGACGGACGGACGGACGGACGGACGCACAGCAACTGCGCATAAATGAATGACGCACAGAGCAACAATTTAACGATGAAAAGTTGAAAACGACGTCGTTGCTTATCTTTCCAAGGCTCAAGTGGTGCCGAGGGCCGGCCTATATAGTGGGTCTGAGAACTTGCGAACTGAGCACTGAGACGCATACTGAGGCCTTCATGCGTGCCTGTGCGTGTGTGTGACTCTGTGTGTGCCGTCACTAACATTGACAGCGGCACTGAGCAGTGGCGTCTGCTACGACGCGGTCCGCGCTTAAGTTTACACTAGTTATATCCATTAGACCGTTAAAATACTAATGAGAACCCGATTAGTACTTGGAAAGATGTATTATTGGATACCAAAGGTATTACAAGTCAGCGTCTTTGGAAGCAGGCGTGGCAGATTTGTGGCCGGAGAGCCGGAGCACAGTATGTCTGTGCGTGTCATCCACGAGAAATCTTATTTCGCGACAGAGTAACACGTTACCACTTTCACTTTCTACATAACCGAAGTGCTAACCGAAGGACTCAATTGCTTGACACAGTTCTTACTACACTAACACATACACACTTTTATGTTTGTACTCTTTCTGCAAATGTTTGATCTAAGAGTTCAAAGTTGAACAACGTATTTGCCTCATCTTACGTATCTTATTGTTCTTTGCTTTATAATTCTCAGCCATTATATCCGATGTATCTATCATTCATTTCCGATTTCGGTACGTTTAATACCATCTAGCAATTCTGCTAGAGTTCCAAAGTAGAAGGTTTGCCGAAATACGAGTTAGCAGCTTTAATTGCAAGGCAGATTTTTCAATTCTTAAAACACAGTTTCGAAATTCAAATTAGCGAATGGCTTAACTTAATTTTTTTTAATCCTTATTTTCCTGGACATTTTAGCTCAGTAAATCATGTAGTTCAAAATAGAAGAGCGTATTCGAAAAATTCCTTGAGATTTTGAAAGTTCACTGTTTATGGATACTTTCGAACAATAAAATTTCGGTGTCTTGAATTTGGCAAACTTGATAGCGGATTCGTAATCAATGACGTCCAAAAACTGCCAACTCACAATTTTCACCTCAATGTGTTAACCTATATTATTAGGGGTTAAGACTAAGGTTAGCTACGTTGACCTTTCATAATCGAAAAAAAAGAGTTATGATTCGTGCCTGTTTTCAATTCCAAATCCTGTTTTGATTTGTCGATTTAACAATACAATCTATCGTAATATTTATACTCTCTTACATGAATTTTCGAATATGCAATCTATCGAAATACTTATAATCTCTTATATAAATTTTCGCATATGCAATCTATCGTAATATTTATACTCTCATATGTTTTTTTCTAATTCTACTCTTGTTATTTGCAGTCATTTCGGCAAATTGTAGTCGGATTTGGTAAAACACATGAACATTTTCTTCATATTACTCAAAAAAAAACTCCCAAAGTATTAATTTAAATATAATGAATTCTTGCTAAATCTTTGCTGCATTCTAAGAATCGGAAGAATTAACACATACGAAGTACTTTTGAATGTAACAATTTCAGTTAAACTTGTTTCTGAATAAGTTCGAACCTGCTTTGTGAACATAAACCCAAGTAGCTGTCAGTCGTGAAAGAACCAAGCCTAAAATGGCATATTAACCGGTTCAGCATCACCAGAGAATCAAACTGTAACGCTTAAACCGTATGCAACAAATTTGAAAGGCCTATGACTAAAACATAACCGTTCTAGATAAGTACCTCAAAACGGTTTCCGGATTTGAAATCAGTGCTACAAAAGTGATGGCCAAGAGCAAGAAACTTTTAGTCTTTCATTGTTTTTCTTGAAAGTCACGCGCGTAGCCAATATATCGTCTTCTTAACTGGCCATAACAAGCCGTTAGGAGGTTACGGCCTGATGTAAATACATACATTCTTTCATTGGAATGGTTTTGGTTTTACGTGGTGGATCCGAAATCCTACGCACAACCCTTTTAAGGCCTGGGGTGGCTCTACTGGTCTCGAAAGAACCCAGTGTCATTGTTAGCCGCCTCATACGATGAGTTTTGACCTGCTGAGGTGATATTCTCTAACCCGCTCACCACACGGGGAAATAATATACCAATATATATCAGGTTTAAATTCTGCTTGACTTTTTTACAGAATTCGCTCCTAAAAGGCAGTCAAATTAGTCGTTAACATAATAACAACTTCTGACTTTCCGTACCTCTCAATGCATTCCAATAAAAATGACGAAAAGTTTACGGAAATAACACTAATTTTTTGGCCAAGCTAAACTTAGTTCAATGATCATAATTTAAAATACATAAACTTTCATTTGAAGACCCAAAAATTGTACAACTTTAGAGACATATTTACGAGTCTCTCACTTTTCGCACGGCGTTTAAATTATGTGCCCATAATTAGGCATATGTAACCGCGACAGAGACTAACACGCACGGGCAGATTAGCGCAATGCGACATTAGGTAATCTTTAAGAGACTTCGGTTGGTAGTAGTCGTAGTTGTTGTGGTTGTAAGATACTTTACTACAGACCTTCAGTTGTCGCCATCATTGGGAACTGTGGACTGTGGACTGGGTACTGGGCACTGAGCCTAACCGACCAGCAAACAAGCAAATGAAATGCTTAATAACTTTTTTTGCCTTGATGCTGCCGCTGTCGCGACCTCCAGCAACCGCTTCGCAAATGCCTCAACCACGAAAGGAGTTCTCCAGCGAAGCTG
Source organism: Chymomyza caudatula (assembly GCA_035041775.1). Taxonomy (NCBI): domain Eukaryota; kingdom Metazoa; phylum Arthropoda; class Insecta; order Diptera; family Drosophilidae; genus Chymomyza; species Chymomyza caudatula. The sequence continues at coordinate 2,282,398 of JAWNKW010000070.1, forward strand.
TGCGTGCTGCTGCGCTGTCAGTGTCTGTTGTTGTTGCTGCTGCTGCCTACGGGTTACAAAAATTCCTGGTATTTAAGGGATTTTTATTTTAGTTTTTTGTAGCTTGCTTCTTTTTTTTTTAGCTCGACGCATGGAACTCATTGATTGAAACCGGTGGGCGCTGGCAACGAACCTTAAAAATAAAACCTTTTTTAGCGTATGTACATTAGGGTGTGCCTTATTTGGGCAAAACATATTATGTGAAATCGAATGGGCAACATAAGTATTTATGTTTGAAATCTTTGAAAGCCTTGCAACATCCGTTTCTTCTGATTATCACATGAGATCTAAGGGGACCGACTCGTAGACCATCACGAAGAGCTGTTGGATGGTGTTACGCTCGGCTGGTGTTACGCTTTGGTATGCTTTATTAGCAGCGTCCGCAGAAGAGTGAAAAGTTTGCTGTTTTAGCAGTGGGAGCGGTTTAGGGAATACCAACTCAGCAGGTCAAAGCTTGTTGTATGAGGCGAATTTTAATGACACTGGGTGCTTTCGAGATCAGTAGAGCCACACCAAGCCTTAAAAGGGTTGTGCGTAAGATTTGGGACCCACAACGTGAAACTACAATAACAATGTAAGCATTACATCAGGCCGTAACCCGGTTACCGGCAGTGGGAGCGAAAAGAATAGCTTGCATGCTCATGTTAGCTTGTTGTTAGATGGCGCCACATTATGTCAAGTTTGAGAAAATGAATCTTTAAGTTTTGTTCGTTTTGTGTGGAATCTTAGGCGATATTTTAATTATCATATTTTGAGGGAAAAGCAAGAGCGACCGACTAGGCTGTTCTTTACCGAAATTATCCGTGGAAAAAGGAAACAGCGATGCGCGGAGTGTGCTTTTCTTTCTCATTCGAATCCCCATAACAAAATCGCAGTCCGACTTACTTAACGTACGTTTGCTGATCTTGCCGCTTGGAGTGCTATCTTCGTGTAAAAACTTAGCGTACGTTTACTGATCTAGCCGCTTGGAGCGCTATCATCGTGCAAACACATATCAGTGCAAAGAGTTGTGGCAAAATAGAAACTTGTAAATGTTTCGAGCAACTACAGACCGGAATAGGGTATATTCTTTTAATTTTTTGTTTATTAGTATTCTCATTGTCATCATTCCAACCTAGAATTTTTGCAGCTTGGATGTTTTCTTGCGAGGGAATTAAAATCTACTGAGCACTTACGCATTTTCCAGCTTCCCCATTATACAATTTAATTTCGCGCACCTAATAGCTTACTCGAAATCAGTGACCCCAAAAGCCACAAAGTAGCATTTTTCACGATCATTTAAAAAATGTATGCTTCAAAGGGTTAAAAATCAGGAAACTTTTATTAGTTCTACACTTTCTTCAGCTTATGCAAAATTTCTTGCTTTTCTATGTGCTAAGCTGGAACAGGTTCGTAAATTCAAAATATGTATGTGGGACACCCTAATGTGAGTACATATACATACATACTGTTTTTTGTTGGGCATTTCTGCTTGATTTGATTTGTGTGATTTGGCAATGAGGCGTTAAGTAGTAACTAAGTTTAAGCAAATATTCGTAGATATATATATAGTTTTTTGCCAAAAACAAGATCCAATAAAAATAATGGCGCATTTGTGATTTCGGAAGTTCCCGAACGCTGAGATTTTGTGCTATAATATGAATTGATTGAAGCAAAAAAGGGTTAATCGCTTGTCATTCTTGATTATAAAGATTTCATTTTATGGCTTGTTAAACTTTGTATTGCATTTTCAAATCTTCAAATGATTGTTCGAAGTGAATTCAATTCGCAAAATCGAATTCTTACGAAAGTAACAAAGAATCGGAACAGTTGAAAGAGAACAGCAAGAGAACTGATAAAAAATAGCTCTAAAACGATGATATTCAGTTAACAATGAGATCTTAGGCTTCGATCAGCGCTGAAAAGTCAAAAGCATAAGCAGTGCAAGAGCATACTCTGCAGAGCGAGGTAATGATTTTTCAGTGTAAAGTTTGTCAGTTTAGTTCAGTTCAGCTCAGTTCCGCTCCGCTCTCTGTTTGTGTGAGGCCTTAGGCTGCGAGCACACAGAGAGCGGAACTTATACCCTCATCGGCACATTTGTTGTGTAAAAATTATCAAGATCGGTTGGAAACTTTAAGAAATATAAGAAATAAAGTTCAAATTTTTGACTCCTTCACCTACAAACTGCAACAGAATTTCACTTTTTATAGAAATGTTAAGGGTAATATTTATGTTAGAGCCATCTAATTTGGGATGTAGACTTATAAAGCAAACAATGTTGACCTTTTGCCGAATCATCTCCGTAGCATAGTGACCGTTACTACGTCCATATCACTCAAAGCATCGATACGAAAATGTGCACAGGGAGAAATGGGTACAGGGTATTCCACTTTCGTCTGTCTGCATCAACTTTTTTGTTTTGATTTCTATAATTGTATTGAAATCATATCTAATGAAACTCACTTGCAGAACAAACATGTATATAATTATGTGGTATTTGCAATGCTTTATCGTGCATTCCAGAATGTACATAGTACACACATATCCAGAATTCTAAATTATGTAGCCCTCGTCGTCGTGCTCTTACAAAAGCCGTATAACGACGACAGCAACAACGCTGATTATAACAATGATTATAATCAGCAGCATCATGATCATGATGATCATCATGCAGCCTTGATTCGTCTCACCAGCTCACACATTCAGACTAACCAGAGTAGCAAAAAGCAAAGCGCAGACAGCCATTTTACGTCATTTTGTTTTTGACTTATTTGTTGGTTGGAGTGGATACCTGAACGCACAGTGGATTGGGCACATTGTTCCACACCCCGTTCCCTGTCCAAGTTGCTCGGTTCAGCTTTAATGTGCGCATATAAAATAGTCTGCTCGTTCCCAGCGCAGCTCAGCCGCCGCCACGTCGTGTAATCAACACTACTATGCCGTGCGTGGGGCAATGGGACATCTCCTCTGGCGCATGCGCCACCTCCTCCGCCGCTGCCGACGTAGTGTCGTTGTCAAGACATTATATGCAGTAGGCTAGGCGCGCGATGAATGAATGATAAGCAGCAGGCTAGAAGTTGCATGGAGTTACATTTCCCATTGATCCCAATGGCTACGAGAGACCAAGACGTGTAGCAGCTCAAGGTACGAAACGACCTAACGACAGACTCATCGACGCCGGCAGCAAAAAGGATTGCAAGGTCATTGAGTATAGATTATTTTAAAAGTTGTGTTGTCTATGTGGCATGCAGCCGCAGGAGGGGGCCAGGTAAGGGTATGAGATCAGGGCATAACACGCATTCCACGCAGTCTACGACAATGGTGTGTTTGCTTGTTAGTGCTGAACTTTTGCCTATTTTGGGAAGGGAAACAGCTCGCTGGCATGCATATCGATTATAAATTCAAGCCCCTCCACACACACAAGCTCGACGCCTTGACTGTCTGCTGCACAACCAACTGAAACAAAAACAACAACAACCAACTACTACAAAAAGCATCGTTTAAAATTTCTGATTTAGCAGATTTTTCTCTTTCGGTTTCGTTTCTTTAGTGCGGCGGCGAATTTCTGAGAATCGCTAAGGAATGTGACCGCGTATTCGACGAGCATGATATCAGTAGGATAAGAGAAGGATACGAAAAGCGAAGGCGGAGTGAACTCTGTCAGAGAACTCCAGTTTCAGACTGTATGCTAGCATTGCGTTTTTCTTTATTATTATTATATTCCTCTTTTTTTTTTTTTTTTGGATCTCTTGTTCTTTTATTTCTGTACTCTCAACATTTTTTGTTGTGTAATTATTGCGCCAAAATGCGCGTCTCAACAACGACAAAGTTCTCTGTTGCTATTCGGACTCATTGTTGTTGTGTCTGTCAAGGGTCTCTAACCTAAGCAGTTGATGTTGGCTTTCGAAAATAGTATGTGCACTGAGGTCTGAGAGAGGTCTGACCAACACCCTTAATGTCATTCCTGAACGAATTGCATAAAGTGTTTGTACGTTTAAGATATTGGAGATGCTGCCCGGAAGTGTTCGCAGCTATGTCAGTTCACACAAATTATTGGAAAATGTAAGGCCCGGCTGTGTAAAATGTGAATCAGTGCCGTCACGTACTCTCAAATATATTACAATTAAAGGAACTGTGAATTACGTGAAGTTAGATCATGACTTGCTTGTAATATGGCCCGATCTAACATGCATCTATGCTGGCGCCATCTCAAGCTCATGTCTGTGCTGCCGTCACGGCATACGAGTGTGTCGGTTTTAGCTCCCCAAGTCGCGTCATTAGTTGTTTCAGCATGTTCGCGGCTCAAATTTATGTTAGTTCTGACAAAATAATGGAAATTGTGAACCCCGCCTGTACAAAATATGAATCAGTGTCGTCACGCAGGAACTCTACAATTACTGAACCTGCGCATTACGTGCAGCCTTATAATTGCATGATGACTTGGCCATCTAATATGCGTCTATCCTAGCGCCAACTCATGTATGTGCTACTGTCACGGCATGCAAGTCGGTTTTAGACCCAAGTTGTTTCACAGCAAAAGATGACAGTTAAATGTGTTCTTACGCAGTTTTGGTCACAAGCAGTGCGATCTGAAGACATGTCTTATGTAGTAGTAGATCTGTCAAGATTCAGCTCAAAAGATTGAATGGCATGGTGATAATAACTCACAAAGTTCGCAAGGAAGCCCGCTAAAGAGACTTGAGACTGAAACACAATAAAATTGCTTAAAGGGTAAATAGAAGGGCGCATATGACACAAAACTTTCATCTGAAGAAAGTGCGAAAAGTTTAGTTCCTAGAAACTTCGAAGCCTAAGCAAGTAAGCAGTTAGCGTTGAAAAATATGTCAATCATTATTATTTCTATTTAAAGCTAGTTATTCATAAATCGACAATTGAAAATATTATACACATTACAAAAATGCAACGGAATACAGCTGGTGAAGTATACGATGTAGCAAAGGAATCATTGCTGACAAAAATGTTGGACCTGCCAACAGAAGTGGCTTACAATATCATATGTAAGATACCACTCGAAAACCAATTTAAATTGCGTAACTCCCCAATACGAGAGTTACATAGCAACTATATGTTTGCTTATCATCGCCGTTTCTCTTGGAAATTGAGAAAAGAACTTGATTTGTTTGAAAAAATGAAGCTATATGTAGGTTTGCGACACCTTTTGCAGAAAGATCCGTAAACTTATAGTTTTTTTTTATGTCTTTGCAAGGTACTCCAGGAAGCTACGGAAATATACGTAACCTTTGGATATGCAAATGAGTGCGCCGACAGTCTACTACTTTTCCACAGTCTCAATAAAAAAGTGCAGTTGGACAAAACTATTTTGCACTTCTTCGAAAAGCTGCAAAAGCCACATGAACTTGAACAAGCTTTCGATCCGTTGCTCTACACTATAAACTTGTTAAATTTGCTAAGGGTATGTATAGACTATAGCAATAATCGTTTATATGCAAAATTGCTTATGTAAGCGATCCACTTGTGGAAAAGTCTACCAAAAACTGAGACATGATACATTTCTCATATAAACTACTAGTTAGTATGAAATTGGCAGCCAATGAAAATCACTTTTTTGCTTATAAGCGATAATCGTATATATGCAAATATATATTTAACAAGCGATAATCGGTTATATGCAAAAATAGCTGATCGATTGCACTCATGCATTAATTGCATATAAACGATACATCATATAAACAACTATGTGCAAATTATAAGTCTTACAAATTGTCTCTATTTTCTAAGCAATTCAAAAATTTCATTAGTTTGGATACCTATATATCAGTTGTTCATACGGTTTTCAAAATGGAATTGCCCAACGTTTTCATCGGTGCCAAAGGCACTATACCTGAAGAACGTAAAAAGGCGCACTTCATGGCCATCATATGCAAACTCTTGCAACACGAGAAGGCACAAATGCGGTATAAGTAGGTATACGCAAGTTTTTTGTAGAAAATCTGACAATCGACATTTATTTTATTCAGCTCTATATTGGATATCAATAACTGTCTTTATGAAGCACATCTAGCTGGGCCAAACAAAATTCTCAGAGCATCTCTCATATTTGAGCTAAAATTGTTGGCGTCCGAAGAAGTGTTGAGCTTGATGCAGGATGCCATTGCCGGACATCTAAATATCGAGAGTCTATTGCATGTTGATCGCAAGCAGCCTTTAGATATCGGTATCAGTATCAACGCAAACAAATCATCGCCCATTCATATAAAAATAGCTTCATTAAGTAATAGAGAATAAAATTGTCTTGGTCGTAATTTTGGTTGCCGTTTTTTTCTCAAACTGCATCGTTATAGGGGCATCTTTTGATAAATATTGTGTCTCTAACTTTTAAAGTGTATGAAATCTACACTCTGAAAATAGTTACTCCTAAAATTTTTGGAATCTGTAAGAATTCTTGCATCTTCTAAAAGAATTACTTTGTTCATTAGCGAATTCAGTTAAAATTATGGCATTCGTTTATTTCCAATAGACTCATAAACATGAAAAGAAAAATCTACCAGACATCTGTAACAGTAAAAAGTAGAAGCCGTCAAAATCGTGTTGGAATTTCCATTTTAAGAGCTGCCAAGCTCAAAAAACAGCACACACCGCCTTGCGTTTTGGTTCTTGTTCACGAACTTGTTCATTGTTTACTTTTAGTGAACTTCTGAACTCAGCGTCACAAAGTTACGCTATCATCTATTATATAAATAAGCTAAGGATAAATTTGTGCACCCTTTTTCGCCAACTATATGCGACGACATATGAGTGAAACTTATATCATTATCTAGGCAATTTTCATAAGAAGTACAAATTTGTCGATTCATGTCGATATCTCACCCCGTTCCTAGAAAAAATTACACTAAATCTCCTCAAACTATGCACAGAGTCTGGCAACACCCACAAAGAGGAACGGGAAGATGAAGAGGACTAAAAATATGATCTACCTACAGAGGGGCAAGACGGCTGTGAGAAAAGCGAGACATGGCTCTTGAAATGAGAATAAAGGTAGAGGCAGTAGGCAGAAGGAGGCGTGGCAGACTATATGTTCCATGGGCAAAAATTGTCAGGAGCAATAGTCGAGTCGATATAGACATGTCCGTCTGTCCGTGTTGTCGCACCGTTCTCGGAGACTATAAGAGCTACATCAACATTTTTTTTACCAAAAGATGCGCATATATTAGGAAATATACGAGTTTGTCGAATTACGTCGATATCTCACTCCCTTCCCCGTGACAGATTTTCGCGGTTTTAACCCACATGTAGCATGGTATAAGAATCACAAGGTAAGATCCCTTTACCGACTTTTGTTCTTTTGTTTACAGCTGTCTATGAGTGTGTATAAACACTATTACACACAAAATAGCACAAATTGTGCATGAGGGTAGGTCTTTTCTATTTCTCTCTTTCTCCATGTTTCAGACTGTCGCAAAAAGTGTACTACCCCTTAGGAACTGATCGATCGATGTTTAACGTAGAATCAAGTCTGGCTTACTTGGCAGTGTTGTTAATTAGAGCTGTTGGTTTACATTGCCAAAAATTAGTGTAATTTTTTAATCTTGTTGTTACTTACGATTAGATCATCCTTTTGTATGCTATTGTCTGTGTAAAAGACCAACAAGTCGGCGGACAAAGCGCGACAACTGGGCTCCCGCAGCTTGGAGGCAAGCAGCAAACAGGCAGCGGCCAAGATCTGTAGATGTGTCTTACGCACAGATTTGCTTGATAGAAAGCGATCCATATAGTTAAGTGCCAGTAAAACGACTTCCTCTTGACACTTCTCCTCGGCGCACACCTGCAAGAGTTAAGAAAAAAGATTAGTTAATTGGAATAGTTAATTTCTAATGGCTATGAAAACAAGAGCACTTAGAAAAGGACAAACAAAAAACTAGCTAAAATGACAGATCATTGGATCTGATTGTACTTAGTACTCTTTCGCTGTAGTCACTGCACTGTCACTTTTGCCGTACAAATGTTCTGTGTGCAAAAGTTTGAAAAATATGAACAAAAAAAACCAGTACATAGGGAGTGCCCATTAACCGGATCAACTTTTTTCGTGCCTAGCTCACTAGTGTTAATTGAAGACATCTACTACGCTCTCTCTAATGTTGATCTTTTTGTTACTTATTGTGCTCTCTCTGTCTGTGCTCAACAATCAGTACATAAATCAGTGAAATATTCCAAGCTTGGCAACTTATGAATGAAACTTATTTGTGCGCATTGAATGAATGGAATGGGCCAAAACAGAGGATACTATAAAGAACATTGATCAAGAACATGATGACGACGGAGGCGATGACAGCACCACATAAAGCGACATTATTTGGACGCTTTTGATGCGGTTCATTTGTGCGATTTGAACGCGGCTTAACGATGAGAGACGAGAGAGAGAGGGCGAGCGACAATTGTGATACTTCTATAAAAGCAATACGAATACAACCGGAAGTTATGGACTGCGTTTTGGTGTTCTTTACGAAACTCTGCACATCGATAACACTATGCAACACAATTGGATTTTTTTGCTTGATAATTGCTTGCCTTGCAATTTATCGTACACTTAGCAGAATTTGGTAGCTTATTTTACGGTTTTTAGTAATTTTATTGCTATTGTTTTCTTATTATATCGATATTCACGATATTTTTCATTTCGGACACGATAACATCGAATCGATTTTCTCGCATCAAATTCTGGGTTCTGTAAGAACAGAGTGAAGCTCCCTGATCCCTACCGCTACCTTAACCAAGTTGACGCATAACCTCCACGTGGTACCCATTGGTTAACTTCTCTCATCCAGTGTGCGTAGCGAAGTCTCCCAAAAACTTTAAGATGGTCGTGCGTAGAGCTTGAAATCCATCGCGTAAATCCGCCCTCAGTGTCCTACATCAGACCATAACCAGATAACTGCTTGTTATGGCAAGTCAAGAAGACGTACTCGAGGCTCAACACTGAGCGACACTTTTTTTAATAAATAGCAATTGCGTGGCTCAAAAATTTTGAAGTTTTACTTCATTTGTATATAATATTCAGTGTGGTACCGATTGCTCCTCAATAACGCAACTTTTTTAGGTGAAACCTATACAATTCGAAAGATAAAACGATTGCGGTTTGCCGAATATACGTTTCACCTGGATACGTAGCATTTTAGACAGCTAAAGATTGATTTGAAGTAATAAATGTACTGTAAACATTACATAAAAAACAACAACAAACTACATTTTACACAAAAACTCAGTTAATTTGTGTTTTCTTCTCTACTCCTCGTAATGAGCTGTTATAAAAGCTTGTATTATGTCGTCGAATGTCGGCGACAAGGCGAATACTAGTATGTTATTGAAAAATATACCTCCATGATAAATGATACACTTTTGTCACTACGAATGAGGTAACTCCAAAACATGTGTTTTAAACGCATCATCTACAAATTTGTTTAAAACGGTAACTCCAAAACATGTGTTTTAAACGCATCATCTAAAAATTTGTTTAAAACTATTGTACTCTATTACAAAATTTGGATAGAAACAAAAGTAAAGCTTTGCTAGGTACAATTGTAGATTTCTAATGCGAATTTTATGCAAATAACCAGTTTTCAAGCAATTAACCCTTTTTTTTAATATGTTAATAGCTAACATATACAACTTTTAATTAATATACAAAATTTTACTAAAATTTCGCTTAAAGCTAAAAACACACGCATAAAGCGACACATAAAGCACTTACTTGTGCTTACAAATCACAACAGCTTTTCAGCTAATTTCAATTGCAACATTATATATAACAAAGCAGCCCAATTTACATAATCTGACCCTGGCCCTGAACCATTTTATCAGCTTTAATTTTTCCACGCCTTCTGTCTAAACTTTTGAAACTTTCATTTCATGACAAAGTCCTAAAATGCCAAAATCTAGTCTTAGACAGTCGGACGACTTTGACTAGAACGATTTCACTTATCACGAAACGTGAATATACAATATGTATGTGTGTTAAAATATCGCCAATAAAGCCGACTTTGCTTTCTTATCGTTTTTATATGCATTTGCACAAAGCTAATATGCCCGAAGCTACTGATTTTGTGAGCAAGAGCTGTAAATAAACACAAAAAAGTATCAATTCCCACAAAAAAAAACACCTGTTGAACCCGAGCAGCTCTATTAGTGCAGGCGCCAGTAATGAATGTGTGCACTTGCGTGAAACAGTATCAGGTTACAAGGCCAAAACCAAAGTAAGGCTTTTATATTGACGGTAGTCCGCGCGTGTAACGATAGCCCGTCACTAAACAGTAGAGCTGCAAAACTATCGATAGTGGCGCCATTCGATATTTTCACGAAAGAGAAAAGATTCGATAATATCAATAGTACTATTGGCTATCTACCTTCCTAACCTGTTTCACCAATTACTCGCCGATAACAACGACTTTTGTGTGGCAAAGTAACAATATTAGTATTGAGGTTAGACACTTTTTGACTAGATATAGTCATGCAACTTCCAGTGGAAGAAGTGTATTAGCGTATGTCCAAACTATCGACAGTGCAAGCGAACATCGATAGTGAGACAGGCGAACAAAATATCTATTATCGTAGTTCTACGTAAAGACCTTCTCAAAATCTATGACCTTAAGGTAAAGCGGTTACGTAAACTCGATGGACTGTTCGAGAACTGTACACAGTGTTGGCTTAACCGACACAAGACCGACCACAACGAAAGCTCGCTTGATGCCTCTTGAGCGTATTTTTGTTTCAGTCTTTTGTTCGAGAATGAGTTGCTATTCTGCTTCTTCTTACCTGGCCATAAAAACCCGTTACCGGGTTACGGCCTGTTGCAAAGCTCTCCTCCAATCGGCGAAAACCTTTCTCGCAGGAGCTTCTTCATCCATACGCGCAACATTACCTAGCCAGCGGAGCCGCTGGATTTTAATTCGCTTAACTATGTCAATGTCGTCGCAGAGCTCATAGACTTCATCGTTCCATCGGATGCGGTGGTCGTTGCCAACGCATAGAGGGACAAAGATATGGTGGATGTGGGTTCTGGTGAAACACACAGGGGTATGGCCAGGGTGATACCTGTCTCTACCAAAACCAAGTTGGAGTACAACCTCCAGATGGTGTCCACTGGATAGCTGCTCTAATCGCCATCCAGTTTTAGAGTAGTGAGCTAATGTGCGCAGCGAAGCCTTCCCTGGGCTCTAAATGGTTTATATAGACAATATAGCTTCGGTTAGGAACAACCACCAAATTGATGAGTTGTCATTGGCTTTGGAAAAACTGAGAAAACGGGTGTCGATCTGTCCACACGATTAATTTTGAGAACTACCTATGTATATATTGTGGTTTTTGAAGGTTTGAATGCTCTGTTGTCTCTTGAAAGTTGTAAAAAATCATCGCACAAGGATGTTCACGGTTCCATTCCGTTTTTTGGCCAGAACAAGAAACAATCGCGTGTTAACAATTTCTAAGTATTTTTTTGGTTAAAAAAGTACCAAATTTGATCTAGCCCAGAATCACTAATTCCCGCTATATAAGAGGCAGCTCTCGTATATGCAGTTATGAAGGTATCTATATATAAATGCGCTAAACGAAAATTCAGTGTAATACCTATTACTTCGCAATAACGCAACGTATTTAGGTGAAACCAGAAACATTCGAAAGACAAAATGCTTGCGGTTTGCAGAATATAAGTTACATCTGGATACGTGGCGTTTTAGTCAGTTAAAAATTGATTTGAATTAAAAAACAACAACAAAATACATTTCGTGTTTTCTTTTCTCTTCTGCGTAATCTGCTGTCGACTTGTATTGGTAGTTTCTACTTGGAACTTGAATATTTTGATGACTTAGTTTCATTGAATGGATGTTTCTTTTAGCATATTAAATCGGTTTTTTCCATGCATCACAGTTTTGTTTTTAATTTCAGATGCAAATTCACCTATTTTTTGAAAATGTATATAACTTTTAAACATTTTTCTTCGAAAAAATAGCAAACTTTTTAATTCTTTTTCAGTTCTCTTAAGGGAATCCCAAGATCACGAACTCTTTTTCGTGTACCTTTTTCTGTTTTGTTTACTTATTGCTTTTCAGTTCGTGTGTTGGAAACAGCCGTAATTTCGTGATGTTATAAAAAAAAAATGTACATACATACATATGTATGTAGCTCATGCAAGTCAACTGAAAATCAAATTAAAACGAGAACCCACAAAAGAGCAGAAAAAAAAGTGTAACAGTATAATCAGAAGCCGCTTATCAGTGGCAACGTTTGGACCCAAAAGGGGGTCTTCCCGCCAGCAAGAGACGGGCATAATAAAAAAAAAAAAAAAAAACGAAAAAAAGTTGATATACATTTGTGTGCGTGAGTAATAAGCAACAATGTTAACAGAAACGAAGGTGAACTCAAGCACATTACAAACGTATATACATGTGCACACATTGGTAGACACACACGAACACATCGAATACGCTTACAAATTAATGCAGTTCGGAGCGGTTCTGTTGTCAGTTTGCTGCGAGACGGCATTATATTATTATATTATTTATATTATAAACATGAATGCATATATACATAAAACATTAACAGAAGCACTTCTGAAGAAGTAGTAAAACTAGAGTCCAAAGATGACCAAAGTTTTTATACTCTTGCGTTCTAATGGAAATTTTATAGAGGTCTGTTCTTAAATTACGTAACCATGGGTTTTAAACCAACCCCATCAACCGTCCATTGCAATTTGAAAACCCTCTCTGGTGGTGCCCATATTCTAATCATGGGATTATATTGTGCCCTTAGATTAAATCGTTTTTGGCACATCAAAGAGTTGGAAAGACATGAAATGTTTGTTGAATCTTTTCAGTGAACTGTTAAAACTTTTTACAGCAATCCGTCAATTTTGAACATTAGCTGCATCTAGCAGGCCTTCATCTCTTTCTCGCATATCTATTATACCCTACAACACTATCCGAAATCTCTTTCAACCGACTTTCAACTGTATAGCAAATATTCGCTATGCCAGATATCATTTGAAACCGATTTTCAGCCAAAAAGCAATTCGTTAATATGCCAGAAATATATCTGAGAGCGTGGGTAATTTATTTTTTATGTATATAGATGGATTTGTAGTCAGATGTTTAATCACAAACGCTCGTCTTCCAGCTCAAAGAAATTACGTCATAGTGTTTGATGTATATTCTTTAAAGGAAAATCAGCGCAAAATCAGCGGCCCGTCCATTTTCTAATACCGTAAGGTACTAAGGGGCTAATGACGTCACAAAAACTATGAAGATTCCGTGTTCACAAATTGTCACATTTGAGCCACTTCACTGCCCCTAAAGTGACGTGCAAACCAAAACAAATTCAAATCAGCTTTGGGCATTACTAGAAACATGGAATAGAATCAACTGCATTATAAAAGATAAAATGCAAAAAGTTTACACTGTTGTTATAAAAGCGAAAGAATATTGGAAGAGTCAAAGAGTAAATGCGAGATCTTTGCTCGATGTTTGAATTCGAAGTGAAATGAAAACATTGCATGAAAATATACCGACGTCACGTTCTCGAAACAAACCCTCGTTGTTGTTGGTCGGTCACGTCATATATGAAGAGCCCCCCTTAAGGTAATAAAATCTTCCTGAGAAACATAAAGCTGATATTTTGCAACACCTGTGGAGTTTCGGGTATTACGTAAAAGCGTCACAACATCATAACTCTAGCTAAAAATGCACTGAACTAGAACTAAAAGTACCACACAAACGTATCATTGATAATAGTTCCTAGATCACTTAAGATCAACGTGCTGATAAAAATGAAAAAAAAAAACCTTTAACTTTTACAAACTTCAAGACAAAGTTTATATAAATAGCAAACTATAAGTATGCCAGAGTTGTGGCAAGTTATAGGTATCGCGTTTATATCTATAGATATTACTCATAGACATAGGGTACTACAGAGTTATCAAAACTGCTGGCTACAATAAAAACATCAACAACTTCTACCACAACCTGTATTATGGCCGCAAAAGCAAGTAATAATTATCTAGTGTGATGTTATTTTATGTATTACATTTGTATTAATGTTTGTACATGTGTATGTATCTATGCATGTATATATGTATAATTCGGGGCATTGACCCACTCAGTCGCTAGAGAGCGAGAGGGCTGCGAGGTTGCCAGACCGACCGACCGACCGACCGACCGACAGACCGACCGACAGACCGACAATTAGCCAGAACGACAGAACGTTCAAGCAGCAGCTTAGCCCCATGACAACTAGCAAGAGCAAGTGTAAAAGTGAACGCACGTGTATCTGTTATACATACACACACACTCACACACACACACTCACATATATGTATACAAATGTATGCATGTGTGTGTTAATGTATCGGACACGGTTGGCATTGCCGAAGAACAAACAAAAACAACAACATGAGCAACAAAAGCAATGAGCGAAACACTGAAGCTGTTTAAATTTGAAAAAAATAAAATTAAAAAAAATTCATAATTAATACACACAATTCATATGTTTGTATTAGTGAGTGAATACTGTTGGTAGCATTGTTTGTCTGTCTTTTAAAGCGACAGCCAGCAAATAAAATGAAAAGCTTAGAACGATGAGCACAAAACAATATATATATATCTATGTATATAGAAGACAAATAACATAAAAAATTCGCAATACCAAAACAGAGTTATTATGTGCAGACAATCGGCGATATCCGACAGTGGAATACTCTGTACCAAAGTAAAAGCAAAAATTCAGTGTGGTACCGATTACTTCGCAATAACGCAACGATTTCAGGTGAAATCTATACCATTCGAAAGATAAAAATCTTGCGGTTTGCAGAATGCAAGTTTCACCTGTATTTGTATCTTTATCTACCTCTCGGTTGTATCTGTCTCTGTATCTACCTCTCGGTTGTATCTGTATCTGTATCTGTATCTGTATCTGTATCTGTATCTGTATCTGTATCTGTATCTGTATCTGTATCTGTATCTGTATCTGTATCTGTATCTGTATCTGTATCTGTATCTGTATCTGTATCTGTATCTGTATCTGTATCTGTATCTGTATCTGTATCTGTATCTGTATCTGTATCTGTATCTGTATCTGTATCTGTATCTGTATCTGTATCTGTATCTGTATCTGTATCTGTATCTGTATCTGTATCTGTATCTGTATCTGTATCTGTATCTGTATCTGTATCTGTATCTGTATCTGTATCTGTATCTGTATCTGTATCTGTATCTGTATCTGTATCTGTATCTGTATCTGTATCTGTATCTGTTTCTGTATCTGTATCTGTCTCTGTATCTGCATCTGTATCGGTATCTGTATCTCTAACTCTAATTTTACCTCTACCTCTAATGCAAAGTTGGAGCGACGTTGCAGAACACACGCAGCTACGTCAAGGCAAGGTATATGTATTACAAGGTATGAACCTTGCTCGCTCCTTCTTAAGCGACTATGTTTTTTATTCTGTTGTATTCTTATACTATGCGTCAAGGTAGAAAAGATGATCCCCGAACATTTTCTTACACAGCGAGGCTTCAGACAAAGCGTTGCCCTCTCCTACGACCTCATCAACTTCGTGATAGAGAATGTGTGTTGCGAAGGGGTGAAGTACATAGAAGCGCGCGCCTGCGCTAGTCATCATTGCTAGTACTACGCGGGATGTTAACGTAGCCTTTGCGGCTATTGAAAGACAATCTGCCAGGGTGGGAGTTTAAGTGTAAATGAGAGCAAGACAAGTAGAGAGACGCCGCGGTTGTACTCCCAACTTGTGTTGAAAACTATACGATGTGGTCAAGGATGTCCTCTACCTTGGCACTATAAAACTGACACTCTATAAAACGCTCGTTCTCTCAGAAGCATGGGTGATATGCAGACTTCCTTTGGAGCGGAAAGTACTTCGTAAGATTTTTGGCACCTTACGCGTTGGCAACGATTACCTTTGGATGCAACGACGAACTCTATGAGCTCTACGATGAGAAGCTTCTGTGAGAAAGCTCTGCTTTCTTTTTTGCAAGAAAGCACACTTACTTTGGTAGCAGTGCCGCCTGGAGAAGTGCTCTACATCAGTCCGTAACCCGGTAACGGGTTGCTATGGCCAGTTAAGTTTATACAATATTTTGAGAATGTAAAGTTTAATTAGCTGACTTTAGTGCGTATTATAGATTCTATTGTGTTGAAAATTGTGAACAGTTAACGCCTTTGATGCGATTTGCAAATGAAGGCTAAAAGAAACTTGATAGACTAGCTCAACTTGACAACGAGTTCTGGGCGTTTATAGAGTTCGAATATGTAGTTAGATAGTTGAGAGTACTCGATGTAGCAAGCCTTAGCACAAAACCCATACAACTCAAGCAACAAAGGGCAAACATGGCAAAGAGTGAGAGAGCGGGAGAGTGATGGTGTGATGGTGTGATAGAGCGATAAATCAAATGAGCGAATTTATACACCCACAACAAATATTTAATCTGCAAAAAAAAAAAAAAAAAAAGGCATGACAATACGTCTAGAAAAAAGAGAGTGCAAAAGAGCAACTCGTACAATACGCACAATAAAATTTATTTAGATAGTATGTACAGAGAGACGGACGGACAGACATATGAATGTATTTATAACGAATGCTGGCGTTTTTTTTTTTTTGGTTTTGCAACAAAAACAAACACTGGCTATATACATGCCCGTGTATATAGTAAACTTATGAAGATACATATGTACTATATATGCAGTACTATGTATATATGATATGACTGTTAATTTCGTGGGTGTTCCATATTCTGAAACGCAACAATCCATAGTTGTTCGGCACAAATGATCAAAATCGATCGATTTTCTGTTGAGTTTTTATGGTTTGCCCCGTTCAAAGGCGACGACCTAGTCAAATTACTTTGCAACTTTATTCGGTATACAACAACAACAGCCTTACCATGTATTTCTCTATATACTAAGTACATATATATAGATATTTTTTTGCAAGCACTACGAAAAAATAAAACAACAACATCAAAAACGATCGAATGACAAGCAAAGTAAATGACACCGCATGGGCCTAAGTCGTTGGCATTCATGATTGTACGTCCGTCCCTCTGTACGTCCGTCCCTCTGTTTAGTCTGTTGTCCATAGTTAGTGTTCGGGGTAGCCAAAAGCCCAAGTCAACTTGAACTGGACATCCCACATGGTGGTAGTGTTGGCTGTTGCTGGTTGATGCTTAATGCTTGATGGGCTTTTTTATGCTCTGGCATTGTCATATGAATCAGCTGATTGTTATCAAAAGAAAACACAAGGCCCATAAATACTAGAAAAATTTGTTAAGTTGTTTAACCACATGCTTGTGTGTGTGTGTGTATATGTGTATCTGAGATCACCCAGTCGCACTTTGCGAAACGTGGTTTCCAAAAGTATGCCTTCTGGCACGCTTCTTCTTTTTCACTATGACAGAATGGCAAATGAAAACATGAACAATACAACTTTTTTGTTGTGCCTGAGAACTTCCCTTCCCCAAGAAGTACGATTAGCATGCATACGGAAGACGATCGGAAAAAAACTTTTTTTGTGTACAACAATGTGTGAAAGAGTGTTTTAGATTTGTTAGATGTTTTTAACAGGCAGAAAGAGGCGTGGCAGACCATATGTTCCATGTGCAAATGATCAGGAGCCAAGTTTCTCAGTGACCCAAAGATGCGCATATTCCCAAAGCTGAGGTAGTTTTTCGAATCAAGTCAATATCTTACCCACTTCTCCCGTGAAAGATCAGCGGTTTACATCCACACCATTAAACCTATCCAATTGAAACTGGGCACACTGTTGCTGTACATGTGTGGTGTGAAAAGTCTCTTTTGCGACTTAACTATAGCACTTTCTATACACAGCCAATGCTGCGAACTCACGCATATAACATGGCGATATCCTAGCCAGGGGTCAATTGCCTTGGTATATTTTTCGTATAGTTGGAAGATAGCCCGTTTATTGCGTGTATTGACCAGTTGTGAAGGATAGTGGTGGTCACGCTCTGAAACGACTGAAACGGACTGCCACCGTTGCACTTTTTTAGCTATGGTAGAGTAAAGATCCCCCCGTGGTGATCCCGTGTGGTGAGCGGGTAAGAGAATACCACCTCAGCAGGTCAAAGCTTGTCGTATGAGGCGACTAACAATGACACTGGGTTCTTTCGAAACCAGTAAGCCTTAAAAGGGTTGTGGGTAGAGTTTGGAACCCACCACGTAAAACCACAATTCCAATGAAATAAGGTATTTACATCAGGCCGTAACCCGATAACGGGTTGTTATGGCCAGTTAAGAAGAAGAAGAGTAAAGATCAGCATTAAGCGAGGGACTATGTTGTTGAGTATCTATCAAGAGCAATTCACACTTTGCGTACTGAAGGGATGTTAAACTTTACACTGAGGCTGGGAGCACACAGACAGCGGATCTTAGCAGAAGTGAGCTGAGCAGTCAGCGCTGAAAGTTCAAATCAAGTATTATCTTAGTATCTCACTACTTTGCTCTTTTTCAGCTTTTTTTGTGGAAGCTCCTTTTACAAAAACTTGTTTGAGGTAACTGAGTAAAGTTTGAGTGATAACAAGAGCCATATATGTGTCCATCCAATGAGGAGCAAAAAGGAGGCTCCAAGTGCAGACGCCGCCAAACTACAGTAGCTACAGGCGGCGGAATGGAATCCTTTTTTACTTAAGTTGGGTAGGTTGTAATCTCTATGTTTCGAAAAGTATTATGGATCTTGTGATCCATACTTAGCGCTAACCTAAGTGGACCGTTTTATTACGGCTATCTGGAAACTTAACCTTATATCAACTATTGCTGTCAATTATTCAGAAGGTATCGACACTCTTCAAGCCAATCAGCTTCTGATAAAGCCCAGAAGAGAGAACCATCTTAAGATGTACCTACCTAAAAAATATACTATCAAAAATATGCAACTCTGGCATTCTCAATGAATGCAGATAGATCGCATGATCTTGGCAATCTCCTATTACCTTGGAGCCTTCACCTTGGAAGTACGCATAGTATTGTTGGTTCCTAAGTCTTGAACGATCTCTAGTTTAGGCGAATGCAGTCACAACCGTCAAACACGTCAAGTAAACACATTTCGCAGTCCTAAGTGTATAGTTTTTAAACGAATGTTTGGACGATCATAAGAAGCAAAACTTTTTAATTTCAGTGCCTCAAAACTATTCCCAGGCAAATCCTTACATGCTATTGCATATAATATTCGCAAGCCCTTTCATATTCAATACACGCATACACACATGCATGCATATATAACAACGACAGCGACTGTACGCAGGTGCGGAAACCCTCACCGACGACGACGACGATGAACTCAAGAACCCGGCAACAGCTTGCGTTGCCTGAGAACGAGCCTGAGCCTGCTGAATAGAGGTAGTTCGTTCGCCTCGGCAGGGCGACAGCTCCTTGCTGTGAATTATATTCTTTCGAGCTAAACGAGTTTGCAGGACAATGCCAAACAAAGGTAAAGAAAGAAGTAGAGGCAAATGGAAATAAACAGGAGAGAAAATGTGCAAAGCAAAGTAAAGATAAAAACTCATTTGAACTCATTGTTGACTATGCGTTGTTATCGTTATCGTTTTGTCGATTGATCAAGGGCTATAAAAGGACGAGTGTTTGTCAGCAGCCAAAGTGAGTCTGACAGAATTTTATAAATTAGAAAGCTTTGTGATTACAAATCGAATTACTTTGCGAATCTATTAGAGATCGTCGTTTAACTCTGCTAAATCGACAAAACAAAATTGGGTTCAGCCATTACAAAAGCTCTTTTTAGACTGAAACCACTAAAGTCTTACTAAAGGAAGCCCCCAAACAGAGTATTATATATGTTCTGGGGCCTATTTTTTCGCTTTTCCTAACCTCATTTGGAATTTGCCTCTTTTTAATGTAACACTATTAGCACAATAAAACGTGTTAAATTAGATGTACACACTCGAAGGACTGTATTGCATATGAAGCAACATATTCCAGGGGGAACAGATAGTCAATCTTTGCAAGCATTCTTTACTGGACTGCCTGTTGGAGGAAGAGTGCGAAAATAGGCTTAAGTTAATCGAAGCAACGCAATCAGCCTATATAAATTTCTGAGGGTTCAATTAACGAGCTACAGCAACTCCAGAGCCACTTACCAACTTTCTGCACCAGAGTAGAGATTACTTATTATTGTTAGGATAACTATCGATTTGAAACTACGATTAACATCCTTAATCGCAGCAACGCAATCGGCCTATATAAATTTCTGAGGGCTCAATTAACGAGCTACACCAACTCCAGAGCCACTAACCAACTTTCTGCACCAGAGTGGAGATTACTTATTATTGTTAGGATAACTAAGTCGATTTGAAACTACGATTAACATCAGAGAGATTGACAGAAATTACGGAAACTCAGGTAAAACTCTTTTGCAGCAACTACAACCAGAATTAGAATGAAACATTTCAGCACAGAAAGTCAAGCGACCTGAGCTGTATCTTTAAGAAGACCCACTCAGGACCCACGAGCTCCATCGAATATAACCAATCTCTGATTACAAAAATTATGCAATTTTAAAGTTACACGGATAATCTCAAATTTGGATGGAAGCACTAAGAAACAATTGAAACCGAAAGTGTTTTCAGTGTAAACAAATTGGTATGAATGCAATTTCTGAAACAGACACGAACATAGGAAAGTGAAAAATTCGTTGCTTCTCATCCCATCATTTTTCGAGTTTCTATTTTCTGCTTAAAAAATATGCTTATTAAACGAATTCCAGGGACTTGAATTCCAAGATGACACGAGACATGTAGTTCTAAAAAGAAAATGGGTTCCAAACGGAACCCTAGTCCATCCCAC
Source organism: Chymomyza caudatula (assembly GCA_035041775.1). Classification (NCBI taxonomy): domain Eukaryota; kingdom Metazoa; phylum Arthropoda; class Insecta; order Diptera; family Drosophilidae; genus Chymomyza; species Chymomyza caudatula. The sequence goes on from JAWNKW010000070.1 coordinate 2,303,269, forward strand.
TTCATAGGGGCAGAGAGAACCAAAAATTGCACACGGGACGGCACCTGCTCTTTAGTTTCATTACTTCATGGGCTTGAATCATCAACCACGCTACTTGCGTGCCGACAAAAGCTACGTTTCTCTTGACTAATGATTACTAGAAACAAGTATTATAAAACTTGGTCAGTTTTTCCAAACACAGCGCAAATAGCTGCTTCGTTGGCTCTGTAACAGTGCATAATTTTTCGAAGCCTTTCAAGCAAATCAAAATCTTAAGCTGTTACGCGATGCAGCTGAAGACCTTTTATCCAACATTTTACATATGGAATTGCAAGGGTTGATTGGTTGGGTAGAACAGCGCTAAGTTTCCCGATCCCTGTTACTACCCTAACCCATCTAATGCACAACACTCTCCACGTGTTGCTCCCTGGTTAGTTGTTCTAAACATCACCCAGTGTGAGGTTAGTGAGCTAATGAGCGCAGCGAAGTCTCCCTAGGACTGTAACAGGCTTATGCGTAAAACTCTACTCTCAATGACAATGTTATGAGACGCCTGAAGAAGTGCGCTACAACAGGTCGTAGCCTGTCAAGAAGAAGAATGGCTCTTTCAAGCAAATCCATATCTTAAGACCTTTTATGCAACATTTTGCATATGGAATTACAAGCGTTGATTTGGTGGGTAGAACAGAGCCCATCTAATGCACAACACTTTCCACGTGTTGCTCCCTCGTTAGCTGTTCTAATCATCACCCAGTGTACGCAGGAAAGTCTCCCCAGGAGTTTAGCAGGGTTATGCGTAAAACTCTCCTCTCCCAGTGACAATGTTATGCAGCGCCATGCTCTTTCGTTCAATAATACGCCTTTTAAGATCTTGCTTTTGAGGTTAAAACCACGTGCATCTCTAAGTATGCACTTTCTGCCTTCTAACGTTTCCGATAGAAATAGCATTAAAAGTATTAGTATTACGCCCCACAATGTTAGTAAATAATGTGCAACTCAACGATCGTTGGGATTTTCCGTGTTTACGCACGTCTACTTATATATGCAAGTACATATGGAGGCATGTACTATATATACTCGTGAGTATGTAATGGTACTTGAGTTGTGTAGCACGGCAAAGTCGTTAAAATCGTTTGAGCATAACTCTAGTTCAAGCTCAAATGGCAAAAAACTAAGTTTTACGATCGAAATTTGTTGTTGTTTGAGTTGTAGTGGTAGCAAGGTAGTAACTACTAGCAATATTCTATTAATTCGTTTGGTTTCGTTTCATTTGCAACAAACTGCCATACGGGGTCTCCAAAACCGCTCAACTCAAGACGTAGACCCAAAGTAGGAACGACTGAACTGCCGGCGCTTGCAAATTTCGCTGATGCATGTCAAAATGCAAGGGCTACCTGTGTTATATGGCGCTTGGAGCTAGTAGCTTGTAACTTGGCGCTTCAAGCTGATGACGATCAATGATTGACACTAATGAGCGGGTGCTGTAAAAACACACACACACACACACACACACACACACAGCGTGTAACTGTTTATGAAGCTAGCTGGGCACAAAGATTTGCGGGCGGAACCCGGGAACCCCATGAGCATTGAAGGCTGCGGCGTCACGCTGCATGAACAGTGCATAATTAAGTTCAATGTGAATGCAACAACTGTGCAAGTTATAAAATCTATTTTGAAAAGTTTTTGCAAACGAAATTCGTTCAAATTCGAAACTGAACAAATATTCAAATAAAAGTAACAACTAGAACGCGTTTTACGTAATCGCAAATAAGTTTTGGAATTGGCGCTATCGCACTCACAAACACACAACTTCAAAGGTGTGCATGAGTGTGTAAAATTTTCCACTTGAAGGTGACGTGCAAAAAAATTGCATTTCTCAAGAAAAACTAATTACATATATTTACATACATAGCAAAAACTTACATTTCAACTGAAAATGCAAGCAACATTCCCCTGTTGTCTATCATAAAGACAAATAAACCTTTGAGTGCTGAAATCCAGAGGGCAATATAACTGCGCATTGGTTTTTTTTTTCGTTTTTTTGGGCATATCAAATTGCACTCGAAATGCACACTGAATACTCACTTCAACTTCCACTCACTACGTGTTGTGCTCGCGTATTCATACTTATACTTACATTCATTTCATTTTGAATGTTGTTTGTACGATTTTTCATAGTGTTTCATTGGTACCAATGTGCTTTTAGGCATTCTTACTTTTTAAGCTCTTGTTCATGTTTCAGCAGTAAGAAGTAAAAGTAGAAGCGTAAATAATGTGCAGCAGTTCAGTAATACTCAGTATACTTAACAAGGTAACGTCGTGAATGCGACGTCAGCAGCGCAGCTTCTTAATTTTTCATTCTCTTGCGGATTTCAATTTTAAACAATGTTATTTCAGTTTATGTTATATATATATACATATGTATACCTCACCCCGTGTGGTGAGCGAGTTAGAGAATACCACCGCAGCAGGTCAAAGCTTGTCTTACAAGCCTCTGGATTCTTTCGAGATCATTAGAGCTACCCCAGCCTAAAAGGGTTGTGCGTAGGGTTTACCCACCACGTAAAACCACACTTCCATTGAAAGAATGTATTTACATCAGGCCGTAACCCGATAACGGGTTGTTATGGCCAGTTAAGAAGAAGAAGATATACACATGTGCATGCATTGCTTTATGTTAATAAAAACGACAGTAACTTGCGCCTCTCTCTTTCGTTAGTTCAGACTCTCACAAAATTTTAAGAATGTCCGCTCACCGACGACGTTACCTTATTAAGTATACATTGAGTAAAACAACTGAATTGTGAGCATAAACTTAGCTAAAGACGTATATGCAGACAGCGCCCACAGGAAGGCGTGGCACATCTAGATCTATTCATAAACATTTAAAGTTTATATGTAATGCCAACTATCATCTAGTTAGTACTTTTGGTAGTTAGTTGTTTGTGCCTATTACTAACCTCCATCATCCATTCGGCGACAATTTTGCGCATAGCCGGCGTTATATCCTTCTGCACAGTTTTGAAATATGTCTCTAAAATTTGCTGATGCTGTTCCTCTGCCTTTAGTGCATTTTCCAAGCAGCGATCTGTCTTATAGGTAGGATCCTCAATGGCCGTATTGACATACTCCAGTTGATAATTGGGTAATTGGTAGATGTCGACGTTCATGTGCGGCAGCTGATGGTTCTTAAGTTGCTGTGTTTGTTGTTGTTGTTGTTGTTGTTGTTGCTGCTGTTGTTGTTGCTGCATTGCATATGTTGGCGCTTCATATAGTTTTTTGGTAGCAACATGTTTGCCGCTGGCAGCATCTGTGGCAGCAACGCTACCAATGCCCGATCCTGTAGAGGAACATGTGGAGGAACTAGACGAACTGGAGGAGCAGAATTCGCTATTGTTGCTATTGTAAAAGTGCTTTTGCTCGCAATCCTGTTGCTTCTTCTTATGTTGCTGCTGGAGTAACGATGTATCGCAATCGTTGGCTAAACTCTCAGTGCAGAATAGATCCATGTTGCGCAGTACAGCGTTGTTTGTTGTTGTTTGTTGGTTGTTGTTTGTTGGTTGTTGTTCTTGTTGCTATTTTGTTAATGCGCACACACACACACACACGCACGTAGTACACTTGTTGCGCGTTCTTATGGCTCTCTTTTTTTTTTTTTTGTTAATTTAATTTAATTAATTTGCTTTGATTAAATTAGTTTTTGCCGACGAAACGAAACGAAACGACGACGACGTTGGAAACAACAAACACGCAAGCCAAAGAGCAGCGCACAGAACAAAACCATTAAGCCAGCACGCAAAAAAAAAAAAAACGAGCAATAGTTAATGCAAAAATATATATATATATATATTATATATTTTTCTTTGTCTGTGTTCTCTTGTGTTCGCTTTTACATATATATATATATATATATATATATATATGTTTAAATATAACAAAAACTTATGTGTTTAAAATGTTTGCTCGTGATCCTAAGCGAGTGCGCGCGCGTGTGTGTGTGTGCGTGTGTGTGCGACTTTGATACGCTGTAATCGTGCTTGATCCGTTATTCTGGCCGTTATGAATGCAATTTGAACGTCTTTTAATTGTTAAAGTGATCTTTACTATTTTATTGCACACTTTTTTGTATTTGCTGTTTTTATTTCGCAGTTTTGCTTTATTTTAGTTTTTTATATGCCGCGAACTCGAACTTCACATGCGATCGCTACTCGCTACTTCTGCTTAACCGGCGTGCTGCGTGTGTGACCATATACAACAAATATACTAATGCAGCTCACAGCCGCATGCTTGGAAAATACCAGATACTGGCCTAAAGCCGCATACAAATTAAATACCAAGCGTGCAACGGCTAAAACTGTTCAAAAAGTAGCTAAAATGCTTAAAATTGTTTGCAATTATTATGTCTATGCTATATTTAAGCATTAAGTTATGCTTTTGACTTAAAAACAAACGCAATTGTTTATATTGCGACACCGCTTTCAAATAATGCTCTTGCATTTTTAGTATTTTGTGGCGCCATCTGACGGAATTAAAATGTACTTCCTTGGTCTATTTCACAACACTGTCGCTAGCCGCACTGTCGATAATAATTTGGTAGTAAAATACTAACCACACGTGTACATAATTATCGAACCATTTGGCTACAAATTATCGTGAGTTTAATTCAAATATCAATTGTACGTCAATAGTAGGGTTACCAGACGCACTCAGAAGACCTTAAATGATTAACTGATTTTTTAAAATTGCTCTGATGACCGAATTTTAATGATCTTATATTTATTGTTTATTAATAGAACGTCCTACAAATATTCTTTTTACAATTCCGCAAAAAAGTATTGGGTTTGGTCACAAAAATTAATATCTCTACTATTATGTTTTTCCACGATTTAAGCGCTCTGACATGTTTTCCGGCGATTTGGCGATGTTTTTGTTTTTGTGCATTGTCGATGTAATGTGTTATTTCAATAACTTAAGTAATTTCGACTTTACCAAACTAAATGTTTTTCTATCGTATTGAGCATGTCTTCAAAGGGTTTCCTATTGAATTTGAGCACTCTAGTCGCTATAGTTGGGTCGCCAGAAGAATAATAAGAGTAAATAATTTTTAAACATTTTTTTAATTTGTTGTTAAAATTTGTTCGAGCTAGTTTTGGTTGTTCTGATAAACGTGCGGAAAAGCCTGAGTTGGTTCTTCTTCTTAACTGGCCATAACAACCCGTTATCGGGTTACGGCCTGATGTAAATACATTCTTTCATTGGAATTGTGGTTTTAGGTGGTGGGTCCCAAACCCTACGCACAACCCTTTTAAGGCTTACTGGTCTCGAAAGAACCCAGTGTCATTGTTAGTCGCCTCATACGACAAGCTTTGACCTGCTGAGGTTGTATTCTCTAACCCGCTCACCACACGGGGTAAAGCCTGAGTTGGTTACCAACTGTTTATTTTTATTTTATTTCTATAATTTCCATTCTAACTTTATTTGGTTAAGATATATTAATAAAGACAACCTTTACGTTTAGGGCTGCGCTTTTCTATTGTTGCGCAGTATTGCGATTGATGAAAATAGAAAAAAAAAAGAATATTTTAAAGATCAACAAGATTTTGGACCGGTTGTGATGGAATTACTATTAAAGAAAACACTACGATACATTTGTTTTTTACTTAAATGGCTATTAATACGCTATATTTTTTTATCGTGAATTCTTATCTGGCTTAAAGATGACTGACACAAAACAGTTACGATGAGATTTATCATGAGAACATCGATTTTTTCTCAGAAGCATTAAAAATCGCGCAGCTCTGTGTTTTCTATTTCTGGGCATAACGCCAATCTGAATCGAAGTTCGGTTTACGAAATCTACGATCTACGATCTTTTGCTCAGTAACGTTGAACATTTAATTTAATTAAATCGGATATGAATAAATATGCTGAATTCGTATTATTTTATCAGAAAGTGCATGGGTTGAAATTAGTATGCTATTGATATATACATTTTATATCCCTATATAATATTCTTCTATATTATTTTAGACGTTGCCAACTGCGAAATTCTCGTACCTGAGAAGGACCTGAAAAACGTTATCTGCGTCTTGAACATACGCAGCTTTTAAGAAACTTGTTGTGCTAACTCTTATGGCTATCCGAAATTTAAGTGATCATACGCAGATGGCTATGTCAACTGGACTTGACTCTTCTGCTGATAATTTGAGCATTTTTGCATATGGAACTTGTCGTCCCTTTGACTCCTGACATATAGTTTGCAAAAACTAGTTGTATTATTGCTGTACAAAAATAATATATTTAAAAATTGATTTAGATGTTAATTCAAAAATACTTCGATACTTCATGTTTTGCCCCGTGTGGTGAGCGGGTTAGAGAATACCACCTAAGCAGGTCAAAGCTTGTCGTATGAGGGGACTAACAATGACACTGGATTCTTTCGAGACCAGTCGAAGCACCCCAGAACTTAAAAGGGTTGTGCGTAGGGTTTGGGACCCACCACGTAAAACCACAATTCCAATGTAAGAATGTTTTGCATCAGGCCGTAACCCGATAACGGGTTGTTATGGCCAGTTAAGAAGAAGAACTTCATGTTTTCTTGTAAAACATTTTTATATTGCTCACATTTTTTTTGGTCACCACAATGCACATACAAGAAAATATTGTTGTCAATAAACATCGAAATCATAGCTTAGAACTAGATTTTCACTAGAATTATATGTTCATAATATATCTATTATATAAATAGGCTTAGGAAAAATTGGTTCACCCTTATTCACCAACTATGTATATGGCAACAAATACGGGTGTAACTTATATCACTGTGTGGGGCATTTTCAAAAGTTGTGCGATATATAAGTTTTATTCAAATATTTTGCCAAATCATAGTTAAATTTAATAAAAAAAAAACAAAATTCCTGTATTTTATATGGATCCACGAACGTTTTCTATGTTAGTTGGTCTCGCAAAAGCAGTGAGCGACGGCCTGAGCTTGCACTTCGGCTGTGTCTGGCTATGGTCCGCGCGGGCTACAGAAGAATTCTTCCTTAATCTAAGACAAACAACAACAGGTAAAGAAAAACACAACGTGCTTAGACTCTTTCAGAGAAATTAGGCGAACACAAATAAACAGTGAGAGTGCCGAGTAGAGCGCGATCTCCGTAACCGTTTTTTTCCTATGCTGCCACAGTTCATTTTAGAACCAGTCCGCTACTAGTTGACTACAAATACAATTACAAGTAGTTGAAGCTGTTACTAGTAGACCAATTTCCTGCAAAGAACATGACTGTTTTATATGTATGTATATAAATCATAGATAGACAAATTAAGAATGCTAAATGATTTTGAATTAACAACCGACTGCAGGGTTACCACTAGCATATATGCTAGGGGATGCCATTTGCTGAAAGCGACACAGCTTTTGCATTTGTAAAATTTCGCTGTAACAACAGCTTTATGCATAGTAAATATAGCTGTGTTTGTAAACAAGGCATAATTTTTAATTTTCATCTATCAAATGCGAATTTAAATAATTTAAAACAACATCTTTTAATAAAATAGTATTTTGAATGGTATTTCTGCTTGGCCAAATTGGTATTATTTGCCTTTCTTAAACAAATGCAGCACATTTATACAATTTAGAGCTACGGTCACACTGCTGCCAACTACGTCTGCGTCGTCGTTATGTGTAGTTGTTTTTTGCACGTCCCGCGAGTTTGTCACGCACGCTCGCAACTATTTACCTTTTTTTTTTTCATGTGTGTGTGTTTGTTTGCTTGTGGTGTTACTGCAAGAGTGAAAATTTGTTTGTGTTATGCAAATGTATGGGAAAACCCAAAATTGTTAGCAAAAAAAAAGTAAAACAAAAGCCAGTTGCAACAAATAATGTATTGCAAAGTCGCTGCTTAAGAGTGTTACTTACAAGTATTTTGTATCTAGCACTGACTCGACGTCACACAAATAAAAAAAAAAGGCAAAAAAATATATAAAGAAAAAAAAAAGGCACACCAGTGCGCTGTGCTTATGTGTGCGTGTGCGCGAGCGCAAGCATGTGTATGTGTGTGTTAATGAAAGGTGGTAAAAGCCAAAAAACACATATTAATGCAAATGCAAATGCTAATGCAACAAAAAGAGCAATAAACTAAAGCAACAATAAAACAAAGGCAACAAAGACAACAAACACAAATTCAATGCATGTGAGCGACGCCCACTGTTGTTGGCGCTGCAATGCGACATAAGAACAACAAATGCGACAACAGCAACAACAACAAAACTAAGCAGCTGTGATTTGTGTGTTTTTTTTTTCAGTGTTGACTTTTGTTAACAGTTACGCAGCGCCAGTTGGTCGTCGCTCTGCCTCGTCTTGGCCAGCAGTGTTTCGTAGCTGCTTCGCATTTGCGGGTCAAATCAAAAGCTACGCTACGAATTACGTGCAACATTTCTCAATAAGCAACAAAAACAAATCAAATCAAATCAAATCAAATAAAACAAACAGAAATCAGCTGTGCAGCAGTGTGTATTACGCAGCGTCGATCGCTTTGTAACACACATGCAACTCATAGAGCGAGCGAGAGACACTGATTTTAAGCAATTTAATTAAAACTGCACTGCGGCATGTCGTCCTCAACATCATCGATTGATACGCCAACAACGCCAACAGCGCGGCCGCTGCAACTGCAGCAGCAGCAGCAGCAGCAGCTCACCACGGTCATTGTGGCGCAACAGTCTGCGTCGCCGCCGCCGCCGCCACCAACCTTTGCCAAACGCACGCACTCAGCGTCCTCGAGCGCCTCATCGGCCTCGTCCACGGCCTCGTTTGCTGGCGCCGCATTGGCCAGTGCAACGCAACAACAACAACAACAGCAACAAAAGAACACCACCACAACTGTAGCCACAACGCATGCATTATTGACGCCCTCGTCCTCGACAAGCTCGACTGGCACACCTGCTGCAGCCACCATTGCAGCCGTGCATCATCACCAACAGCAGCATCGTCATCAAAAGCAGCAAGTCATGCCGCGTTCCAGCGCAACGGCCTCCAACTGCTCGCTGCGTCAGGAGTTACGTGGCAACAACGCAGCTAGCAGCGCTGCTGCTGGCGCAGCTCCATCGGCTGCCAACTCAACCTCGAGTTGCTTCAATACCAAAACCAATGCAAGCAAAGTGGGCAGCGGCAGTGTTGTGACTCCAATGATTACGCAAAAGATGTCACGAACCATACCGTCTGATAAAGTAAGTACACCCACACCGAGCCACATCCACACCCACACCCACATCCACACCCTTTGCCCTTCAGTGTCGGGCTTTGCTCAGCTGCTCAGCTGCTTTCGTTTTATCGATTTTTATCTTTTGGCAAGTTTTTATTTTCGTGCGGCACCCACAACCCTCCGCCCTACGACGACTTCTGACCTTTAAACCGACTGGCAATGGAATCTCGCATTGCTTTGCGAGCTGCGTCCGTAGTTTTAAGCAGCCGCAAACTATTTGTCATATTAATCCGAATCGCTTTGAAATAACCCAATAACCTAATCATCCAGTTATGTCAATATAAGCGTTTAGCTTGAATTTTAGATTTGTGGCATGCAATGCTGATTCTAATTACTTTCAGCAGAAGCTTGTTTTGTGGGTTACCTTTGATTGTGTGCAATTTTGGGGTTTCAGGAATCCGAAGCGGACATAAGATCTGTCTTACTTTAGAAAATATGTGTGCAACACAATCGATGTTTTTGAAGAAACACATTTCGTTGGGTAGAAGATGTTATTTATGTTAAGTGTCCCAAAAAAGTGCAACTAAGAATTTTACAAAATTTTTTATTTTTATTTCTATTATGTATGGTGGCACTGTGAAGAGTTGCATTTTCTGATTGATTTGCGGCTTTTGTTTCTTGCCAAAGACTTGTGACCTTTAAATGCGTTTACATCATGGCCATACAGCAGCTGCATCTGGCGTATCCCTATGATATGTCTTGGATTTCCTTTTTGTTACAGTGCTCCAACACCCTCTCCGCCCGCAGACGCAGTATTTTGGCATGTGTCCTTTCCACTGCTTAACATTGATAGAATTGCAAGTTACGTCGTGTCCCCCATTGGGCAATTTTTCGGGTCAAGGTTGACTCTGGTGCTCATACAAAAGCTCTGACAAGGACACATACAATTATGTATGTAGGGATGTTGGGTCTGGGTGTGTGTGTGTGTGTGTGTGTGTGTGTATGACGCAGCATGCAGCCGCCATATTAACCTTCAAAAGCAATTGCATTGAATTCTTGATTGACTAAAAATACTATACGAATACGTATACGTAATATTTGTTTCTATGTTATTTCAACTGATTTCTTTTTTTTTCCTTTGTTGTTGAGAGCTGCACATTTTAATTGACTTGTTCGATGTGTTGTCTTCTTTTTGTTGTTGTTTTAAATGTGACGAATAGTCATATATCGTTAAAACAAAACCAAAATCATACATATCGTATAATCAGTACAACTAGTCATCGGATTTAGGGAGCTTGTTCGTAGAACTTTTAAGCTGCTTATTTGGATAAGCATGAAATACATAGTAAATTTTAGTGAAAGTGCATAACTGGAACTAGTTCATTTTAATAAGAGAGTTCATGTTAAGAGCTAGTACGTAAAACTTTTAAGCTGCTTGTTTGGATTAGCATAAAATACATAGTAATTTTTAGCGAAAGTGCAAAACTGGAACTAGTTCATTTTAATAAGAAATTTCATTTTAGCTGCAACTAGTTCATTTTAAGATCTCTCCAGCCTAAGCCGCACGCTGCTCATGCTCATTGGGTACAGAGCTCATGCTCATGAGCGCAAACCGCATGCACTCTTTTTGTTGGACTTCTGCCAGAATTAAGTAATATATTTCAGATATGATAACAATTTCTGATTCAACAAAATGAATGGACAAGATTTCTTTCTCAATGAATTTGCCCCGGAATTACCACCTGTTATTCACATCGGTTTTCTAAAATCGATAAACTTTATTTGATTAGAATTAATTATAAAAACAGAAACGAACAACTGTTTTACACCACAGCCGGCGACTTATGGGAAACATCCCGAGAATATTCAGGCAATTCCAGAAAGCAAACAGCATATTCAATTTATATTTATCTAATCAGAAGCTGAATACAGTTTGAAGACAATCGGACATTGGATATGTTTCTATTACGATGGCAAGAATGTGTTTATATATTATTTTTCGAATTCAAAAGAAGTTTTGATTGCAACGGTGAGATTTTACATTGAACGTCTCTTTCCCTTCATCGATATAGAAAATTTGAAAAATCCTAAAGTCCAACAACAAACTAATGGACAAGATTGTGGATTTTTTACAATCGCATTTGCAGTTTCGATTGAAACCTGGTCTGGATGTAGATTTGTGTTCCATTCCGCTTGCTTGTAGCGAAGTATAATGCTAATACCAAGTTGGTAGAGAAAATTAAAAAATACGCTATTAAAAATGTTCAATCTGAAGTTCGCCAAATAGGCGCAGCATCGTACAGACTTACTAGTGCTATTTTCCATCACATATCATAAAGAATATCAAAAATAAGAACGTTTGGTATAAATTGGATGATGCCATTATCGAGAAAGTACCATGGTCGAGAGCTGCCTATGGCTCTTACATTTTGTTTTTTGAAAAGCAATGAATAACCACCCTGCACTAGTCTATTGTACCTAGCACGGAATCCATATACAGGGTGTCTACAGGATGTTTTAATTGCGTGTCGAACAGGGAACCGCAACATTCAAGTACCGACCCTTACCAGATAAAGTATTGAAAAAAATAGCAAATTGAACAGAAAGACATTGCTCTAATGATGGTCGCTGAAGTATCCATGATATCAAATGTTTACCTTATGTTCATTTTATTACGTCTTTCGAAAATTTGAAACACAACTAATACAGAAGATGGTTGGCTCGCATAAACATTTAGGACCTATTTGCTTATGATGAATTACTAATAATGATGAGACCAAAAGGAGGTACATCTTATCGCGACATTTAGGGCAGAATTCGTAAGGGTGTTATTACCAATGACTCTTACATTATGTTTTTTGAAAACAAGTCAATATGCTCTACAAAACCTTACCATTTGGAACAACTCTTTTTTCAAAAAATGTCAAACAAAAAGAAGTGATATGACATAAAAAACACGATGTCGCCTACAACAAAAAGAAATGATACAATACGAGTCGTTTAAATACACTTTAAATGTATGTTTCGTAAAACGAAAGCAAAACCTGATGCGCTATAGGACTCCTATTTCCAATTTCCCAAAAACCCGACAACCCACCACATCCATTCTGTATAAAAGTATTAGTCGGGATCATAAAACTGAACGTGTCGATATAGCCATGTCTGTCTGTTCGTGTTGTCGCACATCAACCCCACGACCCGCAATACAGTTACCTTGATTTTGTTCACATCCATTTTGAATACAAGTTTTACAGGGGATCATAGAACTGAACGTGTATGTGGTGGTTTGTCATCATTCGTACCACCAATGTACATTCAACATTGCATAACCATTTGGCCGTCAAGAAGATTTTCTCGTGTCGATTGGTGCAAAAAAGTGATAAAAAAACAGATGTGGTGCTTCACAAGACGTTTACAAAAGCGTAACAGACAACGAATTTTTTATCTATGACTGTACGAGTCTTCGAAGACGAGCCAAATCAAAGAAAAGTTATACGCGGATAAACCACTTCAAGGTAAATGAGCGCCTTTTTCTTTCCGGACAGCTACATGTCATCATACCTTTAGAGAAACGTCAGAAGGTCAAGTCTGAATGAGATATAACCATTTCTTTGCCAAAAGTTTGCGTAGAATTAAGGAAAACCAACAGTGACTAATCTTGTATCTATGACTGTACGAGTCTTCGAAGACGAGACAAATCAAAGAAAAGTTCTACACCGACAAAGCGTAGTTTCCTTTTCAAAAAACTGGACATGTACCTATTATACCATTAGAGAAACGTAAGAAGGTCAAGCCTGAATGAGATACAACCATTTCTTTGCCAGAAGTTTTCGTAGAATTTAAGAAAACTAACCGCCAAAAACGTATATATTTGATCACGACAAAGCGAGCTCTCATACAGGAGGCCAAATGTCGCATTAATGGATCATCCGATTTATAGTCTCCATAAGTTACTTATGTTCCCGCACTTCAAGAAAAAATTGCGCGATTAACTTTTTTCGACACCTGAAGATGCAGTAGATGCGTTCATAAAAGATCTTTAGAGCTACCTCGCTCGTAGCAACAAAAATGTTTCGAAAATTGGTTCAAGTATCTATGGGGCTACTTCCGAAACATAAAGGAAAACTCTTGTAGAAATCGTTTTTGTTTTCACGAAAACATCTTTAGGCGCCTTTGTCAGTAAATTTAATCGATGGTGACAACGAGGATGAGTCTCCTACGTTAAAATTTGCTAAATAATTCCAAATGAATCAGCGCAAAACTTAATAAATGAACTATGAATTACTTGAAAAGCATGTCTAAGACTTCGATTGCTTTTACGCTATGTTGTTGATATTTAATTCTGCGAGATACTCCTAACTAGTGACAACAAAGACGAGCCTTCTACGTTAAAAGTTTCCAAATAATTCCAAATGAATCAGCGCAAAACTTAATAAATGAACGATGAACTACTTTAAAAGCATTTCTAAGACTTCGATTGCTTCAACGCCATGTTTTCAATATTCAATTCTGCGAGGTACTCCTAGCTAATGGCAACGAAGACGAACCTCCCACATTCAAATTTGCTATAAAACAAAATTTCCAAATGAACGATGAACTACTTTAAAAGCATTTCTGAGACATCAATTGCTTCAACGCCATATTGTTGATATTCAATTCTGCGAGATGCTCCTAACTAGTGACAACGAAGACGAGTCTCCTACGTCAAAATTTTCTAAATAATTTCAAATGACTCAGCGCCCAACTTAACCCTGGAACGGCAGCCTTTTTTTTGTACAAAGGATGACGTTCTAGGGTTCATAAATGAACGATGAACTACTTTAAAAGTTTTTTTTAAGACATTTTTACATAGAAGCTAAACATTTCGGAAGCAGTGCAATCTTTTCATGTTATGCTTCATCCTTATATAAAAAAATGGTAATACGCTTTATATGACAATGCCAGTGGCTTTTATTTGGTTGGTTAGTTTTTAGCGTCCTGTTTCAGCAAAGAACCGGTTCAATGCAACCCTAGTTGTTAATATCGACAAACATTTCGCTTTTTAGCGCTATTAAATCAATGAACAGGAAATTTCAACGAGCAGGAATGCGAATATTACAAGCTAGCTACATTATATACTAGCTAGAAATCCTAAAAGCAGTCCATAAATTCAACAAAGTGGTCTTGCGCTCAATGGAGGTCAAGTTGTGTGTGTATCTGTGTGTGTTAGTGTTGGTTGTCCGGCTGGCAGCACAATACTTAAAAGCCATTTGCCGCGCTTGTGCTTGTTATAGCTCCGCCGTAGAGCACAGACCCCAACATAGTAAGTATCTATGTATGTGGGATGCATGTGGGAGCGAGAAAGAGCTCAGATGTAAAGTGCCATTAAAAAGCAGACACATATGAGCAGCGACAGCCTTGCTGCGACCCATTTGAAAGAGCCAGCAGCAACAACAGCAATAGAACGCCTTCTGCCGGATAACTGGCTACTTTTGGCGGCCGAATGGCAATGTGTCTGCTCCGCTGGTGCTGGTGCTGGTGCTGGGGACTAGTTCAGTGTGCCTAGAAACCGTATAAAACTGGAGCAATGTATGTGACAGCGGAAAAGTGCTGTTGGCGGTGGGGCGCCACAACTAGACAAAGAGAGAGTGATGTAAAGACATGATATATTATAGTAAGCATTTTGTAGCGCTTTTATATACGACAGACAGAAAATTAATTTTACAAAATTTTAATTAAAAAGCATTTTTAATATTGCCACATAACCCTGACACTGACCTTAGACTGACAAAGTGCACGTAACTCGTTGAAAACAACCCAACCAACATCAATGGAATGCAAAATTGAATGCCTTTTTGAACTTCGATTGATAAACATGCGCACACACATACACCCAAACATAGTGTATTTGAATTCGAAAAAGATGATAAAATACCACAATTTTATACAGTCTACGAAGAAGCAGCTTTTCCACTACCCAAAACACTTGCTAGGTGAAATTTTGTTGTTACATTGATGCATTCACTTACTAGCTTTATTAAACTGATGATATCATGTTTCGAACATGTTGTTTTTTATATATCTATCAATATGGTTATGGCCATTTGAAGCAAAGGGCATCTTTATTCGTTAGTATACTCTTTACCATAGTGTTAAGGTTTTAAAAGACACCTTGACAAAGATTTTTGTGGCCTTCATCCACATCACATCGACACAATTGTTGCTCTTGTGACCCTTTAGGGAATACCGAAAGAAATGTATAGAGAATTAAGAAAGCAGAAAGAAAAGATAGTTTTGGAGGGTTCGACTAGGTATGTAAAATTTGACTCAAACGACAATGTAGATGTCTAACGATGTTGCAAAATAACAATCGATGTTTTGAAAAATCTTAGTCAATACTTATGCTTATTAACATTCATTATCAAACCTTAAAACACATTACGTTCATGTAAGAAAAATCATTCATTCTCTACGATAGAGTAAGTAATTTTTTTTGTTTTTACGCCCTTTACCACGTTTTCATCCATAATTCCGTTAATATTTCTTAACGTGCGGTCCTAACGCTTCGCGTCGGCTCTCCTATGGCTTGCACCTTATTATTTTCGAGAATGTTTTCATCATTTTGTGAGATGTGTGCCAACATAAGGTTTTCTTGAATGTTAATACGAGTTCACGTCATAACAAAGTCAGTCTACACTCGGTTCCTGGACACCGAGGTATACAGTGGGAAATGGCCGATGAGCTGGAAAACAAAGGCTCGGCGTTACAGCCAATAGGGCCTGACCCAATCATTCCTCTAAGCACAGCTGAATTGGTTTGATGAAGAGCGGTCCACATAGACCAAATCTGTTAGGAACGCTGGAAATCCAACACTGGATAACAAAATTCTTTGTGAAAGAACCCAATGCAAAGGACTACAGATATATGCTTCGTCAGAAGAGAAGAGATCTACGAGCTATAGTTGGCTTAGTCACGGGCCATAATAAATTTGGTCAACAACTGACCAATATGGGCTTCAGTGAAGACACAACTTGCAGTGACTCTTTCGAAGAAGTTGGCTCGACGAAACACTTTCTATATTACTGCCCGGCCTTTGCAGGGACACGAATGCGCATTTTGGCAATACTGTAACTGTAACCTCTTCCTTTACGAAGAATGTGTTAATGTCAGCATACTCTATTTTGGTATTCTTATATTCATTTCAACTATCATTTCACTTTCTTAACTCGCCACAATGTTCAAGGTTGCCCGAGTGCTAGGAATGGATCAACTTCCTTTGGTGATTCATTTCCCCCACCACAAATCTAATCGACTGCATGTCGTGTTTATCCGGATAAAAAGATATATTAACAATCATTTAGCAATTTTAAAGGGCTCTTTCTTAAAACTGTTAAAAAATTTCAGAGAAAATAATATAGTATAAGCTCACAAAGTCGATCAAACCTTTTGCCGAAACAACCACTGGTTCCGCTTGAAAACTCAAGATTCGTCCAAGCAAAACTTCCTTTAAATTTTCGATCGATGATTCAATAATAATATTAACCTCCCGGTGAAACTACTTTCGCGCTTTGCTTTGGATAGCATCGTTGCTCTCAATGCTCTTAGCGATATCTACCACGAAGGGTTTCACTTGATTTCCGTTTCAGTTCTTTCGACAATCAGAAATGGACTTTATATGTCTTGCAGCTTTTCGCTTTGCATAGCATCGTTGCTCACAATGCTCTTAGCGATATCTACCACAAAGGGTTTCACTTGATTTCCGTTTCAGTTTTTCTGACAATCAGCTGGCTTTATAGTTTTTGTCGAGGGAAATTGACTTTATATACCTTGCAGCTTTTCGGACACTCTTCCGCTCATATCAGTATAGTTGAAGCCACTCTAACGTCACTCGCTTATCGGAGACCAAAGACAATCTATTGTTTTTGGGCTCAAATAGCGACTCTTGAAGCATTCGTGTATTGGTGGATCATATAGGCTAGTTTGGAAAAGATACTCAACACACTTAAAATTATAAAAAAATATCTATAAAAATATATGTAGTAATAATATTTAATGGTTAGGAAAATAAAGAAAGTTGATAAGAACTTAAAACTTTCAAACACACATCAATATCAGTGAATGTGACGAGCTACAAAAGCAAAAACAATCTAAAGTTTAATGTGTTGGGAATTTTTTGAAAATTTCTGGGCAATCGTACATTTCGACATCCTGATGCCACAAAACGCAAGAAATCCCAGCAAGCAAAGTCGTGGGAAGAAGTAAGAGTAATCATTACGTCAACCTTTCAGCCAGTTTTGCTGATATACAAAGTATATATGTACATACATTAAAGCTATCTATAGAGCAGAGACTTATGCAGATTAATATTTTACATTCACCACAACATGAAATTATAAATCTGCATATCAAAACCGTGGGACGTGCTCAGATGAGTAATTCGAATGATGAACGGGTTTGGTGATAGGCAAATTTGATGCTAGTAAAAATTTATTGTGTGAAGCTGAAAGTGGTTATAGCTTCGGATTTTGGTTAGCTATCACCATAACGGGACTTGTTTCATTGTTTGTTGTATTAAGGTGCCGTAATTTGATCTAGAGTTATACTGCAAAACCTTAACAATAACTTGTAGAGAACTGATTCTTGGAAATGCTGGTCTTCCTCGTTTCTCCGAAAAACGTTCAAATTTCATCCAAACTTCGTGCTGGACAAAGGCGTAAAATATTTGCAACTCTGAGCTTAGTTGAAGTATGGTTTAACTGCCCGATAAGGGTGTTCCGAAAATCTGTTTCAATCAGGGATTCAAACCGTAATCGAAACCGCAGCGTTATTCAAAACAACCGATTGAATTTCGAAACCGTAACCGAAAAAAACATACTTGTTTTTTCATGTTGTGTTTAACATTCCGTCATTCTGTGAAGCATTTTCATCTACGTCGCACAGTGGGGCCATCTGACTTCCCATCGGCAACATTCATAACTTTTGTAGATATAAACATATACTAAGAGAGACCTTGAGATGGCTAGCATAACCAAGGTTGGCATACTGATAGTGAGGATTGTTAGGGAAATACAGAGAGAGAGAGAGAAAGATATATGATGGGTGAGTAATTTGAGAGCAGTAAGCTTAAAAGTTTTCAACAATCAAAAGTTTGCACATTTTCCAATTGGCGAAACCAAAGGTAGCTAGTGTACTTTCTACCTGATCCTTTTAACGGAGGCATAGTCTGCCCCTTCGTCGCGGCCCTTCGACACGCGCATTGTAGACCTTTCTCGCAGGAGCTTCTTCATCCATACGCACAACATGACCTAGCCAGCGAAGCCGCTGGATCTCAATTAGAGAGTGCCTTAGTAATGTGAAACTCTTCGAAAATAGTCTAGAAGCCCGGATTGAATCAAGTTCAAATATCTATGCTTGAAAAGCTAGCCAAAAGCAGGCCAAAAGCAGGCCAAAATGTATTGAATTTTCAAAAAACTTACGGCACAAACGTTTCACATTTTCAAAAAACGCCAAATGGAACTTATTTATTCGAAATTTTTAAAGCTATATGTTTTATGATGTGCAAACATTTGCCAATAAATAGAAATTTCTATTAATATTATATGAAATTGTGAAGTCTTGAACAGATTTCACCGCGCTTCTGGAACAGACTCTTTCTCTCTCTCTCTGTCTCTTTACCTCTCTGTCTCTCTTTCACTCTATTAGACAGAAATAATTATTATTGTTGTTATTTCCTGTTTTCATATTCCATATTTCAAATAGGGAAATGCGCACATTTACAGTAATTGTTGATTAAACTTGTATGTGTGTGTGTGTGTATCTGTGTGTGTATCTGTGTGTGTATCTGTGAGTGTGTGTGTGTAATATAAAAGAGCAACATCTGCAATGAAACAAAGTGCATGGCCAGGTAGACAATACAACAACAACAGCGACAACAAACACAACAAACACATCGCTGAGTGATCATCGAAAGCAATCATCGAAAGAGCCACTGTGGCATAAAGAAGAAGAGTAGCGTTTAAACGATAAAGACAAAAAGAAACCAGCAAAACCTGTTTAAAAGGTAGCCGCATTGTTGTTATTGTTGCTTTTGTTGCTTTTGTTGCTTTTGTTGGCTGTGGACTGTCCAATACGAAAATAAACCCAAAATACACATGAACAATAACAGCAGCGTTTTTGGATTCTCGACTTTTTGAAAGTCGCCAAAAAACAAAACTATCGATTTGAAAGTTAAAACACACTTTAATCTTTGTTAGTTATAGAAAGTTGATTGTTTGCATCCTTTGAAGTAGCTTTACTACAAAAAAAAAACTGGTTATAACTGCAAAACATCGAAAAACAAAAGCGTTTTTGAAGGCGTGTGTAGTACAGTTTTTAAAGCCTAATACATTACCTTTTTGAGTTGATCGAATCTATTTCGATTATGTTAATATCATAGGTTATTTTAACACTAAATTAGCATATGAATTGCAGTCTTTTTTTCTTCTCATAATTATATACACTTTAGCATACATTTTTGTTAATTTGCTTAAAACTAAAAACGAATTCTCACGCTCACAATTTGCGTGCCTACAAACTATATATCAGCAGAGTTAACTTGTAGCTACATGTATTCGATATATTCGATAATGTGCTACAGACATGCATCTACTTATTGCTAACTGAAGATCGTACAATGTCTGTAACTTATAGCATAAAGTTAAGCTGTCAAAAGCTTTACATTGAAAGTGAACTTATAGCTATATTCGATATATTCGATTACAAGCTAAAGAAATGCTACTTCCTGTTTTTGGAATGAAGATCATACAATGTTTGTAAGTTATAGCATAAAGTTGAGCTGTCACAAGTTTTACACGTGTCGGTTTATTCGATACATTCGATTATGTGCTACAAACATGCATCTACTTATTGCTGTATATTCGATATTCGTTTACGAGCTAAAGACATGCAACTACTTGTTGTTGAATGAAAATAAAGTTGAGCTGTCAAAAGCTTTACACGTGTCGGTTTATTCGATATTTTCGATTACGAGCTGAATACATAACTGCTTGTTGTTTTTTTTGCACTTTTGTAATAATAAAAATAGTGTTATTGTGGAGTAAAGCACCGCGACCTTAGAGATATATTGTGCCCCCTACTGAGCTTACAGTTCTAGTGGGGCTACTTCGGTCATCGAGGTTCTGTATCCCCCTACAAGGGACATCCTTCTTCTCGCTAGGGCAGGTACTGCTTGCGTCGAGGATTTCTTCTTAAGAACCTGCAGTTATTGGAGCTGGTGATGCCTAGCTTGTGCAAAGTCTCTTCATCCTACAGTGTCCAGTAAGCAAACCTATTTTCTTGAACCTATGTAAGTTTTAGGATCTGAGGAGTAGTTTGTTATTTGGGGTCCATCTTGCTCTTTCCTCTTCTCTTAGTAGCTGCTTAATGGTATGTTTTCCAATGCCACAAGGTTCACCAAGCATCTGGCATGTTCTCATCCAGCCAAATGATGCAAAAGAGCTGGTGCTTGCCACCTAGTAGTGTATACATTGGTTGCAGGGATACTGAACTCAGTCAATGCGGCGTATATAAGATCCCTCAACGGGCTACCAACTGCTACTTTATGTTGGTCGCTGGGTGTTGATTTGATATTCCTTGGTCTTTTCCAGAGCTTAGGGTAGTGTGAACATCTGGTGGATGGTGGCAAAGCTTATAAGTTCCCATCTCAGTTCACACAACACGCTAGATAGGGACTTAAATGTAATAGAAAGAGACTGATACCTTTGTCAGCTGTCTTTAGTGCAAAGCAGAGCACACCAAGTTTCACCAAGCATCTGGCATATTCTCATCCATATGCCATATGCTGCAAAAGAGGTGGTGCATGCCACCTACAAACTCAGTGCTGCAATATGAGGAAAGAGCTGAAGGTGCGCTGGCATCTTGTTGATTCTAGGCCGAAGGCTAGCTTGCGCTCCTTGCGTATCCGTTTTTCCTTCGTGGAAAAGCAACAGCTTACGTTTGACGTAAACAATTGCTTTCGTGGAAAATTAAAAATAACCTCTTGAGAAAGTGTATTACAACAGCTTTATAAGTACTATTAAAAGCGACTGGCCTTCAATTGATTTTTTTTTTTTTTGCTCTCATTCGCCTCGACTTTGCTTTAGGGGCGATTTGCATTGCTTTCGTTGGCAGTTTTATGCAACGTCATTCCGTTGCATAGACAAATGAGTGTGCCCAAAGCTACATATATATACATATATATATATACACCGCATATTAGATATTGTGCAATAGATTTGATATACATACATATATATATATATATATACCTAAGAATAAGGTCAAGCGAAAAAAAAAGAAAATGCACCCACTAAGTAGGTAAATATATAAATAGAAAGAAAGAAAATTAGATGCCCATGCAGCAAATAGAAAGCTTACTTCTATTTTTTTCTTACTTTTAAGCAGAAATCCTTCTATTCGAGTGGAAAAACAGACTGTGTTGTGCGGCAAATTGGAAAATATTTCTTATTGAAACTACAAGTAGAGATGTTTATCTTTAAAGCAAGTTGTTGTTGTTGTTGTGTTTGTTGTTGGAAAAACAGCCTTAAGTGCTGGCGCTTAACTAGAAGTCCATATGGTAATCAACTTTTTGTAAAACCATATCAAGGTCATAAAAACATGTTTACCATTTGCATAATGCATTTGCTGCTGCTTCATTTCTGAGAAATTATGGATTCCCTTGGCCTTAACACTGTGCTGCTTTTTATAATGGTTTTTAATGTGAAATAAAGCCTTACATTACATTACCATGGCAACCCTATTTATAGCCAGATTGTCAAAGGTTTATCAGTTAGTAATCAAAATGTTATTGAGAATTAGGGCAATGCGGCCCCTCACATCTATTGCGACCCTACTTGGGCTTATGCCAGTTCTATCTCTGACTGGCATTGGGCCTCGTGATTCTGTTCCCGTGCATAACACCCAATTAGTGCGTACTGCGAAGGTTTCTCCGCAAGCTCAATGCGGAGCTATAGGAACTGGTGATGCCTAATGGAACTCATATCCATTCGTGTTTTCAAGATTTTCTTGAACCTATTTAAGTCATAGGAATTGAGGAACTGTTTGGCCCAATCTTTTTGCTGCCCAGTGCATCACACCCAATTAGTGCATGATGGAGCAGCTGGTGATGCCCAATGGAACTCATCTCCATTTGTGTTTTCGAGATTTTCTTGAACCTGCACCTATGACTTAATTGGAGTTAAGGAACTGTTTGGCCTGCTTGAGTCCTGGCGCACAGCTCCAGTCTGTGCTCCGTCTCAATCTTTCTGTTTCTCTTAGTAAATGCCTCAATGTAACAACACTATGCAACAACTTTCATTTTTTCGATATTCCCAAATTATATCTCCATTTCGTTACCGCTTTTGCTCAAATTGGTACTAAAATGTTCGCAAAGAATTAATTTATCGAAACCATAAATAACCCATTAAAAAATTTTTTTGATTTAATTTTTTATGGTAAACAAAATATAAGATTTTTCAATTTTCGAAAAAAAAATTTTATTTCATCGAATCAAGTTAGACCAAAACTTCAAATTGAGTCACAATTCATTTCGATCGGTAGTAAGGTTTCCAAAATATATGAGATTAGCTGACTTCGCAACTCTCGAAATCTCGAATTTGAAATAGCGATAATTCGAAAACAGCTTTGAAATCCAACGTATTGTACTTAAACCTTTGATGTGCAGCATTCTTTCCCCTTCCACATTTGCTTCACCATCCTGAACATGAAGTTCTTTCTTTCCAGTTTGTCAATTCTCTAGGGACAAATGTAGTATAACGAAAGCTTCGGTTTGCATCGACACCGTGTAATAGTTAGCCTCATTGGGATGACTTTAAGACGTAGAACTCTCGCGTCTTATTTCGACTAACTTAATTACTTGAATTAGTTGCTAACAAAAAGAACCTGAGCGACCATAAGAATTCGAAGCACCTTATTTCTACAAAAGATACGCTTTATTCGACACGATTTATGTTGTTATCTAACTCCCTTACGTCGTAGCAGAATTATGCGTGAAGTGATGTCAAACTTTGAAAGATTATTAAAAATTGGTCGTGGTCGTGTTTCCATTGCAGTTGCAAGATTATCACAACCAAATAAGTATCGATAGTGACGGCATTCGATAGATTCAGAAAAAGATTCGATAGTAGCGATAGTACCATCAGTTCGAAAATCGTCGATATTATTAACCTAAAATTCGATATATCGATAGTATCGAAAGCCAGCAAAACAGCCGTTGCCCATACAATGAAACTTGGCTACAACACTGACACAGCCCTTCTGAATAACTTTGTTTCCTTGTGCAAGATTATGCTTATTTTCTCCTAAAATAACAAACTTTTTACTTTGATTAATTTCAGATCAACTTGCGTTTGATACTCGTTAGTGGCAAAACAAAAGAATTCCTATTTAATCCATCAGATTCAGCTGGTGACATCGCACAAACAGTATTCGATAATTGGCCAGATGGTAAGTTAAACAATAACGAACTCTAAATTAAAGATATAAATTAGTATTATCATATTATTATTTGGAAATAAACGCGAAATTATAAATAGCGCTTAACTAAGAATTAACGCTATAGCAACTAAGGCAGAAGCTATTGGCAGACTTATTTCCTAGAATGGAACTGCCTTTAGGGGTAACATTATTCTAAGATTTTAAAATTTTTTGATTGTTTGAGATACGAAACATCTATTGGCGTGCCTTGAGGATAAGACCGACTCGAATTCCGTCACAAAAACCTGTTATGGTGTTACGTTAATGGTGTCACGCTCGGACGGTGTTACGCTCGGATGGTGTTACACTCGGATGGTGTTAAGCTTGTGTGTGTGTCTTAGCAGCGTTCACAGGAGCTCGAGTAGGTTAAACGTATGTTTTTGTGTGCTGTATTAGTATATATGATTGCGAATGGTTGTGTTTTCTAACTAAATAATAATTCTTAGGCTCCTTCAAGAGCCAATCGATATTTACGATAGTTTCAGGAAAAAGATACGATACTATAATTAGTACTAGCGGTTCGGAAAGATTCACTACTATCGATATTACTATCGGTTCTTATAAACTGTACACATAGTGTGAAACTGTATTATAGATTTGTGTCATGTATGTAACAACCAGAACGAGGCGTGGCAGACCATAAGTTCCATGGGAAAAAAGTCTTACCAATGACTCGGGTAGGGCCATGTTCGTTCGCCTGTCTGTATGAGTCGGTAGATCTGCGAGATCATAAGAGCTAGAGAATTGGGTTTGCCTCCGTTTCTCCCCAGTAGAATTTCGCGGTTTATAGCGCGTTTTTTTTACCGTATGTTGTATTTAGTGTTTCTATCGATAATTTTGCAGTGCTATTTAACAGTACCCTATATCATACCTCCAAGTTGGAGAGATAACTTGATGGCAGATAATTCAGGTGTGCTGCAACATATCGAGAATAGGTTCAGCATCCCTGATTTCGAATATTGTTTTATACAATAATAATAATGTTACTGGGGAGTAAAGCACTGCGACTGTTTTCTTTTCGATGCCAAATCCAAACACACCGATCAACATATACATCTTTCCCTTTAAAAACGCAGCAAATTTGATTTGTTTTTGGCTGCACGATTCGTGACGTCATATTAGAGGAACGGTTTGATTCAGTTGATATTCTATTCCTAGTTTCTAGTAATGCACAAATTTGACTTGTTTTTGGTTGCACGATTTGTGACGTCATATTAGGGAAAGGGGGTTTGCCTAAATATGACTATTTCTGACAAGCCCCTTATCATAAATCGGCGCTCTCTCTTGCTAGCGCCATCTTAAGTGCTACCATCACGGCTAGTATGCGGCGAGTCGGTTATATGCTCAAAGCGTGCAATTGTATATGTTACATAAAAGGAACTTGATATGATTAATATGTTTCCTAAATAATAACATTGAGGGAAAAATTCTGATTTTCCACAATACGCTATCATTGGCTCATTGACTGGCTTAAATCGAAACCTTGAAAAAAATGTTGCTAAAAAGGCGCATTTTGTAGTTTTAACATCTTAACAACATGTACATAAGGTTTATTTGTATTATGATATTTCTTGTTTTTATTGCAGATTGGGAGCACGAAGCTGTCTCAAAGGCCGAAATTTTGCGTTTAATTTATCAGGGCCGATTTCTACATTGCAATGTTACTTTAGGTGCACTGGGACTTCCATTGGGCAAAACGACTGTTATGCATTTAGTGCCACGTGATAATTTGCCAGAACCCAATTCTCAAGGTAAAAACTGTAACAAAACCAAAAAAAAAAAAAGAGAAAAGCTGAAAAATTAGCAAAAGTTTATATAAAAAAAAAAAAAAATAAAAAAAAACTTTCTCTACATTCTGCTTAAACACTGTTTCTCTCTCCCTCTGTTTTTTCACCCACTTTTGGACACAGATCAAAGACAGAAGAGTAAAGGTGGCTCTGGGCGTTGCTGTTCAACGACTTGCTGTATTTTGTAACTAATTTAGCTACTAAAACTTAGTTTTATTTAAAGCACGGACGAAAATAAAACTGGAACACAAAACTAAGCAAATAAATGGATTTAAATTTGAGAGTGCGAAATTAACGGTGAATAGCAGCGAACACACAAATTTGTATAACTTCAAGTCAAGCGTCTAAAAAAAAATACATAAATACAAGAAAAAAATATATATTTTATATATATGCAACAAATAGCAAACGGTTTGTTCATTGAGAGTGCAATTGCAACACGAAACAGAAAACAAACTAAAAAAAAAAAAAAAACAAGAACGAAAATAAAACAAAAAAAAAAATACCCAAAAAATAAACTCTGAGTTGTTAGAATGCATAATACACTACTATATACTCTTTAATATCAATGAATGTAATCCGAACACATTTTTGAGCAATGCAAATTGTCAAATTTTTTAAGCAAAACATTTCATGATAAAAATCTTAAAGAAAATGGAAGAAAAAAATAAGAATAGTAGAGCAAATTTGTTAAGGTTTTCATTTCAAATTAATGCATTTTGAATACTAAGTAACACAGCAGCAGAAAGTCGTCTTTCGAAAACTTACACAACACTGGCCGACTGTTTGGAAACGAAAGCACATTATATTTTTGCAGCGCTGGTCACACTAGGCAAAATATTTGTTATGTAACTGGGATGGATATAAAGGAAGTTACTATGATGGGCCAAAAGAGAGTGGCTATCGATGCAGTCGATTTGTAGCCTTTTTCTCAAATGGAAATTTGTGTTTATTTGAGAAGGTAGGGTAGATAGACTGTAAATGAGAGAAATGAGTGTCAGCTAGAATAATCTTAACACGGATGTCGAGCCAAACGTTCCCTTTGGGACAGTGGCTGCGGTTCACAAGCCAGTTCCTGGTTGACACTCTTTTTTTGGTGCTTTAAACTCTAATGGCAGATACGGCATCAGCTCTTGTTTTCATGCTCGTGCTTTAAGTTCCATTCAACATTGTAAGATACTTGCATTGCTTAACGGAAAAAGAGTGCTGTGGTAGACAGTGCGTGGCTTTTACTCAATTTTCGAGTTTTAGCTCGAGCTGGCAGTCCATTGAAGACAATGGTCGTCTTTCCTGAACTCACTTGAGTCTCAATGCTACGAAGTGCAGTCCGACTGTCCCCTTAAGGAACTAGTCCTTGACTAACTACTAAGGGGCCATTGAAGTATAGTAGTCGCAGGCCATTGCAGACCATATACAGTGCTCGCCTTGCCTGAACTCTATTTTCGAATTAAGGCTTCGAAGGCAGCTCGACTGTCTCCCAAAGGGACTAGTCCTTGAATAACTACTAAAGCGCAATTGAGGTATAGTAGTCGCAGGCCATTGCATAACATAGATAATGCTCGACTTCCCTGAACTCACTTGCGCCTTAATGCTACGAAGTGTAGCTCGACTGTCTCCCAAAGGGACTAGTCCTTGACAAGCTACTAAAGGGCCATTGAAGTATATTAGCTGCAGGCCATTGCAAACCATATACAGTCCTCGCCTTGCCTGAACCGAATTAAGGCTAAGAAATGCAGTTTAACTGTCTCCAAAGAGACTAGTCCTTGACTAACTACCAAGGGGCAATTGAAGTATAGTAGTCGCAGACCACTGCAGAACATAGACAGAAAAGTAACCTGGTATGACATTTGAAAATATGCGTCAGCCAGTTTTTCTTAACAAATATATTGTCTAGTCGGATTAATGCCAAAGTTTTTGGAAAAACGAAACACACATATTTTGGTCTTGGCCAGTTGTCAGTTAAACAAATTGTTGGGGATTCAAGTTGGTGCAATAGACAAGTTAAAATTATGGATTTTACTTGTTGTTTTATTTTTAGTGTAAGTTTGCTGACAAAAGTCCATAAGAGAGAGGCAGCAAAAATATGTTACTTACTTTTCCAGACAGTATTTGAAACCGATAAATGCAAACTTTAATATAGCAAATCCGTTACAAAGCACCGATATATGCCCAACATCTTATTTATTTAATTCAATGTCCAAGAAACTAATAAAAAAAAACAAAAAAAAATATTTATAAAAAAAAAAAACAAATATATAGTATATATATTAGTAGGCTTTTCCATACTAAAGCTGCAAATTGCAAATGTGTTAGTACTACGTCAATGTTCGAAGCCAATAAATACAAATAGAAAGATTATGACTTTTAATCGTTTGTATTTGTTATGCATCGAATATAGTTATGTATGTGACAACTCACAGAGCATCTATATATAAAAAATCTGTATATATAACAATGAAGGAAGCTGTAGTTATTGTAAACAATACAGAAGAAAGACATCATCTTTGGCTCGCTGAAGCTACAAAATGTCAGTACACATAAAGTATATATGGAGAGTATTCGTTGCCCAGTGTAAACATTACAGCAGTATTCCCAGAGTTTGGGGCCGTGAAGCTAATTACTACATATACATATATATATATATATATATATATGAATAAATAACTAGCAGTATTTCAGTTGCTGTGTCTACTTGAAGCTTACTTAGTGCAAATTAAGGTTTTAGGAGTAGTCAGCATTCAGCAAAATCAACGAATTTCTTAAGAAGATTCAATTGAAACTTTAGGCAAAATCGTCTAAAGATTTCTGGCACACTCCTGAGTGTCTATCATCACAATTTATAGAATTGTTTTTCAAAGTATTGCCCATGCTGATCACGATCATGCCTGCGATCAACTTATCCATTCGGATTGATTTAGCCTTTCAACCTTTTCGACTCCTAAACGATTGTGCAGCATATTATGTATACTCGTGGAACTAGTCTTCAGCGAAGGCTTTATTACTCATGACGATCGAAAATGCGTTCTTGAGCTCAACAATGCACACTTTCTAATGGCAACGCCAATATAACGATATGCGTAATGTACACTCGTACACAGAGAGAAAAACTCCGTTCAGTTCTTGTACTTAATAGAAAAGTAACAGCAAAATGAAGCAACAAATTAACTTTAGTCAAGTAAAATCAAAAAAACTTACATAAGTTACAATTGTACTCAAGCAGAAAAGTAAAGAACGAGAGCTATTCTACAGTGGCTCTCAAATCGCTCTCTCTCTCTTTGGGAACTTCTACGCCTGAGCATAGTAGCATTAGTATAAGGTATGATAACTCTTCTTCTTACGGTTGCCGCTGTGGTAGTCACGATTTTTGTGAGCGAGAGAGCGTGAGAGAAATGTGCTGCTGCTTTGTTTACAAACTCCATGATACAATTGTACTTAAACAGAAAAGTAAAGAGCGAGAGCTATTTTACAGTGGCTCTCAAATCGCTCTCTCTCTCTAGGAGCTTCTTCACTTAAGCATAGTAGAACGAGTATAAGGTCTGCTAACTCTTCTTCTTACGGTTGCCGCTGTGGTAGCCACGATTTCTGTGAGCGAGAGAGAGAAATGTGCTGCTGCTTTGTTTACATACTCGCTTGCGGCAACTAAAGACCTTACCTTATACTTATTCTACTATACGCATTGAGTGCTAAACGTACAACAATTTGATTGTGAGTGAATATTGCATCAAAATTTTCTGTTAATACACTGTTTTTAAACACGAATATGCCCGAATTGAGTGCAATGTTCCCAATTTTGCTTTTACTATGTGAATTGTGGTAATCGCTATTAGTGTCATAGTTATCATTGCTAAAAAAGTAAATCTTGTGACTAAGTAAAGCGCCTAACTTAAAGCTTTTGAGTCTTTCGACTGTATTTTGTATTTGACTTTGCAAAGCGATTTACGAAAAAATTGGTGCATAGTTTTTTTTTGTTGGTTTGGTTCAGCTTTTTGAAATGAAATGTCTATCTGTAGCTGCGCCTGGGGAGTAAAACCGCGTGGCCTGATTGGGGTGGCCTGATTTTGTGATAAGCCACCAGAACCCTAAAAATCTTTAAAATTGTTAAAGAATAGTTTAATTTAATACGTCGAGCAGTTTTCCAATTTGACTTTGCAAAGCGGTATTCGAAAAAACTAGTGTAGTTTTCTTTTTGTTGTAGCGGCGCTTGGGGGTAAGACAGCGTGGCCTGACCACCACAAATCTAAAGTGCAGCGATTTGAAATTGTCAAACAATAGTACAAAACTGGTTTATAGTTTTTTTTTTTTTTAGTTTGGTTCAACTTTTTGGTGTGAAATATGTTTCTACGCCTGGGGGGTAAAGCCGCGTGGCCTGATTCGGATGGCCTGATTGGGGTGGCCTGACCACCACAAGTATAAACTGCAGCGATTTTAAATTGTCAAAGAATAGTACATAGCGTTTCGAAAACGCAAACCCCTTGAGTAGAAAGCTAGCACTATTAAACGCAGCTGTATTAAAATTTATAAAATGCTTAAAGTATTAGGGAAAAGCTCTTTCAAAGAGAGCGAGTACTCATGTCTCAAGGAGCCAAAGATGACGTTTATTCCGTTGTATTAACAGTTTTTCTCGCAAAAGTAGCAAAAGTTCTTATATATACAATATATGTAAATGTATAATTTAAATTTTAAACACAAGAAAGTTATGTAAATGCGTTTAGTTTTTATTTATTAAGCGGGTATATTTTATTAGTAAAATTTATTTTTAAAATAAACTAAAAATGTGTACCTATAAAACCTATAAACAAAACAACAAAATAATGACAAATGTTCATGGTTTTCATTTTTGATTTTAAGGACTTGTCTTTAACATGCGGTTTGTATTATTACTAAGCAACTCTGCACATGTGTATTAACTATAATTTTTAAATGTATAAAAATGAATTATATGTGATTTTATTAGTATATAAAATAAATAATAGCTAATCGCCATAAAACACAAAAAGAATATATAGTAATCCCATATGCAATCGCTATAAATCCGTTATACCTAATGAATGTATGTATATATAAAGAAGCACTACTATATATCTATATCTATATATATATATATATATGTATGTGCATGAGTGCATTAGGTGTTATCATCGAGTAAGAATATACCATATAAGCATATACACATCGCACAATTGAAAGATACGGCCACCACTTAATACAATACACAATTCTCTATATATAGAGTAACATATTATCGTTTATACTTTTCCGAAAGAGTTCATTTAGTTCTCGCTGTTTTTTTGGTTATAAAATGCAACTTTATTGTAAAAAAAAATGGTCACAAATGAATCATTCGAAGTATTGCCCATTGCTAGTAGAACAAGCGACGCTCAACGTTTCTCGGCTTTACATCATAAGAAACCGAAGTTCCTTACTTTTGAATCATCACCAACGCATGTAATCGTTTGGCTTGGCGGGTAGCTCCTTATGCTGAAGCAAGCTCCTCTTGCCTTTGGGCTGAATCCCCATCGATCAATGCCTCCAATTCAGTGTCTTCGAATGTTTTTGGCCTTCCTACACGGGGGTTCGGTCGTCAACTTCAAAATCACCATCTTTAAAGCAACGGAATCAATCACGGCACGTTGTTTCGCTCAGAGCAGCAACTCCGTAAACTTTTCGAAGCTCTCGTTGCACTTCAGCCGCTGTTTTCTTCGAATGATAGAAGTAAATCAACACTTCCCGCAAATGACGATTTGGCACATAATCAGACATTTTTAAATAACCATAAGTGTACGACGAAAAAACGAAATCACTAATGTGTCAAATCGTCCATAACGTTTTGCTTATGTCAAAATCGACCAGCTATGACGGCTAGCGCCATCTGTTGACAAACAGCGAGAACTTAGTTGCGCACCTAATACTTTAAAGGAGAGACGCGTTTTCCTATTTCCTATCCTATTTCCTATATCTTGCATTCCGCTGCAACAACTTTCAGGCTTTGATAAGTCAGTCCAGAGTTGCCACCTATCTTTGAAAAGGCATAATACAGTGCTTATCAAAACTATAGAACACTTTTAAAAATTTGACTTTGAACACTCGCTGTATAAAAAATAATGATGCTCAGACTTTGTTCCAAGTTAAGAAAGGAAATTTATGTAGTGAAGAGAGATAGAGACCAAATGTTTGATATATTTGGGTGTAACCCAGTTTTATTAGAAATTTTGGTTTTTGTGCTAAGCTAAACTAATCTGGTTTCACAAAATATATAGCAAACAAAAACCAGTTGCAACTTTGACTTTGTAAGTGTAACGTCACTTATTCGGAGCACCTGAAATAGCTGCAAAACTATCGATAGTACTAAAGAGGTATCGAATATTTTACTTTGTGTCTCACGGTCGATAGTTTAAACACACGCTAAGGCCCGTCTTCCACTGGAAGTTGCACGACAATTGCTACACAAAAATACCTTGAAAACAACTAGAACACTGTGCGACAGTGAAAATACACCCGACAAATTATATAGTGTAGGTTGTAGATCTGGTCGAGTAAAACTCAAAACAGTTTCCTTTTTTTCTGGGGAACCCTCGAATTTTTTTTATTGACAAATAATGGTTTTTTCTTACTTTACAAATGAATCTTGTTGGTAGTTCGTCATTTTTTAACCGATTTTCCTCATTTGACATATTATAAAAAGGGAACGTACCTTTGTAAATTTATATAGAGTAAGGCTGGTTTTTCCTAACTGAATAGGGATTTGTTCAATCTAATCTAAACTTTTCCAAAAAAAACTAGTCATTCCGACATTTACCGCTTTTTTTATGATGAAAGTGTATATATTAATACCTTATTTCGAAAGTATATTTAAATCAGAGTCAAACGAAGATTAACATATGAAAATCGATCAAGAATTACTCGAGTTATGAGTTAAAATAAAAAATACTAAAAATATCACATCGCATGAAAAGTTCCCTGTTCGACACATAACAGATGTCACAAACTCAAAACCGATATTATTTTTAGATTTTACCAACCTCCAAATGATAATTATATATAAATAAAAATTAAAAATAAATTAAATAAATTTCATGACAATCCGATAATTATTTTTTAAGTTACAGTCGTTTTAGCTGCTTTTAATAGCTTTAAAATATTAATTTCCCATTATTTTTTAATTGTATCGATTTTGACAGGCAATGTATTGCTCTGATACTTTACATTTTAATTCATAAAATATTTTTTGAAACAAAAAGTCGCGTTTGACTCTGAATTGTATTTACTTTCGAAATAAAATATAAAAACGTAACCCTTTGATTTCAAAAGCTGCTGCAAATCGCTGCCAAAAATGTGTAATACTTGGCAAATTTTCAGATTAAATAGAAAAAATCCATACTTAGTTTCAGAAAACCATCCTTACTCTATATAGATTGGGAAAGATAGATTCTTTCCCTTTCTAAATCATATTATATTACGAGAATCGATACAAAATTGGGCAAGTAATAAATAGATTCATGTGTAAACCCGTTATTTGTCTGTAAAACAATATTGGAGTGTTCCCCAGAAAAAAGTAAATTGTTTTGAGTCCTACTCAACCAGATCTACAACCTACACTATAAAATTTGTCGGGTGTATTTCGTTTTTTTTACTTTGTCGCACAGTGTAATTCATTTATGATTCATTTTACAGCGAACGAGCAAAAGCTTTTTATTGAAAAGAAGCTTTTTATGCAATGAAGCTTGCTCATTGAATGCATTTTGTGCTCTATCTAACCCAGTGATGTTCTTAGCCTGTACCTGCAAAGCTCTCGTTGTTTATTCACACAGAACACCGGCTTAGGGCGCTCACATTAACCTGAAAACTGAACTTATTGCTGAACTGAAAGCTTTGCTGAATACGAAGCTTTTTTCGGCAAGCTGAAATTGTTTGAGATGTGCACACAGATTGCTGAGATGAAAACTTACTTTTTGTGCGATTGCAACCCATATTTTGTGAGTAACTATTCTATTTGAATTATTTTCATTCTTTTTGTTCCTCTAAGTTGGATTAAGCGCGATTTCACTTAACAATGTTTCGCAATCGATGATTTTTCAAAACCTGGCACTAAATATCAGCACTTCAGCTGCCTAAAAATATAAGCATGCTTGATCGAATAAGCAAAGCTGAACTAGAAGCTTTACTTAAAGTTCAGCAGAGCTTTTGATGTCACCACGAAAAGCTCATTGTCAAATTCAGCAATAAGTTCAGTTTTCAGCTTCACATGCGTGCGAGCCCTTAGAGCAGTCGTGTTCAGAAAGAGAACACACAAAATGTGTGATTGTATTGGTGAGTTATGCACTGCGCAAAACCAGCGCCACCCACAGCAATCGCAACATAAGCGAAAGCCAAAGCAAGTTACTATAAAATATTTTTTCGGCAGTGTAAAGCTCACTCACGATCACGCAGTGATCGACGTCCTCAGCAAGCTCTTCGGCCGTGAATAAACAACGAGAGAGCTTTTGCTCGTAGGGGCTATGGAACATAATGGAATAAACAAAGGTGTGCTCACTCGCAGTATTTTCGGTTGCCAAAATTTGTAAGAGCGAAAGCTCAGCTATGTCTGAAAGCTGACATACATACAAAAATTGTTGACAATGCACACATTTATGTGTGTGGCGTCGACTAAATTGGCACCAATTTAAAGAGACACATACTGAGAGTGAGCACACCTTTCTTTATTCCATCATGGTATGGAAGAACATCACTGCTTTAAGCCAGAAACTGAGCTTTCGTAGCGCTATCGCCGTTGTTATTGCGTATACCAAAGTGTTTCAATTCCGTTTTGTTTCTTTGCACTCATTACAACGCTAAACACATAAACTTGAAGAAATGGCGTAAGTATAATTTTGAGGCAACTTTTTAAAGTTTTCTATAATTTAGCCTTTTTGCATGTTTATTTTCATAATCTTTTGAGCATTTTTCAACACGCTTTCGAGAAACAAACATACATATTTTCAAAATCCCATAAAAGATATTGTATTTTATTGTGGCCAATCTGATTGGCGGCTCTGAAGCATGCTGAGCTAACGGTATCTGTTTGAAATATCTTTTAAGCTAATAACTACAAAGCAAAAAAAAAAAAACTGAACAAAAGTTTAAAAGAGTATTTGTCAAAATTAAAATATGAGTTAGTGTAATGTCTAATAACCTAAACGTATAATACCAAGAGTTATATATATACGACATACGTATATGAATATGTGAACTATATTCAATGGGTAACAAAAAAGGACCCAGAAATATATACATATTTAGCAAATAATACAAACAACGGAGCATCAAACTTTAAATTGAGAAAATTATAAATAGTTTATCTATAAGTATGCTAATGTTTTTTTGGCTTAATTGTTAAATGTTTTTGAAAGCAGTTAACGAAGTCACCTTAAATGCTTGAAAAACAATATATATATATATATATACATATATATATTATATACTGCTAAGTAAATTCAATTGTAGGTTCTTTTGTTTGAAGGTTTGTTTCGTAGCAACAAATAAAGAAATAAATTATTAAGTATTATACATGCAATTGTGATTCATTCCTTAAAACATTATCTTTCCAAAGGTCTGCAGATTGTAACAATATAAACTGCGCATTGATAAAGTCTTCAGTAAATTCATTATAGAAATTAATTCTTCCCTTCCCGTTCCTCTACCTTCTCTTTCTCTGTCTCATAGTAAGTCAAGCTGCGGATATTGGTACCAATATCTTTATATCCTCTACCTCAATCCAAAAGAATTCTTTACCTAGTCATATTTAATGCTTGCCTACTATAAGTAGAAACACATTTGGTATGTTGTGTATGGAAAATTGTTTATTTCTATATCTTTCGGCGTCATCTATTGGAATTCGTCTAAACTTCACAAGAACCTTCTCCCTAATACTGTTGACAAAGTTTGAAAATTTGGTTGAAATCGGTCCACGCGTTTTCGAGTTTAGCGAGCACATAACTTTTTGAGGCTTAATTTTTATATATAAAAAACATGTACTGCAATATATATTTTCTTTTATTTTATAGAGGGAACAATTTACTTTTTAACCTGCTCAATTCCATCAAGTTTGCATATTATTAACTATTTACTGAAACTACTCTAAAATGTACACCCGCAAAATTCTGCGTACAGCAATTTAAAGTTGTTAAATTCTAAAGATAAAGTACCGTTTCCTCGTCCCGTTGCACATCTTATCTTGCTTATACATAAAAATAAATTAATTAACCCATGGCTTAATGGGTAAAAAAGGTTTAGAAATATATGTGACGGAAAGAAAAATTACTATAAAACTCCATCTGAGGCGGAAATCCTACAGAAAACTTGGACAAACGGTGGCCAGAGCTCACTCATCAGCTCAAAGAGTAATAACAAAATATGTTTAATCGGGTGCCATCTTGTGGAAGCCCCGTTCTGGGCATCTATTGCTAATCAAAAAGCAAGAAAAAAAAAGGTTGTGAAATTGGACACGTTGATCCCAAGCATTACCGCCGATCTAATGATATTGGTGGTTACCGAACGCTTTGCTAAAACAATATCCGATGATAGCATAAGTATAATTTTAAAGGAAGTTGTCTATATATTAGGGTAGTTTCAGTAAATAACTATTAATATGCAAACCCGATTGAATTAAGTTTTATAATAAGCAGTTGAAAATGAAAATGTATCCCTTAATAAAATTTAAAAATATATATATTGCTATACATAACCTATAATTTGAAATAAATGGAGTCAATGTTGAGCTCTCTAATTTTTTGCACAGTACGCAGAATTCTGCGACCAAGTGTAAATACATGATTCGACACGAAATGCACATTTTTGTGCCTCTACCACTCATGATGTCCGAGATCTCGACGGTCATACATGCTCCTCATCATTTTTGCCCATGGAACATATGGCCTGCCACGCCTCCTTCTGCTTGTAACATACATTGCACAAATCTATAATACCCTTTTACACTTTGTGTGCAGCGTATAAAAATAGAACAATGATTGTCTTCAATTTAAGGCTGCTCCGGAGTGTAAGTGAGGATGCTTTTCCAGCTCGGGAACACATATATTCCAACGGCTTCCCTTATGACTAGTTAATGGTCATTGCAAACGCTAGTTTCACTGCCAACTGAATGCGTTTGAAAAGGAACGGCAAATCGGTTGAAGTCAAGGGATTTCGTGGAACTAGGCATTCTTTTCCTTTAAACGGCCCTTTTAAAATCCTTGGCACTATCTTTGTCGTCATCATTCGGGTTCCATTGGACAGTTTTGGGGCATGAAGAGTTCGTAGCATAATAATGGCAGGTGCAACGTTAACACGCAAATGATGATGCGGCATGCCAGGCGAATCGAAAGAGTTTAGGAACTCCACAAGATAATTGACGACTTCGTGTTCAGTCGAACGATTAATACGAACGTAATTCTATTCGAGTTTGATTTCAAATCGTCTAATTAAACTCATAGCGCTCAACCAATTCCATTTCCGATCTTCAGCAGTTCTTTGGGAAAAACTTCTGCAGGAATACTCGCATATTCATATAGAATGGAATTGTTTTCACGGATCGCCACAAATATGATGACTTCAGAAATGCGTTGAATTCATCCGCCGATGTTTCGGAATCACGGAAAGTGTTTGTTGGAATTTTAGAGCATGGCATTAAATGGAGTCTTTGTCCCTCGAAATCTTCATACATATTTCCAGATTTTCTAAGCCAAAGCGGAAATGGTTTAATCCATGACATACATACTTTTTACAAATGTTTTACATTCATTTTTATTTAAAATCGACAATAAGTGATCTTTTTGTTATTGCATCATAATGATCCTTAAAATATTTTTCATAATGCCGTCGGGTCTACTAAAAACCATGACCAATGAGACAGCTATTCAGGCAGGTAGTAAGGCATCCTCCGAGTTCCATGCAAAGTAGTATAAGGCTCCGCTACGCGCAACACCTCGAGAAGGCGTTCTCCTGCGCTGTACACATTGAGACGCCCAAAGATTGTAGGCAAAAAACCATGTCCTCTTCGTCGCCATAAGAGCCCATAACTAGACCACGAAATGAAGAGTCAAAATAGGTCCTTATCTATTGCAGTTCCAACATGGCGTAGTGCAGCTATGCCGGCTGCTTGTCACCATTTTCAATAAACTCGACTGAACTATAGAAAATAATTTAAAGATCACAACAATTTCATAAAAAGTAATAGTTAGAAAACTGTTCATCTTCGCATATTTTGGTAGCCGCTGTTCACTCACCTAGAAGGAAACTTTTTTGACCATTTAGAGCCACGTAGCGTCTTTTGACTTTAAACCAGGGATCGGCCTTGTCAGCAGAAACGTCAACAGAATTTGAGTTGCTGCAGAGAAAAGTTTTCAGCTTATAGAATTGAAGAAGTTATTGCAGTGGGAAGCTAAATACGGTCTGTATACGAACATTGGCACACTCGTTGCTGCCTTTGCCGATGCCTGCTTTATATACTGAAATGCGCTTAACAAAAGTTGCGTTAGATTCAGCTTATAGAAGCTAAGCAGTTATTGTAGTAAATATGGTCTTTAGAGTCCATGTGGCCCATCGTAGGGTTAAATATAGCATTTAAATATTGATAAATCAACTTATTATTGCCACATTTCTTTGCTTTCTTTATGGCACATATGCTGATAATATGTGCCCGGTTTCGACATCGGATGCACATATACGTATTATATGTACAGCGTTGATAAAGACATGTTTCCGGCAAGATAGGGAACATATATCTGCCGAATGGGAACACTTGTTGTAAAGCTGCTTATTGTGTACATCCGTATACATAAAACATGTCTGTAATTGTAAGATCGTAAAGCCCTTTGTATGATGTATATTTATCGTAAAAGTTCATTACTTTTCAAAGAATAAGCTGATGAAGAAGCTACTGCGCAGGCCATGTCTAAGCAGAGGCGCCTGGAGAAGTGTTTTACATCAGACCGTCACTCGTTAACTGATTGTTGTGGCCATTGTCAGACACTAAGTACGTGTTACGGCCCGGATCCAAATAGATGCAACATCAGAGGAGGAGCCATCCAGAAACAGAGCTAAAGTCTGCGTTCATTTTAGATCTTTTTCCGGACAGATTTGAAATGTTATACAAAAACGTCTATACTGCGTCTCCAGAGAGCTGAACATAAGCAGAAGAGATGATTAACCGTTTCCCCGTCTTCCTGGTACCAGCAGGACGTTCGAGAAGCCGAGCTGCGTGTACACCTATCAGCCATGACTGCAGAATATCTCTCCCAATTAAGCGAAGAGGACTCCACTCTGAAAAATATACTTTTGTATATCTTTGCGAGAATAGCCTGCAGACTGAAGGGATATAGCCAGCAGACTGATATGAAGATACACAGTTTTCTGGCTAGCCTAGTTTGGCAATCATGATGATCTCCGTGCAGTTCCATTGGATAGGGAAGTAGCTGAACCACAGAATGCCGTTGAAAATGGCGACCTAAAGTTTAAAAGCTACTTTGGGAAGCGCTCTGACTGATGTAATATGCAACGTCCTGATCTGGCACGGAGAGTCTAAGGGTCTCCTCCTCCTCTTCATCCCATTAGCAAAATTTAAAAGTGGTTAATGCCAATTCTAAATGAATGGCGAACTAATGTGCCTTATCTTGGCGCCACTTCCCATATGGTATTAACGGGTCATCCATAATATAAATTTACAAATTATCCATAAGTGGTATGCGCCATTTATACTAAACTAATGGAAATTAACGTTAAATGATATCTAATTATTTTGATGGGAAGGTAAACTAATTTGAAACAGCTTGCCAAATTACTGCACATTAATCTAATTTCTGGCTGACGAAATTTACATACCCTGTCTGGGTTTTTTTTTGGTGCGACACCGATAAGAGTTATTGTGATACCATAATACCGCA
Source organism: Chymomyza caudatula (assembly GCA_035041775.1). Classification (NCBI taxonomy): domain Eukaryota; kingdom Metazoa; phylum Arthropoda; class Insecta; order Diptera; family Drosophilidae; genus Chymomyza; species Chymomyza caudatula. Next base: position 2,342,668 of record JAWNKW010000070.1, read on the forward strand.
TTTTAGAAACCCAGTAAAGGTAATGCTGATACCACTATGCAACAAAATAAAGGCTATGTCCAAAACATATGTACACTTTCCGCTAAATTTTGGATTGCTGATTTCGAATCCGCAAACCATTTTGGATTTCCTAGAACCGTTTTCGAATTATCGCTATTTCAAATTTTCGGCAAATCTATCTTGGGAACCAATCGAGTTGAATTGTGATTTGAATTGAAGATAATTTAATATCAAATCAATGTCCTTCAGACGGTTTTGGTTTAGCTTGATGCAATTGCAAGTTACGAAATTTTTCTTTTTTACTCCAAATGAATTGATATTCTAGATAACTCAAAACTGTTTCCGGATTTGAAAATTGCGACCACAAATTTACCGGAAAAGATATGTTTTACTTCAGGGTTTTTATATTGTTTTTTTTTTTTGTACGGAAATTCAAAAAAATGGCATCTCCATTTCGCTACCGAATTTGCTCAAATTGATGTTGAAATGTTCGCAAAAAATGAATTTATCGAATCCAAAAATAACCCATTACAAAATTTTGTTAGTTTTTGATTTATTTTATTTAAAGTAAAAAAAAAGAAATATTTTAAATTTTCGCAAAATAAATATTGAGTTCATTGCCCTGTAACAATCGCATCAAGTTAGACCAAAAGCGACTGGAAGACACAACAAGTTCCCAAGATATATGGGATTTTCTACCTTCGCAACTTTCAGAAAAAAAAAATTCAATTTGGAAACCGGTGCTAGAACATCCAAAATGGTTACCGGATTCGAAATCAGCGACCCAATATTTGACGGAAAATGTATGTTTTAGTTATAGGCCATTCATTGAGGTCAAATTTGTTGCATAGTGTTACTTAACTTTTTGGGTAATTTCTGCCCTTTTTGACAGTTTTAACTCGATTGTGAATTACAGGGCACTAAACTCAACAAAAAATTTAAAATTTTTAATTTCCGAAATATTTTTGGAATTTATTGCCTTGTAACTGGTAATCGAATCCAGGTACACCAAAACTATCTGAAACGGATCTAATCAATAGTCAATTACCTTCGATTCAATTTATAGTTCATCTCAATCAATGAATTTCCCGAGATATGTGAGATTAGCTGAATTTGCATCTTTCGAAACAGCGATAATTCAAAAACCGTTCAAAATAACTCAAAACGAAATCAGCGATCCAAAATTTACCGGAAAAGGTAAGTTTTAGACATAGGCTTTTTTTTGTTGCATAGTGTAATCATGATCATGCATTACTTCAATTTTTAGTACCCAATGGACTAATATTTAGGATTGTTCTAAAATTAAGTCCCATTTTTCTTAGCTACAAATTTTGTATGGCCTATATATGATATAGTGAGCCGATTTAAAAAGGAACAGATATCTCAAAGAGCCTGTATGTACAGTCAACCCTGTCTAAGTTGAACACGCACGGTTTCAAATTTTTTGGTCAACTTATTCAGGTGGTCAATATATGAAAGGGTCGCAAACTTTCTCTATTTATTTCGATTTTTGACTAAAAATCATTTATTTATTCCATATTTTAAGCTTGATTATTAGTCTTTATATTAACATACACACATATTAAGATATTACTGATACTTGTAATTTTTGCTTTCACATTGATTTAGCAGTCGATTCTTACGAAGACTCGGTATCAGACACAGCTATATTCTTTGAGATATCACTAACAACTCCATTAAAGATATCTCCAATATTGTTCAAAGCAAAAATTATAGCACTACGAAACTACAAAAAAAAAACGTTATGATCAACTTCAAGTGCAGAAGCCGTTTTGGATTTTCTTTTCTGTTCGTTTGCGAATTATGGCTATTTGAAAAAAATGAGAGATTTCGGGGGTTGCGAAGTTAGCAACTCTCATGTTACTCGTTAACCTTAACCTACAGATTAAGATGAGCTATAATTTGAGTTAAAGCAAATTAAATATCGGTTTAATGTTTTTAAACGATTTTGGTCTACCTTAATTTGATTTCGATCAAATTTTCAAAATCTAACATTTTTTTTCGAAATTACAACATTCCTCCTTTTTCAAATTCTAAAGCAGTTAAATAAAAAATAACAAAAATGTCACATGTTCCTTTTGAATTCGGTAAATGGATTCTTTGCGAACATTTCAACACCAATTTGAGCAAAATCCGTGGCGAAATGAAGATCGATGACACAATGGACAATTTGATTAAATAAAAAAAAACAAAATGTGTTTCAGATGGTTTTGGTATACCTTGTTTCGATTGCGGGTTACCACGCAATAAACTCATAAGAAAATTTGGAAATTAAATTATGATTCCGAGCCGTAATCCAATTTTGGATGTCTGGGAGATGCTTTCTCTAAAATGTTTTGCAAGTATAGTCAGTATGAAACTTAAAAGAAGATTTAAGGATGAGGAATCCGTGCCATCGCACCGGAATGGAACAAAATGAACTTCTCCGTCCTTAAAACTAGGGTGGGCTCATTGCCCCGCAGGCTAAAACCAGTCGATGGACAAACCGACAGCCCAATATGTTATTGATATTAGTTGATTTTTCTCTTAGACCGACTCATTTGTTTGTCTCTACCTAAACCAAGTAGACGCACAGCCTCCACATGATGCTCCTTCGAAAGCTGCTCTAATCGCCACCCAACGTGAGAGTAGTGATGTGCGCAGCGAAGCCTTCACTAGGCGTTAAATGGGTTGTGCAAAGGGTTTCAGACATTGAGGCATATTAAGCTGGCGTGATCTAACTACAAACCCGCAATCAACTACTCCAGGCCACAATGCTGCTGCATGTCTAATACCTTAATTAGTTTTAGAGCAAAGAAGTGGTTTTCCATGCATCTTATGCTTCAGAAAACATTTTTACATCTCTCCGTGAGCAAATTCGTCAAATTGGAAGTGCCCTAGTGCTTCCCTACGCAGATAATACCGTAGCGAGATGTTACCGAATCTTCCAGGGTGGGTATGGTCGTTATTGAGAACAATACAAAGTTGCTTCAAGAAGAGATACGCGTTGGTTATAATCTCAGATTGATTGGCATCACCGCACTAACTGTTCCCGCACATCCGGACCTCCTCTCTCGCGCGCTTTTCCTGCTCACGTTTTTTATGTCTGGAAAGGCGCCTTTCTTCCGATAGTGATCTCACAAAGTCGCGTAGCAGCCGTCTGCAGGGTCCTTCTTTATGTGGCGTTCTTCACTGCAGCGACTTCGCAACTCTGCAGATCGCACCATTGATTCCTCGGCTTCGAGCGTTGGATACCAAGAAGGTTATCCGCGATAGTACGCAAAGCCCCTCAGAGCTATCGAGTTCGGGGACGGGTTGAGCGGAGAAGGCTCAGGCTGTGATTCCAGCTGGATCGCTTGTTCTTCGTTTTGCTTAGCCACAAGCAAGCCTGTTGACCCCGCTGAACGTGCGAAGATCCGCCGAACTGGCTGCATGCCTTGTATCGATCACAACGTATTCAATCCGTTCATCAAAGGTGGTCTCGTAAAGCCTGAACTATCCGACTGTTTTACCAAAGATACGCACACTTCCAATCTTGCCATGAAAATAGTCTAGAACTACTCGAACGTCCGCAGCGGCCTATGGACTATCTCAAATCTAGCGTGGAATGCATTTTTGGTCGTAGAGTACTTGTCCTCCATCCCATCAGTCCCCTCATCATCCCTTGAGATGATTGGCCAGCAATCTGCATCGCATTTAGTTAGCTTAAGAACATGCGCCAAAAGTGCCCAATTAAGATCCGGATGTTCCAGGTGGCTGCCCTTAACTCAAACACTCTTTTATACATTTGCAGTGTCGTCAACTTTAGGGGTTACCTTATCACAGGCTTATCAACTTTTATTGGAATTGGTGGGTTTTCCGGGATGGGTCCGAATGAGCTCCGATAGAGCAATGGGCGTTAGGAATAGGTTAGGAAAAATGCGTTTTTGCAACAATGGCAAGTTTTGGGGCCCTTTACCTATATATGCCTGTTGACTGGATTCCCAACTCACCAGCAACATCTAAACGCCAATACCGCACGCAGCAACTCTTTAAGCATTTGTTTCCTGTGTTTTGACACAGAAACCCAGCTAAAGCAACCATTTAAAGTGTATAATTAACCTTGATTCTATTGGCATGCACGCGCTCTTTAGCCAAAACATTTACAGACCAAATATATACTTAGCCAATGTCAACATCAAAGGAGCCCAATTTTCACCTCATATGAAATTCCCTTTATGGAGAACAAAATTTGTACTAAACGCTGTTGCCTCGTCTTGGCCATAAAAGCGTGTGCCTGAAGCCTGCGGATGCATAGTAGCTACAGCTACGATAACATCATGTTCAATCCGCCAACACAACTGGATCCACATTTCCGTATACCCTTGCAGTGCATTTGGCTCAAGCTTAACGGTTCTTGGCCATTGGCAGCTCCGACACAAAATGGTTATATAAAGACTTTTTTGAGCTATGGACTCTTTGAACTGGCCTATACGTTATGGGCATTTTATGTCATTGTGTCGGTTTTCATAACGATTTGCTTTCAGACCGCATTTTTGGTCAGCCATTTGGATGATATAATGGCTACGGCGGAGAATTGCTGTACCACATTAATGGGAATGTTGAATTTAGTGCGTTTGTTGCATTTGCGTGTGAACCAACAATCTTTTCGGCAACTCATCGAGCATTTTGTGCTTGACATATGGATACCCAAGTGAGTATAAAACACAGATTTTGAACTTAATGTATTTGTAGTATTATAGTTGAGCTTATAAGCAACCGAATAGCCGATTCGCTGTAACCAGTCCGCGTGAACCTCTAGATTTTGCAGTTCGAAATTTGTACGTAAATTCATCTTCTCCTTAACTGGCCAAAACAACACGTTCCCGGCGGCCTGATGCAGAGCACTCTTACAAGCGCCTCAGCTTCGCACGCGCCTCCTTCAATCTGTGATACCAAAGGTGGTTAGTGCGATCACTACTTGGTCCTTCCAACGGAGACACCGCCTGCCCCTTCGTCACCTTCCTTCAAAAGCCACATTAAAGACCTTTCTTGTAGTAGCTTCTTTTTCCATGCGGACAACATGACCAAAACATAAGTCGCTTGACTATGTCAAAGTCGTTTCCCGTGTAGTGAGCGTGTTAGAGAATGCCACCTTAGCAGGTCAAAGCATGTCGTATGAGGCGACTTATAATGACACTGGATTCTTTCGAGACAAGTAGAGCCACCCCAGCCCTTAAAAGGGTTGTGCGTTTTGGGACCTACCATTTAAAACCCCAATTTCAATGAAAGTAATGCATCAGGCCGTAACCCGATAACGGGTTGCCATGGGCAGTTTAGAATAAGATGTCAAAGTCGTCGTTTAGCTCAAACAGTTCGTCGTTGCACCCAATGAACTTACGGAATACTTTCCGCTCAAAGACTCCAAGGGCATCTCAACTCATGTTTCAGCGCCATAAAGCAAAACGGGAAGGATGATGTTCTTGTACACAACAAGTGTTAGTTTCATCTGGCGAGAGTGGTCTTTACTACGCATTTGCCTACTAAAATTATATAATAGTAACATCTATTGGCAAGAGTGATTCTCCGCTTGATCTCCATGATGGTGATGTCAAAGTACACGAAATCCTTGAAAACATGAAAAGTATAGTTTTCGACATCAATCTCAAAGTCCAGCTGCGGCTCTCTACTCGAAAAAACATATACTTTATCGTACTTTCATTTACAACAAGACACACCCTGGCAGATTCTCTTTCCATAGCCGCAGAAGCTCCGCTAACTGCGCGCTTAGTACTACCAATGTTACCAGGAGTGAGTACCACTAATGATACCAGGAGAGAGTACTACCAATGATACCAGAAGAGAGTACTACCAATGCTACTAGGAGAGAGTACTACCAATGATACCAGGAGAGAGTACTACCAATGAATAGTGACCCTAACTTCGTCATGGCTAGGCGCCGTCATCTGTGATTATGGACGTCGAAAGGTTAACTCCGGAAGCGGCATTATTCTCGTCATTGCTCGACAATAAAACGTAGAAGTGTACCATCCACAATTTTAGTGCACCGTTTACAAGAAGACGATTATGGATTAGAAATGTAGAAAGTCAGTACTTTCAGAATTGGTGTCATTGATAAAATGTCTGTAGATCTCTAGAGTTTTCTCTTGTTTGAGTTGCTAGCTCCATTTTTAAGCCATCATTCTCAAAGTACAGTATCTTGAAAACTAATTAACTTAAACGCACTATCAGTTGCGCTTACGAATAGGAAAAGGTTTCATTGACCAAAATTGTTAAGTGGTCTGACTTTTTCATTTGCTCTCTCACATGATGAGAAATCATGCAAATCAATAGCATACTTTTAGTTGCTATCTTAAAATTTTTCAGCAGTCAAAAATCTTCTTGAACCGAGTCTCAAGCCAACAGTAATACTCTCTCTTAGAAATATATAGCTATAAATTTGGCACTTTGAGCTAGTAAAGCTGGAAAGGTATGTACTATATATAAAAAGAAGATCAAGTCGACAACACCATCTAACATATTGATCAAAGTTTTTAGTCGACGAATTTTCCATTATATCTTAAATGAAACTTAAGGAAATCCCGTTTATTACAAAATACCGTGTCCAAATTTGGGATTTCCGAATCCGTTCGAATACTGAACTTTTCCAAAACATTTTGGTACCGTACCTGACCAAACAGACATCATTTATTGTACAACTTGAAGAGTATAAAATCACATGTTTCTATTCGAAATACTTGATACATACCCATTAAGTTATTTATAACAGATTCGATCGATTTGAAATTTCAAAACTATAAAGTTAACCGTATACTAAATTCAAAGGCTCCACATCAATGATGATGATGATTATGCACGAATTCGGTTTCTACATTCCCAAGAACATTATGGATTTCTTCATTCAAAAGCGAAATGGTTGCCCAACTTACCAAATTTAAAAGCGGTACAATTTGCGAATTTTTGAAGATTTTCAAAAGTTTCCATACTTTGATGCTATTTGCGACACACATTTGAAACAATATAAGAAAGTTTTATCTTGAGATAAAGGCAGACGTAACGCGAAATTCATAGGAATCAACTGAATGTACGATACAGCCCTCTTCTTCTTCTTCTTCACTGGACGTAACAACCCGATATCTAGTAATGTTCTGCTATTAGGAGTCCCTTCAAAATTACCGTGTACTACGAAAAATGGCTCGGCAAACTGCAGTCTTATTCAAGCAATGCTCTAGACGACTTCTTTCATATTACAACTTATGTGAGGAAATATTGTGTATTCTAAAGTTTCCTATTTATATTTCGTCACAGAAATTCGCACCCAACTATTGCAACCGATTGCCGCAAACGTATGATAACATTTAGCATTATGACCGCACTTTTGGCCTGTCTCATACTGATGTACTGCTTTCTGCCACTGGTGGAACTCTTCTTCATTGATGGCCCAAATTCACCCAACAAGCCGTTTCCATACAAAATGCAGTTTCCCTATAATCCATACAGCAGCTGGTTACGATATGGCTTAACCTACGTGTTTACGGCATATGCAGGCATTTGTGTGGTTACAACTCTCTTCGCCGAGGATTCCATACTGGGATTCTTTATAACATATACATGCGGTCAATTTCGCATACTGCATGAGCGCATCGATAAACTGCTGGTCATGGTCAACTCACGTGTGAGCAGTAAGGGAAACCTTACGGAATTACATAGGCAGCGTGTACAAGAGCTGCAACGAATTGCTCAAAAGCACGATATACTCATTGGGTACGTAATAGCTCAGATTGTATATGTAAAGTTATACATTTCAAGAAGGCATATTCTGTCGTCTTTGCAAGACTTGCATTTTATCAAACCAAGTATATGTGTATTATTTATGCAGCTTTGCCAGACACTTGGAGGACTTTTTCAATCCCATACTGCTGGTCAATCTGCTTGTATCATCGCTTTTGATTTGCATGGTGGGCTTTCAGCTGGTTACTGTAAGTCCTACGTACAAATATTAATATGTTGCTTGTTTATTTGCTAGTTATATATAAACACAGGGTGAGAACATGTTCATTGGTGACTATGTCAAATTTATTGTATACATATCGTCGGCCATATCCCAGCTTTATATACTTTGCAGTAACGGTGATACATTAATACAACATGTAAGTACTCAGTAGATAGTATTTGTATTAACAGTGCTCATTGAGTGTTCCCTTAGTCCACAGAAACGGCCTGGCATTTGTATAGCTGCGATTGGGAAGGTGACAGCAACAGCTTGAATACGAAAAACAGCCATGAGCCTACTGAAAAGGAGTTTCGCACAAATCTGCAGTTTATGATTTTGCGCAGTCAGAAACCGGCGAAGATAACTGCTTTTAAATTTTCAACATTATCATTGCAAAGTTTTACGGCGGTAAATTATGTTGCCTATGACTAAGCTTATTTTGCTAACATTAATATCTTTCAGATACTTAGCACATCCATGAGCTACTTTACGCTGCTGCGTTCGCTGTATTACGAAAATCAAAACTTATCGTAATGCATGAACGCAGCTGTATTTTGTTTATTAAACTATAATTAACAACAAGCTTACTTAAACTATGGCTGCGGAGCATTTGGTATAATGGGGCTGGCAGTTGCCTCCTTCTTCTCGGTAAGCGCGCGTGAGGCGTGCACATAAACAGGCACATTAATGCCCTGCAAAGTATTTTGAAATAAAAATTATATTTAAAGAGTAGTTTAAATAGTGTAAAATTATGCTTACCTGCATTTTGGCTGACCGCAAAAAAGCCTTATTAGATGTGGCTGTGAAAATTTTCTTCGATATGCCAAAACTAAAGATTTTTACGCTGCGCAAATTTACCTTGGCCGTAAATTTTATGGTGCTCAATTCCGGCGGTATTTCCTTTACATCAGGATATACCTCGATACGTTTTAGCAGCAGCTCTGCGCGCTGCCTTTCACCTGGGCCAGCCATTAGCTCTAAAATGTTTTGGAATGCCTTGAAAGCAATGTCGCAGCAAACCAAACGCTTGCCTTCAAAGATGTGGTCCAAATACGGTTTTACAGGTGCGGCGCGCTCACGCTCAGCCTGATCGGCTAGCAGCGGCTCCTTGAATTTCCAATTGGTGCTGCCATTACTAACCGCGCTTATATATGCCAGCATTGTGTTTACATCCAAATTTAGTTCTTTCGGTAAGTGTTCAGCTCCCGGCTCATCGTCGTTGGGAGGGTCATCAAGCGAGGCCGTTTCAATACCCAATTCGTGTAATGTTTGATGTAGCGATTCATCCATTTTGTTTATAAAATAGAAGATAATCTGCAGAGAACAATTGAATCTTTATGGCTTCTACTCGCTATGGTGTTCGCTTAAATGAATAAATACCCACCTTTGGTAGCTTAAACATGCAAGGATTTAGACTGCTGGCTTCTAGATAATCTTCTGCCTGATCCAGAACACTGCGTGCGCCAAAATTGGCTTTGCCATTGGCTGCGTCCTCGACCGATTTTGAATTGCGTGCAATGACCTTGATCCACTTTAAGCCGTTATTGGCCACAATGTCCACACGCAGCGGACGTTGACGAGATTGAAGCGGAAACACGCAGTCAACGTGCACCACATCCTGTTGCAAGCGCAGCGTCTCGATGAGAAATTCGTAATGTACCAAATTGCTGCTAATTAAGTTGTTCTCCTTTAAGGTCTTGTTGCGTATGACCTGGTAGCAACAAAACAAAAGCAATTTGATTTGTACATGTCATGCATACATATCTAGCAAATACCTTTTCCAAGAATTTAATTTCCTGCTGAATTTTTTTGTCTATTTTGGTAACTCCAGGAATGTCCAAGAAATCAAGTAGTGCTTGTTGCAGCTCCTTGCCTAGTTTAATTTTATCATTGGCGCGTTGCAACAATTCAGGATGTATTTCCATTTCCATGCTGCAAATTTTTATATGTATTGAAAAAACCAAAACAAATTTTTACAGCCGGTAACTGTCTGTGATCTGTGTTTTCAGCTGTGCGTACAAATGTGAAAAGTGTGCACACATCGAAACAAAAAGTGAGTGCACATCAGTGAAAGTGATAAAAACATGACGATATGCAATTTGTATGCTACATCACTAGATTTAGTGTTTCGATAACATGAAAGGCAATCGATTGTTTATACAAAAATATATGGCGCTATTTTTTTTATTAAAAATATGAAATTTCAATTTAATAAGTCCATAAACGTTTTGTCGGGCAAAAGAAAACTTCTCTCTTTTGTGTAAAATTAACTGAAGTATATTTTTGTATTGCTTGTTGACTGCTCTAAGTTATGGAAAGATCGCTTTTTAATTGCAAGTCTGTCTGCTCACAAATTCTTACTGACTACTTGAAAACATGCGTTTATATGAAATGCACAAAATACATTTTAACAAAAAAAAACTAGTAAATTCGCATTCAATTTTATTTCAAATGTAATGTGTATGCTTTGTAGCTTGTCTTCGACCTATTACATTTATATAATTTAAAAATTTAATCACCATCCTTAAAAGAGTGCTGGCCTGGTTTTAAATCTTAGCCAAAGGTTTCAATCCTAATATGGCAAAGCATTGCCTTAATATAGCCGCTGTTGCTTCGCACATCAAAATTCGGCTGTGATTTACTTTGACAATTTCACCGGATTTGTTCTTCTCAATGCAATAGCAGCTGTCATAGAATTCCGTAAAGCCGCTGCATACCTCAAAGCAGTATTCGCACAGGAAATGTAGGAACAAGTCCTTGGAGCATTTCAACAGTATATCGTGAAGTTTAAGCAGTATTTTGGCCAATTTCCATTCCTTCTCATGTGCCAATTCAAGGGTTATTTTATCCAATACCTTGCCCAAATCGCTGAAATCCTCGCCAGAATTTCGTGCAATCGAACAAATACGTGAATAAGTATACAGCAAGTAAATGGCAGTATTTCCACGATCTTCCAGCATCTTATCAAAGGAGAACACATAGTCGCTAATGCGATTGTGGCATAAATCTGTGTACTTAATGCATCCATAAGCCACAGACTCTTGTGCAGCTTTCAGTTCCTCTGCAGTAAGCACTTGATCACGATTGCGCTCACGCAACTGGCTCAAGGAACGTCTCATGCCTTCGTCAAGCAACTCTGAAAGCTTAATAGAATCACCGGAGCGCGTCTTGAGTTTTTTACCATCCTCGCCCAACACCAATCCAAACTGTACGTGATCCACCCGATGCACTTTGGGATCTAAGATACCACAGCGTTCTGCAGCTCCAAAAATGGCTTTGAAGTGAGTATTTTGGCCAGAGTCCACCACATAGATGACCCAATCAGCATTCTCCTCTTCAATACGATTGCGTATTGCCGCCATATCGGAGGTATCATATGTGAAGCCACCATCAGATTTTACAATGGTCAGCGGTATGCCAGTCTTTGAAACGTCGGGCCACATGATCTCACGTCCTTCATCAAGCTCCAGCAATTGTTTCTCCCGCAGCAGTTCCACTATGCTCAACATACGTGACTGATAGAATGATTCTCCACGTTCCTGAATGGTCACATCCAAACGATCGTAAATGGTCTGAAACTCTCTGCGAGAAACATCGCAAATGAGTTGCCATGCTTTGATTGAGTTTGGTTCACCACTTTGTAGAGTAACTACGCAATTGTAGGCGCGCTTTTTAAAATCGCTGTCCCCATCGAATCTGTAAAAAAGGCAATTTTTTATTAAAAACAAAAAATTACTTGAATAAGCTAAAATTCTTGTGATGCTTAGTGCTGACTCCGAAACCTTCTGATATCAAGGAAATCACGAAATTCCACTAAAACCACAAGCGCAAAGAAAACATTATTATTGTTAGGCAAAAAAAACAAATATTTTGGTCAATAAGATAAGATAAAGTAGTGAGCGTCGTTACGGAGCACAGCGGACGCTTGGCAAAATAATCGAATTTATATTACAAAATAAATAAACAATGCAAATCAATATGTGGTATGTACACATATGATAGAAGCTGCGTCACTTCTAACTATTTTTGTTCAAAACTCTACTCACCGTATCTTGGACTCCTTGTAAAAAGCTTGTAGATCACCAATGGGTGGGCTTTCGTTCAAAAAGTTGGGAAAACGATCCTCTAAATGCGCAATTAGCATACCAAATTGTGTGCCCCAATCACCCACATGATTAATGCGCATAACATCATGTTGGAAATACTCCAGCAATCGGCATATGGTCTCGCCGATAATAGTAGAACGCAAATGACCAACATGCATTTGTTTGGCTATATTCGGAGAGGAAAAGTCCACGAGCACACGCTTCTTTGCCACGCGTGGCGGCTTCACGCCATTACGCAGCAGGCTAGTTAAGGCACGCAAAGCATAATCCCTGCAAGATAGGAAATACGTATATATATTATATGAACTTCAAAGTAAAATGTAGTCACTAACCTGTTTAGAAAGACATTGATGAAGCCAGCGCCGGCCACTTCTAGCTTCTCAATGACGGGCGATATTTGGCAACGCTTTTGTAGCTCGTTGGCAATCTCACGTGGGGGCTTATTGATACCCTGGTCTTTAAGTTTCTTGGACAAAGCCATTGCATTATTACACTGATAGTCACCGAATTTGGCCGAGGTGCTGTTTACGGGTGCAACAATGACCGGCATATCCGCAAAATCGGGATACACTTCAGCTATAGCTTTGCCAAAGAGTTTCTCTAAGTGAGCTGTGATAGATATGATTTCATCATAATTCGCATTAGTTTCATCAGCAATGATTGAACTAGGGGCTCGTTTAGTCTCATCGTTTATAGCCTGAAATATGAAATATGAACAGCTCAAGGTAAGTAAATAGTTGTGCAGTTATGCACACTTACCTGCTTGAGCACTGCTAGACGATGCTTTAATTTCGTGTTTTGCAATTGTAGTTTAATCAAATCATCGTCATTGGTGTCTTGCAGCAGCGTCACGTCATTTTGTTTAGTACGTTCAATTTGAGCGCTTAGTTCGCCGGTCACGCGTTCCTGTAGAGAGATCAATAAATGTGCTTACGCATAGAACCTTAGACAAATTTTTTTTATATTTATTAATTACCAGCTCCTTGAGTTTAGTTAACTCGTTATTAAAATCCGACATAATTTCGTTTCAGTGCGAACACAATGAGTAAAAATTCGGTCTGGAAGCCGTATGCCACATGGAGAGTTACTGCACAGTGTGTACATATACGCACAGTTATACAAACAACAAATGGTAAACATATGCTTTTCGATAAGTCTATCGATATATAGCAGCAATGCGATAACATTACCTGATATATACCTGGTGTCTTGCTCATCACCAGCAGTATCGCCATCCAGCCCTGGTAATGAATTGCCAACAACTGCTCTATATGCAGAATAAAACACAAAAAAGGGATACCATATAGAACTTGTTAGTTTAGTCATAATTAGTACAATTCGAAAAAGTGTTTAATTACAAAACGAAATATCTCACACAAATATTATGCAAATCAATAATAATAATTCTAACAAAATCATTCAATTAGACCAAGTCGCCTCACACGTGTGTGTGTCTGTTGTTTCAGTGTGTTTGTGCGTGCGCGTATGCCTGGGCGAATACTAACGCCGCCGCTCCCAGTTAAAACAAAGCTGCTGCTGCTGTTGCTGCCACCGCTACTAATAGTGCGGGCTGCAAGGTTGTGGAGAGAGAAGGAAGAGCTGTGTTATAGAGCCGGAAAAACTAAGGTAAACTACTGAAAAACATACAAACACACTCATGAAACTCCATAATGAAAATGTACAAGTGCGCTGCTGCAAACCGCAGCACTGTGACGTCTGACCCGGCTAATGTGCCTCCCAAAAGTCTCATGCAATTACATTACAAAACGCGTCCTTATAAGGAGTCTAATACTAAAGATTCTCTAGTGGCATATCTAAATAATGTGTGTATGTCTGTTTTTATAGTAGTATTTATGATGCGACTGCTTTGAACATTTGTTCATTGAAACTGTTCCATTTGTTTATAATTTACTTGCCTCACATTCCAATTATTTACTATTATGTGCTTTTTCTTTTTAAGGTTCTACTGCAATAAAGTCGTTTGTAAACAAAACAAAACATCAGCTACAATTTAATTAATAATACTTGGAAATTAATACAATGGATAGTTCCAATGCTACCGGTCGACGGCGAAGTAATACACGCGTTAATGCTGAGGATAATGCACTCGATCAAATTACAAAGGAGGTAAATATTAGTAGCATAACTACTTAAGGGACTTGGCGAAAAATGCATTTGCACTGATTAAAATAATCCCCAAGCTGTTTCAGGAAACCCGAATCAAGTTAGATTATCTAGGCAACCGGCTTACACCAAACTTCCAGGGATTGAACTTGTGACGAACTGCTTGAAAGAAATAGGGCTAGAGCAATGTGTGTCAATGGAAGGCACAGTCTAAAGCAACTACTTGGGGCAAAAAAGATATTTACGGCCTGATGTAAATACATTCTTTCATTGGAATTGTGGTTTTATGTGGTGGGTCCCAAACCCTACGCCAAATCCTTTTAAGGCCTACAGGTCTCGAAAGAACCCAGTGTCATTGTTAGTTGCCTCATACGACAAGCTTTGACCTGCTGAGGTGGTATTCTCTAATCCAGGCCACGAAATCCCTAATAAGGCCAGTGTCATTTTGCTTCACAACCCCAGACAGACTAAGCCACTGCTCGGCTCCTATAACTTAAATAGTTATTAAAGAGAAAACACTAAATGTGGTCAATAACGTCCTTATGATAATAATGGGTTTGCTTACTGCACATAGCTGAACTAAAGGAAACTTGAGAAAGGCATTACCAGATCTAACAGCTGCTGGTGTGAGAACTTGACCATACTTGGCGATTGTGATGGCTCTTGGGCGCGCATAGTATCTCGATGCTCGACGTAATCCGTTGAAATTATTAAATGGTTGCCAAGCAAATGTGATGTGATTATAATTGTACGATTCACTAGTTTTTAAAGGTGAAGTTCACCACGTAGCGATATGCCTAAAAAGTATCTTATTCCTTAAAATCTTTGCTTATATGAGCTCTTAGCTAGATAACAGGTGCTGCCCCATTTCTAAATAACAGATATTAATGGACATATACCACACCCCCGTGTGGTGAGTGTGTTAGAGAATACCACCTCAGCAAATCAAATCTTGTCGTATGAGGCGACTAACAATGACACTGGGTTCTTTGGAGACCAGTAGAGCTACCTCAGGCCTTGAAGGGTAGGGTTTGGGACCCACCACGTAAAACCACAATTCCAATGAAAGAATTTGTTTACATCAGGCCGTAACCCGATAACGGATTGTTATGGCCAGTTAAGAAATAGAAGAAGAATGGACATATGCACAAGTTTTTCTTAAATATATGATCATTGAACAAACTTCCCGAATATGAATGAATCTAAAATTATATGTGTAGTTTTTCAAGCAATTATCTTTGTTTTCTTAGAAAGTAATGCTCATTTTTGTGAGGTATTAAATGAGCTATTAAAATAAATTTTACGTCAAGTCAGTTCTGGTCATTGAGTAATATAACTAAGATCTTATTCGGCCATGATAAAAAAAAGTTTGATAATTTAGAGAACAATAAATATTGTAAAAGGCAATCAATACGAATAATGCCTTTGACATTTCGGGAATGAACAATTCCCAATAGGGTATTTTTGAATGAATGATGAACGATGAAGCGGTACCGAGAATCATAATATATAGATGGTGCCTGAAGACGAGCCCAAGAATCGGGATATATAGCTACCATACCATTAGAAAAAGATAGGAAGGTATACAACCATTTCTTTGCCAGAAGTTTGTCGAAAAACTAAACCAATCGCTAAAAACTGGTCATCCTTCATCACGACTATTCAAGCTCTGCTTACACAAGTTAACGTTCTTCAACGAAGTAGAAATCTGAAGGAAGGGGTTGATTCGTTCACATAAAACACAAACACACCACCAAAAGTAGATAGTGCACTCCTGCACCTTTCTTCCCTGAGTTGCAAATGCAAAATGCGCATCTTGCTGTAAAATTTTTGTGGCTCCAACTCTTATAGACTAATCTTCAAACGAACGTTAGCTGCTGCTTGACTTTGCTAACGTCATCGAACCGTTCATCAAAGATTTTATGAGAGTCTGACTGCGATTGATGCAACCTTATCAGTCCTCACAAATTGACAATACTTGAGAAAACCCAGTTTGGAATTCCCAAAAAGCTTGTACACTGCCATTCGATATTTTCATGAAAAATGTTTAATACTTGGGAAATTTTCAGATTAAATTGAAAAAATCCCTACTTAGTTTCAAAAAAACGTTTTTCCATATAGATTTGGAAAGATATAAAAAAAAATTGGAGGGTTCCACAGAAAAAAATTAAATTGTTTTGAGTTCTACTCGACCAGATCTACAACCTACACTATATTACTTATGGTGCACAGTGTTATTAAAAAAGGTCAATTAAATTGATTGTTTGTATTTAAAAAAAGAACCTCCAGATTGATCGCTCTATATAATCAAATACAGTCAGAGGTGTGCCAGAAATCTTTAGACGATTTTGCCTAAAGTTTTATTTGAAGTTTCTTAAAAACTCCGTTGGTCAGATGCTTTCTTGTTAAATTTCCCTTGCTCTTAAAGATATTTTCGGCAAATTAACGAATTGCTTTTTGTTTGAAATTTGGTATAAAAAGATATCTGGCATACCGCAAATTTGCTTTGGGTTAAAAAAGATTTCAGGCACGCCCCCGAGTATAAATCGCTTATATGCCGTAACGTTTATATGAAATAATTGCTTACATGCAAAAAAGAAGCTAGTTTTACAGTATTTTGCTTGCAATTTGCATACAAAAATTATTGTTTATATCAAAATTGCTTATTTGCAAACGATCAGCTGTTACATCGATCAAGTCTTGGTACAAATTTTATTGCATGAAAGCATGAAAGTAGTAGAGTGGAGTCCTGGACCTTAAAAAAAATCCAAATTTTTTCAAAAAGCGACAAAGAAAAAAATTGAGAAAGAGCAAAACCTAGACACATTTATGCATTGTCTTGGGAATGCTCGCCTTTCAGCAAGTCGACTCAATAAAACGCCCAAGGATTCCACTCTATTACTTTTCATGCTGCACAGAATGACGGAATGTAAAACACCACATGAAAAAATATGTAAGCTTGTCAAGAAAAAAAACCGAAATCCGTTTGTTTTGGATAAAGGTTACGGTAACGATTACGGTTTGAATCCCTGATTGAAACTAATGTTCTTTATGAGCATTGAAAAAGCTGTATACGACAATTATTTCGTTTTCTTTTTGTGTAACGTTTTAGGTTTATAACAAGTTGATCACTTATATGAAATATTTTGCATATAACCGATTATTGCTTATATGAAATATGTTGCATATATCCGATTATCGCTAACATGCAGTAACTGTTTAAGCGATATTTACTGCCGCTAAAAGCAACTTTCCGGAAAAACGTTAAAAAATTGAAATACAGGGGTGTGCCGAAAATCGGAAAACGGTTTTGCCTAACTTTTCATTTTAAATTTCTTGATGCATATCTGGCATATTGGCGAATTGCTTTTTGGCTGAAAATCGTTATAAAACGCTATCGGACTTGCCGACAATTTGCTACAACGACTTTCAATGTGGGGTAAAATAGATTTGTGGTACAACGCCGATAGCAACGCATTTCAGTTTGTGTTACTCACTTAAGATGACTAATAATGTTATTGGGGAGTATTGCACCGCGACCTAGAAATCTATTATTAGCTTACAGCTCCCCTGCTAATCCTATCTCCGCGACAAACCTTATCATCTGGGATGGTTCTAGTCGGGCTACTTCGGTCATCGAGATTCTATATCAAATTAGAAGGGACATCCTTCTACTCGCCAGGGCATCACATTCAGTCAGCATGTGCAATGAGGATTCCACTTCATGTTTACAGAAACTGCAGTTGCTGGAGCTAGTGACGCCCAGCTTGTGCTTGTGTGTTCCTTCATCCTACAGTGTCCAGTAAGCAGACCTGTCAGAATTCTTCGCCGAGTAGTAATTTGGCCTGCCTAAGGCCAGGAGTATTCGTTCAATTCGTGGTCCGTCTAATTTTTAACTCTTCTCTTAGTATTTGCTTAATGGTATGCTTTCCTATGCCTCAAAAGCGTTCTGGCCCTAGCTCATGACTAACTACTTCAATCTTTGGCATTAATACCCTGTACACAAAGTGTAAAATGGTACTATCGATTTTTGCAATGTATGTAAGAAGCAGAAGGAGGCGTGGCACACCGCAGGCCCAAGGGCAAAAAGCCTTATCATTGACTCGGATAGCGATTGGACCATGTCCGTCTGTCCGTATGAGGGAATAGATCTCCGAGACCATCAGAGCTAGACACAAAATTTTACCAAAAGATGAAGTTTGTCGAATCAAGTCGATATCTTACCCCCTTCCCCCGTGACAGATTTGCGCGGTTTACAACCGCTCCATTGAGTCTATCAACTCGAAACTCCTCAGAGATGTGCGTCGAGTTAATGTACATCTATTTTCGAGATCGGATAAATGCATCAAGAGTTATAGTCAAAAATATGCTAATTTCACCCCCACTCGCCTATAGACTGCTTCAAAATTCCACTACATGTAGATATGGATACATGTGAGCTAGACTTACAAAATTTGCTGTGGAGACTCGTGTGACCCTAATCGTTAAAATTGTATCCAGCTTTTTTCAATTGAACCCCCGCAATCGATTTATCTCAATTACTGCCTCACCCTCCCATATATTGATTTGGAAATTGCCACAGACATTTGTAAATGTGTTTTTGATCTATGTTACAAAATTCAACGACATTGACCCAAGAATACTGGAGTTATGGGCATAAAAGTAATTTTTGCCACCATAATAGCCAACCTCCCAATAGGAAAACTTGTCAATTGGAACTTCCCAATAGGAAAGTGTTTACAGGCATATCGATCTTATGAAAGGAGATATAAAAGTGGATACTTCCGTTCCCATTTTATTGTGTATTTAGTGTTTATAAAGAAAACGGGTACAGGGTATTCCACCATCGGGCACCGTCCCGACTGTCTGCATCAAATTTTTTTTATTAATTTTGTAACCGTGTTTCATATTACTTGTGAGCCTTGTTGATTTACAAATTTTTGAGCACTTACGCAGCGATATTATGGCGAACGTGATGATAAGACTTATAAACAAATACTCAACTGCTATACGTTCCAAGTCTGTAAACAAACCTGGTAACTTCGCGACAACGTTTCAAACGTATTTGAAAATAAAACCGACGTTTGTCTCGATCCACGAAATATTCACTCTTACTTACTTAGGCCTCATTAGTGTTCCGGTTTCGACGAGCACCTAATCGCAAACGCACCGAAGTGCGCGACGGCTGCACGAAAAGCTCAAGCTTCAGAGCTCGCTGCTCGAGCTCTAGAGAGTATAACAGCTACAACTTGCTCGACAGTCAACAGTGGCATGAGTAAGCGATCGGTAGCTCGCACTGGAATGCGTTGAAAAAAGTTAGAAGAAGAAGAAGCAGCAGTAAAAAGTAGATATATATATATATATATATATATACGTATATACACACACGTACTCTGATAGACATTTGGTAGTTACAAAGTTAATAACCATATTAAGTGTGTTCGTTATGCAAGGACTATCGGCAGCCATTAAATCAAAGAAGAAGTCCAGCCAGCGAACCAGTGAAAATGTGTCGACTAAGAAATCAAAAGGTGCCAAGAAGTCTGCTGCCGCAGCAGCTCAGACCAACTCCACAGTATTAACCACAAATGGAGCAACAGAGGAAAACAATAATAGCCAAGTGCCCAAGGTGGTGGAGGCAGTAACAGTACCAGAAACAGCAGCAGCGGCAGCAAGTGTTCCATTAGAGTTGAGTCAAACTTCGCCAACATGTACGACAAACAGTCGCGATGAAGTCATCGAAGAATGTGATTCAAGCGATTGCCAGCCAAAAGCTGTCAGAGGCGACAACGACAACAACGACGACGCAGACGAAGAAAACGCCAAAAGCTGCCACATTGACTCTGTTGATGATATTGGTGTTGGTATCGTTGATATAACTTCTGATAAGAGTATTGAAGTGTGCAAACAGACAAAGCCAACCAATGAACCCAATAATGCGACTGAAGACGAAAATATAAATGAAACTCAAAGCCTAGCCGGCAGCGGAGGGGCAGCTGATAACAATAACAAAGAGCAAGAAATCGCAACAATCGCGATGGTTTCCGCCGCTGCTGTTGAAGGCAATTTGGATGATAAAACCTCAAATGCTGCAGTACCGACCAAATGCTCAATGCAGCATTTTGATTTTAAAGTTCCTGAGCAAGAGCCATTAGCGTCTACGAAAACCTTGCAAAGTTGCCCCATTACGCCCAGCTGTATTGTAGATGAAGCTCAATACAGTGATGAGAATGAGGAGCCCGAGCAGGAGTTGCTTGTGCAGTTTTTAGGCGAAGCAAATCGCATTGTAAGCTATACTAATTACTTTTCTTGTGTCATCGTTGGTGTTCCTTTGCGAGCATTAGTTTAGTTCGATTTGCAAACTGAAAACACCTGAGAATACCCTACTAGTTTCCAACATCAATCTGAGAGTCCAACCGCTGTGTCTCTCTACTCGAAGAAAGCATATATTTTGTCTTGGCTCATTTTCAACCAGACTCTCAGCCTGGCAGATTCTGTTTTAATAGCCGCAATGTCTCCGGTAACTGCTTGCTTAGTACGCCCGACGATATCCATATCATTTGCGTATGCAAGCAATTGGACACTCTTGTGGAATACAGTCCAGTTCCGATTTGCTTCGCAACACATTCTCCATCAAAAGGTTGACGAGGTCGCAGGAAAGAGCATCGCCTTGTCTGAAGCCTCGCTTGGTATCAAAGGGCGTGTGTTGCTCAACGTCATTCTGCACAGTCGCATCAACTTTGCAGGGATTCCTAAATGGGCTATCAAATGCTGCTTTATAATCGAAAAAAGCAGCGATTTTCGTGGCTCTTTTTCAGGATTTGACGTAGTGTGAATATCATGGTGGACTTACCAGACCTAAAATCACACTGATAGGGTCCAATCAGTTCTTACGCAAATGGCTTTAGTCTTTCACACAGTACGCTCGATAGGACCTGATATGCAATAGAAAGAAGACTGATACCACGATAGCTAGCGCACACCGTGGGATCACCCTTTCATTCATCTTATTTCAGAAGTTTCCCAACATATATGCACATTATAGCATAAATATTGTTAGAAATGTAGCTTAAAACTGACTGTAGAAATTTCAAAATCAAAGAATGCTTTTTATATCTTGTACACATACTAACTGTGAGCTATATAAATATTGAGGAGCAAAAGGGAGAAAAGGCAGGTTCAGTCGTATGTCCGTCTGAACACGTGTTCACGCCTGGAACTTGTGGACCAACAGTGAGAACTTTTCGTGTTTTACATACATACCAACCAATTAGAACTACCGCCCACTCTTACAACAAGGTCAACATAGTTGGCCTTAATTAAATATACATATTTGACCATAACTTTTGGTAATACTAAACTCTAACTCTGCGCTTTCTAGGCCGAAGCACGTCTGGCAGCGCGTCGTCAAGCTCGCGCCGAGGCTCGTGAAATACGCATGCGCGAACTGGAACGCCTACAAAAGGAGCAGGAACAAAACGCTGATCGTGTCTTTGATATGCATAATGCCAGTGGCAGTGCCATCAGCGATACGCTCTCCACACATCCCGCACGCCTTGGCTACGGTGGCCTTTTAAATATGACGCGAGCCACAGCCTCACGTCGCAGCAGCGAGGATTCGCTGGAAGAGGAAGGTAGAAGCCTGCGTGATATCAAGCAGGAGCTTAAAGTAAGTACAGCACATTTGAAACATAGCTGCGCAAATTTAACAAATTGAAACTTGAACTGAACTTTTTAGGACGTGGAGGAACGTTTTCGCAAAGCGATGATCACAAATGCCCAGCTAGACAACGACCGCGCATCACAAACCTATGAGGTTAAGTTGCTCAAGGATAAAAGCGAAAGCATGCAGGAATCCTATGCGCAGCTGCAGCGCGAATTCAAAGAGAAATCGCGCGATTGTAATGCCCTCAAACGGAATCTGGATCGTACAAGTCTGGAGCTAAAGCTGGTGCAGGGACAACTAAGCGAACGTGATGCGCTGATAGCAGAACAGGGTCTTGTGATTGTTGCCATTGAGAATGCGGATGGCAGTGATGCCAAGCGTGCTCTAGTCAGTGTGGAGAATGCAAATGTGTTGGCCTCTGTGCAGGGTTCGCTAGGTAAGTTGGCGAAGTAGGAGCTGCGTTTAGGACAACTCTTACTATTTGCTTTCTGTGAATTGTATTGCACACGGAACACAATACAATACACAAGTTACGCTTTCTGTGGTTTGTCATACAAAAGCTGCTTTATTGAACAATTTTGTGTAACTTTCAGATGTAAGACTTAAAAAGTTCAACGAAGAGAAGCATCAGCTGCTGGCCGAAGTGCAAAAATTGAACGAACAGTTGGAAGCGTTTAAAAGTGATGGCAAACCGGGACGTGGCAGCTCAACGAATGGACCCTTTGGTTACGATGATGATTATGAAGCTCAAAGTATGTAATTTGCTTACATTATATTCATATTTAGCATTTTCATATAAACTTTTTCATTGTAGGAGAAGCAAACAAAATCATATCTGAATATAAATATAAACTACAAAAGGCTGAACAGGAAATCGCCAGTTTGCAGGCGAGCTTAGCACGTTCCGAAACGCAAGTCATACGCTATAAGAGCACAGCGGAGGCGGCCGAAAAGGCGGAAGCCGAGCTAAAAGTTGAGCGGCGAAAGTTGCAACGTGAGGTACCTTCAAAATCTAACTGAAATTTTCAATTTGTTAACTTTAATTATTGTAATTTATTTGCCTTTTTTTATTTCATTTTCTTAATGATAGACTATGTTAGTGGCAAGTTTTTGGGATGAATGTCATTGCCAGTAGTTCGACGAAAACAAATTTAACTTTGATGTACTATAAATTAGAGCCTCTGATATGTACCACTAACTCGATAGACAGAAACAACGTGTGCTCAAACTTTATACTTACTATTGCTCAAAGGTCTCTCTTAATTTTTTTTTTTTTGTGTTTACAGTTTGTGTTTTTGTACTTTTCAACTGCTTTTGTTGCCATATATTTAAGGCATGTAAATATGTTTTAGGCTATTTTGAAAGAAGAGTTAACTACAAGTAAGTTACGACATTTAAAAGTTGTTGTACAATCTAGTTAGCTAGTAGATGAGTATTAGCTGCCGATAAAGCTACAACTATTATATAAATGGGCTAATAAAATTAAAAGTAAGTAAGCCTTTTTCACCAACTTCATGGAAACAAATATGGCTGAAACTTATATCAGTGTGTAGGGAATATCCAAAAGTGCAGAATATAAGTTTGAGTCATATATTTTGCCAAATCATAGGTAAAATTATTTGGAAAAAAAAACCTTTGTGTTGAGATGTCTTTACTTGTACTGGTAACACGTCAGAAACGTTTTCTGGCATCTGCAATAGTATTTGCGTGTTCGTCTTCTTCTTTTTATACTTTCTTTTCCCCTTCTTCTCCCTCTGCATGTTCTTTTTCTTCCTCTTCCTGCTCCTTCTCCGCTTTCTCTTTGTCTTTAACTTCATCTTATTCCACACCCACTTCATCCTTTACCCAATAACCTTCCAGATAACTTTCCCGTTTCTATTAATAGGCGTTTACTTACTGAGATTTTATGTCATTTTTTGTAGTTCTATGCTTTTTTGTCGATTTAAACGAAACTCTCAACCGTTTACCCAAACATCGTCCACAGACAGAATTTTGGATTCATTTATATATATATATAGATTAAAGCTAACCCTGCAGGGTTCGTTTTGTCCAAAGTCGAAGTATTCAAGATTTCACCCGAAATTTTTATTTATCGAATCTACTGGGCGCTGCCTTTTGCTCGCTCAGACCCCGTGCCCCATTCTTCTTGCCGTTTTAGTAGGTGTTGCCAGACTTTGTGCACAGTTTTTGGGAAAAATAAAGGTAGGCTTTGAGATTTTGTGTCATTTTATGTAGTTTTAGGCATTTTTGCTGGGTATGTGCTTAAGATATAGCCACAAGAAAAAGCCTATTTTTTATTCCAAAGTCCTATCTAACTCTAAACCAAAATGCAAAACAATTGCTTCAGCGGCTTAGGCGTGAAAAGGGAACAAACAGACCCACAGATACACAGACAGACAAAGTTACTTGCGAATTTAATCTTATCTGGTAAAGCGAATGATTAGAACCCGTAGCGTCGAAACGATCTTAACTCATTCTCAAAGTTTAATTGGCTAAGATGCTTAACTTTCTTGTTATGAAGTTTAAGGTTATGATATAATGTGGCACTTGTGAACCAAACGTAATGTTACTTACGGTGCCCAAATTAACAACTTATACAGAAACCGTGAAAGGCATTGTTTGGTCGCAATTTCCTGAACTTCTCACTCAATATATTTTTGTTATATAAATGTTAAATTGTTTTTTGAGTTTTGCATTGAAGCATGACAAAAATTTGTATCATACCCATTTTAAACAATGTTTTTCTACATACATCTGTGTCAAACGCTTGTTTATTGTCTTAAATGTTATCAAAATAAAGAGCTACTATTCAACATATGTGTTTCTTTTTGTATATTTTGATAGCACCGCGAAACGCTTGAGCGTCTGGAAGAAGCGGAAACGGCTAATAATCATATATTAAAGCGTTTGGATAAGTTAAAAAATGCCAAGAGCGCAATACTGAAGGACTTATGACCTATCATGACAACCACAACAACAAACATAGGAACAACAGCAACAATTATATCAGCGAGCAGAACCCCAATACAGCGGCAGCAGCAGCAACAACAACAGCAACAACATATAAACGAGAGCAAGCCAAATGGACACGGCGAAACAAATGATGAGGTTTCCTAAAAAGGCGCCTTTTCGGAGATAGTACTTCTGTTTAATGAAATAATGTTAGCTAAACTAAAGCACACACACACCACACACACACACACACACATAAATACAAACACTGTGTATTTAGCATATTACGGTTTCAGTTTTAGAGTTAGCAACATTTTGTCGTTAGACGTGCAGCTCGAAAGAGTTGTTCCAAAAACCACCCATAGATGGGACTCTATGCTAACTATTGTGTAGCTTACGCTTAAACGCTACTTTAAGGCGTGTATTATAGATTTGTGCAATGTATGTAACAGACAGAAGGAGGCGTGGCAGACTATATGTTCCATAGTCGAGTCGATATAGACATGTCCGTCTGTCTGTCTGTCTGTTCGTGTTGTCGCACCGTTCTCGGAGACTATAAGAGCTAGAGCAAACATTTGTTTACCAAAATACGAGTTTGTCGATCTTTGTCGATATCTTACCCCCGTGACAGATTTGCGCGGTTTACAACAGCTACGTTCAATCTATCCTTTCGAAGCTCGACAGAGTTTGTGCGTCGTGTTTATGTGCATCTATGTTGCAAAAATTGTCGAAATCGGATAGAAACATCAAAGGATATAGTCATACATATGCTAATTTTATCTTTTCTTTCCCCCCCCCCCCCCTCGCCTATAAACTGCTTCAATTTTCCACTACATGTAGATATGGATACATATGAGCTAGAGTTACAAAATTGGGTGACCCTAATCGTTAAAACTGCATCCAACTTTTTTTACAGGCATCTATCTATCTTATGAAAAGAGATATAAAAGTGGATACTTCCGTTACCATTTTACCGTATTTATATGTTTATAAAGAAAAAGGGTACAGGGTAATCCACTGTCGGGCACCGTTCCGACTGTCTGCATAAAATTTTTAATATTTGATTTTTGAAAAATAATAATAATAATAAAAACAGATTTTAATCATGAATTGGTTACTGTTTTAGTTTAGAAGTTGTAGCCAATCAAATCGAGTGTCCTTAATCAAGTGGCCAAAAAAAAGTTTGCTGTTAATTCACAAAAATATTTTTCATTTTTAAACTGAAGCAGATTTCTACCTAATTTTTGTTGTTGTGAGTATTGCAAATTGATTTATTTACAAACGGCATTTTATTGCAGTCCACTATCTTTATTAGTTTTTAAAATAAAGACTTGTAAACACAAATAATTTTGTGTGCTTAATCAAGTGGCCGGCAGTGTACATATATAACATAAACGGGAATAACATGCGCGACACACAACCTCTCTCATTGAAATAGAAAAACTAAGAAACTGCGCTGCTGACGTCGCAACGAGGACGTTACCTTGTTAAGTCAGCGACTTACTTTCACTCGAAACAGAGTTGCCATCACGACTGCCAAAAGCTGGCTATGCAGCAATGTTGGCTTCAAAACGAACATTTAGAAACCATTTTCAAGAAACATTATTCAAATTGTTAAACTGTGTTATTAACTTTATATTAAATAGCATGTGTGCTCAGACTCTTATAAGCTGCAAAGATCTTTTAACTTATATTTAATGAACAATATTTGGAAATTGTTTTTATCAGAATAAAAATGCGTCTGCGACAAATTTGCAACTATTAGCTGTTGGCTGTGTTTGTATATATGTGTGTGCATATTGTAGGTTTGTTTCCGAGTTTTTGCTTCGATTGTTATTTTCTAATGTACACTAACTTATTTTATGTTTTGTTAAAACACACATATTTTCTAGTTGAAGCTTGCCAAATTAAACAAAAAACACACACATACAGTTAATATAACATCCTAAAATTAGTTACAAAATTTAAAAAAAAAAACAAAAACAAAAACAAACAAAAAAAGCGAAACATTAACAAATAATAATTGTTAAAACTCTAATTGTAATGCTAAACATTAACTGTAAAACCATATTTATATACTTACAAATAGGCAGCAAGCGTAAATATATAGTAAAAATCGAAAAGTTTAAAAACAAAAGTAGCGTGTCCTTTGTCCTGGAGCTGGCTTTATTTATATATAAAGTGAACATATTTATGTGCGTGCGCTGTGCCGACGAGCTTATTTTATGCCATGCCGCTTACCCTTTCATTCTCATTACTCTCTCTCTCTCTCTCTATCTCTCTCTCTCTCTCTCTCTCTCTTACACACACCACTTTGTATTCCTTCCAAATGTCCTTGGTTCAACCTTGATGTACGATTTGCACTAAACAAAAATTAGCTGCTTAAAGAAATATAATTAAAAAAAAATGCATAAAAACAAATTAATTTAAATGTGGTTCTATAAATAAAACGATTAAAACTTATTTTATATAAAATAACCTATGAGACATCATATGTATAATATCACAAAATATATATTTAAATAAATTATAAATCAATTAATATTTATTGTGCCTTTTAATTACACTATGCAACAAATTTGAGCTCAATGAAAGGCCCCTGACGAAAACATAGCTTTTTCGTTCAATTTTGTCTGGCTGATTTCGAATTCCCAAATCATTTCGGATGTTCTAGCAGCGTTTACGCACTATTGCTATTTAAAAAAAATCGAGATTTCGAGTGCTGCGAAGTCAGCAAATCTCATATATCTTGGGAAACTCACTAACGTTCAAGTTGAATTGTAGCTCGAATTGAAGTTTAATATCCAATTAATGTCTTTTAGACGATTTTGGTCTAACTTGATGCGATTGCAGGTTACAGAGAAATGAATTAAAATTTTTTTTTTTCGAAATTCTTTAATTTGTATTTACTCCAAATGAATTAAATCAAAAAGGAAGAACAAATTTTAATGGCTTATTTTTGTATACGATAAATTGATACTTTGCGAGCATTTCAACACCAATTTGAGCAAATCGGCAGCGAAATAGAGAAGTTATTAGGGAATATCGAAAAAATTTGGGTACAAAAAAAAATTAATATAAAAATCGTGAAGTAAAACATATTTTTTTCGGTAACTTTGTGGTCACTGATTTCAAATCCGGAAACCTTTTTGAGTTATCTAGAACGTTTTATGAAATATCGTTGTTTCAAAAGTTGAAATGTTCGCAATGTATCAATTTACCAAATCCAAAAATAACCCATTCAAATTGTTTTTAGTTTTTAATTTAATTAATTTGGAGTAAAAAATAAGAAGAAGAATTTTCGATTTTCGAAAAAAAAAATTTTATTGTTTATTGCCCTGTGACTTGCAATCGAATGAAGTTAGACCAAAACGAGACATTAATTTTATATTAAATTACCTTCAATTCGAGTCACAATTTATTTCGATTTCGGTTGTAAGTTTCCCAAGATATATGAGATTTGCTGACTTTCGATATCTCGAATTTGAAATAGCGATAATTCGAAAATGGTGCTAGAAAATCTAAAATGGTTTCCGGATTCGAAATCAGGCACCCAAAATGTACCGAAAAATGTATGTTTTAGACATAGGCTTTTTTTATTGCATAGTGATATCACAACAAACGGTAGTTCGTGCTATGATGAAAGCAAGAGTCTGACGAAGTGCTGTAGCTTACTAGCTATAAATTACAGAAAGTTTTGAGCCTTTGCCTAGAGCGTCTGATCCGGTCGAACCACATACCGTTGTCTAAGTATTAAAGTGTAGGCAAACCTTTTCATATGCAGTATATTGATTTGGCTATTGGTTTGGCAGATATAGTGGCTTAAATGAAAATGTTCCCTAACTCTAGCGGCGTCTCATTGTGAAAGATTCGTGGAAACGT
Organism: Chymomyza caudatula; assembly: GCA_035041775.1. Classification (NCBI taxonomy): domain Eukaryota; kingdom Metazoa; phylum Arthropoda; class Insecta; order Diptera; family Drosophilidae; genus Chymomyza; species Chymomyza caudatula. The sequence continues at coordinate 2,371,391 of JAWNKW010000070.1, forward strand.
TTGCCAAACGTTTGGTTGTGCGCGTTAGGCACCTATTACAAGCGAGATTTTCAAGGGAGTCCGTAGGATTTGTTTCCCAGACCTACTATTATTCAAGATCATGTCAAAGTAAGTAACTTATTCTCCGTTTTACAAATAGTGCTTGCAGAATTGAGTGTGTCATCTCAAAGTTTATTCAAAAGCCAAACTCTCAGCGAAATAGACTGCTAAGGGGACGGTTAAACTTTTATGTTGACATAATTTAGTCGTAATTCTATTGGTCTTATATAGTATCTAGAAATCTTCTTATGTTCAGATAGCTTTAGTTTCACATATCTCATATTATATAACGAAGCTCCTTCTATAATAAAAAGCAAAATTTGTAAATATAAAACATCGGAAAACTATCGATACATCGATGTTTTTAGTTCGATGCATCGACCTACATCGATGTCCATTGTCGATGGATTCAACGATGGTAAACATCAATGTTTTGGTCTGGACTTACATCACTAACCTAATGCAATTAAAGAACTAGGACAATGTTTCCTAGCTCTCCTGGTCGCCGAAAAACACTACACTACAGAAAGTTATTTATAATGAGAAATTTGTTCGTATGTAACTTCGCTGTCCCAAAGTTATTTTTATTTTATTAGAGATTCAAATAGGCTTCTAACATAAATGTCGTGCTAGTTCAGACAAAAAAAGGAAAGTAATGAGATCTATGTATGTAAGTACAAAACAGGGATAGACATACATACATACATATTTATGTACATAACTTATGTGATCCCTAAGAATGTATGTCTAAATAACTGATTTATGTATGTAAGTAAATGCATGTAAAATAAAGCCCAGACACAAATATTATTATTATTATACACAAATATTATAATTATATACATTACATACATATAGATCAGTGCAGAGCAATGCATATTTGTATTCATCGATATGTATTCTTATGTATGTATGTGCATACATGCATTTGAGTGCCGGCCGGCTTATGTATATTAATATTTGTACCTACATAAGTATGTACATATGTATATATATATATATAATTGAATGTATGAATAGGTGGATCGAATATATATGTATGTATGTATGCACATATGTTTGTACATTCTATTATGTATACATATGTACATATGTTTGTGTGTGTGTGTGTTAAGAGCTTTACAGCGCTCATAAGTTAACATTTCTGGTTACATGTGCTCATATGTACATAATGTCAACTAGGTATGTGTCAAAACCCAACTATACATGAACCTTAGATGACCTTTGTATACATATATATGCCCCTGTGATGACATATGTAATACATAACTATGTACACATATTACCATTTACATATGTATGTACAAGTCAAGCATAGATTTACACTTGCTCATACATACATACAAATGACATAGCCTAAAGCTCTTAGGTGAAATGGCAAAAGGGAAAGCAAAGTACAAGCACTGCCAAAATGATGGCAACAGCTTTTGGCTGACATATTTGACATTGACTATGAACCAATGTTCTCCAGAAATTATGAAATAGGCAAATAACTGCGCGCAGTAACTGTGACAAAATGACATACACACACACACACGTCTGAAGCACAACAATTGTGTGTGGGAGCGAGACGAACGGCTGAGCTTTCATTTGCATTGCACAACAAACAAAAGATCGGTTAGTTAAAAATAAAAAACACCAAATGAGCACACAAACATTTTCAATAATGAGCTAGATTGAAGCATAAATATTATATGTTGTTTTATCACTTTTTGCATTAAATTGTTTAAATTAGCCTAACATTTGTTATATAGTAAAGTTAATTTTATAAGAAGCGCCATCTAGCGCCAAGCTTAATGCACGCACCAAAAATGCTCGTTGGGTTAGGTTTTTGCGACACAAACACATGCGCAAAAGCTTTTAAGTGGTGGGCTTGACGTAAACGTCCTTCATCTGACTTTGACAATTTTCTCGCCGCATTTTATTAGTACGAATCAGCAAAGAAAACGCTCAGTTAACCAAAGCAGTCGATTCCTTGCGAGCGAACTGAACGGTAGTGAAAATTCCAAATAGCTGCAATTCTGAGCAAATTTCTTCTCTTACTAATTCTCCATATATATATATATATTACTTTTTTTTATCTCCAGAAAGTAAAAGTGCAGAAACAACAAAAACATAAATATGTCGAAAATCGGTATTAATGGATTTGGCCGCATCGGTCGCCTGGTGCTGCGCGCCGCCGTCGACAAGGGTGCAACCGTTGTGGCTGTCAATGATCCCTTCATTGATGTCGAATACATGGTTTACATGTTCAAATTTGACTCCACCCATGGACGTTTCAAGGGCACTGTTTCCGCTGAGGGCGGTTTCTTGGTCGTCAATGGCCAAAAGATCACTGTGTTCAGTGAGCGCGATCCGGCCAACATCAACTGGGCCAGCGCTGGCGCTGAGTACATCGTGGAATCGACTGGCGTTTTCACCACCATCGATAAGGCATCCGTTCACTTGAAGGGCGGTGCCAAGAAGGTTATCATCTCGGCTCCCTCTGCCGATGCACCCATGTTCGTGTGCGGTGTCAACTTGGATGCCTATAAGCCCGACATGAAGGTTGTGTCGAACGCTTCCTGCACCACCAATTGCTTGGCTCCCTTGGCCAAGGTTATTCACGACAACTTTGAGATTGTTGAGGGTCTGATGACCACTGTGCACGCCACCACCGCTACCCAAAAGACCGTTGATGGTCCATCTGGCAAATTGTGGCGTGATGGTCGTGGCGCTGCCCAGAACATCATCCCAGCCGCTACTGGCGCTGCCAAGGCTGTTGGCAAAGTTATTCCAGCTTTGAATGGTAAATTGACCGGCATGGCTTTCCGTGTACCAACACCCAATGTTTCTGTTGTCGATTTGACTGTGCGCCTGGGCAAGGGTGCCAGCTACGATGAGATCAAAGCCAAAGTACAGGAGGCTGCCAATGGTCCATTGAAGGGCATTCTGGGTTATACCGATGAGGAAGTCGTCTCCACCGATTTCTTGAGCGACACACACTCCTCTGTGTTTGATGCTAAGGCTGGCATCCCACTCAATGACAAATTCGTTAAGTTGATCTCTTGGTATGACAACGAGTTCGGCTACTCCAACCGCGTCATTGACTTGATCAAGTACATGCAGAGCAAGGATTAAACTGGAATGCTTTAAGAGCTGAACAGAATCCTCATTTCAAAAGAAAAACGCACACAAACAGGAGCTGTAGCATTTATATATATGTACATACATATATACAGCTACAATAATAACTATGTATCTCTCTATATACCTACTTATGTATGTATATTTATTAACCTACACAGCATCGAGAACAACAAAACCAACAACAACAGCAACAACAGCAGTAAAAGCAAAAAATACCATCTCCTGTTTGATGAGAAGCAAAGCAGTCACATACATATAATATATATTTTAATCACTTATAAAAGTAAAATATTAAAAACACAACAAGTTAAACATTACCAAAATTGAATTTAAATTATAAATATTTTAAAGAACGAAAAAAGCTTATCAGCTGCCCGCCCTCGCCCTCAACAGCCCCAACGCAGTTACATAACGTAACCAGTAAAGGCGCAGCATTTGTCTATTTTTTTTTTTGTTTTTTTTTTTTTGATTGCTACGCGATGAACCGCTGGCAACAATATAATCTCTAATATATGACAAAAAATACGTGTTTTCTCTTGTAGCCTACAACTCTATTCAACAAAAACAAAAAAAAACTTAAAACAAATATGCGTTAATTGTTGATTAATAAATATTTCACTTCATGTGTAGTTGTAAAGAAAATGCCAATTTAAGTGTTTCGCTTTTGCATGTTCCAACATATAAACACATATGTACATACTATGTACATACATATGTACATATGCTCTGCAAGTTGCGGCAAATTGACGTACATACATGTTTATGTACATACCTATGTATATTTATGTACATACCTATGTACAGGCAAATATGTAGTTTTTGTTTGAGTGTGTACACACTGAGCAGACAGTGCGACCTTTCGGCTTTTGTAGAGGTTATGCGTGCGCGCATGAGGCTTGTTAACAGAGCAAATGAGAAAAAAAAAAGCTTAAAAGCCGGCCGGAGAGGCCTTCTAGAGGCAGTGGCGTAGCTAGGGGGTCTCATTCGTATAGTAAATATGTTCACAAAAAAATAGTAAATACTAGTAAAATACTAATCAATCTGGCTTATCAACGTTTGTTGCCCTTAAATCGCGAACTTAAACGATTTAGATTTGTTCCTAGCAATGGATCAATGGGTTTCTGTGTCAAGTTTTGTTTACGTCAAGTTCTAACGTGGAGGGGGGGCTTATAGCCGGGCCTTATAGCTATACGCCAGCCGTTTACGGTGCTCGTACCTAGGGCACCAACGCCCGTTGCAATAGCAAATTGGTGTTACAACGAGGCGAGACATCTTAAGATTTCCATGCGTTGGGCTACGCTGGGCTATCAACACAATTGGCAGGAGTTGGAAAAAGGACATTTTGTTTATTGACATGAGTAGATATTAAAAGGCGAAAGGGCAGACCATGTCTCCGTTGGAAGGACCAGGTAGACAGTACCTATGGTATTACCAATTGGAAAGGCTCGCGCAAAGCAGAGACGCCTGGAGAAAAGCTTTACATCAGTCCGTAACCCGGTAATGGGTTCTTATGGCCAGTTAACTAACTAACTAGATATTAAATTTGGAGAATGAGAGTTCTAAAACAATGGACAATTTAACTAGGTATCTGCCACGCCTCCCTCGCCTTGTTACATACATTGCACAAATGTAGTAGCTCACACTAGTACATATATTTATGCATTTACTTACTTTCACATTTTAATTTAGAAATAACAACCTTTTACACTTTGTGTAAAAACAAATACATTTTTGGACTTCTAGTTTATAAATTGGTAAAAGACTAATCCAAAGAATAATATACCAAAATATATTCCCCCCTATTATGTGACTCGTCTTCGTTTTTGTCAATTAGGACTTTCTTCTAGGTTTCGTAATAAAATGAACTGATATTTCCAATATCGTAGTTTTTTTTATTAACGGAAGACTGTGGCAATCAGTGATTAAAAACTCCTGCTATTTTCATTTGCTCCTGCTCCTGATAGTTCGGTAGCACGACTCCTGCTACGGAGCAGGAGCAATTTAAAACACTGGTGGCAATTATCGATTCAATTAAAATCGGTTTGAAAAAGTTTTTAAAAAACACGAAGACATCTTTAGAATTTCATTCCGTAGCGACGAATTTGAATCCTAAAAATTAGCTGGAAGTACTGAATAGTTGACCAAAGAAATAAACAATTGTCTAAATGTACACAATTCTTTCTAGTCTTTGTTGCACAGCAAAATGTATCAAAATAACTCATCCCTCCCTTAATCCCAAAAAGCTATCTATGCCACTGTGTACATACCTGCCATGGGCTATCGCTTGTTTACGAGCGATTCTTGGCGTACGTTCAGATAACCGTCGAATTGCCATTAATTTTGTTTTATGGTCTATTGCATTTATTAATCCGCTTTACGTAAACAATATTTGTTGTTAGCCTAGTTTGAACTTAAATGTGTTCATACAGTCTTAATATGGCAGACTCCCCTCACGACTTTCGCCTGGCCATAATTCTTCTTCAGCTGCTCCTCCTTTGTATGTGTGGATTGTTAAGCCAGCTATGAAGTCGAATTTGCTGGCGATTTTGTAGATTTTTGCGCACTCTCATACTGTTTTTCGGTTACCATAATGCCATTCATTTCCACAAAGCGTGTATGCATTCCCGCTTTTATAAAACGTTTGGCAGCGGGCATGTCCAGCCGTGGTGCTTTAAGGGATTCAACGATAGCTTTCTCGCGATTCATAAGTTCCTTAGCACGTCCCAAGTCATTTACAATGGTATGCTAAAAAGGCAAATTGTTTAATTAAATATTGCAAAATTCATAATTTTACACAACTTACTTTGGCAACATCCACACCCTGCATTTTTAAGAGCATCCAGTAGAGCGAGCTATTTAAATACGCCAAATAAGTGTCCAAGTGAATTTTTTCATCATTGGTCAGGTTAGGATTCGCACTGGCTATTAGCGCTTTTTCCAAATCTCGCTCAATGGTATCCAGACTAGTCGAAAAGTTACCTGCAGTTTCTTGTATTTTATCATCTACGCTTAGATTATTTGTAAGGCCAAAATCTTTCGCTGCGTCCATGTTTTTGGTTATATATTTGTAGGTACCAATTGTATGTAAATAAATTTACAATATAAAATATTTTTGATTTTTTGTATTTAACAAGCTATTTCTTAAAGCATGTTTTCACATATGGCATGCCATATGTTTTCTTAACGTTGCCAGACTGCAAAAAAAACAGCGTTGCCATATATTTTATTGGCAATGTATTGGCCAAAATACCATATAATAATATTAAGTAATTATGTTAAATGATAATAAATACATCATTATAAAGTATGTTCAAACAAGCTTTTAAATACTACAAAACAAAATGGCCAACGCCAGATCTTCACGATGTAATCGATTTTGATACTTACGTAGATGACCCGGCTAATTATGAGCTTGGCGTGAGTTAAATGTAATTTTGTCACACAACTATACCAACCAATACATCTCGTCCAAAGTTAGTACAAGCGTTTAATCTGGGCGCAGCCAGCTCAACTATTTCTAATCAGCTTACATTGCCGCTAGGACTGCATCCCGCACACACTTGGCGCTGTTACACGTTAGCCACACATCCGGGCCTTATAGTTATACGCAATCCGTTTACGGTGCGCGGCCAGCGCTATTGGATAGCTCGTAGCCTACGCGACTATCCTAGGGCGCCAAATATTGTAAATCTAAACGCCAGTCTCTTTACGCCCATTGCCATAGCAAATTGGTGGCAGGAGTTGCAACAATGTAACGATAAAAACGAGGCGAGACGTCTTAAGATTTCCATGCGTTGGGCCACGCTGGGCTATCATCACAATTGGGACACTAAAGTCTACGATGAAACTATTAAGGCACCATTTCCCGAAGATCTAAGCGGTTTATGCAAGTATTTTGCTTATGCTTTGGACTATGGCAATTTTGAAGCAGAGGCTGCCATTGTTAATTATTATCCCATTGGTACCACCTTGTCGGGTCATACGGATCACTCGGAACCGAATCATCAAGCGCCCTTATTTTCATTCAGGTATTTACATTCTTGTTGAGCGTTGTTGACATTTCTTAAGAACTTCTTTTCTATATATAATTTTTAGTTTCGGTCAGACGGCTGTCTTTCTAATTGGCGGCACAGATCGTGAACAAAAACCGAGCGCTTTATATTTACGCAGCGGCGATGTTTTGATTATGTCACAACATTCTCGTCTTTGTTATCATGCGGTTCCACGTGTGATGAAGGCACAAAAGGAACCATGGAATGAGCTTATCAACTCTTGTGCAGATGATGCGCCGTTTTCAATAGCTGTTAATAAGGATTATCCCACGCAACCATTGAAAAAGATGCGTCGTGATCTTGAGGATGACATCGATAAGAACTTAAGCCTTTATCAGCAGGTGGCTGATGAGCACTTTTGGCTGCCATTTCAGAGCTATTTAAATGATTCGCGAATTAACATTAATGTGCGCCAGGTTTTATGTACAGGCTCTACGCAACTTCCTTGTTAATATGTCAGAATTAGACGCCTTTAGGTTATAACTTTAAAGTTTTATGTTTATACTTAAGCTTTTAAATTGAAGAATTTTATAAATTTTACAATAAACCAAAAACGATTTGCTAAGTATCCATTACAAAAAAAAAACACAATTTAATAAATAAATAAAACGACTATGATTTAGTCATTAGCAATCATTCTATTATCGCTTTTTGTCTTCCCATTTTTGTCATGCAACAAAACGTAAAGATATATATATGTATATATATATATATATAGGATATCCTCTATTGTATATCCTGTGCATTATGCTGACGATCATTCTATGTTGGGTGCCAATATAATATATATGTATATATATATATATATGTTTATGTATGCATACTATATACATTTGATTATAGTTTGATCGTCGACATATCTACCACTTTGCCTCTCTTTCTCTTTCACTATCTTTTCAATTTCACATTATACAAATAATACAAATGCACTAAATTTATATATGCGACCCTAAAATCCTAATTTATACTAATAAGTATTAGTTATAATATATATATTTTTATATGTATATATATATATATATATATTATATATAAGTTAAAGTAGTTTTTTATATGCCGTTTGTTGCCGCGACAACCTACAGACGACAGTGTGAGGGAAGCAGCGTCTGTCGGGGTTGCGGCTCAGTACGTAGGATTGCATAGAAAGTTAGTGTTCGAAAAAGTGACAAATATACTCCCAACTTTCGTTAAACTTTTTAGCCTACATTTCTTTAAATCGAGATTTTGTTTACATTGCTACATTACAAATAAATTAATTTTTGTTTAATTTCAGTATTTTGTTTTTCTCTACTTTACAAAAGCGTTGCGCTATAATTCTTGGTTTTCCATCGTTGGCAACTGTGCATTGTTTCGGGACTTATAATGGGTAAAGGGAGGGGGTTTGCTTGCCGGCGGACAGAGTGTTAAAAGTGCTCGAAATTTTACAAATTTCCTTGTCTAATTTGCTATTTTTTTTGTTGTTTGATGTAGTATTATTGCTGCTTGTCTTGGGCTACTAGTTTATCATCGACTTGGCGTCACGGAAGGCGACGGCGACATGCCTATAACACCACCTGGCATGCCCGTTAGACCAACGCCTACACCCGATGCATTGGTCACTACGCCCACAGAGTGATCGGGCTCCTTTTTGGGGCCCATTGTTGGATGACCCATTGAGTCTACCGCTATCACATGCTGCACCGGCATACTCATTGATTGCATTGATGGTCCCGCGTTTTTGCCTTGCACAATACCAGCGGGTAAACCTTGCCCTGGTTGTCCAGCTTGTTGTATCTGCTGTGGCATTTGTCCAGGCGCGTTGCTCACTACTCCCGGCGTTTGTTGTATGCGATGATGACTTGGTGGTGGTCCTAATGGACCTACTGATGGTGGCGGTATGGGACTTGGTTCCTTGCCGCGCAAATGTGCGCCCGATTGCACTACATATATGTTCATGGCCTTTTGACGCTCTTCTGCCTCATGGCGCAACGCTGCCTCCATTATGGGATTATAGCGCAAGATAGGCGCATAGTGATCACGATATGGGTCCATGCCCCAGCCCGGCCCGGGTGGCGCAAAATGCGTTAGCGGACCACCAACGCCCAGTGTAGGTGGCATCATCGAGCGCGACAAATGCGAAGGCGGCGGCGGCAAGCCATGCGGTGGGCCGTGCCGACCCATAAAGTTAGCATGATGATGCGCTGCCGCCTGAGCGGCTGCCAACGATGAGGCATGATAACGTGGATCGCCAACGGCCGAGGCAGAGGCGGCACGCATTAACATGACCTGCTCCTGCTCCTCTTTGCTGCGCGGGTGCTCCTCTTTGATGCGTATTTCTGTGCCCAATTCGCTTACGCTGCGATGTGGAGAGCGATCACGTGTTTGCCCACCAGCTGCTGCCTGTGCTGCCGCTGCAGCCGCTTGTTTATTGCTCTCGCTAATACGTTGTTGTTGCAGCATGCGCTCACGTTCTATTTCCCGGCGTTCCAGATCACGACGTTCACGTTCCTTGCGCTCACGTTCACGTTCACGTTCGCGCTCGCGTTCCTGTTGTTCGCGTTTTAACTTCTCCTCCTTCTCTTTGCGTTCACGTTCCTCACGCTCCCGTCGCTGACGATCTCGTTGTTCGCGATCACGCAACTCACGTTCTCGCTCGCGTTCTTCAGCCTCACGTCTTGCATTGTCAATAGCTGGATCCGTTTTTAAAGGCCAGCCGCTGGGCGCACCTGCAGCTGCGGGATGATAGGCGACGCTGCGTTGCATGGCAGTGGCTCTGAAAGCGACAAAGTAGTTGATTATCAAAATTTAATACAGAAGTGTATCTAGTATAACGATGACTTTTAACAAGAATCATTCTGAATGAAAGCGTATTTCTAAACGAAAACGTATAATTTAGTATGTTTTCGAGTGGTTTTTATACAACTATCTCTTATAATTCATAAGATCTACATGGCATCACCGACTTGTGCTCAGCTTCTATGCCAATCATTTAGGGATCTTATAGAGCAAAAGTGGTATCAGTGCATAGAATAAGTATTATCAATAAATTGGGATAATCTAGTTTTTAATCTAATCTTTCTAAAACAAATTTGTAGATTGAATTCTGTCTTTTTATGCTTCTGAAGCATATCTAAAGATATTGTGTACAAGCTACAATTGATTGGCTTAATGTGTATTGTCTCTTACCGCCAATCTAGAGGACCGCCCAATGGAATTTCCCTGCTAAAATGTGGGATGCCTGCGAAGCTAAACGGCGTCACATAACGTCCGAAGGGCGATACAGCTGTACCTGCATAAAAGAATATAGAGTTTTGAGTAACATAGAAACATGTTTGGTTTTGTCAAAGTCTTACCAATATGACTTGGCGGCGCACCAATAAAACTGGCTGCCATGGGCGACGTTTCATACGGCGATCTACCTGGTTGTAACGCGCTAGCATAGGCCGCTCCAGGCGGTAACTCTCCCGCCCGATGCATCATGTGCGGTGGCGCCGAGTTCATTGTCAGCGAGGGTGATGCCTTTATGCCCAATGCAGAGCTTACCATTGTAGGTGGCTGTTGTCCCGGCCCGCTTTGCGCCATGGAAACGCTAACCATGGTAGTGCCTGCTGATGAAACGATGCTAGCGGGTGTAAGGGATCCACTGCCGGGCACATTGCTGCTATTGGGTAAGCTAGAACCACCTGGTCCAAGTGAGCCTGGCGTACCGCCAGCGCTGCTGACATTTATGCTGGAGCTAGGGCCAGGGCCAGAACCCAAGGGCTTGTCAGGGTTTTGTTTGTTTTGATGGTAATAGATCTCCCACGCAATGCGCACATGCATGGCATTCCAGCGGCCAGTTTTCTGTTGGTAAAAAATAATAGTCATCAATAGTTAATAGTGTGATACACTTTGCAAAAGGGTGTTTTTCCTTTTTTTAGCCATTGAACTTTATCTTAAATAAAAACTAAAAACATTAGAAATTATCGATATTCCGAGTGCAATTCGACAAAATACAGTTTTAACTTTTTGCATCTGAAGATTTAGTCACGTAGTTTCATAGTACAGAATTTTGGACTAAAATGTGAAAACTCTTTCTTCTAGACAATTTTATTTAGTTAGTTAACTCGTTTACAAAATAACACGAATGCTTCTGAAAGTTCTATTGGCATAAAAAAAAAAACACTCTTGAGCTAGCATTTATAAGTGATAAAGGAAACCTTGAACGTACCGTTAGCTTTGGAGTTTTGGATGGGTCAATGTTCGATGTTGATGAAGTGGGAATATTGTTTGTGTTGTTGTGGGACATTGATGGTAGCGGCTGTGTTTAAGTATGCGTGAGTGTGTGTATGTGGGTGTGGGTGTGTGTGGGATGTGTGTATGCATGAGTGGTCATTATTTGAAGCATATATGAAAAGCATATAAATAATGAAAACGATTACAGACAGTTACTTGGTATAACTACTTACCTTGGGCGCAAAGGAGGTCATATGGTTTGGCTGCATAAATGGCGTTGGACCACCTAGGCCCGGATGCAGTAAACCAGCCGGACTATAGCCTGTAAAACCAGGTAATCCAATGCCACGATAGAATTGTGGTTCAACGGCAGTCATTTTGGGAATGTCTTTAAATAAAGGCGGCGGATAGACCGGCGCCGGTGTGGGTGCTGCGGGCGGCAATTGGGCTGAAATTGCCGATGTTGGCAATAACTGTTGATGCTGATGCAGGTGTGTGTGCTGATGCTGATGATGGTGCAACTCCTGACGTAAATATGTTGACGCTGACGTTGGTGGAGGTGGCACAGCTAAACCGGAACGGTCCAAAAAGCGGCTATCCAGCTCGCGACGCAACAGATCAGCTTGATCGTCTGCGGAAATTGCAAAAGTGTGGTAATTAGTACAGATTGTCAAAAATGCTGCGCTTTTCAGAACTCACTTTTGCTTGGCTGAAAGAGAGATTCTGCGGAAAAGGGATGCGGCGTGGGCGTAAGCGGTGCTGCAGATGCCGTTGTGGCTGGAGATTGTGCCGTATTGGACGTTGTTGTTGTCGTCGCTGTAGTTGTCGTTGCAATCACCGTGGATGTTTGTGGCGTTAATGAAGAGCTGCCAGAGCTGCTGCTGCTACTGTTGCTACTAATTGATGTTGGCGTGCTGGCATTATGTGGTGGTGGCGGTGCTAAAGGCGTGGCAAAGTATGTGGGCTGGAAATTGGAAGAGGCGGGTCCACTGCTTTGTGCGCTGGAATGCTGCATGGCATTTGGAGAAATGGCATTGCCTGCCACGCCCGATGTTGTGCCTCCTGCTGTGCTTACATTCAATGGCGGCGGAGGAGTTGGTCGTGCGCTGGCACTGGAAGCAGTTGGCGCTGATTGTGCACTTGCTGCTGTTGGCATAGCCGTGGAACTATAACATAAAATAGCAGACATTATATAAAGCCTTGGAAAGAGCTTCGCTATCGCTTACTTGAGCCAAAGCGCAGATTTGGGTGCATAGTTGAGGCCAGGCCCCGTTAGTACCGGATGTGAAACCGATGGCAGTGTTGTTGATGCAAGCGAAACTGATACCGCACCGTATGGACTCGATGGCACGTGGACACCAAAAGGTGTGCCCACCGTTATGCCCTGAGGACCGGAAACAGTCATGGCTGACGTTGAGGCGCTCGAGCGCACCACAGCAATGCTATAATAAACAGAAAAGTGGTTATTAAAACTCGATATAAGACTACTCTAGTATCATAACCACATGATTGTAGTTTAATACATACCTGTAGCTATTATCCCTTTCCTTGCCGTTAGGACTCTCTGACTTCGGCGATATAATTTTTTGGATCACAGATGATGATGTCGCTGAAGTTGAGGACGGCACAGCCGTCCCAGAGCTTGGCATCAAGCCACTTAAAGCTGTGGCACTAAAGCTGTTGTTGTTGCCACTGCTGCTAACCGGCGGATTCCCACATCTCAACAGTTGATGCTGTACCGGTCCCTGTCCCGATGATCCTGCAAACTGTGGATGCGTGCTCAACAAATGGGTAACAGAAGACATGTGTACACCACCCAGGGACTGTTGTAAATGCACAGGATGTGTCAGCATATGCGGTGGTGGCGGTGGCAATAGCTGCGTTGCCGTTGCAATGGTATTAATACCAGATACCGGCACAGATGTGCTATTATTTGGACCCGTTGTTACCACGCCCATAGGGGTACCATAAGCACCCGCTGTTGCATAGCTTGCTATATGATGTGGTGGCAGGTGTGTATGATTGAGCACATGCTGTTGTGCAGCTGAATGTGATGGCGGTGGCAGCGAAAGCATCGTTGGCGTTGGCGTCGTTGCTGTTGAGTTTGAAGCCGTGCTAGTCATGATCGCGCCACTGACGCTGCTGTTAACGCTGACTGCAATGCCCTGCGGCGTAATGGGCCGCATGCCAGCTCCGCCTACAACGCCCGTAACAACGCCAACTCCATTATTTGTTGCTTTATTTGCTGTTGCAGCCGGGCTTTCTCGATTGCTGCTACGCGCATCCTGTGTGCTACGATGCTGTGGCGAGGCATTGGGTGAGGGTACCACTGGCGGCAGGTACGGGCTATGCGCCATGCTAGTATGGTAGGGAGCGTATATCGGATAATTGCCATAAGGCGGTCGATACTGTGACGCCTGTATGAGCATGGGCAGTCCAGCTACATGCGACATAGGCGGCGGCGGTGGCGCTCCAGGGAAGACCAAGCCATGGGCAACTGCCGCGCTAACGTTTGAGGGTCCACCGGCAATCATACCGCTTCCCGCAGTAAAGGATAGCTTACCCAGGCTTGATACCATGGCAGCTGAGACGGGCGTCGTTGAGCAAATACTGCCGCTGCTAGCTAAACTTGTGCTAACCATGGGCATGGCAGCGCCCAGCTTAACGCTGCCCGTTTGCGGTGATATCCTAGAGCTGGCTGCACTGCCAGGCGGGGCATAGCCCGCCAGAAAGCCATTGACAATAGGTTGTGGCGCTGCTGATGTTGCAGTTGCCACTGCATTTGCACTTTTTATGGGATCTACTGTAGCCACAGGCGGCTGATTGGCATTATTGCCGGCAATGCCGCTATTGGACAAAGTATTATCGTTTGATTTAAAGCTGCTGCTGCTGAGTATTGTTGTGGCTGCTGTCGGTTGCATTGGAAGTCCAGCCAGGGGTGCACTTATGCGTGTGCCAAATGGTCCCATTATCGGCGGCACTGTCGCCCCAGTCATTGTTGTTGGTGCCACTTGCATTATTGGAGCTGGTGGTCGCAGTTGGCCCATTGTATTTGGTGGAGCGGTTGTAGAAACACCAACGTGAAGACTGTTGCCTTGAGTTGATGCTAACTTTGTGGCAAATAATGTGCTTTGGTCATTGGAAGCAGCAGACAGTACGCTGCCAGTTGCTGTTGCGTTTGTTGGCTGTGTCTCAGCGCCAGTTAACTAAGAACAAATAATGAAAATATAATTATTAGCAACGCCAATTAAAATGTCAATTTAAGCTTAAATACTCTTTAGGCAGAAAAACTCTTAAATCTATATATAAGTTGAACATGATCCTAAATAAATAAATGAATATTGTAAGCACTAAACTCGGTATAAACAAAGGTGTCTAGCTCTACTACGCGAAGCTTACAAGTTCCAATTGATACTGTTTCGATTCGACGACATAAGCTTATGGATCGCCCAATTAATTGTATCGATAACAAGAAGTGTCAATACCGTGTGTTATCCTCATTAAATACAATTATAAATATTCATCATATACATATTTGTTGACTACAGCGTCTTGGAACAAACAATACATTCGCCCATCACTATAACGCTCATGTCGTTCCTATAAATATCGATTTGATTTGACACCTCTGTTCTGTGGAACCTAAGGTTTCTGTACAATAGTCACGCGTTTGTTACATTTTATTTAGCTACAAGCTAAGTTTAGTAAGCCGTGGCTTAAATTCCCTTTAAATCTATCACAATGACTTGGTCATCGATCCTTTAAAAAGACGGTTTCATTTTTAAGTGTTTCTATTAAATTCGGTGCAAGTGGACTTTTCCACCGTTGGTTTTGTTTTCCGATCTCATTGTTTCTTTAGTTTAGGAATCATGAGCGGTAGAGTACGCAACCAGACGGATGGACAACGATTGGGCTGTTGTAGCTGATCATTTATGTAAGGCCTCTTTTTATGCATTTGATATTATTAACATTTATCCAAATAGTTAGAGTAGCCTTACTTGTGCTGCTGCTGCTGCTGCACTAGCTGCTGTTGCTGCATTTACAAAACTTGATTGCATGGCATTCCCCAGCACTGGATGCACAGTGGCCGTCACCACAGCTGTTGATGGTCCCAAGGTTTTATCTATGCCCGTTGAAAGCGTAATATTGCTTGGATTGTTGCCATTGCCGGCAGCGGCATTCAAATGTGTTGCAGCAATTGTACCACATTCACTGGTGCCTGCAGCAATAGCCGACGCTGTGGTTACTCCTACCACTGAACTATTGCCGGCTGCTGCTGTCGCTGCAACAATTGGCTGTTGTGTTGGTGCAGAGAATGCGGCCACTTCATTGACGGCACAAGAAGGAGTACTTCCTGCGCCAGTGGCCTGCTGTTGCGGATAGTCCGAAGACTTGCGTGGAGTCGTTGGACTTGGTGTGGCATTCGAAACATGTGTTGGTGTTGAAGGAAAGACAATTGCTACCAATTTTTCAGTGCTCTGAAAAGAAAACATAAATTTATAGCGATTAGTTTTGATAATAAAACGCAAAGTAATTATGGCTAAAGATCTCTTATGTGTAACTATAAACTGAATAATTGTAGTACAAAGCTAATTGTGACTAAAATAAAAAAAAAAAAAAAAGCGCCAAGATTTAATTTATGATTAAATAGTTAATCAAAGTTGCTAATTAGCAAGATGATTGCAATAACGGCTTATGACCACAAGTGCCTTGATCCGTTAAATAACCCCATTAATCAGTTATAAATTACAAGTTCTCAATAGAAACATAAACGGTTCATCCTAACAACTTTTTTATGCGCTCCCATACCGTTAGCAACATAAAATGTGCGGAAGAATTCATTTTCGGCAGCAGCAGCTTCTTCTTCTTCTTGCGCATGGTTACTAGCAACATGTTGCTGGAGAGCATAGACACATGCTTTGCATATGGACAAGGAGAGTGAGAGAGAGAGAGAGGCAGACCGAGTCAGCGAGAGAGTCAGCCATGACTGCGATGTTGCCGAGACAAGGGCAACCAGCCGCAGCAACACAGTCGTCGTCACTCACTCAGTCAGTCAGTCAGTCAATCAGCAAACAAACGACGCCTACATGCATATGTATGGGTAAATTTGATAAGAGTTCGATAGCTTTTAAAGTTTTCATACTACGATGATGCTGGCCGCAATGGTCTGGCAATTATTCACAATACTTAGTGTAAGTCAATCAAAATTATGGGTTATATCTATAACTGTGGAACAAATGCGAGTAGAAGAAGAAAAAAGAAGCAAGTTGAATGAAATTTGATTTTTACAGCTTTGAAACATTTTGTGACTAGTTAGAATAATAGATTCAAAACTATATATTTGGTGTTTTAATAGGTGGAAACGCAATCCACGAAGTTAAATGCTCTTTTTGAATGTAAAAAACGTTACTACCCTCGTGTGGTGAGCGGGTTAGAGAATACCATCTTAGCAGGTCAAAGCTTGTCGTATGAGGCGGCTAGCAATGACACTGGGTTCTTTTCGAGACCAGTAGAGCCACCCCAGGCCTTAAAAAGGTTGTGCGTAGGGATTGGGAACCACCACGTTAAACCACAATTCCAATGTAAGAATGTTTTGCATCAGGCCGTTATCCGATAACGGGTTCTTATGGCCAGTTAAGAAAATTAGTCTATCTCTAAGCAAACATGTTCGAATCTATATTATTTTTCTTATTTTGCACTTTACTGTTCGCTCCAAAGATTCCAAGTGTGAACTAAACCAAAAACAGCTGCGGCTGTTTGCCCAGTGTAAACGCTGCGGTAACGCCAGTATGCAAGCAACATTAAAGCTATCTTAAAAGTTTAGCTATTTAAAAAAGTGTTTTTATCTTGTTGAAAGCTGATTTCAAATTAAAGAACTCTGATGAAAAAAAAAACGAGAGTCACAAAACAGCTCAACAAACAGTGCGCTCTACTATAAACTTATGCACCTAAAAGCTGTGTTTTAATTAAAAAATAAAACACACACTCACCTTATTTTCCACATTGCCACTATCACACTACAAAGAAGCAGAAATAACAAATTTGTATTAATATAAGTACATATGTAATAATAATAGGAATGTACAAAATCATTTCTCAAACACAATCGTTTCGAAAGTGTCTAAAAATCAAGTTTTTTTTTAATAGGCAATCATCAGTTTGACACTGCTGGGTTCTTTTGAGACCAGTAGAGCCACCCCAGGCCTTAAAAGGGTTATGTGTAGGGTTTGGAACCCACCACAATTCCAATGAAAGAATATATTTACATCAAGCTGTAACCCGTTAACGGGTTGTTATGGCCAGTTAAGAAGAACCATCAGTTTGGCAGCATTTTACTTAAAATTTTCTTGTTTAAAAACACATTTGAATTATGATTTGAAAAACGATTTTTTATGTTTTTGAAACGTCTAAAGTTTGAAGGCGCATGGTATTGCATTTACAATACTTACGATATTAATTCCTTTGCCATTGCTGCTGCAACGATTAGAAGCCTGTGCGGGAATATAAAACTAAAGTTATAGTAACATATTATCTTATAAAGATGTATGGTGGTCATATGGAAGAATAGCTTAAGTCGACATAAAAGAATATTGTAGCGTTCTGTTGCTTTAAAGAAAAGCAGTTAAAACTTGCACATTTCTGCTCTCATAAACATAAAAAAGGAATGCTGACTTCTAATGACTTCTATAAAGCTTCGGAGCGCAACATTTTCTAATGTCGACTCTGACATATTTAAACAAATACATTTTAAGCATTTTCATTTGTTACCGAAATCGCTTTTATCTCAATTATGATTTCTTTTTGTTTTAATTGTTACTTTAGCGTTTTCAATAACAAATTTTAGTTCAACACAAAACTAATCAAATCCTATATTGAGATTTCTTTTGTTGTTGTTTGGCATATGCTTCCAGTGTTGGCCAGAAACTTACATCACTAAAGCAATCTTTAAGCTCGTGATCCTTATGAAGCATATTACTGGCACCAACGACCTGCGCTGAACCGAGATTTAAGCCTTGAATTTCATGCGGCGTATTTGCAACGGCTGCCTCAGTCGTAGAACCATCGTTAACTTCCATATTGTGCGGTTTCTGTTATAAATATCACATAAGTTTAATTAAGATATATATATATTAAAAAGATTTAACAAAACTCACTTTCACATTTTGAGACGAGGAGGAAGACAACAAAATACCCAAATGATTATGTGCTTTTGAATTTGCTGCTGTAGAATTTGATTTTGTGCTCTTCCCTGCAATATATTCTCCGCTGGCGCTGTCATCAACTAAAGAAGTCGGCGCCAAGCTGTTTGGTTCATTAGCATTTATGCTGCTGCTGCCGCTGGCGGCATCACTGGCACTGCTGGTATCCATGCGCTCAGCAACTGCGGCTTGATGTGGCCGGCTGATGTCCAGCATGAGCGCGTCGCCTCCATTTTCCAGCAGATTGTTGTTGTTGTTGCTGCTGCCGCCGCCGCCGCTGCCACTAGTATTACTATTGTTTGTGCTGGCCAGCGGGACACCAACAGCTACAGCCGCAATGCCAGCGCCATTGGTAACAGCGCTTGGTTTGGGTTTGGTCAAGTGGTGATTACCACAACTATTGCTAATTTGATTTTGATTTGTATGGCTTTCGTTTAGATGCTGCTGCTGCTGGTGTTGCTGCTGCTCCTGTTGCTGATGATATTGGCTGCGCCATTGTGCCATGGCCTCCATTTCGGAGATGGAGTTTGTTGTGCCCATATTGCCTGTCACGGGTGGTAAATAAACACTATTACTACCAGACCCGCTATTGCTATTGACGGACGTGCTGTTGTTGTTATTGCTGCTATTATTGTTGTTATTGTTGGGCAAAGTAGCAGCCAGCGCGCGATGATGATTGCTGTCTTTGATGTTGTTATTTAGGTTAGTTAGGTTTGTATTACGCAAAGGATGCGGCTGGCCTGTATCAATGATCTTTGGCATTTTCATTTCCTCTATGCTATAGGTGACCGTTAGCTCCTCCAGCGCTGAAAGACGCTTCTCCTTGCGCTTTTGGCCCAATTTAATGGCAAACTAAAAACAAAATAAGCATAAGTTATAATCGTTTCAAAAACAAGTCCCTAAACATTGTTTACACGTGGCGATAAGTTGCATGCAGAACTTCGTATACTATCCTAAGAACAGACACTTAATGCGTAGGTAACCTCAATTTAATATTGATGTTTTTGTGCAAATGTTGTGCTTATAGCTCCAATCCAATTATTTGGAGTGCTTATAATCGCGTTACGTCGAACAACGAGATTCTAATCTTCCCCATGTATGTGCTGCAAGGATTCTTCGTTGAGCTAACAATACCTACAGGTATTAGAGTTATTAAAGTCCAGCTTTCTGAAGTTGTAGTCAGTATCCTAAAGTATCTTTCGTATGTTAATACTCTTAATTTGTTATTTACAGCTATAGGATGAAGACCTTTCATCAATGAAACTAAAAGCAAACGATAAAGGACTATCATCGAATATTTGTTTCTAAGATAGCTTGTAAATACAACTAGTAGCTCTTCATCTTATTAGCTTATTTCTATTTTATAACATTGGATGACGCTCTTTAATCTATTTAGGTCGACAATCTACATCTATTTCTGGATTGTGCTAAGATTATTATATGATCCATTTTTGGTTTGTAGTATACATATTACGTTTTTAGCTTGACATATAAAGGACAAGTTAGATTAAGTAGATAATCAGCTAGTTAAGGAATTTGATTTAGTAAATTTTGGTACTGGAAGAATGTCGAAAGTCATCAAAATACATTTTCTATGCAAGATGCGCAAGATGTGTTGTTCAATTCTAACCCATTGTTTACGAGTTTGGTAGTTTGAGCTTAAAATCTGGCACGCAACTTATCTGAAGTGTTAAACAACGTTAGCATATATTTTAATACTTACTTCCAGATCCTCGTAGGTCTTAAATTCCAATATGGCAAAACCATCGATTATCTCCTCTTCAAGCACAGGCGAACGCGGCAATTTCCTCCTTACTGGAGGTGGCGGCCGAGGCGGCGGTTTATCTCTTGGCAGTAATAACGTTGACGATGATGACGTTGAAAGGAGATCTTCATCAAGTGATTCGCCCTCGCTATCACTAGGCGTAGCCATCAAACCCGAATTGCATTCCGGTGAATGTGGCGGATTTAGCAACAACGATGCGATGCTATCCGTTGGCGGCAACAGATTATTGCTACCATTGCTGCTGCTGGTAAAATTACCATTTGAATTATTGCTATCCTCACCCATACTTCCGGCACTGTTCACATGATACAGCATGCCAACGCCTACACCAGTGCTGTTCATAAGCACTGAATTGGCATTGACCAGGCCGTTTACGCTGCCACCGACAACCAGGTTTTGACTGCCGGCGACGCAGCCAGCGGCTGTGCCTGCAATTAGTGTGGCATTTAAGGCATTGGCATTGGTGCGACTATCACGCTCCGCCTGCAAACGTTGGGCACGCTCCCGTCTACGCTTTTGTTGTCGCTGCTGCTTGGCATTAAGACTGAGCTGGCCACTGGCCGAGCCATTGCCTGTGTTAGTATGGCCATTTGTAGCCACAATTGTTGCGGTTGTAGTGGACAGCGATGCTACTGTTGTACCAGCTAATCCAGCACTGCCGGTTCCCACTGTTAACGAGGAATTAATGACAGCTGGTGGGGTGCATGAATCGGCACTGGTCGTTGCAGCAGCGGCTGCAGCTGCGCTTCTTGCTGCAGCCATAATGGATAACTCTGTGTCAGAATCAAAATCACTGGCACTTGGACCCATTGAGGTTGCTGTTACCGCCAGATTTGGAACTGTAGCAATTGCTGATGCTGCTGCTGGGTTTGTTGTTGGATCCAAAGGAAGCATTTGTGTTGGCGGTGGTGTTGTTGCTGTTGTTGTTGTTGTTATTATTGTTGACGCATCTGTCGATGCTATTGTTGATGTTGATGTTATTGTTTCGCCTGGAAGTGTTGATGTGTTGTTCGTTGGCGGTGGTGCTGGCAGCATGCATCTTAAAGCCACTGATGCAGAGCCAACTACATTAAGTTGTTGCGGTGACGGCGGCGGCAGAATAAGTTCTGTTGTTGTTACGGCTGTTCCTGCTACTGCTGCCGGTGCAGTCGTTGCCACAACATTGAATAAGCTGCTGGACGGCTCGAGCTTATCTGTTGACTGTTGTTGTGTGGTTCTTGCTGTGGCTGCTGCTGCTGCTGCCGCTGCATTAGCTAGATTCTGCTGCGCTGGCAGTAAAGGCTGCTGCTGCTGCTGCTGCTGATTGGATGCAGACGCTGGCTTCAGTTCCTGCGTTATATTCGCTGTAGTATTGTTGCTGCTACTGCTATTGGCGTCCATGATGCATATGGATTTGCACTTAGTTGTTGCCGCTGTCTACAGACTCTCAATTGTGTTGCGCTGCTGTTTTGAGCAGTGCTGGTGCGGCTGCAATTGGTACAAACGAGATCCATACAGGTTCCATTGGCTGTGTTGTTGTGGTTGCTACTACTGCTGTAATAGTAGTGGAATATGTTGAGCAGGAGGAGGAGGAGGAGGAGTGTTGTGGCCAGACGAAGCGTGTTTTCTGTAAATCGGTCAAATTTGGAGTTTGCCAATTTATGCGTTACATTCGTCGTAGTTGACACTTATTTGGCCAGGTTTCGATGGAGTCGTCGTCTTGGAGTGTTCTTCGTAGGCGGCTGTGTTTTTGATGGCGCCTGTTTCGCAAAAATCGATGGAGTGCTGCCGATGCTGCCGTTTTTTTTTTTTTCTTTCTTTCTTTTTTTTCTTTTTCGTTTTTCCTTTTACACTCTCTGCTCTGCTGCTGCTCGTGCACAGTTTTTGTATTCTCTGCTTTCGTACGCTGTTCGTTCTTTTGCTTGAGCTCTCTCGCTCTCTCTCTCTCGCTCGCTCGCTCGCTCGATATTATTACTACTCGATAGCTCCGTCTTTTAATAATAATTTTATATGTTGCTCATTTGTTGCACACACACACACACACGCACACACACACACACATCAACTGTTAAATACTTTGCATTGATTAGTGATAAAACTCCTTAATAGCGGCTTTTCATTGCGTTTGATTTGATTATTTTGATTAAAACTATTGTAAGGCGCATTTCGTATTAACAATTTCTTTGCTCGAAACATACGCACAACTTTTTTTTGATGATTTTTCTTTTCTTCTTTACGTTTTTCTCTTCTCTTCTCTTCTCTTCTATTTTTTTTTTTTTTCTTATTCCCTCTTGTATATTTTTTTTTATGCACTTTCCCACACAACTTGGAAGTTTTTATACACCACGCACTAAACAAAACAAAACAAAAATACAAAAACAAATATTATAAAATATGCGCAAAAAAAAAAAAAGAATGCATTGTATCAATATACTATTGTATTCTTGCGTATATTTGGTGTTGATTAAAAATTATGGTATTGATATTTATTTCGAGTTCTCTCTCTATTTTAATTTTTTGCACTTCTTCTTTTCTCGTTTCGTTTCGTTTTTCTTTTTTTTTTTTTATGCTCTTTTCTACGTACATATGCATGTACGTGCGATACGACCGATTTTTTTCATTTTTCTCTATGTCGCTGCTGCTGCTGTTTCTGTCGTCGCTATAGCTCTGTGTGGATGTCACAGCGGCAAACGTCGGCTGCGAGAGCGCTCGCGCGCTAGTTCGCAAAGTGTAGTGTCGTGTATTGCCATCTCGCTTGCACTTTTCTAATTGTGATTGCCGACATATTTGCCTCTCTACATGTTTGTGTACGCAGCGGCTGCGACAGCGCCGCAAGCAGCAGCACTACATAGCACTGTGCACGTAAAAGAAAGATTTTTTGGTTTGGTTTGGTTTGGTTTTGTAGACGAGCAACAATTTTTTATTAATTGTTCTCAATTGTTTCGTGTAGCACCGCGCACATATATGCACATTAACAATCAAGTTCATAAATTTAATATAAATACTTTGTCACAAAATTAATACTAATTGTATGATGAAAAAAGGCAATTGTGTACCATAACCGACCGAAAACTCTTTGGCCACAAAGCAGTGCTGGAGAACTATCGATGAGACAATCGATAGTTTTATTGTACCGCCACTATCGTATTGTGCGCTGTACTATCGATAGTATTTTTTTAACATCTACTTTGTATATTTTTTTTATTTTTAGTTAATTAGTTTCAAAAAATTGCAATGCAATTTTATATTGCCTTTTTTTACTGCTTATTACTTGATATAGAACACGTGCTTTACAAATGCGTAAGACATTATTAAATTATTTGTAACGCAAATTCGATATAAATACTTTCTAAAAACACGGTCACACTAAAACTTTATACATAAAAATACTAAAGTATGCTCATCAGCTTTTACGAGTAGCATATCGATATCGTGTTGCTTTTGCTCCCTGCATCCCAAAATAATCTCATTCATTGTATTACCCTTTTTTTTGTTTTAAGTATTTATTGATAAAATATTTTTCATTCACTTTCATGCTGCTGCCAGTCCAGTCATACTAAACAAAGTCCGTTCGATTGTGACAACAAATACAGAAGGTTCGATATACGTAACCACTTAAGTATGCATCCCTTAACATTAGATTCTTTAATTTGAATCAGCTGTGCACTTAACTGGCAGCCGTTTTATATAGACATGAATTCTAGCTAGAGCCTTTCGTGAATGCATTCAAAAAGGCAAATGAATCCATTTAAACGAGTACACTCAATGTTAATATGTGATAAAAAGAAAAGAAATGGCAAAATACTGTCAAAAAAGGTAAAGGTAAAAATAAGAAAAAGTCCCACTACGGCCGCATCTTCGCATATTTTTTCGCATGAAGGATCCATCCTGGTCAGGGTTATTCTCCGTGCTACTAAGAGGTATCTGCCTTCTTCATTCGTCTTTTCTGCCACCTCTTATCCATATAAATAGCTCCATATTTGAATATCTTCTGTCTCTATCTTCATATATTTAAGTCTCCATCTCTTCTCCTTTTCCTTTGGGGTTCTTCTTTTCTATTTTCCTAAACAGAGAGTGAGAAACGCACAAATTACAAATCCTTGAAATTGACAATTGAATTCAATGCGGCTGTTGAAGGAAGGCTACGAAGGTGCAGATCGTGTCTCTGTTGGACGAACCAGGTCAAGGGCATATTAACCATCTGGAGTGTTGTTGTTTTGGTCAGCTGAGAAAAAGAAACCTCTTTACAAGATACTAGAAGTCTAGAAGTGGATTGGACACAGTCATATGAAAGTAATATTCTGTACTTTGGGCTTGTACATTACACTAGTCTACAAAATTCAAATATTTTTATTGTTAGATTGTGATTATGTTTAAACTACCTTCCCTCCATATCGTTTCGTAATCAGGTTTTGTGAATTTCGCGAATATCTGTATTTTTGAGTAGGTTCCACCCAATCAGCTATATCTCTATTGTCAAATCTAGTATTAACTTAATTCTTTATTCTATTGAAAGTAATGGATGCCACTACAATCCTATCATAGGTCACTTTTCGATTTGACTTATGAGTTTTCGGCGACAGCTCTCATTAGGCGCTCATGCCTGAATTTTATTCAAAAAAGGGAAAAATTGATAAGCGTAACGCCAGTCGAGCGTAAAAACTCACTTTCGAGCAACATGCGAACTGGCGCGCCAATATATGCTTCACTTTGTTGGCACATTATTTTTATTTAAGTAAATATTTTAATACACTACATTTTGATAAATACCGCATATAGGATGCTTATTTGCCAATGTTATTTTTCCTTTTTTTTTTAATAGTTGTGTGTAGTAATTTTTTAAAAAACTTAAGAGAAACTTTTACTTTTACGCAAAGAACCTGAACGTAAAAGAGTGGAGTCCTAGACCATTAAAAAATCCTTCGTCAGGCGCACTCGTAGGCAGAAGTATTACTGTATCAGTGTCTCTGGAATAGTCGCTTTTCAGCAAGTCGACTCAATGTAATGGCCAAGGATTGCACCGTATTAAATTGCATGCTCTTTGACTTTTATAATATATATTTCAAACAATATTTCCTGCGCAACTTGTGGTAGCACTGTTTAAAGCCGTTATCGATAAATGCGTACATCAAAATTATCGCTAAGTATTATAGTATTTTTGCTTAAGCAAAGTGGTGTATTTAAATTTTCTTCAACGAAATTGGCATATTTTTGTGTTTTAAACTTACGGTCACACTGGTTGCCCCATGAACGTGCGAGCGCACTCTCAATTTTGTTTACATTGCCGCCACGCACGAATTAAGCTTATTGGCGTTATTATTATTTTTTTTTTGGTTTTTAGTTATTTTGTTTTTAACATAAAACGGAGTCTAAGAAACGCCCACATTACGTGTACATACTTTAAATTGCTCACATTGAAAATATATATGAAAAGTACATTTAAAACTTTAATTTAAACATTAGTTTGTGCGTTCATTTAAGGCATTTAAGCACGCATACATGCAAAAGAAAGCCACAAACATAAAATCTACATAAAAGCAGTGTTTGTGTTTTTGAAATTATTATTAAATAAAGAAGTCTTATTTAAACAAAACAGATATCTCAAGCTGACTTATCTTATAAAAACAAAAAGCGAATAACGTGTAAATAACTGTGGCATTAAATTTCGTATTGTTTACGACAGCAAAATATATAAAAGATTGCAGGTAAGTTAACTGCTAAATATTATTTAGTTTGCGCACTTAACCAACACACACACACGCACACACACACACACACACACACACACACACACACATAAACCTGTATCTATGCAGCTTTGTTTGTGTGTGTGTGTGTGTGTGTGTATGCAGAGTGGAGCGTAGAGCCGAAAACGCGTTTACTTCTTTGTTGTTGTTGTTTTTTTTTTCTATTTTATTTTTTTTGAGTACATTCACTTTGACTGCTGCCTGCAGCTGATTAGCGTTTTGAGTTAAGTTTAGCTGCTGCTGCTGCTGCTGCTGCTGCTGGTGTCTAACACCCATAACTACCGACAGTGACGTAGTCAAGACTTTGGGGACAGGGGACATATATACAGTCAAATCTGCGAATGATTGATTATAGCCTGTACACAAAGTGTTAAAGGGTATTATAGATTTGTGCAATGCATGTAACAGGCAGAAGAATCAGAATCAGACTTGTCCGTCTGTCCGTGTTGGGCCAGCTTTCTCTATAACACTATAGGAGTTCGAGCAAAAAAGTTTTACCCTTTTGGTAATGCGCATTTTCTCAAGGCTGACCGAGTTTGAATCAATATCGAATCAAGCCGAAGTTTGCAACCGCTCCATTGAATCTATCAGCTCGAAACTGCTCAGAGATATGCGTCGTATTCATGTGCATCTATGTTTCAAAAATTTTCGAAATCGGATAAATACATTAAAAGCTAGTCAAAAATATGCTAATTTCACACCCCCTACCCCCAAGCCTATAAACTGCACCAAAATTGCACTGCATGTAGATATGGATACATGTGAGCTAGAGTTACAAAATTTGGCGCAGAGACTCGTGTGACCCTTATCTTTAAAACTGTATCCACCTCTTTTCAATGGAACCCCACTTCCGCCGAAATCGATTTACCTTAATTACTGCCACACCCCCCAATGTATTGATTTGAAAATTTTCACAGACATTTATAAATGTATTTTTGTTACAAAGTTCAACGACATTGACCCAAGAATACTGGAGTTATGGGCATAAAAGTAATTTTTGCCCCCATTATAGCCAACTTCCCAATAGTCAATTAGAACTTCCCAATACGAAAATTTTTACAGGTATCTTTCGAAAAAAGATATAAAAGTGGATACTTCTGTTCTCATTTTACCGTATTTAGTTTTTATAAAGAAAAAGGGTACAGGATATCCCACTGTCGGGCACCGTCCCAAATGTCTGCATCAAATTTTTTAAAATTCAAAATTGCACTTAAAATCTAATGTAACTTAAGAGAATCTTTTAAATTTGTAAGCTTTTGACTTTCTTTCTTTTCATTTCCAACAAATTTCTATAAGCAACGTGTTTACTGCAACCAATTTCGTTCAGTTGTAAATTTTGCCATTGATTTGAATTATTTTTATGATTCGAAAAATGCACCCTTCGTATTTTCATACATAACAATGCTATGGTTTTAAGGTGGCCAACTTTTCCAGCTTCAATTGCATTGACAAAATTAAAAAATCGCTCAAAAAGTGTCCAACTTACAACATATGCAGCTGCAAGTTAGGCAGGTAAAAATTTTAGTTTTTATACTAATATATTTTGGTTTCGCTGAAAAATGTCCAACTTAAGGAGGTGGCCAACTTAGCAGCTTTGACTTTATATGTTTTT
This sequence comes from Chymomyza caudatula, assembly GCA_035041775.1. Lineage (NCBI taxonomy): Eukaryota > Metazoa > Arthropoda > Insecta > Diptera > Drosophilidae > Chymomyza > Chymomyza caudatula. The sequence goes on from JAWNKW010000070.1 coordinate 2,399,128, forward strand.
CTTTGGAATTATGAACATAATAGGGATTAAAGTAAGGAGCCGCCTCATCGGTACCACGGTACAAATCATATCACAAAAATAAATCCCCTCTTTTTACATATTTCTTTATTATAAGCCAGAATACTGTAGTAATAAAGCTATTGCAAGGTTGCACTGAGCTAAGGGTTTAATTTTTACAGCGTTTTTGTTATTATGTGCAATAATGTTGGCTCATTGGCGTAGATAGCATTTTGCTTTTGGGTTTTTTTAATTTATTTATTTATAAAAGATACAACAACAAAAACCCTGTTGTATTAAGATTTCGATATATACAAATGACGACCAATTCTTTGTGACTCTTCTCCTCAAAAACTACTGGACAGATTTTGAGGAAATTTTGAGGATAGCTTCCCATTATGTTGGAGAGTGTTCTTATCTAAGTTTGAACAAAATCGACTTAGGGGTTCCGGAGGTAGAGGAAATAAAGACATTGGTACCAATATCCGCAGCTTGACTTAGTATGAAGAAGAGAGAGAGAAAGAGGAGGAAGAGGAATGGGTATATTAAAGTTCAAGTGTAATATAAAAAAAAATATATAAAAAAGGATTAAGTAGATAGATATAATCCCGAGTCTCCAATCCGTTGAGTGAACTTATTTAAAGATATGCACCAAGTCACATCAGAAAGTGATTAGAGACTCAAGATTTACAATATGAAAGAAAAATAAATTAAAGGAAAATAAAACAAAAACAAAAGGAAATCAGCATCAAAGGAAAGTTGGGGGGTGTACTTTTTAAAGATGTGCACCGACTCACATCAAGGATGGAGCCAAAGATGCACGATTGGGAGAGTCAAGGAAAGACAAGATACTAAAAGAAAGAAGATGATTTAATT